>CM048744.1:249030734-250230734 GCA_026315105.1 Locusta migratoria | reverse complement strand
TACCACTGTGCAACCGAGGCATAAACTAAAAATCACAGTACTTCTTTAGACCCCATTTTATCGACTGACAAGGAAAGTACTTGGTCTCGAACAAATACACCAAAATCGTGTGGGAGATAATGTAAAGATTTCTTATTGCACTAGTGATACCCCCGCATCTGCAAAACTTTGCAGTCGTCCGTTAGAGGCCTCTGCGTGTATCATGCTGAATTGCACATCGACCTGCCGGTACAACAGTCGGGAGTAGTAAGGGTGGTGCAGTATACCTCTGATGTTGTGTTTTCTGGCATTATTTGTGTGGTGAAGAGTCAGAAGAATCATCTACTGGTACTCAATCCTGATAATGTATCGCGACTTGTTGAGATGAAGTTGCGAATAACCTTCGTCGTGAAGATGGTACTGGTGTAGAAGATGAATCATTCTCTTGTTTTCTGGTATCTATTACAATGAAGAAATATGAGCGTGTGTTACAAAAAACATACTAACAGATAATGATGATGGTAGGGATGATAATTATGATATTGATGAACCAGTGCATAACTTCAAAGTGTATTTGACGTGACGTTCAACACTGATATTATAGAATGTGCAAATATGCCATTCGATCAACTTTTATTTTTTCACTGTCCGTTTTGTAACCATTCATATTGCTCGGAACATATTATTGACATTCCCAATTTACATTTATAGTTAACAATTCTGCATTGTGTATGGCGTCTACAATTACATATATAGTGCTATCTAGAGCGTGACTGCAGAGTTTTGCAGAAAAACGACACCCACCAGCACATTGACGGGTACCTGAGGGTCCTGTAACCAAACGTTGATACATAAATGTTTGTTCGAGTCCAATTACTTTGCTTGTGAGTCGAAAATAATCCTTACATAATTTAAATTGTTGGAAATTTGAAGGAAGAAGTTTCCACATTAGGCCTTTTATTCACACAATCACCCTCTTCCGTTCTGTGCGAACCCAAAACTTTTTTTTTTCCTCTTTCTACAAACAATGGAAAAAATTAGAAGGGTTACTCACCCGATGAATTATTGCAATTTTGACAATTTAACGAGCACTGCTGGAGAGGCTAAATAAAATGTTCAAATGTTTGTATAGCTTATGGGACTTAACTATGGGGTCATCAGTCCCTAAACTTACAAACTACTTATGAACTAGCTAATACTAAGAACGGCACAAATATCCATGCCCGAGGAGGGATTCGAACCCCCGACCGTAATGTGCAGACCGTGACTGGAGCGCCGCAGAACGCTCGGCCACCGCGGCCGGCGAGAGGAGGCTATTCGAGGAGGGTGTTATGAGAGGCAAGATACAGACAGGGGAGGGGATACAAAGTGCGCCCGGTGTCCAACAACACCCCACATAGGCGACGGATGATTGAGTGCCACTGTGTGAGGCAGCGTTTTCTAACCTTCTCGAATATGCGACCCCCATCCAAGCAAAAATGTCCTGGCGATCCGCCTTTGAAATAAAAATATTCTCCTCCATCCTCACGAACCATAACAAAACTATGTTGTCTCAAACGAAACAAATTTAATATTCTTTATTTCGCTAGAGCTTTCTTTTAAATTGTTGTACCATGGTTTTTTTTTAATTTATTTTTTGGAATGATTTCCAACAGAAAAATATATTTTGCTTAACGACTGTTTCGCATCACAGTAAGACTTAGAAGCGTGTTATGCTCATTAAGAAAGATCCGCCGCGGCGGAGTAGACGAGCCGTCTAAGACGCCTCGCTGTGGAGCTCGCGGTTCCTCGCCGTCGGAGGTTCGAGTCCTCCCTGGGGCATGGGTGTGTGCGCGTGTGCGTGGTCCTTATGTTAGTTTAAGTAGTTTGTAAGCCTACTGACAAATAACCAATGCAGTTAAATCCCATAGATTTACAAACATTTGTACGTTTCTTCTCCTTTTTTAGAAAGGTGCCATTGTATAGAAAATCTATTGCATCAAATTCTTTTACCTCGTGATCGGTAGCTGAAAACAGATTTCAGAGTTCAGCTTATTCACAATTAATAGATTGTATTATATAACAATCTGTTATCTATTCAAGGAACATCGTAACCTTTACGGTCCGTGCAAATACCACGCACCGTTAGTGGAATGACAAAAAAGTTGGGGGAAAAATGAAAGTATAGTTGAATGTTCACGCTTAACTTTAGTGCAAGTGCTTAAAAGTGCAAATGAAAGAGAAGAACAAAAGAATCGTTAAACAAATCGATTAACATATTAAATGCAAGGGCAGAAGGCTTCCGCACTTGAATAAAAATAAAGGATGGAGATACTTAATTATGATACTTAATGACATATCTGTGGATTAATCTGGACGACTGACTTTAGTTTTCGTAGATTCTTTTAATATATAAGAAGGTATCATTAAATTGTGTGCCTCGGTTGCACAGTGGTAGTGTGCCAGACTATGAATGCGAAGGTCGCGGGTTCGATCCCCGACAGGTCCTAGGACTTATCTGTCAATTCCACTTCTTTCACCACTGGCAGTATTGCTCGTGTGAACAATACCGAGTATCACCGTGGTTCGGAACCCGCGTTAAACTTTAGGTCCCCCTATAACTGGCTGGGAAGTCAGTTCAAAGGTCGGAGGAAGGCAACGGCATACCACCTCCAAACAGGACCATGCCTAGTAAAGCACTGTGGTGTTCACACCAATCTTCGGATTGTTGACTATGTTTTTTTACCCTTTATAATTAAAATGGGCATACGTTTTTGTCGCGAGCCACAGGTTGAAGAATAACTGTGAGGCATGGAGAATGTTGCAAAAAATGGCTTCAGCTTGTAGTGAAGCAAGCGAAATTGCTTGTTCCACTGCATACTGGGCTACGAAAGGAAAGACGTTATATTTAAAAATGTTTGATATCTTAGATTTAGTAGAGTTCGTCATATACTGTGCGCGGGTCTTCGATGTTTTATACAGTACAGAACGGACGAGTGGTGGAGTTGTTAAAGATATTAGAAATGCAACAAAGTGGAGGGCGAAAAAAATGTCACGCAGAAACACACTTCCAGTGAATATTAAAATAATACTTGTTGAAAAAAATTAATTTTGAATGGAGTAACGAAAAAAAAAACCGCAAAGGACATTAAGTCGTGTTAAAAAATCAAATGTTTTTAAATCTATCGGACCAAACTGCGTGGTCATCAGTCCTTCACTTACAAACTACTTAAACCTAGGTAAACTAACCTAAGGCCAAACACACACCCCCATGCCCCAGGGAGGTCTCGAACATCCACGGCGAGCAACAGCGCGCTCCGCAGCGAGGCGCTTTAGACCGCTCGACTACTCCACCGTGGCTGTTAAGTGTTTCACGGGACGTTTTGTGTGTATGAAGTTATTATTGTGAACATTTTTTTGTGTTTTTATGGTATTGAAAATAGAGTTTGTTGTCAAATGCAACAGTCTTTTTTGTCTATTTTAAAATATACTATAAAATAAATGAAATTGTTACAAGAAGATCACTTACCCTGCAAAAGATCGAAGTCTGTGATGCCAAAAATATTTATTATACAGTTACAAGATTATTAAAGAGTTTAACGCGCGACAAAATCACAAAGATACGTTTACTTTTAAAGCAGTGAGCAAAAAGAAAATTGCCTTTTACATGCTAGTTCACAAAATTCATTTCATCCAATTTGGAAGGTAATCCATTTGCGTCTAGCCAAAGCAGTAAATCAGAATAAAGAAATCCTCCACACTGTGGTGAAGCGTCCCTCGCCGGTAAGTGCCGGCAGTGTGTGTGGTGGAGTATCTAGGCGCCAGTGCAGGCGAGTGCATGCATGCAGGCAGGCAGGCAGGCTGGCTGGCTAGCTAGCTAGCTAGCTGTCAGACGGCGCAGCTGGGGCCGTGACGTCACGCGGTGATTGGCGCGCTAACGGCCGCCAAGGACACAGCGTTCGCGGAAACACAGAGCGGCCGCGGCCGACACAACACCAAGCCACACCACACCGCCACAACACGGCGTGGCGCCCTACTTCACGTCTCCACCACTACACCATTCTCAATAAGCAACTGTTTTCACAAGATATGTATGCTACGTGATAAACACTATTGTTTTTTATTCACCCAGATGTTGATGTAATTCATTCGCAGCAGTGAGGGGGTCGGCAAAACGGAGCGTGTAAGCACGTCCAGAGCGCACCAAATGCTGGCATTACCGCGTCCGGAGCATATGGGGACTACTGTAGACGCGTCTGTTGGCACGTCTACAGCAGCCAAACTACTAAGCCGAACAGCTTATAAACATCTACGATTCGGCGGCATGTGAGTGTGATCCTGAAACGGAAGCTGATGTCAACCACATCCTGTTCAGGTGCCCCAAATTTGACCGAGAACGTTTGAACTTCCTGCAGACATTGGTGAAGATGGGATATCCCCTTCCCCAGTCAGCTTCTTCCCTTTTGTTTACGAAAGACATTCGTGTGTATAAAATCATCATTAAGTTTATTAAGAGCACTGTACACAATCTTTAATCATTAAGTGTATTGTTCATATAAGGTTTTGGTTGTGAATATGTGAAAATGTTCCTATATTATTTAAATTGTAATTTAATGCAGTTTTCGCTTTGTTTCCACTTTACCATTTTGACAAAATGTACTTCTGTTTTGTCTATTTAAATATATGTACATTTGCTATGTGTGTTGTAGATGGCCACATTGAGTTAACACTCAGAAGGCCAAATAAATGAAAAAAAGATAGCAGCGCAATCTCTTTGCTGTAGCGTGCGACAGAGTTCCCGAACACCTCCAAGCGGCGTGGGTTGTGAACTAAAACTGGAAATAAACAGCCGATTAAAGTCCGTTCTACATGGTGAGAGTTTACGAGATTACCCATGATGCACCGGTCACCCCGTCCGCGTACACTATAGACGCGTCCACTTGCACAAGATGCACGCATACGATCGCTAGTAGACTGAATAGGATCGATTCTATTCTCACGCGTATGGAAGTGCTTCGCGCATGCGCAGACGACCGAGAGGGGAACCCAGCTGACAAACGAAGCCAAGTCGGGAATTTGTTTGAGAATGTGTACTATCTCCTGCTCAGAGCAACGTAGTTTTTCAACTCGGACGTAAGTATTTTAGGAGGTGATACTATAGAGGAATTGCATTAAAAATTTAATATAACCTGCGTACAAATTTTATTCAATACAGAGGTATAGCTTTTAATATGAAATCGAAACAAACGTAGAGCAAATGTGAATCACGAAATTTTCACTGATTTATCCGTCGGTTCTTGGTAGTACAACATCACACTTACTTAAAAGTAGAATTTTCTGTATCTTGTACACGTTCATTTATATTTAGTCACCCGGTTTTCGGCTTACTAGGACATATTCAGACTTTACGTCGAAACCCGGTTATTTAAATAATAGTCAATATGATGATCTACCAAGAACCGACAAAAAATCAGTCAAACTATCCAAATCAGTATTTTGTACATACCAAGAGCTATATCTCTGTACCCTATAAAAATTGGACACACGTTATATGAAATTTTAACTGCAAATTGTCTTTATTACCATCTTCTACAATATTTGCTATTTTTCCTGACACACGCTGTAGTTAACAGATGAAATATTTGTGCATCTTCATGTTTTCGCGGCGCAATGACTGTCCAAAGAAGTTTCGGGCGTGCAGCCGCATAAAGTTTAATTCTTCTAATATTTCGGCTGAGAAACGTTCAGCCATCTTCAGAGACGAGTCGAAGACTGACGCTCCAGCACACGCTTCGTGCTTATAAACGCGCGGGCCGCGCTACTGCGCATGCGGCCACAGATACAAGGCGCCAAAGACGTTACTCGGCGGCAAGGAAGTACACCGATATGTAAATTATGGTCGATTACTGCAGAGAAATCGATTATGATCTGTGCTGTGGCGGCGTCTTTGTAAATTTATTAAAGAAAGTGCCGGATTCCATGATTTATCTAAACTAAAGCCACTCTCCCTGTTAATTAAATTCGTCCCCAGCAACAAGAAGCTCACTGCTCTATTCGAACATTATGGAATTGAAACTTCCTGGCAGATTAAAATAGTGTGCCGGAACCGGGACTCGAACATGAGACCTTTGCCTTTCGCGTGCAAGCGCAAGGTCCCAGGTTCGAGTCCCGGTTCCGGCACACAATTTTAATCTGCCAGGAAGTTTCATATCAGCGCCACTCCGCTGCAGAGTGAATGTTTCATTCTGGAAACGTCCCTTAGGCTGTGGCTAAGCCATGTATCCACCATATCCTTTCTTCCAGGAGTGCTAGTCTTGCATGGTTCGAGGAGAGCTTCTGTGAAGTTTGGAAAGTAGGAGGCGAGGTACTGGCGGAAGTAAAGTTGTGAGGCGGCATCGTGAGTCGTGTCGGGATAGCACAGTCGGTAGTGCGCTTGTTCGCGAAAGGCAAAGGTCCCATGTTCGAGTCCCGGTTCCGGCACACAATGTTTCATTATGGAATTGTTTTTCCTACTCATGCGCATCACCTTACATTCTTCCGCACTGTGAGCTAGCTGCCATTCTTCGCACCAACTAGAAATTTTGTTTAAGTCATCCTGTATGCTATTACAGTTAATCAAAACCGACACCCTCCCATACACCACAGCATCATCAGCAAACAACCGCAAATTAAATTTACTCTGTCCATCAGATCATTTATATAGATAGAAAATAATAGCGGTCCTATCACCTACCTCTGGGGCATGCCTACAATCAGCAATACATCCAGAAATTTTTTCCTTGAGGTACCCGAAAAATAGAGAATTCAAAATATAGTTTAAGAGGCTACCACCACTCAGATCGTTTACTTTTAATAATATCTTTAACGCTTTGATTTACTCTTATTTATGAGTGCTTTATAGGTAAAGGCAGTGGGTTATAAAATTTTGAGAAAGAAGGACCCATACATAGCATTTGAATAACAGTTATTACTCCAAGATAACTTTATGCAGAAATATTTCAGAAATAAGTTTTTGTAAAGCCAAGGGCAAACGAAATTTCTTCAATGCGTGTAGTTTAAAAAATGGTTGTTAATGTATTATAACAACAAATGCAGAACATCACGTTTTATTTGAATCCTTTCATTTAAAGGATAGACGAGGCTTTAGAAACTACAGCACAATACCTTCATTGTGAGCTATTTGTATTTAAGCAAAAATTATATTGTATGAAACAAAAGCTACACAGAAATTTAAAATAATGTACCGGCATTTCATTTTCGTTGTCATTTTCAATATTTGGCCTCCTGTTCTGCTGCGTACCTGCTCATGGAAACTGCGCTCATGTATATGGTTAGAACATACGTCACGTATTGTGTTAGTTACTGTTCGAATACTATCAAAATAAACTACACACATCATGAAAGGTATTTTTCCGTCTACGCAAGTGCGATCTTTTTCACCTAACCCGTTAGTTTCACTGAATATAAAACATCTACAGTTTTCTGAAATGAGAGCTATCTACAGTCTGATTTGTTTTCAGAATTCGTTAAAGATTTTTAAAACGTAGATTTTTTAACTTACGGAAATTCTCTCTTAGATTTTCTCCTGACTTCATGTAGATTCCACGTGTTGCACAGACGATTGTTTTAGTTTCTTCTGCCCTACATGATATCTTAAATGGCGTAACAACTTTAAGTCTTGCAAAGTAATTTTGGTACCAAGCGAAATAAAATATGGAATCACAGATAAGTATAGCCTACAACTCGAACCAACAGATGGCACTGCTATCGGTGTCGCCTGAGAAACGCATGTAAATGGCACGGAGTTTCAGCTATTATCTTTCTAAGCTGTTTGGCTAAACACTAGTAGTATAAGTCAGAATCTGCGAGAAAAACTTACACTAAGACAGCGGCTGTAGTCTCAGTATTATGTACGAGACACCTATGCAGACAGTTGTTGTGATCTTCAGTCCGCAGACTGGTTTGATGCAGCTCTCCAACCTACTCTACTCTTCATAAGAACGGCAACCCACATCCATCTGAATCTGCTTACTTTATTCGTCTCTTGGCTTCCTCTGCAACCCCCCCACCCGACACACACACACACACACACACACACACACACACACACACACACACACACACACACTTCCCGCCAATGCTAAATTCACAATTCCTTTTCTCCTCAATTCTGTTCAGTGCATCTTCATTAGTACGCGATCTACCCACGTAATCTTCAGCATTCTTCTGTAGCACCACATTTCAAAAGTCTCTACCCTCTTCCTGTCTGAGACTGAACTATTTATGATCCAACTTTCACTCCCGGACAAGGCAACAATCCACACAAATGCCTTCAGAAAGGGCTTCCTTACAATTAAAATGATATTTTATGCTAACAAATTTCTCTTTTTCAAAAACGCTTTTCTTCCCAGTTTATTTCCTCTGTATTGTAACTATCATATGTTATTTTACTACCCAAGCAACTTAACTCAAAACCTCTATTGTTTTGTTACCTAATCTAATCCCTTCAGCATCGCCTGATTTTCTGAGACTGCATGCCATTACCCTCGTTTTGCTCTTGTTAATGTTCATCTTATTCGTCCCTTTCGACACACTGTCCGTTCCGTTCAACTGCTCTTCTAGGTCCTTTGCTGTCTCTGACAGAATTACGCCGAGGGGACTGAGGCGCTCCAGTCACGGTCTGCACGGCCACTACGGTCGGGGATTCGAATCCCCCCTTGGGCATGGATATTTGTGCCGTCCTTAGTATTAGGTAGTTCATAAGTAGTTTGCAAGTTTAGGGACTTATGACCCCGTAGTTAAGTCCCATAAGCTATACAAACATTTGAATATTTCCAGAATGAAACTTCACTCTGCAGCGGAGTGTGCGCTGATATGAAACTTCCTGGCAGATTAAAATTGTGTGCCGGAACCGGGACTCGAACCTGGGACCTTTGCCTTTCGTACCGTACGGTGCGTGGCGGAGGGTACACTGTACCACTACTAGGAATTTCCTTTCCTATTCCACTCCCAAATAGAACGTGGAAAAAAAGAATGCCTATATGCCTCCGTACAAGCCCTAATTTCTCTTATTTTGTCTTTGTGATCTTTATGCGAAATGTAAGTAGGCGGCATCAAGATCGTGCTACACTCAGCTTCAAATTCCGGCCCTTAAATTTCCTCAACAGAATTTCACGAAAAGTATCACGATAAGTACGTCGTATTTCCTCCAACAATCCCCAGTTGAGTTTCCGGAGCATTTCCGTGACACTCGGGCATTGGTCGAACCCACCAGTAACAAACCTAGCTGCTCGCCTCGGAACTGCTTCTAGGTCTTCCTTTAAACTGAACTGCTGCGGGTCTCAAATACTTGAGCTTATACAAGGAATGGTCATCGTAACAGCAGTCGCCGAATCCACGTACTATGCTGGAATACAAAATCAATACCCAACCTTCCACGCGTTTTCATACTTCAATGGAAGGATCTTTAAATGATGCAGTTATGCTACAGCAGTTGCTGTTGCCGTGAATTGAAATAAAGGAAATAACACGCACAGGAAACGTGTGTGACTGGTGGGATCTTTAGCTATTCATTCTGGAGTAACTTGCCCCAAGGGAGGATCCGAAGGCTGTTTGACATCAAAAGGGTATGCATTGCGGCCAAAAGGGGTGCGACACCACAATGAACTGGTGCCGTGGTTGCACCTTCAACTGCCAACGATCTTTTTTATGCGATACAGTCATCAGTCAATAAAATAACATGGTCTTTGATCATATGTAGTTTCATTTTCCAGCTACTACGTCTGGCTGCAGGCAGTTAACATATATACCGCAGCTCAGCAACACACACGTTGATTATCTAATAAAAATAACCACGCGTGCTTTTTTTTGTGGTTTTTAGGGCGCACAACTGCTGAGGTCATTAGCACCCAACACCGCCCATAGGAAAATCGAACCGGGGTTAGAACTTAAATGGCTTTCGCCATATTTGCACGATGTATAAAAAGTAAAACTCTGTTAGCAGAATGCGGATCATCAGCTAAAATATCAGACATTACTAATGGCAAACATAGATAATGACGGAGACGATTAAAAAACGGACATTGCATTAAATGTGGTACACAGTAAAAGGTTCATCAGTGTGTTCACATAAGGGAGCAGGATCATCACGAAGTAAATACTGATGGAGTGCGAGAAATTCCCTCCGGTAAACGAAACTAGGTGTGGAATCCTGCCGGCCGCGGTGGCCGAGGTGACTGAGGCGCTCCAGTCACGGTCAGCAGGGCCACTACGGTCGGGGGTTCGAATCCCCCCTCGGGCATGGATATTTGTGCCGTCCTAGTTTGTAAGCAGTTCATAAGTAGTTTGTAAGTTTAGGGACTGATGACCCCGTAGTTAAGTCCCATAAGCTTAACAAACATTTGAACATTTTTGTGGAGTCCTTTGGAAGAGAATGAAGGTTCAAGTTAACACAAATTTCGGGGCTTAGCCACGGTGGAAAGGTGCTCTCTACAATCAAGAAAATAGCAGGCATTGTAACGCCGAGCTGGCCAAGTAACGAACGCAAGCGAACTCCCGGTGGTAGCAGAGCAGACGGTCACACGGCAGAGAGACCGTCAAGTGAGTCATTAAAGAAAACTGCGTACGTTGGGTGTCCTCGCATGGATGACAAACGGCTGCGCGTGCTTGGTGAAATCAACCTAATATCAGCGTTTTCTTACTCGATCGACATTCACGCCGACTTTCTTAAGGAAGTGCATCATTGAAGTGCGTCTAGAAAAAAGTTGAAGCCATACTTACAATACGACACAGTGCGAAGTGGATGCAGTCTTCTTCACAGTGCACAGGCCAGCCCCTAGTTTCGCACTGAAACATTCCTTTTCAAGGCGGTAATCTCGTCTCGTAGCCACACAGGAAAACGAAGTTACACACAACTGGAGGACGTGGTGGGCGGAGGTACTGTAGTTGAACTGTAAATACGGCTTTGTTAGTCATACAGTCCACGGAAGTGCGGACTGCCTTGTGACGTCACTAGCCGCCGGAAACGTGGCGGTTTCTTCTCCGAGAAAGACGGACTCGTGCCACGTAACCGCCCTTCTCTGTTGCGCAGATGAACTGTGTTCCTAGGAAGACTATCAACCAGATGCAGGCTGACATTTTCAACAACATCTCGTCAGACGGTAGTCTGAACACTAACTCTGAACATTAATAGCGTCAGCGCAAAGTTCCTAGTGATTGGAAAAAAACGCAGGTGACTGCCGTTTATAAGAAAGGAAAGAGAATTGACCCACACAATTACAGGCCAATATTGTTGACATCAAGTATCATGTAGGATTTTGGAGCATATTCTCAGTTCGAAAATAGTAAATTTCCTTGAAACTGGAAAGATTCTTTCTATGAATCAGCACGGGTTTAGGAAACATCGTTCATGTGAAACTCAGCTTGCACTTTTCTTACATGACATCTTGCGAGCCATGAAGGGCAACAATCGGATTGTGTTTTTCTCGACTTCAAAATGGCGTTCGACGCGGTACCACACTGCAGACTGCTAACGAAGATACGAGCTTATGGAATAGGTTCACAGATTTGTGACTGGCTGGAAGACTTACTAAGTAATAGAACGCAGTACGTTGTTCTCGACGGCGAGTGTTCATCAGAGACGAGTGTATCGTCAGGCGTGCCCCAGGGGAGTGTGATAGGATCGCTATTATTTTCTGTCTATATAAATGTTCTGATGGACAGAGTAACTTGTAATTTACGGCTGTTTGCTGCCGATGCTGTGGTGTATGGGAGGATGTCGTCTGTAACTGACTGTAATAGCATAGATGATGACTTAGACAAAATTTCTAGTTGGTTCGTAGAATGGCAGCTAGCTCTCAATGTAGAAAAATGTAAGGTGATGCGCATGAGTAGGAAAAACAATCCTATAATGTTCGAATACAGCATTAGTAGTGAGCTTCTTGATGCTGTCGCATCGTTCAAATATCTAGGCGTAACATTGCAGAGCGATATGAAATGGAACGAACATGTAAGGAAAGTTGTGAGTAAGGCGGACAGCCCAACTTCGGTGTATTGGGAGAATTTTGGGAAGATGTACTTCACCTGTAAAGGAGACCGCGAATAAAACGCTTGTACGACCAAGTCTTGAGTATCGCTCAAGTGTTTGGGACCCGCAGCAGATCCGTTTAAAGGAAGACATGGAAGCAGTTCAGAGGCGATCAGATAGATTCGTTACTGGTAGGTTCGACGAAGGCGCGAGTGTCACGGAAATGCTCCGGCAACTCAATTGGGGATCGCTGGAGGAAAGACGACGTTCTTTTCGTGAATTTCTGTTGAGGAAATTTAGAGTGCCGGAATTGAAGCTGAGTGTAGTACGATCTTGCTGCCACCTACTTGCATTTCGCGTAAAGATCACAAAGAGAAATTAGGGCTCCTTCTTTCTGTTTGGGAGTGGAATAGGAAAGGAAATGCCTAATAGTGGTACAGTGTACCCTCCGGCACGCACCTTTCGGTGAATTGCGGAGTATGTATGTATATGTAGATTAACCTTTACGGGACGACGTGCCTTTATACGTAGAAACGTATTCGACTGGTACCGCGGCTCTCGCCTCAGTTCTATCGTATAATAAGGCCTAATACCAGATATTTGTAGAGAAGGGCGAAGTACTTTTGACAAGCTAGACTGCAGTCATCGCTGCTTGTTCACTCGCAACAATGTATGCTGTACTCTTAGGCTCCTGGCCGCGCCCATCTCTCTAGGTGGTGTTGGTACTGCCATACCAGCCAACCTTCAAAGTGTAAAAATCAGGAGATCCAGTATAGAAAATCGGAAGATTCTTAAAAAAAAAATCACTTTTCTATAAACCTTAAGATAATTGACTGATTTTAGTCTCTTCCTATAATTTCATAACGATACATAATGACTAAGAAAAATAGTTGCGTTAACCCAATTGTTGATTACATCCTTATATTTTGTAGCCAGTCCAGGTAAAAATGATTAATTTTTTTGATCAAAACAAAAAGTTCACAGCTGAATATTTGTAGTATACTGCTACCTGGGAACATGTTATGGTACAAATGACCCACATAGTCCTCGTATTTAATTGGTAAACCGTACTCTATAATAAACAATGTAAATAACCAGTCTGCATGTATCACATGATCACTTTCACTTTTTTCCAGCAATTTCAGTCTTTTATTGTTACTCACACACTTTTCATTTTCTCTGCACGTATTTCGGTACATTGCTTTTTCCACCATGTGATGTGGAAATATCACATCGACAAAGAGTAGAAAATAGAAAAAAGTTCCGAAAACTGCTTAAATATTGATTATATTTCTTGCCATACTGGAACACACACAACCGAATTGAAAACCCATAATCACGTAAAATAGCTGTTTACACGAAAGTTGCCTTTCTGCTATGCGCGCTTGAAACTGATGCCCCTAAGTATGCAATAAAAAGATTACCAGCGATTAAAAAACCACTGAAGTGATTTCACTTACGTACATTGACAAAACATCACAATATCGAAACACTACATGTGTATATGCAAAAAAAAAAAAAAAAAAAAGTTTGTTAAGCTTATGGGACTTAACTACGGGGTCATCAGTCCCTAAACTTAAAAACTACTTATGAACTACTTACGAACTAAGACGGCACAAATATCCATGCCCGAGGGGGGGATTCGAACCCCCGACCGTAGTGGCCGTGCTGACCGTGACTGGAGCGCCTCAGTCACCTCGGCCACCGCGGCCGGCGTATGTATTTGCAAATACGTGCAAAGAGCAGAAACAATCATTATATAACTCAAGCGCAACTCCTAATTTCTATGAAAAAATGTTCTGTTTGTAGAGCTTATGGGACTAACGACGGGGTCATCAGTCCCTAAACTTACAAACTACGTATGAACCAGCTAATACTAAGGACGGCACAAATATCCATGCCCGAGGGGGGATTCGAGCCCCCGACCGTAGTGGCCGTGCAGACTGTGACTGACGCGGCACAGTACGCTCGGCCACCGCGGCCGGCAATTTCTATGAATTTACATACGTATTTATTTTTAACTAATAAATGGACAAAGGACTTATGACCATTGGCGGAAAATCGAATTTTGGGTTTCAGGACAAAAAAATTAAAAATCGGGAGAAATAATGGCAAAATCAGGAGGCGGGAGAAAAAGCGAAAAATCAGGAGACTACTGCATAAATCGGGATAGTTGGCAGGTATGTACTCCCCTGCTGGAAATCGACTGAACTACGGGTGCACGAGTTTTGCATCGTCAGTGTATTCTACATCTACATACATACTCCGCAATCCACCGTAAGGTGCGTGGCGGAGGATACACTGTACCACTACTAGGCATTTTCTTTCCTATTACACTCCCAAATAGAACGAGGAAGAACTCTATATGCCTTCGTACGAGCCCTAATGTCTCTTATCTTGTCACTGTGATCACCACGCGAAATGTAAGTAAGCGGCAGCAAGATCGTACTACACTCAGCTTTAAATTCCGGCCCTCTAAATTTACTCAACAGAAATTCACGAAAACAACGTCGTCTTTCCTCCAGCGATCTCCATTTGAGTTGCCGGAGCATTTCCGTGACACTCGCGCATTGGTCGAACCTACCAGTAACGAACGTAGCTGCCCGCCTCTGAACTGCTTCTTTGTTTTCCTTTAAACTGATCTGCTGTGGGTCCCAAACACTTGAGCAATACTCAAGACGTGGTCGTACAAACGTTTTATACGCGGTCTCCTTTACAGATGAAGTACATCTTCCCAAAATTCTCCCCATAAACGGAAGACGGCTGTCCGCCTTACTCACAACTGCCCTTACATGTTCGTTCCATTTCATATCACTCTAGCTATTTGAATGAGGCGACTGCATCAAGTAGCTCACTATTAATGCTGTATTCGAATATTATGGGATTGTGTTTCCTACTCATGCGCATCACCTTACATTTTTCTACATTGAGGGTTAACTGCCATTCTTCGCACCAACTAGAAATTTTGTCCAAGTCATCCTGTATGCTATTATAGTCAGTTACAGACGACACCCTCCCATACACCACAGCACCATCAGCAAACAGCCGCAAATTACAACTTACTCTGTCCATCAGATCATTTATATAGATAGAAAATAATAGCGGTCCTATCACACTCCCCTGGGGCACGCCTGACGATACACTCGTCTCTGATGAACACTCGCCGTAGCGTATTACACTCTACTGCATCGCGCGAAGCGAGAACCGCACCTTCCGCGTAACATCCGCAAATGAAATTGGAGGGGGGTGGTTGCACGGTGCGCACGCCGTTCCGTGCTCGCACAGTGTCTGTCTGAAGGCGGATGTACGTGCGGGGGCGGCGAGCGACGAGACGGAAGCTGGGTCCCGCCAGCGGCACGCGTGGCGCTTCCGCCCCCGCAGCCGCAGCTGCCGCCCCCACACCCCACGGCTCGTTTTTCCGCCCCCGGCACGTCTCTGGTGGCGCGGCGCGGGCACGTCCCGGCAGCTGTGCGCCCAATATCGGACGTCGCCCTGCCCCACAACTCTTCCCTGCCTGCGACCATACCCGCAGTTTGGCTCGACTGTCACGCAGCTGCTCCTGTCGCTTCATTTCTGCCACCCACTCTGCGGTGCTCAGTCCGCTTGCGTCGAGCTACGCGTGTCTCGCTTTGCGGGGCGCAAAGAGTGGCATCACATTTGTGTCGCTTTATAAGCTAGCGACCGGGTTTCACTGCTACTGATTGCAGTTGATATGCGATATGGGATCCAACACTGTTACAATTAAAGCAATGAAATTAAGTAGTTGTATCGATTTAAGCAGATTGACTGCCGAATAGGAAGAACAAAGTTATAACAGGTACACATCTACACCTACATCTACATGGGATACTCTGCCAATCACATTTAAGTGCCTGGCAGAGGTTTCGTCGAACCACCGTTATACTATTTTATCTCCCATTCCATTCTCGAATAGCGCGCGGAAAGAAAGAATACCTGAATCTCTCCGTTCGCGCTCTGAATTCTCGTATTTTATTCTGATGATCATTTCTAGCTATATGAAATGGGGCTCAACAATATATTTTCGCATTCGGAGGAGAATGTTGGCGATTGGAGTTTCGTAAGTAGCCCACGCCGCAGCGATAAGTGCCGCTGTTGTAATGATTCCCATCCCAGATCCTGTATCATTTCCGTAACGCTGTCTCCCCTGAATCGTGACAATACGAAACGAGCTGCCCTTCTTTGGACTCTTTCGATGTCCTCCGTCAAAACCACCTGATAAGGATCCCACACAGGTCAGCAATATTCCATAAAAGGACGGACAAGCGTACTGTATGCAGTTTCTTTATTAGTTCTGTTGCATCTTTTAAGGGTTCTGCCAATAAAACGCAGTCTCTGGTTCGCCTTTCAAGTACCTGGGGTGTATTTTCTCACAAGATGGCAACATAGTGAAAGAACTGGAATCGAGGTGCAGCAAAGCTAACGCAGTGTGTGCTCAGCTCACATCTACTCTCTTCCGCAAGAAGGAAGGAAGTACCAAGACTAAGTTAGCAGTGCACCGTTCTATCTTTCGGCCAACTTTGTTGTATGGGAGTGAAAGTTGGGTGGATACAAGTTACCTTATTCATAAGGTAGAGGTTACAAATATGAAAGTAGAAAGAATGATTGCAGGTACTGATAGATGCGAACAATGGCAGCAGGGTGTCCATAATAAGGAAATCAAGGAAAAGCTGGGAATTAACACCATAGATGAAGCAGTTAGAGCGAACAGACTGAGTTGGTGAGGTCATGTTACACTCATGGGAGAAGCAAGGTTACCTAAGAGACTCATGAGCTCGGCAGCGGAGGTTAAGAGGAGTCGAGGTAGACCAAGAAGAAAGTACTTAGATTCGGTGCAGAATGATTTTGAAGTAAAAGGCATAACATCAGACGAGGCATCAATGTTAGCATTGAATAGGGGATCATGGAGGAATTGTATTAGAGGTAATATGCTCCAGACTGAACGCTGAAAGGCATAATCAGTCTCTAATGATGATGATGATGATGATGATGATAAAGGCTAGTCTACACGACGACACTACGTTGCGACACTCGTTTCATGATATGAATTGCGCGTAGCTGGTTTCCTGTGTGTGTGTGTGTGTGTGTGTGTGTGTGTGTGTGTGTGTGTGTGTGTGTGTCTCGACACGGCACCAACACTATGCACTTCAGTTTCGTCGTTTTGTGAGTGCCGTAGTCGCCGTAGAATGAAAATTGGTAGCTGTAAGAGTCGTGGCGGATCTATTGCTTCTCTGTGTGAAGTCTCTGCATAAGACTAAACATAAAGAGAATAAGAAACGTGTTTGAGTTCGTGACTGGATTAAAAAAAGACGTCAGCTCGATTGCTCAGCGACCTTGCTGTAAGAAATTGTGGTTGAACATCCTAGAAGTTATTTTAATCAACTTAGACTGTCACCACAGCAGTTCACGTTCCTTTAAACGGAATTAGTAACGCAATAAAGAAACAACATACTGTTATGCGCGAAGCATTGTTACCAGAACTGAAATTAATTTCATCGCATCTCGTTTCTTGTGGTGTAGATATTCCCCTCTACAGTACTCGCACCGTGTTCCGAAATCCACAATTGCCATTGTTCGTTTGTATAGGTATTACGAAATGAATGTATTTTAGTCTGCAATTCATTAATCTTCAACATTTAATTCACGAATAATTGCTTCAAGAGCATCAACACGCCGCTGCTTATTTTTCAGATTCCCATCGTTTAAAGCGCACAAACACCTATGCATCGCATATACGCTCAAAAACCGCATTATTTCTTCCGTTCCCCCCTTTATCTTTATTTTGTTCTGTGTTGCTTATAACCTAACCTAAAAACAAGCGCAGTCAGTTTCGCCAAAGTTGGAAGGTGCCGAAACTGTTTAGTTTCGGCAACGAGTTGCGCGAACGCCTGCCGCGCATGCGCACTGGCCGGTAGCGCAGTTTCATGAAACCTACTATTTGGCCACGATAACTTGACGATTTTGTTGGTGCTACCACAAGCGGAGAAAATAGACACCAGTTGAAAGTTATTCTTTTATTTACATGCGCTGCCAACCTTACAATGGTCCTTGACGCTTAGAAGTAATGTACACATTGTTAGGGTAACGGTTCCAGCATTGCAGCAAGCATCCGATGCTGCCTTCCGTTCGTGCAAGACAAGCTCCCAGCAGCCACCGCGCGAATCGTCAAGTTATTGTGGCCAAATAGTAGTATCGTCGTGTAAACTAGCCTTTAATTACAAGCAAATACACTGTACTCACCTTAGTAGGTGCTGCAAATGATTTCCTCTTTCATGAAGGCATAGTGCAACACGCTTGCATTTATTTTCGTATACCTTTACCAACGTTTCACGTACAGTCAAATACAGATATTCAGTTATCGCTGTCTGAAGTTCATGTATTGTCTTTGGGTTGTTTTGATGAACAAATGTTTTAGCCTAAGGAAACAGTGGGGAGTAGACAAGCCGGGTGAGCAAGGCAGGAAGAGACTTTTTTGTAATTATCTCCAAAGATTCCATCAAAAAGTCGTAGGGATTGGTCTGCTTATCAGCTGCACCGTTGTCTTGCTGGTAAAATGAATGACTGACCTCATCTTCGTTCGGTAGCGCAATAAATGGATAAATTATTTGGGGGGGGGGGGGGCAGTGGCCGAGCGGTCTGCGGCGCGCCAGTCACGGTCTGCACGGCCGCTGTGGTCAGGGGTTCGAATCCCCCCTCGGGCATGGATGTCTGTGCCGTCTTTAGTATAAGCTAGTTCATAAGTAGTTTGTAACTTTAGGAAGTGATGACCCCGTAGTTAAGTCCCATATGCTTTACAAATATTTGAACATTTTAGTATTGCTCAAGTGTTTGGGATCCCCACCAGATTGGTTTAAAGGATAACATAGAGGCAGTTCAGAAGCGAGCGGCTAGGTCTGTAACTGGTACATTCGATCAATGCGTGAGTGTTACCGAAATTCTTTGGTATCTCAATTAGGAGTCGCTGGAGGTACTTTTTCGAGAAACACTGTTGAAGAAATTTATAGGGCCTGAATTTAAGTCGGACTGCAGAACGAATCTACTGCCGCCAACCTACATTTGACGTAAAGACCACAAGGATGAGATTAGAGAGATTAGGGCTCGTAGTGATACATACAACTATTCGTTTTTCCCTCGTTCTATATGCGAGTGGAACAGAAAGGAAGTACCCAGTAGTGGTACAGAGTACCCTCCGCCACGCATTTTTGGGTGGATTGCGGAGTATGTATGTAGATAATTTTTTTCTTCGGTGTTTATTGATAAAACTGTTCAGGAATGTAAATTTATCGCTCCTTTCTCCACTGTAAAAATGAAAACATGTTTCTTTTCAGTAAAATTCTTCGTTTAGCGAACGGATTGTTAGTAGAGGCGTAGCGTTGTTATACATATAAATGGATAGTTGGCGAAGGAACGGTTCACGAAAGTGTATTGATGGACCGAGGAACTACGTACGAGGAAATGAAGTTAAGCATCACTTGAGCGCTCTTACTGTGCGAAGTGGCGCAGTGGTAACACGCGGCAAATTTGGTCCAAGTCATACTGCATCCTACTAGTCATTCAATGACGGAGGGAAGGAAACCTAGGGTTTAACGTCCCGTCGACAGCGTTGTCATTACAGACGGACTTCATGCTCAGGTTTTTGGGTACGATGTGGTAGGAAATCGGTTGTACCCTTTCAAAGTAACCATCCCGGCATTTCCCTCGAGTGATTTAGGGAAATCACAGAAAACCTAAATCTGGATGGCCGGAGGTGGAACTGAAAAGTTCATTCAGTGACAACAACCTATTGTACACGACAGCATCATTAGGAAACAGCCACACATTGAAACTCTGCCCGTCCGACCGTTTAGATACAAGTATTACGGGCTGCTGAAGCAATTCACTGGTACCGTCAAAGTGGGTGATTTCGGACAGTTTCGAGATTTTCACTTTAACTTTTATAGGTTTTGTCAGATTTCATTGTTCTTATGGAAGTGGTGGTGTATGTCTATAATTGATAAAATATCCTAGAAGCAGGACGTCTATGTGCACCTACTTTTGTCTGAGAGAAAGTGTCCGAAATCACCCCATGGACAGGGGTGATTTCGGACACGTGTATTTTAAATCTCTGTCCGGTGTTTCAAAGTGTATGGGGTGGTATCGGACACAGACTTTTTTTTTTTAATTCTCCTTTGTTTCTGTTTGATTTTCGAGTGTTTTAATATATTGTAATGAGGCCCATAATTAAATTAAGGGATAAGGAAATTTATTTATTAAATAGGTAAATCACTGGCTTTTCTACAAGTTAATTTGCCACCCTGAATATCTCTAAGTGCTTTCTTTAAAATTTCCGAGTCATAATTACTTTTGGACATTCTCGACACACATTGTCCGAAATCACTCCACAAAATACACAATTTCGAAAAAAACCTCCGTTACTTTGAAACTTTGCACAAAACTCGTGACAAACTAGTACAAAACTTCTCACAGCGCCGCAGCCTACTGATCTCGTTGTCCGTTAGCAGAGCACTGGTCATCTTCCCTAAAAAGACACTATTCATGTTTAGTAAAAAGATAAAAAAGGGGCGGATCATAAATGCTCCCTGTCACTATTTGTTCATGTCCCATTCTCTCCACGCCTCCTATGGTGCTCAGATGCTCCAAAGCGCGGTGCCTGTTGGGAGCATATGTAATTGGAAACTGTCAACTCAGTTTGTGCGGACAGTAGCGGACTCCAGTTTGCGATCTCTACTCAATTTTGAAAATTTGTTGTTTTCAAAATTAAAGACGTAGTACTTACGTAGATAATTATTAGAAAAGCAATGTTAAACATTTTTCTCGTTTTAATGCGCGTTTGATGGAGCAAAATCACAAGTTTAGGCTAATTCCCGTAACTTTGTTTTTGTCTATACATTTTTAATCACCAAGAGAAGTATATGGTGTTAAACAGTTGCTTTTGTACGGAAACATATTGGAGTCCTTTTTTCCTGTTTTTATGTTGACAGCTGATGAAACCAGAATGATTTCTTCTCATCCTTGAAATTTCTGTCGTGCACAGGCGATTTCAGTATACGGAGTTCACGAACATAACGTTCTAGTACTTTAGATGTGTGGAGGATGGATAAACTTTAGACAAAATTAGTTCTATTGCAAAAATCAAATGTTTGTATAGTCTATGGGACTTAACTACGGGATCATCAGTCCCTAAGCTTACAAACTACTTATGAACTAACTAAGACTAAGGACGGCACAAATATCCATGCCCGAGAGGGGGATTCGAACCCCCGACCGTAGTGGCCTTGCAGACCGTGATTGGAGCGCCTCAGTCCTCTCGGCCACCGCGGCCGGCAGTTATATTGCGTGTCGAACGTAAGGATTGATATTATATGATACTCTGTCTACTGATGTTCTGTCATGCATTAATTGGCAATGAATTTATTGATTGGACGCCTCTCTTTGTGTTCCAAGTGTACGGTCTTTGTTTTACCTCTATTTCTGCATAGGAGACCTCTTGTTTAATTGTGGCAAAAAATAATAATTAAAACAACATCAGAGTATCAACAAAAAATCTATAATTCCCGCCAAGCGGGAAAAACATTTTTTCCTCGCTAACACGTATCTAAAAAAAAAGCTAGATTTAGCGAGAGAAAAGCTAAATTGGCAACTCTGCTTTTCCGCCAATCGCAACAACAGCAAGAAGTTTCGACAGTGACTCTGTCCGATTGATTATTGAATCGGTAAACAATCGATCCAAATGCGGGAGCGCGGTACGAGGGAATTACAGTCTCGCGCATAAGATAAGCAGCTCGCCGAGGAGGAAATTAGCGCTAATTGAGCTATGCAGCTGAAATCGCCCCATTTGACGGTAGACGGTGAGTCTCAGAAGTTGTGTCGAGAGGCGGTGGCCGTGAGGACTGCAACAAGTTGCGGCGCGCTAGTCCAGAAGCGCAGGCGCAGTTTGCCAGTACAGTTGCTGCGTGACGTCAGCGCGACTAGACCGCAAGGCTACTACCGGGGCCGCCAGTATACGCCCGGCAAGTGCCGGCCGCTGCGGTGGTCAGCCGCACCTCTCCTCCTCACCGTCCATCCCGTCCCGACCACAACGCCCTTCTCTAGATTGTACCGCACACCCACACTACCGGACCTCACAGCCATTTGCACCGTCTACCGCAGCGCTGTTGCCGTCGGAGAGTTGGCCACGACAGACGGAAATACGCTGCTCAAAGTAATTGAATCGGTCGGAGCAGAAGGACATTGTCCATTTTCAGAACTTCTCAGGAGAGGAAAATAACCGTATAAATGTTCCAGAAAAGTTATAGATTATTACTGCTATTACCTATAAAATAACGTCTCAGAATGTAAAGTTTATGGGTGAAAATACAAGATCAACATTTAATCAGCAATTATTTATTTGAAACTTCCTGGCAGATTAAAATTGTGTGCCGGAACCGGGACTCCAACCTGGGACCTTTGCCTTTCGCGGGCAAGCGCACTACAGACTGTGCTATCCCGACACGACTCACGATGCCGCCTCACAATTTTACTTCCGCCAGTACCTTGCCTCCTACTTTCCAAACTTCACAGAAGCTCTCCTGCGAAACATGCAAGACTAGCAATCCTGGAAGAAAGGATATGGTGGAGACATGGCTTAGTCACAGCCTAAGGGATGTTTCCAGAATGAAACTTTCACTCTGCAGCGGAGTGTGCGCTGATATGAAACTTCCTGGCAGATTAAAATTGTGTGCCGGAACCAGGACTCGAACCTAGGACCTTTGCCTTTATTTTTTATTATTTATTTATTTATTTATTTATTTTTGAAAGCGGACTTAATGCTTTCTGCTCCGCGATTACTAGTAAATTCGGGACCTGTAATGTTTACTAACTGTAACAAGCTATATTGATCCGATGTGTTGAAAATATACAGGGTGTTACAAAAAGGTACGGCCAAACTTTCAGGAAACATTTCTCACACACAAAGAAAATATGTTATGTGGACATGAGCCCGGAAACACTTACTTTCCATGTTAAGAGCTCACGATCCAATGACTGTTAGCAGAATATGGAATCGGTGGCTTCACGAGGGCAATACGGGACGCCGTGCTGGATCCCAACGGTCTCTAATCACTAGCAGTCGAAATGACATTTATCCGCATGGCTGTAGCGGATCGTGCAGCCACGTGTCGATCCCTGAGTCAACAGATGGGGACGTTTGTAACACGACACCCATCTGCACAACAGTTCGACGACGTTTGCGCAGCAGCATGGACTACCAGCTATAAGACCATGGCTGCCGTTACCATTGACGCTGCATCACACACAGGAGCGCTTGCGATGGTGTACGTAACGACTAACCTGGGTGCACAATTGGCAAAACGTCATTTTTTCGGATGAATCCAGGTTCTGATTACAGCATCATGATGGTCGCATCCGCGTTTGGCGACATCGCGGTGAACGCACATTGGAAGCGTGTATTTGTCATCGACATACTGGCGTATCACCCGACGTGACGATATGGAGTGCCATTGGTTACACGTCTCGGTCACCTCTTGTTCGCATCGACGGCACTTTGAACAGTGACCGTTACATTTTGGATGTATTATGATCCGTGCCTCTACCCTTCATTCGATCCCTGCGAAACCCTAAATTTCAGCAGTATAATGCACGACCGCCTGTTGCAGGTCCTGTACGGGCCTTTTTGGATACAGAAAATGTTCGACTGCTGCCTGGCCACCACATTCTCCAGATCTCTCACCAATTGAAGACGGCTGGTCAATGGTGGCCGAGCAACTGGCTCGTCACAATACGCCAGTATCTTGCTGAACTGTGGTATGGTGTTGAAGCTGAATGGACATCTGTACCTGTACACGCAATCCAAGCTCTTTTGACTCAATGCCCAGGCGTATCACGGCCGTTATTACAGCCAGAGGTGGTTCTTCTGGGTACTGATTTCTCAGGATCTATGCACCTAAACTGCGTGAAAATTTGTAATCGCATGTCAGTTCTAGTATATTTGTCCAACGAATACCCGTTTATTATCTGCATTTCTTCTTGCTGTAGCAATTTTAATGGACAGTAGTGGAATTTCCGCAATTTTTGAAGCCGTCGTATCGTACGTAGCGTGTTTCTAAACCGGCGATTCGGGGGCTACGCGCCCTCGCGTACTACAATAAAACCGTGGTTAACCTATAACTAACCTTTGTAAGGCTATGATACAAATTACCGTTTTTAAATGAAAATTCGGGTGTCTCCACTATTCTTTAACAGATTATCAATAACTGCAAAACCAACAACAAGCCATCATAGTCTTAAGGTTAGAGATAGGTTAGACTTTTTAAGAATGTGTGGACGCTTAGCGCCCGAATCCAGTTTCAGAAACACGCAACGTGCAATTCGGCGATTCAAGAATGACGGAAATTACAGAAAGTAAACACAGTCGGGGGAAGAGAGGGGTGGTCACGTGACCGACTTTCGCACTGGGAGCCAAAAGTTCTGATCTGTACATAGTCAAAAATGCTCAAATGTTTGTAGAGCTTATGGGACTTAACTACGGGGTCATCAGTCCCTAAACTTTCAAACTACTTATGGACTAGCTAATACTAAAGACGGCACAAATATCCAAGCCCGAGGGTGGATTCTAACCCCAGACCGTAGTGGCCCTGCAGACCGTGACTGGCGCGCCGCAGACAGCTTGGCCACAGCGTCCGGCTGTACATAGTCACTCGTTTTACAATGACCATATCGGTAGTTCCGTTGTGGTTTTTGCATCGTCGCGACACTACACTGGCGATCACCTGCAGTTGGTAATGTTCTGCTACAGACAAATATATACAGACGGGAAATCTTCGTAAGAGCCCGGTGACACACTCAGGGGTGGTAGGAAGGAGTGCCAGAGCAGTTCCATAAGATGTCCCATGATGGCGCTGCGGTCAGAAGCAGCCCTTTAAACTGGCCAGAGCAGGCGGCAAGTAGCGGCTATCCCCACCACCACCTCCCCTCAAACGCCGGCACGCCGGACACAGCAGTGGCCTCGTGGCAGGCGACACGAGATCTCCCCTCAGCCTCCCCTCCACGGTACCCACTGATGTGCGAGAGGCACTCTCACGCTACCCTCAGAAGCGCCTCTAGTGTGGTCTACCGGTACCAAGCCAGGGTACCGTCTGACACCTGCTGGCATCTTACGGAACTACGAGGGGAGTGTAGGACAGTGGTTTAGAGGGGGGGGGGGCTGCTTCTCTGTATATGTTACCACAGAGTAACATATACAGAGAAGCAGCCCTCCCTAAGCCACTGTCCTACACTCCCCTCGTAGTTCCATAAGACGCTAGCAGGTGTCAGGCGGTACCCTGGCTTGGTACCGGTAGACCACACGAGAGGCGCTTCTGAGGGTAGCGTGGAGGGGAGGCTGAGGGGAGAGCTCGTGCCTCCTGCCACGAGGCCTCGGCTGTGTCCGGCGTGCCGGCGTTTGAGGGGAGGTGGTGGTGGGGATAGCCGCTACCTGCCACCTGCTCTGGCCAGTTTAAAGAGCTGCTTCTGACCGCAGCGCCATCATGGGACATCTTACGGAACCTTCCCTCCCCGCACCCCTGAGCGTGGGACCGGGCCCTTACGGAGGTTTTCCGTCTGTATATATTTGTCAGTGATGTTACTCTGTGGTTCTGCGCTTTACACTGTGAAAGGGGGAGGGAGTGGGGAGGCGCCTGGTACCGCAGCTGCGCGGCTCCGTGTCCAACCGCCGACTGCGCAGGCGCAGAGGCGGCCACGCGGAAGCGAGCCATTACGCAAGGCAGCCAGAACAATGAGCTCACTCGCAATCATGGCAATGGCCGGCCATTTTGCCATCACCGCCGTCCGTTGACCCACACGGCACAGACCAGCAGCGCCTGGCTCCCAAAACACGCGGCCGGCGCGGCGCGACGTGACGGGACGTGCCGCGCCTGGCGAGCTGGCGGCGGCAAGTGGATGATTGTCGCCACAAGTGGCGCTGAGCGGCCGCGAATGGGCCGGCCGGCCGAGGCGAGGCGAGGGGCCGTGTTGTCGGCCTGCCGCTGTTTACCAAGCCACAAACGCGACAACACTGTCTGGGAAGCACGGCGAATAGCGGAGGCATATCAACGTGATTACCACTAAAACGCAGGCGCTCATTATAGATACCTGTAGTGCAGCCCGCAAGTGCTGAATAAAATAGGAAAAAGGCTCCATAATTCAGTCATTGGGCCGCGGTGGAGTAGCCGAGCAGTCTAAAGCATCTCGCTGTGGAGCGCGCGGTTGCTCGCCATGGAGGTTAGAGTCCTCCTTGGGGCGTGTGTGTGTGTGTGTGTGTGTGTGTGTGTGTGTGTGTGTGTGTGTGTGTTTGTCCTTAGGTAGTTTACCTAGGTTTAAGTAGTTCGTAGGCTACGGACTGATCACCACGCAGTTTGGTCCGATAAATTTACAAACATTTGAACATTTTGAACAGTCACTGGTTTACTAACACTGGACACTCATGATCATCATCATCATCATCATCATCATCATCATCATCCATAATCTATTAATAAAATTCTTCCGGGTATGACACCGCGTCGTCATTTTATAATCTGTACCGACGTTTCGGCCACTGTTGCAGGCGGCCTTCATCAACGTCTGTGTCTGACTGCTGAATATACGATAGCTTGGGGTTTATATAGCAGCGGATGAGGGAGAGGAAGGGGGACGTTAGTTTTCCTTGATTGGTGGTTACAGTATTGCACGCCATTGGTGGAAAGCGTCAATGAGGGGTTTAAAGAGGTTCGTTCCTGCAGTTACCAGACTGCTTGACGCGCATGCGCAACGCTGAAATTGTGTTCCAGCAGCGCCTTCTCCTGCTTCTGGCTACTTGGAGTGTGGCTGTTTGGTGTTTCAGCAGTTGCCGCAAGCAGCCAGACGCTACCCGGAAAAATATTTTAGGCGCCTTCAAGCTGTCAATCTGCGCATGCTCAGAAAGGTCTGAGTTAGAGTGGGGGTAGCCATCGCGTGTTACGTGTGTGTTTGTAGCGTGTTTTTTGATTATTTCCAAGTCACTACAATCCCACTTGAGATCAGATATTTCTCGTTTACACTTCTCCGTTATTAGAAAGGAAAGTATTTTAATTATTCCTTTAAACTCACCTTCGCCTGCAGCCAGAAACAGTGCAAAAAACCGTTCCTGCATTGCAAATATCAAACAAGGGTTTTTACTTCATAGTAGCTGCGCCTGCGCAGTAACACCCGTTTCTTAGCGCTTTAAAGTAGCCTTTGGCAGATGCTGGAACGAACCTCTTAATTGGTGGTTATATTATTGCACGCCATTGGTGGAAAGGGGCATTGATGATTGGTGGTTGCATTCTTCACCCTTATTGGTCGAAATGGACGTTTCCATTTGCTTCTGCATTAGAAGTTCCTATTGGCGGAATGGACCTGAGAAAACGGACAGCGGTTGTGGCGTGCCGCTGTTGACTTGTCGCCTGGCGCAGACGGCGGCGGGCCGGTGCTCTGCGTGTGCGCCACGCGGCCGCTGTGGTCTCCGGGGCAGTCTGAGCGAGTCATTCCGCGCGCGGTACCGTTACGTAGTGTTTGCAACTGCTGGCAGCCAAGACGCCGGCAGCCTGTAGCCATCCTCCCTGTTCATATTGGCGGGACGCTTCGCTATTTCTATAGCCTATCTTCCTCCTCGTTGAGAATGGTTGTTTCGCCAGCACGCGGACCTCACCGAAAGGTAACTGTTTTCCGCACTGATTGTGGTGCACAGAAACCGCTGACACTGTGTGCTGTCCAAGTTTGCGTCATCCATCTCCAGTTTCCCGGGTGTGGCTAACAAGCCCTCTTCATATCTTCCGATTTTGATATAGCATTTGGTCTTTGACATCATCCCAGTTAAAACCGTGCTTCTCTACGTCTGATTGTACTGCCTCTACCCATCGTCTCCTTGGCCTTCCTCTTGGTCTTCTTCCTCTCACTTACATTCTGAAAGGAGGGAGGGGCAGTGTCCTCAACTAAAACATCTGAGTCGACGACTGGTTGCTTACACAGAGCGCACAGAGAGCGCCACCATTAGACACGTGCTGTCAACTACGATACTCTGACTAGCATGAACATTGGCGAATCCAGAATCTTGGTTACGGGGACGGAGGACTGAGGTCATAGAAATTTCGTACCTCCAATATTCTTGGATGTCCTCATTCATGTTTATGTATCCCGATTTCAGAAGACGCATAAAATTACTGACTTCTGTAGAAAAAAAATTAAAAACCTCGTATTAGGAGGTTTTCTTCAAGCTCTGGGAGGAGGGGGGGTGCTGTAGCCGCCATGGAGGTAAGAATAAACGAAGGCGCTGTGACGCCACAGCTGTGAAGCCAAGTGTAGCCATCGAGATCCGACCAGAACACTGCTGTAGCTACCTTGTTTGCGTATGCTGGAAACGATTTTGCACTATTATGGTGACTTGTGTGATGTGTACGAATCGTTCTGATTGTGAAGCGAAATCGGAGGAAACACCATTTCATGTGTAAATTGCCTCGCTGAAGTGTGATTTTCACCACTTTTATTGTGAACGAACCTATATAACATATTTACTTGTAATGTAGCGTATTTTTTCCTCTTGTCTGTGTATAATCTTTGGAGAAATCTTTTCCCGGGGCACGTCTTGGGCACATTAAATGTACAAAGGTTCGCCATCCCTGCTCTAGATCGATATGGGCCCGCTCTACCGAATTCAGACGAAAAATTTCGCTTAGATAAACTTTTGTTCGTAATGGGGAAACAAAGCATAGCATAAAACACTTTATTGGTGGTCATACTTCGTAGATCTGAAATGTAACGATCCCCCTAACCTGATATTTTTCTCGTTTCTGAAGTGCCGTGGTAAACACGGTTGCCATGGAAACCGGGTCGGCAGGCCGCCTCTAGGCGGGAGCTCCTGCGGGCGTTAAACACGCTGACGTATTTATCGGCGCAATTAGGCGTGGCCCACGCCCTCAGCGGTTGATTAGCCGGCGTGTGGCAGGAGGAGGGGCAGGAAAAACGGGGGCACGGCCAACTTCAGCGACCGCCGACGGGGCGCCGTGGAAGAGGGTGTTGCTTGCAAGCAATTCCGTAACGCTGTTAAAACTCTGAACTAGAGCTGGCACCGACTTCCGAAACTAGGTTTACACTACGTCTCTGCATTTAACCGCAGTAGCTTCCGCTTCGCTGCCATGTAAGCTGTGTACGGCACGTTGATTAGTCACAGGATGTGGAAAGAACGAGTTTTTAACATGGACACTAACACAGTTATAAGAATAATCAGAATATTACACTAGCTCCAAATGATCCTCCTCCATTCAGTTGGAACCTACAGGACCACTCCCGGCGGGGCCCTCTTGGTGTTGGTGGGGCTATGCCCCCTTGACGTCAAGGTAAGGGAGCAGGGAGCTTGGTACTGGGCCAAGAAAGGGAACGGGGGGAACGTAGAAAAAATTATGGGGGAACCACTTTTAAGTAAAACAGAGATCAGACAGAAAGGGCTCCAACTTTGGCAGCAATCTTGGGACGAAGAGGAATCTGGGAGGAGAACTCACGCTCTCCTGCCAGGTATCCAGGAAAGATTGGGTATGAAACATTTCAAACCATCTAGGGGGATGCTGCACTTCCTCACCGGGCATGGACCCTATCCGACATATCTGTGTCGGTTTAGGAGACAGGCTACGCCAGAACACATCATTTATGAGTGTCGTACGTATGACGACGTGGCTGCGGATCTCAGAAGGGCTCTGCCGAGTAATAACACCTTTGAGCTCATAAGAACCCCAGAGACGTTCCGAGTGCTCGACGAAATCGCCAATAATGTCTCGCGCAAAGTGCTTCGGGACTTTATCCTGAATCAGTAACCGGATCTGACCCAATGCTCGATTGAGACAGCCACATCTGCCATGCTGCCGGGGGATGGACTGGTCTCCAGAAATGGAAGAATCCGCCATCCCCTGGATTAGGGGGTTAGATGTGGCACCCACCGATCGAGACTTTAGACGTAAGTTAGATGTAGGTTTTTTTTCAGTAAATAGTAGGTTAGAACACAAATGGGGAAATTTTGCGGGGGGGGGGGGGGGGGGGCGGCTGTGGTGACAAAAGTAATTGGCCGCCCAGTGCCAGGGGCACGCTCACTGGGTTTCGCTGGGTGAGCCGGCCACTCCAAGTAGGCTTGTGATGCTGGCACACCTGTAACACCACAGCAGTAGCATACCAGAACCCAGCACACCACAACAACACACCAACTGACACCAAATACCAAACACCAACACCACAGCAAGATGTCCAGTGGTTTCCACAGCAAAAGTGTAATGCCACCAACTAGCCTATAAAAATATCTATGTATTATATTATTGCCCATTGAATTATTGCCCCATTGAATTATCTTTATATCTTGGCATTATGGAATTTATTAGTCAGATACTGCATAGTGGAGAATACTCTAAAACAGTAGTAGTATTGTAGCACTGAACTTTGTAACTCTGGCTGGCAGACGCTCACCTCGAAATGGCTCTCATCGGCAGAAGGCAATCACGTGATTTTTACTTGTGGAGCGCGCCCTCTCGTTATTGCCTGCCAGTCTTCGGAAAAGGATCCAACGAACTAGAGAGCGGTTTACGTTTAGCGTAATAGTTCGCGACCGGTAGCGCATATTTTAGTTCGCGCTCCGTCGCGAAGTAGACCGCTCGTTAGTTCGTCAGCTCTCATTCCCGAGGGATATAGCCATACATTAGTTCTTTTTCACTTCTGCTACCGCTGCTGTAAGCACTCTTTCTTTTCCTATGGTAACTTTTTTGAATAATGATCAGTGTTCCCCAAGCGTGTGTTATAGCCCTGTATTTCTGGGCAATTAGACATGAAATAGGTAAATAACTGTCCAAACGGAACAACGTGAATCTGCGCGCTCTCGCGTCCTGTCGCTGTTACCCGTCAGTCTTTGGGAAAGGAGCGAACGAACTGAGAGGCGAGGGATCTGGGAACTAGTTCGCGTAGTTCGCCTGTGGGAGCGCTCTTCCAAACTAGTTCGTTCGCGAACTACACAAGACTACTGTTGATAAAACTCTTCTGGGTATTGGACCGCATCGTCAATATATCAAATATTTCACCGACGTTTCGGCCACTATTGCAAGCGGCCAGCTTCTGGATATTACGTTTACTGCTGGATGAGGGAAATCTGGTGACTTAAATGTTGCCAGTTATGATTGGTGATTTCAGCTCTCTTGCATTGGTGTTTATTTCTTCCTATCGGTGGAAAAGGAAGTTCAGGATTGGTATTTACATTAACGTTGGTTGAAACTGGCGAATGAGGAGCGGTGGTAGCAATGACGTAGCACAGATTTTTCTTTAAATTGTGGTTTTAGGGCGCACACTGCTGAGGTCATTAGCGCCCAACACTGCCCGTAGTAAAATCGAACCGGGGTTAGAAGTCAAATGGCTTTCGCCATACTTGCACGATGTATAGATAGTAAAAAACTGTCAGCAGAATGCGGATCATCAGCCAAAATATCACACATGGTAAACACATAGATCATGACGGAGACGATTAAAAACGGATATCGCACTAAGAGGTGGTACACAATAAAAGGTTCAGCACAGTGGTCACATAAGGGAGCAGGATCACCACGAAGTAAATACTGGTGGCTATAACGGCAGTGGCCAATACGAAGCCGGACCAGGACAACCTCCTCTCGGCGAGAGGGTCGAGATGACGTTGACCAAAGATCAGGCACAGGTTTAATGTCTGTAAATCTATCGGACCAAACTGCGTGGTCATCAGTCCGTAGCTTATGAACTACTTAAACTAAGTTAAACTAACCTAAGGACAACACACACACCTATGCCCCAGGGAGGACTCGAACCTCCACGGCGAGCAACCGCGCTGTCCGCAGCGAGGTGCTTTAGACCGCTCGGCTACTCCACCGCGGCCAGGTTTAATGGCCCGCAATTTGTTCCCTGACAGGGATGACCAATGTAAAAACCGGGAGACGCCACGCCAGCGCGAGGGTCATCAGAGGTAGTAGAAAAGGTAGATAGCCGAGGAAGGAGGACTGCCTCCTTGGCAGCCGTATCCGCAAACTCATTCCCCAACTCTCCCCCGTGGTCAGGGACCCACAGAAACGTCACAGTAGCCCCGCTCGCTGAAAGAGAGGTAAGGCAATTGCGGATGCTTTCTACCAGGGGATGGACAGGATGTAGCGTACGGAGGCTCAAAAGAGCACTCAGAGAGTCCAAGCAAATGACAGTCTTATTGAGCGAGTTTAGCACTGATGCCTAGCGCCGGCTAGAGCGTGCAGTTTGCTCTGTGTACGCGCGGCCGCTGTTGTCTCCGGGCTATGCGGGCCCCTATGGACTGCACTGCGCGCGGTGTCGTCGCGAAGCGCTGCTACTGCTGGAAGCCGAGAAGCAGAGAGTCTATACCCGTGTTCTCTGTTCATATTTTCGGGTCGCTTAGCTATTTCTATTGCTTCCCTGATTTTCCTCTTCAAAGTGTAGGGTTGTTTTGCCGGTACAGAGACTTCCTGAAAACCTATCTGTTTGGCGCACTCTTCCTGGTGATCAGCTACTGCCGACTTCGTATGTTCTCCCAGCCGAATGTAGCTCTCGTGCTCGGCTATCCTTGTGTTACATTTTACACAAGACTAGATATCAGTCAGATTGGGAAAAATCCCCCTGCCCTCCGACACGCACTGTATGAAGAGAACACCGGCGCAAAGTGAGGTGAGCGATACCTACAGAGTCGGGGCTCGGCCATGCGCTGCCTGTCGCCAGCACAAAAGCCTGCCGCAGTTTATCATATTGGAGAGGTGGTGGCGCTGGCTGCGACGGCGCGAGCGCGCTGTTGAGAAACGCGACCTCGCTCGCTCCGGCGATCGCGCCTAGCGGTAACAGGACACCGCTAGTTTTGTTGGCGCCAGCGACGGGGGGCCCGGTCTCGCATTCGCTAACAGCGCTACGTTTCAACTGGTCTCCTGTGCGCAATCGCCCTTACCTCTAAAGCCACTCTGTGACGCCCTAACTATTCGGCGTTCTCCAATTCTGCAAGGAGAACCACCATTCCCATTAGTTGCACTTTGCAGTAATACGTACATTACTTATTAACAGTCCCGACAAATGCAACCAGTGGTACATACACGGGGCGAAGTGTCTGTAAATCTATCGGACCAAACTGCGTGGTCTTCAGTCCGTAGCTTACAAACTACTTGAACTAAGGTAAACTAACCTACGGACAGCACACACACCCATGCCCCAGGGAGGACTCGAACCTCCACGGCGAGCAACCGCGCGTTCCGCAGCGAGGCGCTTTAGACCGCTCGGCTACTCCACCGCGGCACGGGGCGAAGTATTGTACGCTCCCTCTAAGAGGGCACACGCTTCCTCTATTTCATGATATCAATTTGTTTTCTGGCTTGAACTGCTTACTACATCAAAGATTCTCTTTGTAAGTCTGGTCTTGCCCATTCTCTGTATGTACCCATAGAAAGTTAATCTGTGTGTTCTGATCATGTCTGTGAGTCTGTCAGTGTACTGGTACAGTTCTTTAGTACATCTTTTCATCCATATGCCATCTCTGTGTAGTGGTCCAAATATTTTCCTGAGATCGTTTGAGAAAACCTCCCAGAAATATATAGTCATGCCATTTTGGGGTAATATCTCTCATAAAGTGGCTAAATTATTTAACAAAGAACGGGTGAAAATAGTTTTTAGGACAGACAACAGAACAGAGGTTGAAACACAAGATTGATTCAGGAGACGATTGGGCGGGGAAAGCGGGAGTTTATGAAGCTAAATGTTTAGATTGTGAAATGAAATACGTGGGACAGACTGGTAGGAATTTTAAAGTTCGATTTAAAGAGCATAACAACGTTGAGAATGGCTCTTCGGCGTGTGGCGAAGCATCTAAAAAATGATCGGCATTCGTTGGGCAATATTAACAATATGAGGCCAATACATTATGAGGATAAGGGATGGTTGCTGTCTAGCCTGGAGGAGGTTGAAATTTTGTGTGCCTTAAAAACCGAATATCATTAAATGAACAGACGGAATTGTCTAAAGGACATTTCTGGTCTCATTTTTGAAATGTCCTTCTCGATAAACAGTGAAACTTCCCCTCGCATTTGGTTCCTTGGGGTTGGGTTGGCTGATTTATTGTTAGTTTTTTTGGATACATTTTAAATTGTGTCTTTAGACGGGTTTACTTTTGATAGTAGCAATACAGTAGGTTTATCTTTGGTAGTGGGTAGCGTTTGGACTATCTCTCACATAACAGAGCAGATAGCAGTCCACAACTGTGCCTCCAACTAGAAACATGTTTTACGGTGAGGAATGTTTATCTGTTGACTTTGCGCATATGACGCAAACATTTTACGATTGTCGTTGCCTTAGGGCAGATATGTTTTAGAATTCAAGGTAAGCCTGTCTACGATGAACACACTTGGTTATATTGACATGGATCGTATTTAAGGTTTTAGTGTTTTCGTTTTAATTCACGTTTTCCTTGGCTTTCTCGTTTTGGAACTTGAGAATGGGCTAATGTAGGCTCGAAACATGTCGTTCGGACATTTTTACATTGTGACAACTGGAGCGGAAACTTTAGTGCGATTTTTCTGAGAATTTTACGTTCTATTTTCTAGGTCTCTGAGGCTCTATGGTCCAATTGTTGTCGTTTCTGACGCATACAGTGCTTCTGGTAGTACGACTGTTTTGTAATGTCTAAGCTTGGCCAATCTTTACTTTTCTTATTATAATGTGACCATGTGAGTTTGTATGCTTCCTGGTTTTTTTTTCTGTGCGTTGTCTGTTAGATTCCTTGTTTGATCCTCCCATTTCTATATATTCTCCCAAGTATTTAAATTTTTCCACTCTATGTATCCATACATCGTAGGCATTGTGTAACTAATTAAGGCGAGAAATTATAGTTTGTTTTTAGCATTGACTTCTGTTTCAAATTTGCTCGTAGATGTTAGTTTTTATCGTCTAATATTGACATGGTGACAGCATTCTACATTCAGATGTTGACAAAGGTTCATGAACCAGCCACATAGCGTTAGTGTGTTCACTATTTCAATTAATCTCTAAGTATAACGACTATCAGATTCAGTTTTTCAAGGGGTCTTTTAACTCCTGACAGTTTTATTAAAACTATGGAACAGTGGTCGTATTAACAATTTACAGTCGTGAACGGCGTATTCACTATGACTTGTCTATCTATTAATTTGGAAACATGGAAGTCCCTGTAGTATATATGTAAATATTCAGTGACTGCTAACTATGAATCAGCGTTATCAGATTACGAAAAAATGTAAGAATATATATATTTTACGTTTGTTACCTGACTGTATCGTTGCAGCCCAACTCTGATTACTTCACTGGTTTTGATAACAGCTTTGCTAATTGTGTTGGCTGATATTGCAGCACTAAACTGCCTGTCGCCAATAATCTGTTACGCTACACTTAATCTTACATCCTATTAAAGATTTTAGTTTATCTCCCATCCCATTCCATGTATTGCGTCTTCTCGTACAATATCTGTAGACCCGTTTTGGCAGCTATTTCATGCAAACATTCCAATGCTTCATATAATTACGTAGGCTTCCGCGGCCAGAGTCAGATGACATAAAAGTTTTCAGTTCAAATGTTCAAATGTTTGTTAAGCTTATGGGACTTAACTACGGGGTCATCAGTCCCTAAACTTACAAACTACTTATGAACTACTTACGGACTAGGACGGCACAAATATCCATGCCCGAGGGGGGATTCGAACCCCCGACCGTAGTGGCCGTGCAGACCGTGACTGGAGCGCCTCAGTCCCCTCGGCCGCCGCGGCCGGCAAAGTTTTCTGGGTGTTGTACCGTGTCATGATATAAGAAGGCTATCACTTAAATAACCGACATTTCGGCCAACGTTACAGTGGCCTTCAGTATACCCAGATGAAGGCCTCTGTAACGTTGGCCGAAACGTCGGTATTTAAGTAATAGCCTTCTTATATCACGACGCGGTACAACACCCAGAAAACTTTTATGTCATTCCAGTGCTTCCTTTGCCTCCTGTGTGTTGTAGCTAAGTATGACTATGTCAGCTCCAAACGTTACACATTTTATGATGGTTTTTGCTTCCCGGCTTGTTCCCAGCTGTATTCCTTTAACTTATTTCTCCCACTGCTTGTATTTATTTATTGGCACATGAGGCCACCCTGTAGAGCAGGTCACAGTGAGAGGAGCAGAGGTAGGGGTTGTGTGGGGCGCGTTATCGGCTGCGCTCTCGGCCGAGAGATTGCCATTACGGTCGGCACCTGGTGCTCTCTCCTCGCCGTTCATCGAAATTCACAGCCGGCCCAGTGAACGAACTTGTTAGAGGGCTTCCGAGACCGCCTGCCCGACACCACTGCCACCATCAATACAGCACTTTATTTTTAATATGTTAAAAACACAGGGTAGCAAATTGTGTCACCATAGCAATTAAATCGGTTTTGTTCTCTTTAAAACGATTATCGAGTGATCACAATTGATCAATGCTGACATCTAATATATAAAGCAGAGTGTGTCCGTATGTTTGTACGTGTTGCATACAAATGTACAGTTTTGTTCCAATCTTTATGAAATCTTGTACACGTAAGCTTCAATCCATGAGGACGGTCGCCGTAAATGTAAGAATCACGTACGATACAGAGTTGACGAGATATGACATCATAGACAATGAGATACGCGAAAAATTGCTGCATTTTGCGACAATGCTGCTCATTTTCTCCTAAACCATTGGACCGATTTCAACCAAATTTGGTACACACATTACTTACCGTGAGGTAACAATTGCTGCATGGTTAAGACACACATACGGCACATGGTTCAAAATATATTACGTCATAACCAATAGAAATCGCAAAAAAAATGCCATCTAATGCGGCGAGACTTTCGAAATACACTGTACGAGAATGACAGTACTTAGCGACTTGCAAAAAACTTTAAACGTAATTTCAAACCTTTATTAAATTTTTTCTCGCTGACAACCATAGGAAAAACGTTTCTCGCTTTCTACTTTTCCGCTGTTTATGGAGTAAAACTACGGCATTCGGTATGACGTTACAATTTATAATTTATACTCTACAAATTGTTGCCGCAGGAAATTTTACAGACAGTATACACGTATGTAGCTGAATGTACCTTCGAAATTGAATCACAGTACAACACGTGGCTCCTGAGATATGAGCACATAGACAGTACCGTTCATGGAAAACCGCCCCATCACGCACCGAGTTTTAATCTATTACTTCTTTACTACTAATTGTATTCCCAAGAGATTTTACAGACATACAGCCCTTATACAAATGTATATATTCTTGAAAAATGGCGGGAATAAATAAATAAATACCCGGGCAACGCCGGGTTTTCAGCTGGCCATATATATAATACTTTTACTAAACTAATAGGTCACATACTTTTTATGGAGGAAAACGAGTGAAAAAATCTATGAATCAGTAGGCGCTAGTTTCCCACATATTGCAGGATATATTGCGGTGCTACAAACTGCACAATAGCAGTCTGGTACCCATGTATCTTTTTTGGATATATTTTCATGACAGCACATTACAACATTATAGCACAAAGTAATACTGTATTTTTTCAACCGGAATCCATTTCCAATGAGAAACGCCGAGTGATTTTTATTTTATTTTATTTACTTTTCTTTACGAGGATCTGGAACTGTCGTCAATTATTATTATTATTATTATTATTATTATTATTATTATTATTATTATTATTTTTTTTTTTTTTTTTTTTTTTTTTTTTTTTTTTGAGTTATTTTTCGACAGCTGCAACAGTTTTAAGTCACCGTGACCCATTGTCTGTTGCCTTCCGTCTCGGACTCTTCGGCCGACGCCTGTTTGATATTTTTTATCCGACGTTCCGCAAGGAGGAATGTCTGACATTGTCCAAGACTCACGCTCCATTGCTGGCCGTAGTCTGAGGTTGGACTAGCGGTCGCGGGGTCTACGTAACTTGCCCGCCTACGCCCGTGGTCTCTTTTCCGTGTCATTATCGCGGCGGTTCTCACCTCGCTACCTGCAACGGTCGTTCGCTGCACAGTACGGGAATCCAGCACCCGTTCACCTTGAGGCTTTCCTCTTTCTTGTTCAAGCTGCTGTTATGATTGTGCTAGTAGTTTCCCTAAACAGACGAGCAAGGTAGTTGTTTTCCACAGAAAGAACTTCCGTGCCGGGGAATTTTACTGTGTAGTCGCTCAACCACGGCTTATTTCACCGTCTGTCTCAACAAGGAGCGCTGGTTTTTGTTCTGTGATCTGGTGTTACCTGATCGCTCAGTCAACACAATCGACATGTACATGTTATACTTCATATTCTGGACATTAGAAGAGGGTCCCTCCTGTCTTGCCGATTTGAGACACGCTCTAACGATTGATTTATTACGCTGTGTCTGCGTAATAAACGGCCGATTTTGACGGGCATCCTGATAATGTTTCGTGTATGTCTTTAGACACGGCGCCAATACTGTACACTTCAGTTTCGTTGTTTTGTGAGTGCCGTAGTCGCCGTAGAATGAAAGTTTTGTTAGCTGTAAGAGTTGTGGCGGAGCTATTGCTTGTCTGTGTGAAGTCGCTGCATAAGACTAAACATAAAAAGAATAAGAGACGTGTTTGGGTACATGACTGGATTAAAAAAGGACGTCAGCTCGGTTGCTCAGCGACCTTGCTGAAAGGAATTTTGATTGAAGACCCTAGAAGTTATTTTAATCAACTTAGAATGTCACCAGAGCAGTTCACGTTTCTTTTAAAAAGGGTACCGCAATAAAGAAACAAGATACTGTTATGCGTGAAGCATTGTTACCAGAACTGAAATTAAAAATTGCATTACGTATCTTGTCAAGTAGATATTCGTCTCTACAGTACGTGAACCGTGTTCCGAAATCGACAGTTGCCATAGTTCGTTTGTATAGGTATTTCGAATTGATTTTATTTTAGTCTGCAATTCACTAATCGTCAACCCATCAACATTTAAGTCACGAATAATTGCTTCAAGAATCTCTGCTTATTCCTTAAATTTTTATCCTTAAAATCGCATAAACACCTAGCCATCGCATATTTGTTCAAAAACAGAATTATTTCTGCCGTTCTCCCCTTTACGTTGTAGTTTCTTTAGTTTCGTCAACGAGTTGCGCGATCGCCTGCCGCGCATGCGCACTGGCCTGTAGCGCTGTTTCATAAAACGTGGTGTCGTCGTGTAAACTAGCCTTAATAAACGGCCGATTTTGACGGGCATCCTGATATTGTATGTTAGATCTGACACTTCTAAGGCCACTGGTCGAAAACTCACTGCTCTTCATAACGCTTTCCAGGTGTTACATCTCGCGTCTGATGTACTGCGAATCACGTATTCGTCTTTAGTTACTAACGTTTTAACCATCCCTCTTTTCTGGCTCCAGTAGTGATTTGTGCACGTATTGGTCTGAGCGTGTCTGTTTTCGGTGCGCGTGTGTGCCACGTTCGAGTCATGCCTCGCAACTAGCACTTCTAGGAAGCTAAACTGTTTGTCCTCCATAGTAAATTATATGTTACAATAGAGGCTGTTCATATGTTTGAAGAAGTCACCGATCTCTAGACCAAGTACAGACTAAAAGTTCCGTTTCTACTTCTATCCAAAAAAAAAAAAAAGTACGGACAAACGTAGTGTATGCAGTCTCTCTAGTAGTTCTGTTGCATGTTTTAAGAGTTCTGCCAACAAAACGCAGTCTCTGGTTCGCCTTTCCTACGTCATTATCTACGTCTTCTTTCCAGTTTAAGTCTGAAGTGATAGTAATTCCTAGGTATTTAGTGGAGTTTACGGCCTTCACCTTTGATTGATTTATCTTGTAAACAAAGTTTAGTGGATTTCTTTTCGTACTCATGTGGAGGACTTCACACTTCACATTATTGAAAGTCAATTGCCAATTTTTACACCATACTGATATCTTATTCAGATCATTCTATAGTTGGTTTTCATTTTCAGATGATTTTACTAGACGGTAAATGACGGCGTCATCTGAAAACAACCTAAGAGAGCTACTTAGATTTTCCCCTAAATAGTTTATGTAAGTAAGGGACAGCAGAGGACCAATAACACTCTGTGGAACGCCCGATATCACTTCTGTTTTAGTCGATGCCTTACTATCGATTACTACGAACTGTGTCCTGATAGAAAATCCCCTATCCAGTCACAAATTTTGGGCGATATACCATAAGCACGCAATTTCATTAAAAGCCGTTTTAGAGGTGCAGTGTCAAAAGCCTTCTGAAAATCTAGAAATACGGAATCAATGTGCGAAGCCTTATCGATAGCACCCATCACTTCGTGTTAGTAAAGAGCTAGTCGTGTTTTACATGAACGATATAATCTAAATCCGTGTTGACCTTTGGTCAACAGATCGTTCTGTTCGAGATAATTCATAATATTTGAATACAGGATATGTTCCAAAACCGTGCTGCAAATTGACGTCAATGAAATTAGTTTAGTAGGTTACTCCTACTGCCTTTTTTGAATATAGGTGAGCCGGCCGCGGTGGCCGAGGTGACTGAGGCGCTCCAGTCACGGTCACCACGGCCACTACGGTCGGGGGTTCGAATCCCCCCTCGGGCATGGATATTTGTGCCGTCCTAGTTCGTAAGTAGAACATAAGTAGTTTGTAAGTTTAGGGACTGATGACCCCGTAGTTAAGTCCCATAAGCTTAACAAACATTTGAACATTTTTGAATATAGGTGAGACCTCTGCAACTTTCCAGTCTTTTGGTACAGATCCTTCGCTGAGCGAACGGTTGTGTATGGCTGTTTTTTAAGTAAGGAGCTAGGGCATCAACATAATCAAACAGAAATTCCAGAGAATGTTTCCGGTTATTGGTTTTCTGAGCGGAGGTTTCTCTAAGGCGCGTTTACTCTGTAGTTCGAAACATGTTTTTGTTAGCAACATGGTTTGCAACTTTTTCCAAATCAACGTTGACAACATTGGTCTTTGTTCGTGTCCGCGTCTACATTGGCGACGAACGTTCAATTCACATCGTCCGTTGCAGTGCGTTTGTTTGTGTAATTGCGTTACGGAATTTTCAAAGTTAAGATTCCTACCAGAGATATATCTAAAATAGATCCTGCGATGTCAAGATTCTGTGAAGGTAATTCAGTTATGTTAGTATCACTGAAACGCCTCACATCCACAGCAATAAATGTGACCCGGGCTGAATGATTGCAGTGTTATGTCGCTGAAAAATTTCAATAGTTTTATTTTCACTGATGCTGGTGCCCATTTCCACAGCAATTTCTTGGAGAGAATTCTGTTTCTCTCTCATGTTCTTACATCTTACGCAACGCACGCTCCACAAGCACTGCTCTTCCTCATGTAATGATCGAAAAAGGTAAATTTTCTCCCTGCGCCACTTCATTTCACAGAACACTCAGAGAACGCCGAGAAAACGACACACGACAAACTACGCAATACTCGTATCAGTAACAACATGAAAACAAAACTGGTGCTGCGTAGCGGCAGTTCGTGGTAGCAGATCATAGAACTATATTCCTTTGATCTCTACAAACAGTCCCGGGAACGCTATTTTTGTGTTGGTAACATGTTGATAACATCAGCAGTGTAGTAGCAGCTACGAACATGTTTCGACCTCAGTGTAAACGAAGCTTTATGGCCTTAAAGATCGGAACATAGTTCACAACATGGTTCGCAACGTTGTTAGTGGCTGCTACTAGACTGCCGCTGTTCGTTCACATGTTGGCAACAGGTTTTCAACACAAAAACAGTGTACTGGAGCTGTGTTGGTAAAGATCAAAGGAACATTCTTCTGCTGCCTGATACCGCGAACTGCCGCTACGCAGCGCTAGTGTGTTTCCATTTTGCTACTGATCCGAGTATTGGGTCTTCTGTTGTGGCTTTCGGCGTTCTTTGCGAGTGTTCTGCGATATGCTCAATTTTCTCCCAACTCCACTCCATCTTATATCACTATATGAGGAAGAGCAGTGCGTGTGTAAACTGCGTTGCGCAAGATACAAGTACATAAGAGAGAAACATGATTATCTCAATAAAATTGCTGTAGAGCTGGGTACCAACAGCAGTGACTTTGAAAAAAAAAAAAATGAAATCTATCGTGTCGCAATAACGGCGGGAGGAAAGGAAAATATGGTAAAAAAATAAAAAAAATAAATAAAATAATCAGGCAACAGCAAGTGGCTACCATGTACGATCCACAGTGGTTTGCATATATAATTTTGAAGTTCCTGGACATAAAACTGCAATCATTGAACTTGGGTCACATTTATTGCTCTGGATGTGCGACATTTCAGTGATGTTAAAATAAATGAATTCCAATTATTATGGTGTCTGTTCTTGTCGGACTTGTCTGATCCGAAAGAACAGACGCCATTATTTGACAGTAACGGTCGTAATTTTACGAATTCCAAATATTTAAACATTTCGTCCGGTATTCAAAACCCGGATTTCCCACTTTGGGACAGCGGTGGCCTTAACCAATTACGCTATCCAGGCTCGCTTCCCCTCCAACCCATATCCTCACCTTGTAGCACAATACGATTATAATGCCCCCTGCACATTTGATTCCACCTGCTCTGAGCCTAAACTGGCCACGGCCGCGGTGGCCGAGCGGTCTGTGGCGCGCCAGTCACGGTCTGCACGGCCGCTACGGTCGGGGGTTCGAATCCCCCCTCGGGCATGGATATTTGTATATCTTGATTTCCAGAAGGCTTTTGACACCGTACCTCACAAACAGCTTTTAATCAAATTGCGTGGTTATGGTATATCGCCCCCAAATTTGCGATTGGATAGGGGATTTCCTGTCAGAGAGGACACAGTTCGTAGTAATCGATGGTAAGGCATCGACTAAAACAAAGGTGATATCGGGCGTTCCACAGGGTAGTGTTATTGGTCCTCTGCTGTTCCTTATTTACATAAACGATTTAGGGGAAAAACTAACTAGCTCTTTTAGGTTGTTTGCAGATGACGCCGTCTTTTACCGTCTAGTAAAATCATCTCAAGATCAAAACCAACTGCAAAACGATCTCAATAAGATATCAGTATGGTGTAGAAATTGGCAATTGACCCTAAATAATGAAAAGTGTGAAGTCGTCCACATGAGTACGAAAAGAAATCCGTTAAACTTTGTCTACAAGATAAATCAATCAAAAGTGAAGGCCGTAAACTCCACAAAATACCTAGGAATTACTATTACTTCAGACTTAAATAGGAAAGAAAACGTAGATAATGTCGTGGGAAAGGCGAACCAAAGACTGCGTTTTATTGGCAGAACCGTTAAAAGATGCAACAGAACTACAAAAGAAACTGCATACACTACGCTTGTCCGTCCATTTTTGGAGTAATGCTGCCGAGTTGGGTTTGTCGGAGGACTTCGAAACAGTCCAGAGAAGGGCAGCTCGTTTCGTATAGTCAAGATACAGCGGAGACAGCGTTACGGAAATGATACTGGATCTAGGATGGGAATCATTACAACAACGACGCTTATCGCTGCGGCGTGGGCTACTTAACTTACGAAACTCCAATCGCCAACATTCTCCTCCGAATGCGAATATATATCGTGGATTCCCACTTACATAGGTAGAAATGATTGTCAGAATAAAATACGATAAATCAGAGCTCGAACGGAGAGATTCAGGTGTTCTTTCTTCTCGCGCGTTATTCGAGAATGGAATGGAAGATAAATAGTATAAAGGAACCCTCTACTGCACTTAAATGTGATTTGCAGAGTATCCCATGTAGATGTAATAATACACTGAACACTTGTACAGAAATGAGAAAAGCTTGATTCAAGAACGGTGTATTAATTTCATATCTGAACGAGAATCTCTTTAGTTTACTCAGTTATAAGTCAAAATGTGTGTGTTTTCAGCAATTGCCTGCAAATAAAACCAACGATGCGTGAATAATTTAACCTCACGCCATAATGCAGGAATTTTTTCCACAAATTTATTGAAGTTAAAATATATGTAAGTATCTACTGCGTGATCCAGTCGCCAGTGAACCTTTAATCTATTATTTTTCATTACGGATTAGAAGTACTACAGCCCAGAACCGAGGTTCACTTCTGGGCTCACCTTATACTGAACACGGCACAAATATCCATGCCCGAGGTGGGATTCGAACCCCGACCGTAGTGGCCGTGCAGACAGTGACTGACGTGCCGCAGTACGCTCGGCCACTGCGGCCGGCAGAGATGTCACACGAGATGTGTGTAAAATTACGTTTCTGAATAAAATATCTTGGTATAATGTTTCAGAAGGCATTTCATGTGTTTATTAGGCCTTCAGTGGGATACGTGTGTTTGCAATAAAAATGAATGTATTGGTATTAACCTGGTAGAAAAAAATTACAACTTGAAAGCCCACATCACTGTCCGTATCTAACGCCCGCTGATAACAATTCTGTACAGAATTAAATGATTTACTCTCGTCCTACAATAAGACTCATTTTGTACTTATTCAGCTGTTGATGATTTGTAGTTGATGCCAGACTGCACGACACCATGCGTATTATCAGCGGATGCATCAAAAGCACACCTGTGCAATGGTTACCTCCGCTACGAAGAAAGGGCTGCTTGGTCCGACAGCTGAAGAGGATCCAAAGTGACCCAGACCTACCAGATCATAACGACATTCCTCATCTAGCATTGGGAAGGTTGAAGTCCAGGAAGCCTCCACTAGTCTCAGCGCCACAATTACAAGACCTGGATTTCAACATCACTGAGCAATGGCGAACGGTCTGGAGCACTGTCAACTTCACAGAAACACCCACTGGATTCGAACTTCCCCGCCGACAATGAAACCACTTAACAGAAACGAACATCTCACGGAGTCGGTCTGTACAAGTGGGGCATATCGACAAGTCCTCAGTGCGACTGCGGTGCTTCGCGTCAGACAATAGACCATATTGTGTATGACTGCAACATCAGGAGTTACCCAGGTCCAAAAACAGACCTGTATAAAGTGACAGATGATGCAGTTTCATGGCTGGCTGGATTAGACATTAATATATAACGACCATGTTCGCTGCTTATCTTTCTGAATTCAGTTAATATAAATTGTGTAAATTTACTCCTCATTTCATTGTGGTTTCTGTTATTACTTATTTTAGTTTCCTAACTTAATATTCTTTTATTAGTGTTGATTCTATTGTTTATCTTACTGTACTATGTAACATATCTTTCATAAATTTTTATTAATATTTTATAAACTTTTTTCCACATTCTACTGCATCACACATAGTAATGGACTTTTTACTGCATAGCTGTATACTGTGTAATTAAGATACTTAAATTTTGATATAAGCTGTTTGTTGTCTCTGCTTGCCACCTGGGGAAATGTAATTGTGTAATGTATCTTACGTGTCCAAGTGTTTGTATAGCTTATGGGACGTAACTACGGGGTCATCAGTCCCTAAAGTTACAAACTACTTATGAAATAACTAAGATTAAGGACGGCACAAATATCCATGCTCGAGGGGGGGATTCGAACCCCCGACCGTAGTGGCCGTGCAGACCGTGACTGGAGCGCCTCAGTCCCCTCGGCCACCGCGGCCGGTCCAAGTGTTTATGTCATACGATAAATAAATGTAGCCACAAAGGAAAAACTCTAAAGTATCTATACTGGAATTGGCTGGTGATCTTGACCGCCTATTTTTCGGATTTGAAGTTATGTATGAAATGGTCCGTGAACAATCTTAACTTTAAATTTACAATGTACAGCACTCTTTTTACGTCATAAACTAAATGAAACGTTATTGCCTTACTCTGAACATGTCGTTAGTCTATAGTTTAGGGGTGCCAAATGTTAGAAACAGCCGATCGCTTTTAGCGGCGATCTTGTAGCGAGAAGTTGTCGCTCAGGTAGGATACCAGACCATGTCGCCGAATGTCGCCGCTTGTAGCTGCAGATGTCGGGCGCTGTCGCTCGCTTTGTCGCCCACGTAGGACACTGCCTAACTGTTCAAAGGAAGCAATTCACACGCTACGCCAGTCACGGCGCAAGGAGGAGTGTCCCGTCTGTACCGGGCTTAAGAGCAGTTGGAAGATGCAGCGGTACCGCGCTAGGCTACGGCGACAGGTGTCGGCCTAGGCGAGCGGGTGACTGCAGCGGTCGCGAATCGATGCGGTGCCTTCGGAACAGAAGTGCAGCTTGTTAGCCGCGGGCTGTGGTGTCCGGAGGCGTGGCGGCCGGCCATTCTTTTCGGCGTGTCGCAAGGCGGCGGTGAAAGGCGGCAGTCAGCTGGTCACGCCCCCCGCTGCAGCCGGCCACACCCACGCGGGGGCGGGGCGGGGAGGGGAGGGGAGGGGGAGAAAGTGCAGCGCGCTGCAGCCCGGGATCTGGGGCAACGGCAGAGCACCGCGCCGCACCGCGCCCCCACACCGCCGCGGAGGCTGGCTAGTGGCTACCCTGTTACCACAGTCTGTTGCCGCCGGACACTTGAAGCGACGCTAGCGCTCCAAGCGGTCGTTAAGCCGGCTGTCCCTTAACGCCGTATACGACACATTAATAATGCCCGCTTGTAATTACATTTGTGTGATTTTCTAAATATTGTATATATTCTTGCATTCCAAGCTTTATTTAAGTATCTTGACACATGACTGAGTGTACAAGAAACAAACCGAGCAAAAACTCGTGATCGGACTCAAACTGCAATTGTGCAATATGTTACGAAACAATTCTTTAGAAATTGCTTGCAGCTTACCTTGCTGGTAGTGATAGATAAACATAGTATTTTGTGCAGACAAGCCTAGAATAGAACTTCTAACGGACAGTTAAATATCAACAAATGTAAATTTAGTAAAAACTCGTGAATAAAGTGACGCTAACTGCAACATATTTATGACGAAATTCTTCAGACATTGCACCTTAGTTTGCTGGTAAACATAGTATTTCGCACATGATAAGCATGTAATTGGTCTTCCAGGCGTTAAAAGGTGCGAAACAATGTTTTTCCCTGCTTTTTAGTTATGAGAGCACCCACTGGCTATGAAACTTTCATCTAATATAATTTTGCTACGAGATTATTTCAATTATATGTTATTTTAAGATAATAATACGTCGATTACACGAAAGTCTACATGTCATATTATATGAATGATCCTCAGTCATTATCACATACTGTCATCATATGGGTCGAAGATGAGGGAGGACTTGGAGGGGGCGGGGCGACAATCGTCTGTAAAATAAGACGAATCAGTGGTTTCAGATAAATAGGTTTATATGTTAGACTGTGGTTCCCATCAGATAAAACAAAACATTTAACCTTTCAAACATTAATAACGGTAACAATGTACACTTCTTTACCATACATTTCTTATACATTTGCCTCTATAGTGAATTACTTTCGAATGCCCAGTCAAAAATATTTCTAGCTGTGATGTAGCAGCCACCACAGTCGTAATACTTGTTTCAGGACACAGTTTAATTTCTTCCGCCTTTATATTATCACGTCTTTGCGGTAGTTTCCTTTTCATTCCCAGTTTCGGTGGTTTGTTTGGAACATAGAACAATGTAGGCACATCATTCCACACCAGCTTCTTCCGTTCATCATTCATGAACTGGTTTGCATCGAAGTGTAGCGAGCAGAACTTCACATTATCACGTAAATACGCGGCAACTTTATCCAAAAGATCTTGTCGCCTGCTATTTATAAGCCATTTCTTGATCCTAAAAAGAAATAATCTTCAATATGTGTGTGTTGCTCACAAGATAATTGTAAATGAGCATTACCGAAACTTTATGTCACATACCTCTCAGGCTCTGCAGAAAACCTAAAGAATGATAAATATGACGTATTCTAGTTGTTGTTGCTGCAGTTTATTGCACTACACACGCTTCCCTTCGTAAAAACCATTTCGTACACTAAAACACACAACAAACACACGTCTCGTATACGATATAGAGCAACGTGGCTTTACGTCCGCAAAGAGCGCTGCAGTCGCCTAGTACAACAAAAATCAGCGGCAGTGTCGCGACTGTATATATTAGACTGTGCTGTTACTGCCGGCTGGCCTAGCGGCACTACCCAAACACTTCTGGGGAGTGGCCAACGACGATAAGCGCGCGGAGTGGGGAAGTGACCGGGCTGCACTTGCCATAAGCTCCAATATCTCATACCACACCAGACGGTTGGCTTTAGTTAGTTTAGTAGGCCAGCATGTGATGGAAGGACATCCATAAGAGTGTGTCCGGAGGAATCTCTACATCATTATATAAATACTCGATTATGATTGAAATTCTCCTCAGAGATGACAAATATTGTTGAAACGAGATAGAATGGCTGGCTAGTACTTACCTTTGCGCTGTACCGCCGATAGTGACACAAATGAAGAAACAGAAAAAAAAGGGGACGAAAAAGGACAAGCTTTCGGAACACAGTTCCTTCATCAGGTGGGAGAGAAGGGAAGAAGAATGGATGGGAACGGAAGAGATACTGCAGTATTTCTGACGTCCACACTCCCGAAACACCACCTCATGACCTAGGTCGTGAATTTCCTTTCCTTTCCCTTCCGTTCCGTTCCCATCCATTCTTCTTCCCTTCTCTCCCACCTGATGAAGGAACTGTGTTCCGAAAGCTTGTCCTTTTTCGTCCCCTTTTTTCTGTTTCTTCATTTGTGTAACTATCGGCGGTACAGCACAAAGGTAAATACTGACCACTCATTATATAAATACGCTAACACGAAATTTGTGGTACTGATTACTAATTTATTCGTACAAGAACGCCAATGAAAGTTACATAATTCGAAATTAAAAGTGGTAAAAGGAAGTAGAAATTTTACTACCTACAGCTTGGATCAAGTTCTACATTCTCCAACAATCAGCTCACTGATTGACTATCCGCCTCGACCAAAGACGCTGAAATGTAGCGCATCTGCAGTATTAAATCAAAATGCTCAAATGTTTGTATAGTCTATGGGACGTAACTACGGGGTCATCAGTCCCTAAACTTACAAACTACTTATGAGCTACTTACGAACTAGGACGGCACAAATATCCAAGCCGGAGGGGGGAGTCGAACCCCCGACCGTAGTGGCCGTGCAGACCATGACTGGAGCGCCTTAGTCCCTCGGCCACCGCGGCTGCAGTATTAAAATAACGTATTAAAATAAGTGAATATCGAATCATGGAGTGCTCCCAACTCACTTTCTTGTGCCGTTCAAATGCTTCATTTTCGAAGTGGTTAAGAGTGGTTAAAGTAACTGAATATTTTCATATGAATCACCTATAAAAAGGATGATGCGCCGGGAGAGGCATCTAGCGGTGCTCGGGTGGAACTACGAAGTCGACATGTCGTCAGCTCTGGAATTCTGAATATCGCAGTATCGAAATATTATTTCTTGGCGTTGTATAAATATACTAACACCGAAATTGTAGTTGCATTTCAAATATTAGGCTAATGAAAGTTATATAATTCGAAATGGCATGAGTAGTATATTCTTCCGTTTTTATTTGATGTTGTTGTGTCAGGCATTTTCCTTAACACGTAAAAGATACCGTATCATACCTCCCAGTGCCGGTTAAATTTTACCAAATATCCCAGCGACCTCCTATGATAATGTTGACAACAGATGCTGAATAGTCAGAATCCAGTGAGTCTTCATTTTAGCCAGTCGCTTGACAACGCTGATTTTTTCTCATGGAAACTTCGCTTTACGAGGGCAATTATTTTTACTGAGCGGACGTCGGTACATACCAGAACCTGTCAACCATAAAGCAGGAACAGCATTATTTGTTTATTTCGTGGTCTGTGCGATACACTAATCGAGTCATTCTATGTGGTTCGAACAAACGGGCAAAGTTTTTCTATCGTGTTGTTGATGTTGCCAACATAATCACGCGTGGCCGCAGACATGATACGTAAAATTTTACCCCGTGACCACTGTAAACACAATTGGTCGATTTTCGACCACAGGTAATACTAGTTTTATAAAATAGGTTGCATCCGTGTATATATGTTTCACATCTCCTACTGGACCAATTTTAACCAAGCTTGGTACACATGTTCAATCTATGTCGAGGTAAGAACCACCTACGACACATACGTAAAGAGATACGTATCATGAACAGTCGTGAAAAACGGCCGCATCATGCGATAACATTCTACATCTGCTCCTAAACTAATAGACCGATTTCAGCGAAATTTAGTACAAATATTTTTAAGCTCATGATTGCAAAAACCACATACAATACATAGTTCATACGATATCACATCTTAAACAATGAAAACTGCCCGATCTTGTGGCGCGTGATAGCGTGATTTTATTCGTCAACTATTTGAGAATGAGAACACTCAGCGACTAGCATAAACACTAAACACGATTTCAAAACTTTACGAAACTCTTTCTCGCTGACAACCCCAACAAAATGATGAAACGAAGTAAGTTTATCACTTACCACTTTTCCGACGTTTATGATGTATATCTATGGCATTTGCCAAGACTTTACAAGTTATTACTTCTACTTCGTATATTGTATTCGCGAGACAATTCACAGACAGTACACATACATACCACTGAATGTTCCTGCGATTCTGTATCATAGTTTGACATAAAGTTGATGAGATATGAAATCAAACAATTTGGCTAATGAAAAACAGCATCATCACGGCATATTTTGCAGACATTAGGCACATATACCACTGAATGTACCTTCGAATCTACGTCATAGTACGACACACATTTCAGGAGAAATGACGTCATAGACAATGAATTTTACGAATAACTTCTACATCATGGACTATTTTTCCACATCTCCTAAAATAATGGATCGATTTCAACTGAACTTGGTACACGTATTGCTTACCATCAGATAATAATCGCTGTGGGATCAAAAACTACCTATGACATATCGTTTGCGTCTTTATATCTCTCCACGTTAGGAACTGGTACGAAACTGTTTCTGTCGATGAATCCCGAATCTGTCCGCACCATGACGATGGTCGGATTGGAGTCTGGAGACACCAAGATGGCTGAGAAATGTTGCCTTTTCTCGGAGTATTGTAATTTGTGCTTTTAGTATCGCCTACCCCACCCTACAAGGACCTTTTCGCAAACTGCGGAAGTGCTCGGGAATCCAATAGCCGTGTGTTTTGAGTAACCCGGAGAGCAGGTCTCTAGCCCATTTCGTTCCAGTTTCTAGTGGTGTTAACATAATGAGGAGGGTGTGCTGTAGTTATCGACATTTAGTAGGACGTGTATCCCATAACTTGGTAGGAGCCTGACTTAGCCAGCCGCGACGGACTCTTTGACGTACCGGGCTTCGACGTACTCCGCTATTGCGACGGTTGTGATAATGCTGTCGCTGCATTTACACCGTAAGATTCGGGTTCTTAATAATGGGATGTGCCGTGTTAGTTACCTTGGTCCGACTCCTGTTTCCGTGCCCGCTCGCGTAACCCATGCATAGTCCAGTGACCTCTGAGAACTGATTTTTATTCTCTTTATGTGTAAATCATTGTCCTATTTCCCGCCCAGCGGCTATATTCAGTGAGTAATTGTACATGATAACTTTTGACAGGGCTACCTCCCATGCATGTGCCTTCTTCTCAATATGTGTTTGAAACAACCTTCCCCACTTTGTCTTTTCTTACTGTCCCATAGTCAAACGGATTCAGAAAGTATCAGTCTTGGGAAACACTGATAGCTGTTTACTGACATGATGTGATGAGTGCTATGGACAAGGGATGTCAATTATATTTCCGTATTTCTAGATTTCCGGAAGGCTTTCGACACTGTACACAAGCGTCTTCTAATCAAACTGCTTGCTTATGGAACATCACCAAACTGTACGATTGCATTCGTAATTACCTGTCAGAAAGGACACAGTACGTTGTAATTGACGCATAGTCATCGAGCAGAAAAGAAGTGATATCTTGCGTTCCCCAGGGAAGTAGTATGGGGCCTCTACTATTAGCTCTCTTGGCCTGTTCGCGGATGATGCTGTCACTTATCGGTTAGTAAAGTCACCAGAAGATCAAAAAGCAACTGCAAAAAGAAAAGAAAAAATGTAAGACATGCGCGTGGTGCAAAAAATGGCAATTGATCCTTAATAATGATAAGTGCTAAGTCATCCGTATGATTACTAAAGGAAACCTGTTAAACTTCATTTACACAATGAATCAGTAAAAACTACAGGCCGTAAATAAAACTAAATACCCAAAGCGTTGCATTGGAAAGTGAACAAGGAGCTTAGAAAAAAGTACTGCAAAATTACCTATACTGCGAAAATACCTTACCTTAATCTAACCGAGGCGAGCGCCACTTTTGAAACGTCGCAGTTAACGGCCCAACTCCGTTTCTACACCCAACTAAGATGACCGCCGTGCAGTCACTGCCTGTACACTGATGTAAGCGGTACCGCTTCTGTGTTAGTGTTTGCTCGCTATAGCCACTGCCTTGTAAATAGGAAATAATATGCGGCGAGGATAACAATGACGACCAAGGAGGTGAAGAAAATAAAAAATTAACACCTTTATATTAGGGATCGGTTAAAACCGATACCGGTATATTAGTTTTGAATAACCGGTATTTATTTGGAGTCGGTTGTAACCGTTTTTTTTTGTTATTGCTAAGAACCGGATAAAAAACCGGTACGACTACTTCCTGTAGCACTGGTTCAAGATGTGTTTTTTGTAAATAATTTTAAAAAATTAAAACTAGTAGCGCCTAATATTTAGGGCTATTCCTAAAATTTCCACTGTTACGAAATATTAGGTCATCGCAGTAACTAAGAAAAGCGATCAGTTATTAAGAACAATCCCGGCAGTCAGATACGTGCAACAAACGCGTGGCATAAGATCTTAAGAACTGGTGCAACTATTGAGGCATCGATGCACCTGTTGCCGTGTGGCGTGGCCTATTAGACGACGCGCGTGCACCGGCAGTGTACGAGACTTGCCTCCGTCTGGTCATGCGGCAGTTCCTTGCCGTCGTCGCCAGACATCGGTTGTGTCTTAAATGGCACCATCCCGAGTGTGGAAGTACTTCACGAAGTACGGTAGCAGTGATGTACAATGCTCCATTTGCTTTAAAAAGCTTAAAACGGGTGCAGGTACTACAAATATGCTGTGTCATTTAAGGAGAAAGCATCCAAAATGTTTCTTGGAAGAGAAGGTAAATTCGATTCATATACCTATTACGTAAGCTTGGAATAATAACTTTTAATGTATTATTACAGTGTTATGCTAACAAGTTTTATTAATGTGATTCCTTGAAAGCGAGGGGCTTTTTTAATAACCAATAATGGTTTAGGTAACATTGATCATGTGCTGCCTCGCGAGGTAGACGTGCGGTCTGAAGCTCCATGTTACGGACAGCGCGTCTGCTCTAGTCGGAGGTTCGAGTCCTCCCTCCTCCCTCGGTCATGGGTGTGTATGTTGTCGTTGGCGTAAGTTAGATTAAGTACTTTGTAAATCTAGGGACTGATGACCTAAGCAGTTGGATCACATAAAAACTCACACCTAATTTGAAAATTCTTTGATCATGTGGTACACAGCTTTCCTAGTTCAATTTGCGTAAATTTACACTGACAACAACCATACTGTTAGTCGGATCTGTGACTATTTTTGGAAATACTTCTGCAGCACTGATTGAAGTTCATTTACTGACTAACTTTTTGTATTGTGTATATAACGAGATATTCGTATGCGCTGGCTCAACTTACGGAGTGGGTAGCTCAATATTCGCAACTACCGGATGGAAATACTAGGCCAGTAAATCTTGTATGCTACGTGTATCGTCTTCTACTGACTCCTGGCTAGGTTTCCACACACTCCAGGTGGCGTAGTATTGGGAGGGGATCTTGCAAAATATGGAAGACTAGTGACTTGTCGTATAACACAAATTTATCTAAAATTTAACTAAATATCCGAAGTTTCGGTTTCGGCCGAAACTAGAAGAATCGAAAATTCGATTACGTTTTCTGTTTCGGAAATAATAGCAATAAAAAACCGAAAACCGGTTATCTTGAGCAATTTTTACATTGCGGTTAAACTGGAGGTGAAAAGAACCGGTATAACGGAAAATCGGCTGTTTTAGCAATAACCGCCATCCCTACTTTAGATACGCTGATCACAAAGGTGGACACTTTTCAAATCACGTCGGGATTTAACGATGCAAATTTCGGGGAAATTTTTAGCGCGTAACGAAATTCGGGGAAACAGTTGGGTAATCCTTTGGGCGGTTGTACTCGTCCAGTGTAACTGCGGCGAGAACAGAACGAGAAAAGCCTGAGTTCAGGCAGTGGAGCGCGCGGGATAATACGTAATTCTGGGCGTCGCGTCGCGGCGTTTAAAACAGAGGAGGCTGTCGCTTTAAGGAGCATTAGCCGGCCGACGCGACGTCTGTGGCTAAGCCCGCGCATAGCGGCCAACTTGTGGACGACGGCGACGAAGAATTATATCGCGTTTGCCGCCAGACTTAACTGCGCCAGTTGCCCTGACAGAAGGCTGCACTGTCGACTGAGAAGAACGAGGGCAGGCGCGGTTCCGTACGAGAGGACGCCCACTCTGCAAGGGCATTTTACTAGCAGACTTCAACTTTTTACCTTACGAGATACGGTGTGTCCCGATTTTGTGCGAAGCAGGTTAGAATACTGGGAGGTGACATTAACGCCAAAGATGTAAAGCCACCGTCGCTATATTGAGCATCCAGTAACATTTCTAGTGACTAGTGTGTACTCAGTACTTTTCGAGTTGAAAGTGGTATTTGATGTTGAAAGGAGTACGCAATATAATTTTCACTTAACACGTACACTGCGGCCACCAGTGAGGGCCGCTGACGCTCTAGGCGGATGCCTGTGAGCGCACGTGCGCCGAGAGCTGAAATCAAACCCTCTGCAAAACCTGTAATATTGAAAGCGAATATAACGTCTGCAAAAGAGGTGGGGCCGATTATGTTATAAATGCAAAAAAAAGAAGTTCTAATGTTTGTATAGCTTATGGGACTTAAGTGCGGAGTCATCATTCCCTAAACTTACAAACTACTTATGAACTAGATAATCCTAAGGACGGCACAAATATCCATGCCCGAGGGGGGATTCGAACCCCCGACCGTAGTGTCCGTGCAGACCATGACTGCAGCGCCTCAGTCCCCTCGGCCACGGCGGCCGGCATGCTACAAGCTCTCTGACTTATAAAATGTAAGGTGATGCGGCTGAGCCGGCCGCGGTGGCCGAGGAGACTGCGGCACTCCAGTCACGGTCTGCACGGCCACTACGGTCGGGGGCTCGAATCCCCCCCTCGGGCATGGATATTTGTGCCGTCCTTAGGATTAGCTAGTTCATAAGTAGTTTGTAAGTTTAGGGACTGATGGCCCCGCACTTAAGTCCCATAAGCTTTACAAACAATTTTTTCGATGCGGCCGAGTAGGAAAAACAATCCCATAATGTTCGAATACAGTATTAGTAGTGAGCTTCTTGAAGCTCTCCCCGCGTTCAAATACCTAGGCGTAACATTGCAGAGCGATATGAAATGGAACGAACATGTAAGTACAGTTGTAAGGCAGACAGCCGACTTCGGTTTATTGGGAGAGTTTTGGGAAGATGTACTTCACCTGTAAAGGAGACCGCGTATAAAACGCTTGTACGACCACGTCTTGAGTATTGCTCAAGTGTTTGGGACCGCAGCAGATCAGTTTAAAGGAAGACATGGAAGCAGTTCAGAGGCGAGCAGCTAGATTCGTTACTGGTAGGTTCGACCAATGCGCGAGTGTCACGGAAATGCTCCGGCAATTCAATTGGGGATCGCCGGAGGAAAGACGACGTTCTTTTCGTGAATTTTTGTTGAGGTAATTTAGAGGGCCGGAATTTGAAGCTGAGTGTAGTACGATATTGCTGCCGCCTACTTACATTTCGCGTGGTGATCACAAAGACAAGATAAGAGAAATTAGGGCTCGTACAGAGGCATATAGGCATTCTCTTTTTTCCTCGTTCTATTTGGGATTGGAATAGGAAAGGAAATGCCTAGTAGTAGTACAGTGTACCCTCCGCCACGCACCTTACGGTGAATTACGGAGTATGTATGTAGATGTAGAACCGTCACAGTGGCGCCACCCTTCCGACAGCAGCTTCCTTCCCGACGTGGACTCGCGTGCCGTGGTGGAGTAGCCGAGCGCTGTAAAGCACCTCGCTGCGGAGCGCGCGGTTGCTCACCGTGGATATTAGAGTCAATTAAATACAATTAAAGAATCCCTGAGACGGATTTTCGTCTCAAATATGTCAAAGACATTATTGATAGATGTGAAGCATTGAATTAAAATTTGTGGTGCGGCCGGGAATCGAACCCGGACCTCCATGCTTACTAGGCAGACGTCTTAACCGTTAGACTACCACACCACTAACGATTAAGGCGCCTCGGAATAGTCTATGTACGATTTCCCTCCACAACACAAACAAAGAAGCTGAATTAAAGTTTGTGTTGTGGAGGGAAATCGTACATAGACTATTCCGAGGCGCCTTAATCGTTAGTGGTGTGGTAGTCTAACGGTTAAGACGTCTGCCTAGTAAGCATGGAGGTCCGGGTTCGATTCCCGGCCGCACCACAAATTTTAATTCAATGCTTCACATCTATCAATAATGTCTTTGATATTAGAGTCCTCCCTGGGGTGTGTGTGTGTGTGTGTGTGTGTGTGTGTGTGTGTGTGTGTGTGTGTGTGTTTTGTCCTTAGGTTAGTTTACCTAGGTTTAAGTAGTTTGTAAGCTACGGACTGATGACCACGCAGTTTGGTCCGATAGATTTACAAACATTTGAACATTTTTGAACATTTGGTGGACTCGCGTACCGTGCGCTGCGTGGGCCGCGCCTTCTCCTACCACTACCAGAGGTGTGAGTGGCGCTCCGTCCTTGGCGCTGCGAGTCCTCGGCACGCGCCTCACAGACGAAGACGCGGCGGCGATGACGTCACCAGGTGTCGTGCTAAAGGTCACCGAGCCGCGCCACCCCGCCGCACCTACGCGGGGGTATGGGGGGGGGGGGGACTCCCAGACGAGAAACTGCCGGGCGCAGTATCAACCCCCATCAAAGACACCGTCACTTCACGTCATTACACTGAGTGGAAGCAACGATCGTCGAGAAACACTGTGCACTTATCTCCATCCAGCCGAACGATTTCTCTCGTTATATTCTATTTTCTCAACTCCCCTCGTTATTAATGGAAGGCGCCTCGCTTCCTGCAGTTTCATTCTAAAGGTCAACGGTCAGATTTTTTCTGTTTCTTTTTGCTTCATTGTACTCCACGATTTCAACAGCAACGTTTTCACACGCATACCGGCGCTCATATACAGGGTGTAACAAAAGGGTATGGGTAACTTTCAGGAAACATACCTCACACACAAAGAAAGAAAATGTGCTATGTGAACATGTGTCCATTATTAAACAACTGAATATCTCCAGGTACCTTTCATCTCGAGTCGACGAAAAAATTCTCCAGTTCTTTGGCCATATTGTGTGAAGAGACGGACAAAACCTAGAAAAATAATCTTACAAGGAAAGATCGAGGGCACAAGACCAAGAGGAAGAGCAAATCAAGAAGATCTCCGGTCTGCCTCTTCAGCAGACACTGAGAGAAGCTGACAACCGTCCGGGATGAAGACGCTTGGTTCATGGGGTCACGACTCTCAGCAATGAACAAAACGACTTATGATGATGATGAAGTTTTATCTAAAAATTCATCTACATTGTAGAAGGAGTTGCCATTCATAAATTCCTTTAATTTCTTTTTAAATACTAGTAGGCTCTCTGTTAGACTTTTGATGCTACTTGGTATGTGACCAAAGACTTTTGTGGCAGCATAATTCACCCCTTTCTGACCCAAAGTTAGATTTAACCTTGAATAGTGAATATCATCCTTTCTCCTAGTGTTGTAGCTGTGCACACTGCTATTACTTTTGAATTGGGTTGGATTGTTAATAACAAATTTCATGAGTGAATATATATATTGTGAAGCTACAGTAAAGATCATTAAATAAATGTCTGCAGGGTGCTCTTGGGTGGGCTCCAGCAATTATTCTGATTACACACTTTTGTGCAATGAATACTTTTTTACTCAATGTTGAATTGTCCCAGAATATTATCCCATATGAAAGCAGTGTATGAAAATAGGCGTAGTAAGCTAATTTACTGAGATGTATATCACCAAATTTTGCAATGACTCTGATAGCATAAGTAGCTGAACTCAGACGTTTCAGGAGGTCTTCAATATGTTTCTTCCATTTCATTCCCTCGTCAATGCAAACAACTAAAAATTTTGAATATTCTACCTTAGCTAGAGATTTATGTTCAAAGTCTAAATTTATTAATCGTGTCATGCCATTTACTGCATGAATCTGTATATAGTGGGTTTTATCAAAGTTTAATGAGAGTCCATTTGTAGAGAACCACTTAATAACTTTCTGAAAGATATCATTTACAATTTCATCAGTTAATTCTTGTTTGTCAGATGTGATAGCTATACTTGTATCATCAGCAAAAAGTACTAGTTTAGCATCTTCGTGAATGTAGAATGGCAAGTCATTAATATATATATATATATATATTAAGAACAGCAAATGACCCAAGATCGAACCTTGTGGGACCGCATTTTTGATAACTCTCCAGTTAGAGGAATTACTTGAATCATCTATATCATTTGAACTGCTTCTTTCACCTTTCTGCACTCTTCTGGTTAAGTATGATTTAAATCATTTGTGCACTGACCAACTCACACCACAATACTTAAGCTTATCTAGAAGAAACCCATGATTTACACAACCAAAAGCCTTTGAGAGATCACAAAAAATCCCAACTGGTGATGTCCGGTTATTCAAAGCATGTAATATCTCATCAGTGAAGGTATATATAGCATTTTCAGTTGACAAGCTTTTTTGAAAACAGAACTAAAATTTTGTTAGAACTTTATTTTTACTAATACGTGAAGCAACTCTGTCGTTGAAGAGCGTGCCGATAAATGGCGACAGCGGACGCAGGGAAAGACGCCATTACCACTGAATGGACACAATAGCGTGTGTGCAGAGAAAACCCTTGTCTGCAGATACCAGAAGAGTCGTTTCAAAGTAAAGAACAAAAAAGGTGACGAAATCGCAGATAAACTGTGGACCCTTGCAGACGGGAAGAAGACAAACTGCTGTAGTGCGCACATGTACGAGTGAGAGAGAGACTGGCTTGCAGTATACATAAAGTGATTCCACCAAAACAACATTTCTGGCCAGGGAGAAAGCCTTTAATAAATCGCATACCGTACAGGCCTAAGACAGACAGCTGCGACAGAGAACTGTAATTTCGAACCAAGGAGGAATGAAGAAGATACAGACAACACGATTGGAACTTGGGAAAGGCGCCAATTCTCGAGTCTCAGGCCACAGAAAATTTCCACCTGGGAATGAGAGGCGTGGTCGTGAGAGCAGCGATCAGCTATTGGATGACTTTGCAAAACCAACGCACCAATCACAGAGCCAAAGGAGGCGCAAAATTCGAGGAGAAGCTTTAGCTGGTTAGGTATAGGGACTTGGTGACAAAACACTGAAGAAGGACTTGGATCCTCCGCCGGAGAAGCGAGAATACACGCTGGCAGCTCCCGCCTAGCCAGACGTCGAACTTCGACGGCTGCGCTCGGGAGTAGCGCCGCGGCAGACATACGTACAGGAGTGCGGAGCAGAGTAGGGCAGACGGACTACGCTGCCGCCACCGCCGACGCGCACTCAGCGCACCACGCCGACCCATCGCCTGACGCCCACGTTAAGTCTACGTTGCAGAGATACGAAATTACCTTCCCCTTCCCTGTTCAATCTGAGTCGTGTCCATTCCCAGGCAAATCGGCCCCGAGAGATTATTGTTTTGCAATTTAATGTGGTAATCCTCTGTGCATTCTGTTTATTTCTCAAATCAGTCCCTTGAATAGAATGTTCCTATTAGCCAAATTCCATAATTATTCAAGGAAAGGGAAACATAGGTGTTTAACGTTTCTCGATTTGAAGAAAGCTTTTGACAATGTCGACTGTAATACACTGTTCCAAATTCTGAAGGTAGCAGGGGTAAAATATAGGGAGCCAAGAGTTATATTCAACCTATACAAAAGCCAGACAGCAATTATTAGAGTCCAAGGGGAAGAAAGGGACGCAGAGGTTGGAAGGGAGTAAGACGGGGTTGTAGCCTTTCCCCAATGTTGTTCAATCTGTACATTGAACAGGCAGTAAAGGAATGGAAGGAAAAATGTGGAGAGGGCATTAAAGTGCAGGGAGAAGAAATAAAAAACATTGCGGTTTGCCGATGACATAGTAATTCTGTCAGACTGCAAAAGATCTGGAAGTGCTATTGAATGGACAGTGTCTTGAAAAGAGGTTATAAGGTGAACATCAACAAGAGTAAAACGAAGATAATGGAATGGAATGTCAGAAAATCTAGCGATGATGAAGGAATTAGATTATGTAATGAGACAATAAAAGTAGATGAATTTTGTTATTTGGGTAGCAAGATAACTTCTGATGGCCGAAGTAAAGAAGATATGAAATACAGAATGGCTATGGGAAGAAAAGCGTTTCTAAAGAAGGGAAACTTGTTAGCATCCAATATTCGTTCAGATGTTAGGAAGTCCTTTCTGAAAGCATTTGTCTGGAGTGTAGCATTCTATGGGAGTGAAACGTGGACGATAGGGAGTTCAGATAAAAAGATGATACAAGCTTTCGAAATGTGGTGCTACAGAGGAATGATGAAAATTAGATGGGTAGATCACAACTAAGGAGGTGCTTAACCGAATCGGCGAGAAAAGGAGTTTCTGGCATATCCTGACTTAGAGGACACATTCTGAGGAATTGTCAACTTTCTATTTAGAAGGAAGCGTGTGGGGTAAAAATCGTAGTGGGAGACCAAGGGACGAATATTGTAAGCAGATTCAAAGGTTGTAGGTTGCCGAACGTATTCTCAGATTAAGAGACTTGCACAGGACAGGGTAGCGTGGAGAGCTGCATCAAACCAGTCTGCGGACTGAAGACAACAACAACAACCCTCTGCGCAATCTGCTTATTTCTCAAATCAATCCCTTGAATCGAATGTCCCTACCAGCCTAATTCCGTAATTACTCATTGTACTTTTTTTTAATTTTGCTGCAGTGTGGGAGTTATTCAGAGAGAGTGGTTTGATTCACCACAATATTTTGGGCACCTCCGATCTATTGCGGCCAACTGGAGGCGACGCATACCACGGAGGTGTCAGGAAACCTGTTTTCGCAGCAGTAGTGTATTATCTCCTAAGAACTGCACTATTTCCTCCGCCGCTAGCTGCAGGGAGCGGGCGACGGTGAGAGTGGCCCCGACTGCAAGGTGTTGGGTAAGGAAGGGGAGGGGAGGGCGCTTATCTCGACACGACAGATAGGGCCGTCGCGATTGCCAGCAGGCGGGTCCGCCTGAGCTGTCGCTGACGCAAGCAGGCGAGCGAGCTAGCGAGCGCTAGCGGAGCTGGGGCTGGGGCTGTGTCTGCGCTCTTAACCTCGGCTCTGCGATCGGACGGTGGCGATTTCACGAGCGCGATGGAGCGTGCAGAGGCCGGCCAGCGAGGCGCAGCAAAGTTGTTGCCCAAGGCGGGGTACTGTACTCACCGCTCAACTAGGACGCTGGGTCTCGCTGCACATCTGCGATATCACCTCAACCTGCAACACAACACCAAGCCGGGCTACAGTCAGCTGCTTTCTTTTTATTCGTGTCAGAGACATCCTAAAGAAAAAAATTATGCATATAAAGTTTCTACACATTCATAGCCCAGAAGACGGCTACGTCAATCGCGATTGGTTGTGCCGACATTGGTCCAGTCAAATTAGGGTTTCCCCTCGGAAAGAGAGGTAACAAGCTGAATATTTGCATGAGCCTTTGTTTTGGCATTCTAAATGATGTGTCAAAAGTCTCATAAAATCTCGTGTCCGCGTCTTAAGATATTAAAGGTCAAAGGTCACGAAAATTAGTTTTTCGCAAATATCTCGCTTCCTACGCGTTAAATGGTATTTGCATCTCTGACAAAAGTTGTTAAGCATGAAAGTCTCTACAATTTTTGTTTTAAACATTTTGCTTGATTACAGCAATGTAACAACAATACATTCGATAATGTCCAAGAATGCTTGCAAGCAATAAATATAGATTGTGCGACCAAGCGTATTGCAACATAGGCTTATGTGTAGGTGCAGCAAATTGATTGTAAATCACAGAGTGAAGTTTCACGATGAAATAACGATCACGAACCTTCACTTGTGGTTTGTCACCTTGTAGACTTCCAAAATAAATAACCCTTCTGATATACAAGTTTATATTGCTGAAATAAGTAAACACCAAGAGATTGGCAATATTTTGTTGTTTTCGGTGCCAATATCTTCAGCTTAACATCTTTGCTTGGAAAACTTGCATCTGGAAGGGTACGATCTGCAAGACCCGCCCAGGAATAACACGAACAATAGGCTCTTTTCATTTGGCGCTAGCAGACGAATGCGGCGTTTTGCATGGAAATGACGTCCACCACTGTTTTGTTTATGAGTGCTTGTTATTCTAAGTATGGTTTCGCACTCTTCCGAGCGTTCGAGGTCAAAGGTGTCCCTTGTGTGTGTGGGCGGCAAGGTGGGGGTTTTTAAACTGGGTAGCCGGAGAAGTCTAGGAAACTCAGTCGCTCATAATACTTCAGTACACTGTCTTAGCTGCTTCGGTACGGCTTCTCTACGTGACAAAAATTTAACTTAGAAAGACATCTTCCTTAGACAGAGTCAAGGAGAACATACTCACGGAAACGTCAGAGCATGGCATTAGTTCTTGGGCAAATATCACATATTCGTTTATACCATTTCTGCTAACAGAATAGAACGATTTTGAACAAGCCAGTATCTTATTGGGACTCTTGATAAGTAAATGCTGGGCTAGTCTCAGACGTCAGCCTTTGGAACTACGACAGACAAACAGATAAAACACGATAACGCAGAGGACGACATTCGCACGATTCACAGAAAAATTACGCATTCAACTTACCTGGTGAGGATGGCTGAAGACTATGGCGATAGAAACGTCACACTGCCACGAGGTTTACAGACGATATTATGTAAGTCTCCCGTGCCGAACACGTATCCACATGGATGTTTCCTTGGCTAAATCACGATGTACACTGGACGTCTAAGGGCCGTCGCTAAATGTAACGGAACCGTCAAACGGTAGTGTGTTTACAACGTAAGTGTATGCCCTACAGGCCGTTACTGGACGGCGAAACTGAGGTTATGATTCTAGCACTGAGAGAAGAGCTTACTAATGGCCAAAGTAAAATAACCACACACACACACACACACACACACACACACACACACACACACACGAACAAAGAAGAGCAGAAAAGAGCAGAAAAAAAGCCCCTCGATCGCATCCCGCAAAATAGAACAAACTATTAGAGTATAAATGCACATACACAACATGAAAATATAAATATATTTAAATTATATACATATTAAAATTTTAACAAGTAACTTTTTGGCCAAATGTCTGCGTGAAGCGAAAAGAAGACCGCTATAAACAGACAACGGCTTTTAGATGTTTCAAACATACATTTATCTAAACGCAGTGAAGTGCAAAGTTCTACAAATCGAGTACCTATATGTGAGATAACGATAGGGATGAAGTACAAAGAAAACAAACCGTGTATGCTATTAATTCAATGCGTTGCCTTAGATTTATTAGCTTTGAAATCTTTATTATGTTCACAAGCCAGTCAGAAAAACCAAATATCTGTAGCAACTACTGATGATGATTTGAAATAATACGAAACGTAAAAGATTTTTATCACAATAGAAAAAAAAAAAAAAAAAAAAAAACTAGAGGCAGCAATAACATAAATCACTTGCGCAACAAACACTATTTGTGAGGTGGTTTTTCTTCCTTTGTCTATTACTCAGAATGTATTCTCACCTTCTGCAACAAGTAGATGTTGTACTGAACATTATCTTCTAGACAGCAGGAATGGCAGTGGGGTCAGGGGCGCCACTTTACGAATCACGCGGCCGCTCCCACCGGAGATTCGAGTCCTCACTATTGTGTGTGTGTGTGTGTGTGTTATCCTTACTGTAAGTTAGTTCAAGCAGTTTGTAAGTCTATGGGCTGGAAATTTTCGTTTATAAACAGTGCATATCGAACATTTGTAATTATTAAATGATGTAGGCCAGAGTTCAAACAAATATAATTGAAAAGTCTTATGTTCTAATAGATGTAAAGTGTAGATTAGTTCTAGATATGGTTGAAATTATTATTTGCCACTTTCACATGTGTACTGTTTGTCTGTGAGACAACACTCGTCGCGAAAGTATTGAGACTTTATGCAACCTCCGAACGTGTTACCAAAACAAAGAAAGGCAAGAGTCTTCAAGTGTGATGTTCTGTTTCGTTTGGTCTGCGAGACTGCTACCATTTTAAACGTACTGGGAAAGGATCTGACGTTCTATTCCGCAACGTTTACCGTTACTCGATCACAAGTAATGCACCATCTGATGACCTAACGACAATCGGAAGGTACTGACATCCGGGTGTTATCAGTTCGCTAGCCGATTTACAACGCAAAGCGAACCGTATCTGGCGCGCTAGAAGACACTGTATCGGCGGCGTAAGTTACTGGTTAAATTTTACTTACGTCAGCGGCAGCCTAGTGTGCTAATGTTGGCAAATGTTCGTTGTACTAGAATTATTAATTTGATGACCTCCAAGGTTACGTTGTAAGCTTGTCAGCCACAGAGGTGGAACAGCATTAAATATTTTCTTCACAGTTGACATAGACGGTTATTTACTGTGATTGGGATTCCGTTGCCGGCATAAGCAAAGTACAACACCGCTGCAGTAGGTAATATTTTACCAAGTAACGTTTTGGTGAAATGTCTCAGCGAAGCGAAAAGAAGACGGCTGTAATCACACAGGAACTTTTATAAGTTTCGAACGAAACGGGTAGTAGGAAATGGGGTATCAAATTTACCAGCGTAACGTCTACTACTTTCCAATAAAAACAATTTCCAATTGATTTTCCGTTTTTTGACTGTATTTCTATTATAAATTTTAATCCGGATTTCGGTCTCAGGTTAATTGGTACACTGGAATCAACTTTTAAAACAATAACAGTAACAATACGAGAGCATTAAAAAAGTAAGATTTTTTTAAGGGGGACAGCAGTTACAAGAGAAGGCAACAGGTACAGCCACATTTGAGTTTTTTTCGGCATAATCTCTAAAAGAATTGAGGTGTTTGCCATATTGTGGGATCAACGTGAGTTTTCTTGTGTCGTAAAAGACTGCCTCTTGTGAGTGGAACCAGCGTGACAGTCGTTCCCAGATGTTGCTGTCAAACTATGCTGAAACTAATGATAAATCTGAAGCATAGAATTAAAATTTGTGATGCGTATGTTTGCTAGGCAGACGTCTTACCGTTAGACCACCGCACCATTAACGATTAAGGCGCCTCGGAATAGTCTAAGTACGATTTCCCTCCACGTCACAAACTTTAATTCAGCTTCTGTGTTCCAAAGATAATTGCCACTACTGCCAAGGCTCTCCATGCAGCGTAATAGCACCTCGGCAATTGACATAATGGAACAATCCTGTTCGATTCCCAGCCCCATCACAAATTTTAATTCTATACTTCAGATTTATCATTAATGTCTTTGACATATTCTAGACGAAAATCCGTCTCAGGGATTATTTATTTGTATTAAATGCTGAAACTGTGTCGCGCCATTCAGAACAAGAGACGCGGAAATCTTATTGCAGATATTGTGTTGCTCCATGAAAAAGATCGTCCAAGTCAAATGTTTGTAAACCTAAGCGACGGAACTGCCACGGTCATCGGTCCCTAGAGTTACAGTAGTATGTAACTTATGCTAGGGATAACACAGAGACCCATACCCGAAGGAGTACTCTAACCTCCGACGGGAGCAGACGCGCAATCCGAGACATGACGCCTCAAACAGCGCGGCCATTCTACGCTGCCACGCCCGCCCCCATACTACAGCAACTGATTTGAAATATTTCGTGTTTACAGCCGACGTGTTTACAGAAAACCCACCCACACCGACCGGTACCTGAACGCCACAGGCCATCATCATCCATCGTAGCAACAGTCTGTTTTAAGGACCTTGGTGTACCGAATGGAAGCAGTGTCACATTGAAAATCTGCAAAAGGAACTGAGCCACCTACGGGAATGTTTTTAGTGACAACGGCTACAGCCACCGCCAGATTACGAACGCTATGTTCCTGAAGACACACAAGCAGAAGACCCCCGAGGAGGATTCAAAGAAACTTGCATTTTTGCCGTTTTGTGGCTCAGTCCTTGGTAAGGCTAGCCGAGTCCTTAACCCGCGAGAACTTGCGCGTTTAAAAGTTACGCGATCGATCGGTGTATAGCATTTTTCTGACAGTCAAAGAACAGTTTGTAATGAACTTAATATGTCTAAATAAGTATTTACAGTTGCGTTTATAAGAAAATATAAAAATTGTACTATTTAAAATAGGTAAAAGGCCGACTATTTTAAAATTACTGTGAGCAAAATGCTCATGCGCGAGTCCTCGCGGGTTAAGAGAGAAAAGATCGACTCGGTCTTGAAATCTAGTTCAAAAATACGTCAGTTGATGAGACCTGTTAAGGACGATTTAGGCTTAAGAACACCGTGAGTATATAAAATACTTTGTGGTTATGGACAATTTTATATAGGACAAACAGTTAACACTATTGAACAGCGCTATATGGAACACGAACGATGTTATCGTTTCGAAAAGTCAACAATTGTGGTGCATGCACTTGAAAACAGACATCTAATTGCGTTTGAGGAGACACACACACAATTACAAAAATGAACAGTTTCTGGGAGTAATGAAAGAGGCGATTGAAAATAGCTGACAGTACTCTTAATAGAGTCGGCGGCTTGCAGCTGAGCACGGCTTGGAAACCGGTGATCGGAAGGTTGAAGCGGGCGCGGCAGGCACGCCACCAAAACATTGCCTTTTATGACCATGTCGCGGAGCACCAGTGACGTCACAGCCCGCGGTGCAGCTATATAAGGTCGACAGCAGCCATCACTCGACAGTCAACCACTTGTCAATGGGGAAAAAAAGCTACTTTAGGAATCAAATTGAAAAAAAGATACCTTCTAGGTACTTTAGAAAAAAAGGGACTTTAGAGACCTCTACTAAATACCGGGTGATCAAAAAGTAAGTATACATCTGAAAACTTAATAAATCACGGAATAATGTAGATAGAGACGTAAAAATCGACACATGCTTGGAATGACATGGGGTTTTATTAGAACCAAAAAGAAAAAAAGAATTCAAATATGTCCGACAGACGGCGCTTCATCTGATCAGAAAAGCAATAATCAGCATAACAAATTAAGACAAAGCAAAGATGATGTTCTTTACAGGAAGTGTTCAATATGTTCACCAGCATTCCTTAACAATATCTGTAGTCGAGGAATAAAGTTGTGAACAGCACTGTAAAGCATGTCCGGAGTTATGGTGAGGCATTGGCGTCGGATATTGTCTTTCACCATCCCTAGAGATGTCGGTCGATCACGATACATTTGCGACTTCAGGTAACCCCACAAAGCCAATAATCGCACGGCTGAGGTCTGGAGACCTGGGAGGTCAAGCATGACGAAAGTGGCGGCTGAGCACACGATCATCACCAAACTTCGCAAGAGATCTAGCAATACTTTTTCCCTCTTTTGCTTTTGGTTGTAATAAAACCCCACGTCATTCTAAGCCTGTGTGTCAATTTTTACCTCTCTATCTACATTATTCAGTGATTTATTTAGTTTTCAAATTTATACTGACACTCTGATAACCCGGTACACTGTAAACCACATGACGCGAGTGGAAATCCGAGCTCTTTACTCACACGAAGTGATGGGCGCTATCGACAATGCTTCTCAAATAGATTTGATTTCCAGAAGGCTTTTGACACCGTACCTCACAAACGGCTTTTAATCAAATTACGTGGTTATGGTATATCGCTCCAAATTTGCGTCTGGATAGGGGATTTCCTGTCAGAGAGGACACAGTTCGTAGTAATCGATGGTAAGGCATCGACTAAAACAGAGGTGATATCGGGAGTTCCACAGGGTAGTGTTACTGGTCCTCTGCTGTTTCTTATTTACATAAACGATTTAGGGGAAAATCTAAGTAGCTCTCTTAGGTTGTTTGCAGATGACGCCATCATTTACCGTCTAGTAAAATCATCTTAGGATCAAAACCAAATAGGATGTCAGTATGGTGTAAAAATTGGCAATTGACTCCAAATAATGAGAAGTGTGAAGTCGTCCACATGAGTACGAAAGGAAATCCGTTGAACTTTGTTTACATGATACATCATTCAAATGTGAAGGCCGTAAACTCCACAAAATACCTAGGAATTACAATTACTTCTGACTTAAATCGGAAAGAACACGTAGATAATGTCGTGGGAAAGGCGAACCAGAGATTGCGTTTTATTGGCAGAACCCTTAAAAGATGCAACAGAAGTACAAAAGAAACTGCATACACTACGCTTGTCCGTCCTTTTTAGGAGTATTGCTGCACAGTCTGTGATCCTTATCAGGTGGGTTTGACGGAGGACATCGAAAGAGTCCAAAGAAGGGCAGCTCGTTTCGTATTGTCACGATGCAGGATCTGTGATGGGAATCATTACAACAACGTCACTTATCGCTGCGGCGTGGGCTACTTACGACACTCCAATCGCGAAGATTCCCCTCCGAATGCGAAAATATATTGTTGACTGCCACTTACATAGGTAGAAATGACCATCAGAATAAAATACGAGAAATCAGAGCCCGAACGGAGAGATTCAGGTGTTCATTCTTCCCGCGCGCTATTCGAGGATGGAATGGGAGAATAGTATATACGGTGGTTGGATGAACCCTCTGCTAGGCACCTAAATGTGATTTGCAGAGTATCCCATGTAGATGTAGGGAACATTTTATCATCATAAGGGGGGTTCGATGAAGCCTTTGGCATGCACTTGAATGTGACTCGCAAAGTACGTATGTAGAGATAGAAAGAGGGGATGAAAGACAGTGTTGGTGGCAGAGGAGACAGTGTGAGTGAGCCAGTAGCTAGGCATAGCGCTGCGCTGTTATTTACCGTTGGGCCTCCGTTCCGCTGTCCGCGTCGCCGGCTCCACACTGGCTGGGCTGTCGGCTGCGCTCCCTGAGGACGCTTTTACTAAGAGCGCGGCAATCGGGCGCTGCTGCACGGCCGTCCACCCCGGCCCCAGCGGGCTCGCAAGGGGTTGTCTGCCCACGCGAGGCTGACGTCACCCTCATTTACATCGCCACCGCCGCCGCCTCTAATTCGGGGAGTCCGCCCCCGCCCACTCGCACTCCCTGCTTCACTCCAGCACCGCCGCGCCCTCCCGTTGCCCGATGGGCCAATTAATCAACGGCCCTATTAAAAAATTAAGTACCCACTACTGGCAGTCGTGGGTTAATATATTTTCCGGCTAAATCCAGCCGTGCTTCAGTGTGGCTCAGTGTCATATGGCTGGCCGCGGTGGCCGAGGGGACTGAGGCGCTCCAGTAACGGTTTGCACGGCCACTACGACCGGGGGTTCCAATCCCCCCTCGGGCATGGATATTTGTGCCGTCCTTAGTATGAGGTAGTTGATAAGTAGTTTGTACGTTTAGGGACTGATGACTTCGTATTTACGTCCCATAGACTATACAAACATTTGAACATTTTTGAAGTGTCATATGAACGAGGAAGTACAAGGTGCATTCAAGTTCTAAGGCCTCCGATTTTTTTCCCTGGACTGGAAACTTGGGACTTGTTGGTTTGTGGAAGGGACTAAACAACGACGGTTATCAGTCCCTTGTTCCAGTCTTAGAGATAAAACAGTTTGTTAAGCGTTCCGAAGTAGATGCGTCAACAAGACAAAGTTTAAAAGGAACAGGTAAATATGAAGAAGGGATACAAATTAAAACGAAGAAGAGATAAAAGGGAAAAACAATACAAGAGTGTTGTTGCTGGCTGATCACAGAAATATAAGTAACACATCCAGCCACTCTGGGACATATTAAAAACACCCACCTAGAAGACTCAGACAGGTGGAGGATAGAGTATGACAAACACACACAGACTTTAAATGGACTTGTAAAATCCACACTCACGGATAAAATTTAAAACAGAAGAAACCACGGAGGCATTGTCGCTTAAAGGAAGCTGCAAAGCGTCAGGGATATTAAAATGTCGTTTTTCGGCTAAATTGCGGCATTCAAGTAAGATGTGCGCAAATGCCAAAGGGGCACCACATCGGCACTGAGGAGGGTCCTCGCGACGCAAAAGGTGACCGTGCGTGAGCCAAGTATGGTCTATACGTAGACGGCAAAGGATAACCGACTCCCTGCGAGAACCCCTCAGGGAGGTCTTCCATGCAGCGGTAGAGGACTTGACAACACGGAGCTTATTGGGTTCGGTCGAGTCTGCCCATTCAGAATTCCAAACCCCAAGGACCTTGCGGGTCAACTGGGACCGGAGGTCTGAGACTGGGAGGCCAATGTCCAGGGGCTGTGAAATGGTGGCCTGCTTGGCCAGCTCATCGACGCGTTCAGTGCCTGAGGCCCGGCGTCCATACAAAAGCGACAGAACGGCCTGACTCGCTAAGTGCGAAGACAGCATCTTGAATTGCTCGCACCACAGTGTGTTTAGGGAGAAACTGGTCGGGGGCCTGTAAGCCACTCAGGGAGTCGCTGCAGATGACAAATAGCCCCCTGGGGCGAGCTCTGAGATGTTCAAGAGCTCTCAAAATACAAACCAGTTCTGCGGTTAAGATGCTGCTTCCACAAGGCAATGACCGCTGTTCGATGTGCTCACCACAGACAAAGGCATATGCGGCATGACCATTGACCAAAGAACCGTCCGTGTAGATGATGGTTGCACCATGATGTGCGTCAAGCAGTGCTTGGAACCGGCGGCGGAGAAGCAGTGGTGGAACAGAGGCTTTCAAATCCAGGCGAGGAATTGTCCAGGGGGGAGTAAAGGAAAGGTGGAGGAAGGGGTAGGGAATCAAGTGAGGAGAGAAGGTAACGGACCGCAATCGGAAGACCCGATCTGGGCCGACGTCGCGGAGACAGGAGTGCAGAAAGTGGAAAGAGAAGCCTGTGGTTCGGAAGGCGGGGAGAAGAATGAACCCGGGCAATATAAGACACCAACAGCCGTTGCCGGCGATACCGCCCGGACTGGAAAGAGATAGAAACATGCGCATTGTTTTAAAATGAGGCCGCGTTCATTGTCAATACGTCCCAGAGATGGCAGCACCGTACGGCAGATGGAATTTTACCGCCAGCGGGGAGAATGAGAACTGTTTTAGATACTTAAAATGGCGACGTTTTCCTTACTTGAACAGCGTGCAATCATTCGTTTTCTGAATATGCGTGGTGTGACACCAATTGTAATTCATCGACAGTTGAAGGAGACATGTGGTGATGGAGTTACGGATGTGTCGAAAGTGCGTTCGTGGGTGCGACAGTTTAATAAAGGCAGAACGTCTTGTGACAACAAACCGAAACAACCTCGGGCTCGCACAAGCCGGTCTGACGACATGATCGAGAAAGTGGAGAGAATTGTTTTGGGGGATCGCCGAATGGCTGTTGAACAGATCGCCTCCAGAGTTGGCATTTCTGTGGGTTCTGTGCACACAATCCTGCATAACGACCTAAAAATGCGAAAAGTGTCATCCAGGTGGGTGCCACGAATGGTGACGGACGACCACAAGGCTGCGCATGTGGCATATTGCCAAGCAATGTTGACGCGCAACGACAGCATGAATGGGACTTTCTTTTCGTTGGTTGTGACAATGGATGCGACGTGGATGTCATTTTTCAATCCAGAAACAAAGCGCCAGTCAGCTCAATGGAAGCACACAGATTCACCGCCACCAATAGAATTTTGGGTAACCGCCAGTGCTGAGAAAATGGTGTCCATGTTCTGGGACAGCGAGGGCGTAATCCTTACCCATTGCGTTCCAAAGGGCACTACGGTAACAGGTCCTTCCTACTAAAATGTTTTGAAGAACAAATTCCTTCCTGCACTGCAACAAAAACGTCCGGGAAGGGCTGCGCGTGTGCTGTTTCACCAAGACAACGCATTCCCACATTGAGCTAACAGTTTCTTCGTGATAACTTCGAAGTGATTCCTCATTCTCCTTACTCACCTGACCTGGCTCCTACTGACTTTTGGCTTTTTCCATCAATGAAAGGCACTCTCCGTGGCCGCACATTCACCAGCCGTGCTGCTATTGCCTCAGCGATTTTCCAGTGGTCAAAAGAAGACTCCTAAAGAAGCCTTCGCCGCTGCCATGGAATCATAGCGTTAGCGTGGTGAAAAATGTGTACGTCTGCACGGCGATTACGTAGAGAAGCAACGCCAGTTTCATCGATTTCGGGTGAGTAGTTAATTAGCAAAAAAAATCGGAGGCCATAGAACTTGAATGCACCTCGTAAAAGCATTCTTGCAAACATAGTTGCAACCGAGCAAGTATTACCCGTTCGCTTTACAATTGCCGTCTTAGCTGAGAACGAACTACGAACTATTGACGAGTGGAGAGCTTGTCTCTATCTATATAAAAGCAAAAGGACATTCACTCACTCACTGACAAAACACGAAATCTCGAAAACTACTACACCTATGAAGCTGAAATTTGGCAGGAATGTAGTTTTTAGATAGAAGACGTCAGCTAAGAAAGTATTTTGCGACAGGACAGAATAAACGTGCATGAGGGAGGATACTTTTACTACAGACTGACGAAATCTACAGCTTCATTCCGATCTTCACGAAATTTTGAACGCTTGACCTTCAATACAAGAGGAAGGTCATCGTCTACCTAAAGTTTCATACGGTCATGGGGGAGGGTAGCTTGCAACTAGAGATCTGCAAATCGCCGGTTTCGCTCGCTCGTACTCGGTCGAGTGCGCAACGCTCGTCGGTGGCGCGGAGAGTGTGTTCGCTCGGAGCGAGCGTGTAGACACTCATACGAGGCTACATGGGGCGGGGCGCTGCCGCTGTACTCACAAGGAAACCTGCCGAAGTCACTCTCCGATTTTTATGAAATTTGCATATTTTATAATACATGAAAAACTATGGGACACGTAATTTTTTTAGCGGCGGAAAAACATATTTAAGAGGTGAAACGGCCCCTCCAAAATTGGGCTAAATTAGAAACTGGCGATAACTTAGAGATTAGTGAAGCGATTTTAATGATTTTTGGTAGGAAAGTATCTTTTGATAAAAGACAAATTTCCTAGATTCAACTTCGATTAAATGAAAAAAAAACTGAGGACAAAAAATTGGTAACTTTAGGGGTAGTTGCCCCCCTAATTGTCACTCCCCCTGTAATGTACCTAGCCTGATCTCTTATCAAAAGATACTTTCATACCAAAAAATCATTAAAATCACTTCATTAATCTCCAAGTTGTCAAGATTTTTCTATTTTAGCCCCAATTTTGGAGGGACCGTTTCACTCCTTAAATATATTTTTCCCACGCTTAAAAAATAAATAAATAAAAATACGGGTCCCACGCCGGCCGCGGTGGCCGAGCGCTCTGCGGCGCGCCAGTCACGGTCTGCACGACTACTACGGTCGGGGGTTCGAATCACCCCTCGGGCATGGATATTTGTGCCGTCCTTAGTATTAGCTAGTTCATAAGTAGTTGGTAAGTTTAGGGACTGATGAACCCGTAGTTAAGTCCCATAAGCTCTACAAACATTTTACTTGAACGGGTCCCACAGTTTTCGTGTATTATAACAAAACCAAATTTCATAAAAATGGGAGAGTGATACTTGGATAGGTTTCCTTGTCAGTCGCTACGGCAGTGGCTCTGTGGCTCTGAGTTGTGGGCTGCTGTTGCGTCTGACGCACCCCCGCTAACGAAAGGAACTAAAATCAATTATGCTGTAGACGTGTATTCCTGCATAGTAGCATGTAACCGCAATATCATTATACCGCAAATGAGACAAAAAGGTTGTTTTCATTAACTACAACATTTGAAAGTAATGTAAAGGATCTAAAGAGAAACGACGGAACGAACAACGGTTTTATTGCAATGTACAACTGTGAAAATTACCGTACAACAAAGTATACATCGAAAAGTAACATTATCCCTAAACTATTCGTTAGTTGCATTGTGATTGCAATGTATTGTTAAAATATCATTGACACGTTGTAGATCGAGTCGAGTTCTTCTATCAGAGAATAGATTTCCTGCCGCACTGGAAGTGCGTTCACTTAGGTGCATTTGAGGCGGGCACACAAAATACTGTTTGCCAATACATCTAAATTAGCAAAGAGAGTACTGTTGCGTTTCTACCATTCCAGCAGAAAGTCGTGCTAAATAAAGGTCCACCTCATTGGTGGATTGCGTCTCGCGCACTTCACAGTCCAGCCATTCCGAAAACATGCACTTCAATCTTTTGGCTGGTGCACCCGGGTGACATTCTTCAGACGGGCCTAAATAAATATATCACTGAAACAGCAGGAGCACCATAAATTCGTAGAGCTGTGTAAAGTAAACAGTTGGAATAAGAGGATTTAAAACAGGTACAGGATATATGAGCATTAGACCGGCATATGACCCTGACGTCGGTAGAAAGCGCGGATCCTATATGTTGTACAAAGCTTGCATGCGTTCTTTATTATGTAGATAAGAAAGACGACAGTGGCAGTGGGGAATATATGAATGTTGCAGTTGGAAAAATTCCCATTAAGGACTCACTCGGAAAAGGTAGAAGCGCAACAATCACGCACAGTGACAAAAGGCTACGGGAATATGTATTAACGTGGTACAACGGAGAGAGAGATGCACAATCCTAACCTAACGGGTGTACATCAATATCGGAGTATTTAATATCAATATAAAAGATGGACAAAGTATCCCAGTACTTTAGAGTGATAAGAGGAATGGATATAAAATACAGTCATTTCCTCGTTAAGCAGACACGAACAGTCCACAAAATGGGAACAAGAAAGTAAGAAAGATCATGGAAAACTCATTTAGCAAATGGTCTTAGCACAGATACTTTATGTTAATCACGTATAATAACTCGTATGGTAAAGTACAAAATGCGAAACTGAATAGCTAGTTCAACTGGATCGAGATAACAGCTTTCGAAGCACCTGGAAAAGGAAACAATTGAAAATTTCGCAGTTAGGATTTATTCTCAAGCGTCTAGTTTGCTCCCGACCATCGCCTTGGACTCGAGTGGCGCTGCGGTGGGCGACCGAGTGGCGAGCGGGCAGTGTGGACGGTCGAGCCGGTCGAGCGTGCGCCGCTCGAACGAGCGAGGAGGAAGTCGAGCGCAGCCACACGCCTTGCCGCAAGCTGCAGTACCGACACCTGTCGGACTGTCACAGAACGACATGTACCACGCGATTCGAGCGAGCAACCGAGCGACATGCAGACCTCTACTTGCAACATCAAAATGTATCCCTAAATACCTTGGTCACGTCGTAACTTGACAACAGCTCGACCGATTTCACAGATCTTTTTGGGTTGCTTTCATTATTCTCAGAACAAGAGTTATATAAATTAAAGGTGAAAAATTTGAGAACAACGAAGTGCGTTTTTCAATATGATCCTATTTTTATTCCATACAAATCTATAGTTTTTTTTTTCAGATATTGATGAAATTTTGCATATCTGAGCTTAAAGACAAGAGGAATTTCACTGCCTGTATGAAATGTCGGTCGTTGCATGATGGAGGGTACTTAACTTGCGGACTTTGACAAAAATGCATAGTTTTGCTTTGATCTTTATTAATTTTTGCATACATGATCTTTAAACTAAGAGGAAGGTCACTGGGTATATAAATGTTGGTATGGTATATGGCAGAGGACCCTCTTAAAAAAACTTTGCCGAGAGAGGGAAAAGTGGAAACGAACAAAACTTCAAATGTTCAAATGTTTGTATAGCTTATGGGACATAACTACGGGGTCATCAGTCCCTAAACTTACAAACTACTTATGAACTAGCTAAGACTAAGGACGGCACAAATATCCATGCCCGAGGGGGGATTCGAATCCCCGATCGCAGTGGCCGTGCAGACCATGACTGGAGCGCCTCAGTCCCCTCGGCCACCGCGGCCGGCGGAAACGAACAGAGAGATGGGACAGAAAGAGATAGATGCAGAGGGGGGCGGGGGAGGCGAGGTGGACTACAAGAGTTTAGAATAAATAAATACCCAGGCAGCGCCGGGTTTACAGACAGTTTATGTTTAAAACTGACAGTAGTCCGGAACCCTAAAAAGCCATGATACACACAGGCCCTTCTTTAACAACCGTTGCGAAGCACGGGCATATAAGTTTGTATCCCTATATAGGCTCTCTGTTGACGAGCTCATCTATTAGTTGTTTCGAATTACGCACAAGCCGTATAGCCGCAGTGGAGTAGCCGAGCTGTTTGCAGGGCGCCGTGGCTCAGCGCGCCCGGCCAGAGGGCTGAACGCTCTATGTAATAAAAAAGCTGAGCCACGTACACGTCGAACCAAAACGAACAAGCACGATCAGAGTCCGCAAGGACCAGAACTACACCTAGGAAAAATAATAATAATAAGAATCGGTTTAAAGCACCTCGCTGCGGAGCGCGCAGTTGCTCGCCGTCGGAGGTTCGAGTCCTCCCTGGGGCGGGCGTGCGTGTGTGTGTGTGTGTGTGTGTGTGTGTGTGTGTGTGTGTGTTTTGTCCTTGTGTTAGTTTAAGTAGTTTGTAAGCCTTGGGACTAATAATGCAGTTAAGTGCCACGGATTTACAAACATTTGAACATTTTTTGAACAAGCCGTACATCCAGCAGCTGGCAAAGTAAGTAAGGTAAAGCAGTCAACAATCTGAAGATTAGTTTAAACACCACAGCGCTTTACTAGGCATGGTCCTGTTTGGAGGTGGTATGCCGTTGCCTTCCTCCGACCTTCGAACTTATCCAGCCAGTTATAGGGGGACCTACAGTTTAACGTGGGTTCCGAACCTCGGTGCTACTCGGTATTTTTCACATGAGCAGTACTACCAGAGGGGAAAGAAGTAGACAGTGACAGATAAAAATCCTCGGACCTGGCGGGGATCGAACCCGCGACCTTTGGATTTGTAGTCTGCCACTCTACCACTGTGCAACTGAAGCGCACTGTCTTTTATTAATCCAGCTATATTTTCTGTGACTTACGAACTTTACCGTACATGTGAAAATACGTTTATTGTTTCATAATATGATGCTTCAGTCATTCAGACTTAATAACGGTTAAGAAATGCCATCGCTGAATATTGACAAGGTACACTTCTGAATACGATATTGGTTGAGTGTGTATAATATCGTTTCATTCGATTTAACATACAAATCCGTAATAACTACAAAATAACTACACATTTGCCTTTTTTAGGTTACAATGGAAATTATGAAAACGTACGCTGCAGCACAGTCTAGTTAAGATTCTCTTTAAATCCACATCTTTTTAAAGAAAATTTCATATTAAGAACAGAAAAAAGTAATAACAGAACATCTGACCTTTTGCAGAAAGACGTCGGTTTTCTATTCAGAAAAGTCAAGCTTTCTTCACTGAAATTCCGGTCAAATCAGTGTTCAACGTAAGATACTAATATGGAATGCAATACCTACATTACTTCATAGACCCGATAAGCCACCATACTTTACCAACAACCACAAATCTACAACTGTTGCTACATGTCAACCACAAATGGCAAGACTCTTCAAGACATTCGTTTTGAAAGTAAATAATTACACTCTAAAGTATATGATTTTTCACGAAAGACGAGTTAAGTGTGAAAAATGTTTGAATCACCTCAAAGAAAGTGCAAAGAAATAGCACTTTCATTTTTTCTCAAATTTTCCGGTTGGCTAAAAAAAAAAAAAAAAAAAAAGGAACGAAACCTGTTTAAGGACCTTCCCCATTTAATTTTGTGTAAGTGTACCAAATTTCACGTTATTTGGTTGTTTTGGTCTCGAGTTATAAGAGAACAGACAGACAACAAATGCGCCCTATTATAAGTATAGAGATGTCACAATGATGTGAGAAAGGATTATGACTAAAACACACATTTACACCAATTAAACGATTAAAATTGTGAACCAAGTCTTTTCGATCAATATATGAATGGAGAAAAGGTTGAATCACATAAAAAGATCTGAACTTCTTGCACATTAAGAAGACGAGATATGCACTGCGCCACGCTAGCTAGTGAAATTGGCGTTGTTTTAAAGCTTTAGAATCTTGGCGAGAATTCTGTAATCTTTTCGTCGATTACACTCTAACGAGGGCTGACTGAAATGCATTATTAATTAGAACTTTTCCATCTGAAGGTACGCTTTGGTTACATGCGCGATGCCTATTCATTTAGGAATACGCAGCCTCACTATGACAATAATGTGATTCGATATGAGAATACCAATGTAGTTCGCACTATCAGACTAGTTTGCGACCTAGAATGACATTTTAATATTGAATCATATACCATCTCGGTGCCTTCCTAGAGGAAACGATGTTTCTCAAACTCATTAAAGTAACGAGACTGTTCAACACCGAGCCACATGTATCGATCGTGTACTCTCAAGTACTGTCGGACGCCTTCGAACACATCTGACCGTAAAGGAAGATTAGTTGCGTGTTCTACCGTCGGCAATTGTAAAATGAACGGGTAATGCATTAACCAAATCAATACCCTGCTTTGCACTGATCAAGCACTGTGGAATGTAATAAGAGACTAACATACAAAACATTTTGTTTATCTTTTGTCTGCACAAACCAAGATCAGAGAGTTTACAGGCTCTGAAGCATGTGATGTGTTATTTCCTTTTGGAAAAGAAATCATCTTCCAATCCATGGTCTGGCTCGTCTAAAACGAGTACAACATGCACGGTATTGTTAACGAAGTGATAAATTGGCTGTATAGGGAATCACATTACATTTCCGACGACCGACAATTTTCAGTGCAGTACGAATAAGATATAATTGTTACTAATGCAATGGATCATTTCTAGTCGCGAACCTTTGTCTTTATGGTTCACGTAAAGCCCTTGAATTCTCTTCCAGTGTGTGTAAATTTTATGCAATGCTATTCATAGGGCAAAGAATTGATATGTCTGTATCATTTTACAATACCTATCTTACTCAGTTCCCGACTCTTGAAGGGCTTATGTTTCTGGTTTCATACTACAATATATCACTCACTCAACAGTGTTCAGTTTTCCTCTCTATTTGTCACTCTTCCATAATGTTTGACAGTGTTCCGTCCTTTTGGGGCACATTGTTTCCACGCACGGATCAGTGTAACCGCAATGTTCTGTGTACGTAAATGAGGTGGTCGCCAAAAGGACTTACTAAGTGAGAAACGATGAAATTAAGAAACTTAGTAATTATTTTAATGATGCATAATGTCGTGTCTTACACAGAATGTAACTTTGTAAATTGTTTCCATTTAAAAGTCTTCGGTGTTATTTTATATGTTTACCCAACTTTTGTAAATTGGATAACTATGTTCAAAAATGTTTGTACAGCTTATGGGACTTAACTACGGGGTCATCAGTTCCTAAACTTACAAACTACTTATGAACTACCTAAGACTAAGGACGGCACAAATATCCATGTCCGAGGGGGGATTCGAACCCCCGACCGTAGTGGCCGTGCAGACCGTGACTGGAGCGCCTCAGTCCCTCGGCCACCGCGGCCGGCCGGATTCATGTCTCAGTTCCACGATGTCATTTTCAGTAAATAAATAAAGCTTCAAATTGTATACTGAGACGTTCTGTTTCTATGTCTTTCCCCTGATTAATGTGGTATGGAAAAGCTGTATTTAAGATATGAGACACATATGGAAAACAAACAATTTTTAAAACTTTGGTCATCTAATGTGTGTCCTTGAAAATGAAGAAAACAAAATGTCATTTCTTTGTGCTACGCTTTATTTGAGTCTCGACAAGCACTCGCACAGGCTCTGACTGGAAAGATCGCGCCGGAGAACGTCGCTCTTTGTGGTGAATATGCAGTTGCACAACAAAGGAAGTGTCAAGTCTTCAACCTGACAAAAGACCCAAACAACTGCCAATGAGCTGCATCTTTTGACATCTTGGCAGGTATTTCCTTTGGCGAGACGCACAAAGTGAGGCAAATCTCAGTGAATGACAGCCTTTCAAACAGCGCTGCATTTCCTCACCCAGGAAGCCATCAATGTTGCACACAAACATCCACCATTTGTGATGCGACCCTGCGCGTAAACACAGTCGTGCAACTTTCACTGAAGAACTTCAAGGCTTGCAGATGATTTAAATGACACAATACAGGGACTTAATCTTAGATTCTCGGCTACTCGTGATTTTTTTTTCCTCGGTAACATTGCTTACACACTGGACAATACGTCGTTAATATGAAAACGCAGAATTCGCTACCAGTATCTCAGCGATTCTAGATTTTTAACGTAAAAGTGACACGACTGGTCGGTTGACATACTTCTGGTGTCCAAGAAACACAAGGGCGGTAAGACACATGAAAGCTTTAGTGGCAGACATGCTTTCAAATTTCAGTACAAGAAGCCAAATTTCCAGAACAGTTGTTATCAATCTTACTATGATTATAGTATGGTGCTACGATATCAATATTTATTTAAAATATTGCATCTCGATTTCATTATATTACTAATCATCATCAGTGCAGTTTCGAGTCCTGAGGAATCATGTACATCGCATAAAAACTTTTCTACATTCCAAATACATTAAAAGCCCTTTCAAGAGCGACTTTTAACACATTGACAGGCTTTTTATGTATTTTAACTGTAGAAAGGTTATTGCGTGTTGTACACGAGTCCCCAGGGCTCGAAACTGCACTGATGATGTTCAATTACTAAATTAAATCTATATGAGAGATTTTTAAATAAATAATTTATATCATATCAAGCAGAGCACTGAAAGACCTAAGTCGAAACAAGGCCCCTGGAGTAGATAATATTCCCTCAGAGCTACTGAAGTCTCTGGGAGAACCAGCCATGAGAAACCTGTTTCACCTGGTGTGTAAGATATATGAAACAGGTGAAGTACCCTCAGACTTTAAGAAAAATGTTATAATCCCCATTCCAAAGAAAGCAGGTGCAGTCAGGTGTGAAAACTAGAGAACCATCAGTTTAATAAGTCATGGTTGCAAAATATTAACACGAATTATATACAGAAGGATGGAAAAGCTGGTAAAAGTCGACCTCGGGGAAGATCAGTTTGGGTTCAGGAGAAATGTAGGAACTCTGGAGGCAATACTCACTTTACGGCTTATCCTAGAAGATAGATTAAGAAAAGGCAAACCAACATTTCTAGCTTTTGTAGATTTGGAGAAGGCTTTTGACAATGTTGATTGGAATAAACTCTCAAGTTCTGAAGCAAGCAGGAGTAAAACATAGGTCGCGTAAGTTTATTTGCAACTTGTACAAAAACCAGACAGCGGTTGTCAGAGTTGAAGGACGTGAAAGGGATGTAGTGATTGGGAAGGGAGTAAGACAGCGTTGTAGCCTTTCTCCAATGTTATTCAAATTGTACATTGAGCAAGCTATAAAGAAAAGCAAGGAGAAATTTGGTGAAGGAATTAAAGTTCAGGGGGAAGAATTAAAAACATTGCGTTTTGCCGACGACATAGTAATTCTGTCAGTTACAGCAAAGGACCTGGAGGAGCAATTGAATGGAATGAACAGTGTGCTGATAGGTGCTTATAAGATGAACATTAACAAGAGCAAAACTAGGGTAATGGAATGCAGTCTAAGAAAATCAGGTGATGCTGAAGGAATTAGATTAGGTAATGAAGCAATAAAGGAGGTAGATGAGTTTTGTTACTTCGGTAGTAAAATAACAAATGATGGTCGCAGTACAGAGGATATAAAATGCAGAATGGCAATGGGTAGAAAAGCGTTCTTGAAAAAGAGAAATTTGTTAACATCGAATATTGATTTAAGCCTAAGGAAATCTTTTCTGAAGGCATTTGTATGGAGTGTTGCCTTGTATGGGAGTGAAACATGGACGATAAACAGTGCAGACAGGAAGAGGATAGAGGCTTTTGAAATGTGGTGCTACAGAAGAATGCTGAAGATTACATGGGTGGATCGCGTAACTAATGAGGAGGTACTGAACAGAATTGGGGAGAAAAGAAATATCTGGCATACCTTGACTAAAAGAAAGGATAGATTGGTAGGGAACATTCTTAGACATCAAGGAATTGTCAATTTAGCGTTGGAGGGAAGTGTGTGGGGTAAAAACCGCAGAGGAAGACCAAGAGATGGATACAGTAAGCAGATTCAGACAGATGTAGATTGCCGTTCTTATGTGGAGATGAAGAGGCTTGCTCAGGAGAGGGCATTGTGGAGAGCTGCATCAAACCAGTCTCCGGACTGAAGACCACAACAACAAAATCATATCAAGCTGAAAATTTGTTATTTTGTGGTGGATGGGCACACAACCAATTATCGAGTCGTTATACGAGAATCGTAAAACTGGTTCAAGCCGCAATGATTTAAGGGGATTATTTCAATTTGTTCAATTTCTCCGAGTGCAATTTGCGTCGTGATTTTGATCCACGGTAAACTTCCCATAATAAAAAAATCAAGAACAGTAGTGAAAAATGAAACCCTATAGCTGCCTTTTGACTATAATCTGCCTCTTCTCAACTGACCCTGGGCTACATTTCGAATTTAAACTGTGGTCACTAAGTACTGCTGATATACACACCGTCTTTCATATTGATTATCTAATACTTTACCTATAGCTCTTCATCATTCATGGCAACAACGGAGACTTCATAGTGCCCTTAATGCTGCAACTCGTGATTAATCCAGCATAGTGTGGCCGTTATAGTTTAGAATTTTCGTGGCTTCTCTGAAACCTTCCAGGATAATCAAACCCACAGCCGATTTCATAATTCATCTACGTCCACGCGATTCTGTAGGGCACCATAACGTAGCGGTAATGTGCAAATAGCACAACATACCTTTTTCATTTTGACAGGGACCACTACTGATTTAAAGAGTGACAGACAATTAACATTAATATAATTTGTTTTAAAATAAATGTACTGAATCACTTCCCAAAAGACAGGATGCAGCTATACAAACGTGAAGTAGAATTAAAAAAAAAAAAAATAACAGCGTAAAATAGGTGCAGCAGATTAACAAATATTTTCGGGTTAAACGACTGTTGATATAAGCGACTAACTGACTGCAGATTTCGTCCATGTAAAGGAATTTGCTGACCCTCTATTCTCGTAGGTCGTATTAAATGCAGCAATTCCGTAGAGGGGAAAACGACCGTATTAACTTGAGTGTTGTTGCTCGTCCCGTTTACAGATGCCAAGTTTGCTGGCCATTAAAAGTTTTCCTCGTTGCCTTCTGAAGTAAAAGTTTCTCTCGCTACTCGCAACGTAGTTCCCCAAATTTACTGAAACAGTACAACTTATTTTTCCACCTGACTATGAAGTTTTGCCCACACACAATTCCTAATAGTCTTAAAAATCTCTTGTAGGTACACTTGAGCTATATTTTGTATATTCCTGCTGCTGTGAAATCTTCAGTTGGTAATTTGGGATCACCCTGTTGTAGCGCCCCATCTTTCTTCGACAGGGTCCCAGCTGGTATTGTTGTAGTATACTGTAGTCAATATAAATTGACAAGGATATTTCATCAAGTCAGATACACATTTATGCTCCTCTTTTTCATTACATTTCGTAGACAGGGGGCGAATTACATTTGTTTTTGTTCATGGTAATGTAACTATTTTTCTTTACGCCGTCTTCAGGATAAATATCTCACAGCCATGTATTCTGAATAAAGATGTTGGTGAATCGTGAACCAGTTATCGCAAGTATTGATTGGTTCACCCTGGCATGACAGCCATAGCAGAGATTATTCTTCGACATATTTCCTTGTTTTATACTTTCGTCGTCCTTGTTACTGTGTGTTACTTGTTACCGTCTGAAGATTTTCCCTTGTCCACGACTTCAGTTCTTCGATGGAGTAAACAATGTCTACTCAGCCAACAAATTTTTCTTTCAAATGTTCAAATGTCTGTAAATCTGTCGGAGCAAACTGCGTGGTCATCAGTCCGTAGCTTACTAACTACTTAAACCTAGGTAAACTAACCTACGGACAACACACGCAAACACGCAAACACACACACACACACACACACACACACACACACACACACACACACACACACACACACACACACCCATGCCCAAGGGAGGACTCGAACCTCCACGGCGAGCAACCGCGCGCTCCGCAGCGAGACGCTTTAGACCGCTCGGCTACTCCACCGCCTCAAATTTTTCTTTCCTTCCATTTAAGGTGTACAAGGGATTTTTTTATTCTTCCTAACTCTTCTCAACGCCTCTTCGTGCCGATCGAAGACATTTTCGACATGAATCAAAGATCCGTGTGCGTTCAAACGTTGCCATTCTTCTTCTTGCCAAAACAGAAGAGGACCATCCTATACCTACAAACGCGATACACTTGATACACTGTGCACCGAATGAAGGTTAGTTTCAGCTACATTCTACGAATCACGTATGCTTTCGACAGAAGGGTCTATAGGCAAATTCGTTTACATTCTATGACAGTCCAAAGGACGAAGGCATTCGAACGATGTCAACATAGGTCGTAGACGAATCTGCCTGTGGCATACACACGTGATGCGAAACTGATTCAAGTACCCACTCATTCTACCAGTATTGCACTACACGCTACAATTATGAATGAGGTCTGCGGAGCGTGTAACTGAGAAGTGCCATTTGTTTCAGTCGTTTCCGCCTACGTCTGGGAAGTCCGTCTGCTATTTTTTCCTCTACGTGGAGAGAGTTTCCCCTTCCGTCTTGCGTCACCCCACTTCCTGTTGTTTCCGATGCTCTCCGTGGATTCACGTTTGAGCTTTTTACAGCGCAGGAAATAGATGATGCGTTAAAGGTATCTTATGTTCTATATGCTTTGGCGGTTTTGATAGTCTAAGTGACCGATTCGTGAATGAGTCGTTCATTTGAACGAATACAAATAAAGAATCGTAAGAATCGAATCTTGATCCGCACGAATCGTCGTTCAAAGGAATCGTCTGTGTTGTGACAATTCCAAATTCTAACGATTCATGATTCGAAGGCAACTTGCGAAGCGTGCCAAATGGTTACGAAAGCCAGAAAGCTGTCAAGGGGAGGACGTGTGTGAACAAAGAAAGCACAGAACGAAGATCGTGAGTCGTTAATTGTTAGTCACGAATTACAGGTGACAGAAACGAAACACAGCGAAATACACACACACACACACACACACACACACACACACACACACACACACACACACACATGCCCAAGGGAGGACTCGAACCTCCGACGGCGAGCAACCGAGCGCTCCGCAGCGAGGCGCCTTAGACCGCGAGTTTTCACCTCCTGGTGGCATCTTAAGTCTTCGGTTACTGTGCTTCCAATATATTTAAATGTTCTTACTTGGCTAATGGTAGTTTGTCCTATTTTAATATTTGCCACTCTGTGTCTTTTACTGACGACCATACACTCTGGTTTTGCTGGGTTTATTTTCATCCCATATCCCACACAAGCATCATTCAGATCTTTCAGTAAGTTGTTCACTGTCCACTAATACCATGTCATCAGCAAATCTTACGCATTCTATTCTCTTTGCACCAATACGTATTCCTCTTTTTCCCGTCTAAGCCTTTCGCAATAATCTTTTCAAGGTATACGTTAAACAACAATGGAGAAAGGCAACAACCTTGTCTAATCCCTCGGCCAATTTTGGTTCCTTCTGATATTTTATTTCCAAACCTTATCCTCAATTTCTGGTGTAAATATAGATTCTGTATGTGTTCGTCTCTCTTTCCGGTCTACTCCTTTCCTCTTCAAAATATCCATCAGCTTCTTCCACTGAACTCTATCAAAAGCCTTTTATAAGTCTATAAAAACAGCAAAGATGCCTTTTTCCAGATATCTTTCCCCCATAGTTCTAAATCCGAATGTTCCTCTGCAACCCCTCCATCCATCTTGCCATATAGCCTTCTATTCAACACTCTCAACAACACTTTAGCTGCATGAGAAATTATAAAAAAAAAAATTTAACCACAATAAGGTTTTTGGCAATACTAAAAATAATGAACACACAGCATAAATGAAAAGTCGGCTGCGGTGGCCGAGAGGACTGAGGCGCTCCAGTCACGGTCTGCACGGCCACTACGGTCGGGGGTTCGAATCCCCCCCTCGGGAATGGATATTTGTGCCGTCCTTAGAGTTACCTAGATCATAAGTAATTTGTAAGTTTAGGGACTGATGACCCCGTAGTTAAGTCCCATAAGCTATACAAACATTTGAACATAAATGAAAAGCATTACAGGACACTGGCAAAATAATAATAATAATAATAATTTATTATTATTATTAATATTATTATTATTGGGCAAAGTCAAGAGAATCACTTCCTGGACTGTATAAAACTACCGAAATTATTCCACGACATATATTTAAAAAGGATTACAAGAATTCTGAAGTAAGATGAAAACTGAGAAAGCACCAGTTTTACTCAAAGCAGCCTTTCTAAACTACAAAATAGCCGAAATACTGTAATGTATAAATAGATTTATTGCTATTGTCACCACATATGTAAATTTCAAATACAGCGGGAGGCAGAATGAATATTCACTATGGTCCACTAAAGACTTAAGATAAAAGCTGAATTCACTTTGCCGCCAGATATACAGTTTTTCACTTCCAAGGCGAGGGTCCAATATGTAGGGTACCGATTTCGATCAAATTTTCCCTGGACGTTCTATACTGAATATTTCCATGGACGTCAAGGTCAAAGTTAATGACAGGAGATCGTGCTTTCAATGCTATACATCGTGAATCGCCCAAAGATGATCATGATATATGGTGCCAAAAATTAATGACGTTTAAGTAATTAACGTTTTTGTATCTTCATGCTGCAGCTTGGGTACTCGTTAAGTTGAACCACTTTGAGTGCCTCGTGACCAGTCGAGCGGTCCAGGCCTTTGACTGTCAAACAGTGGACCCAGATTCGAACCTCCATCACGGCAATTTTTTGTTAATTGTTTTGCAATGTATTTGATATATTAATTATTTGTAATACCTTTTCTTGCCTTATTTTGAAGTGAAGGATTGGGAAGTGTGATCAATTTTCGATCAAATGTATTATCTGTTTAAAACTTTAGTGATTCAAAGTGTAAAAAACATTAAAAATTCATGATAAAGCAAATGCTATTAAAATTCATGCCTTCGTCCATATTCGTTTTTCCGCGCCAGTCTTTAAGATATGCTTTTATACTATTGATACGCATCAAAATTAATAGCAATGTCTTCAGAAATATAAATTAGGTATGTTTTTCGCGAACGGTATCTCTCAGAACATGTAAATATGGCAATATGTGTTGAGAAATGTGTGTGTTGGTTGATTTATGGTAAGTTTCACCTTACTGGTTGTTTTAACACAGACTAAAACATGGCCAGTTATTGGTATTATGTATACTTTGGACTACCCCTATGAACCACAGACATTGCCGAGGTGGGGTGGCTTGCGTGCCTCAACGATACAGATAGCCGTACCGTAGGTGCAACCACAGCGGAGGGGTATCTGTGGAGAGGCCAGACAAACGTGTGGTTCCTGAAGAGGGGCAGCAGCCTTTTCAGTAGTTACAGGGGCAACAGTCTGGATGATTGACTGAGCTGGCCTTGTAACATCAGCTAATGTGGCTTTGCCACACAGCTACTGCGAACGGCTGAAAGCAAGGGGAAACTACAGCCGTTACTTTTCCCGAGGACATGCAGCTCTACTGTATGAACATATGATGATGGCATCCTCTCGGGTAAAATATTCCGGAGGTAAAATAGTCCCCCATTCGGATCTCCGGGCGGGGACTACTCAGGAGGATGTTGTCATCAGGAAAGACAATACTGGCATTCTACGGATCGGAGCGTGGAATGTTAGATCCCTTAATCGGGTAGGAAAATTAGAAAATTTAAAAAGGGAAATGGATAGGTTGAAGTTGGATATAGTGGGGATTAGTGAAGTTCGGTGGCAGGATGAACATGATTTTTGGTCAGGTGAGTACAGGATTATAAATACAAAATCAGTTGGGGGTATCACAGGAGTAGGACTGATAATGAATAAGAAAATAGGAATGCGAGTAAACTACTATAAGCAGCACAGTGATCGCATTATCATTGTCAAGATAGATACGAAGCCAACACCGACAACAGTAGTACAGGTTTATATGCCAACTAGCTCTGCCGATGATGAGAAGATTGAAGAAATGTATGAGGAGTTAAAGGAAATTATTCAGACAATTAAGGGAGAGGAAAACTTAATTGTGATGGGAGACTGGAATTCGGTAGTAGGAAAAGGAAGAGAAGGAAAAATAGTAGGTGAATATGGACTGGGCAGAAGAAATGAAAGAGGAAGTCGCCTGGTAGAATTTTGCACGGAACATGATTTAATCATAACAAACACCTGGTTTAAGAATCACAAAAGAAGGTTGTATACATGGAAGAGACCAGGAGACACCGGAAGATATCAGATAGATTTTATAATGGTAAAACATAGATTCCGGAACCAAGTTTTACAGTGTAAGGCATACCCAGGGGCAGATATAGACTCTGACCATAACTTATTGGTCATGAACTGTAGGCTGAAACTGAAAAAACTGCAGAAAGGTAGGAAAATAAGGAGATGGGACTTGGATAAATTGAGGGATCCTGAAATTCTTAAGAATTTCAGAGGGAGCTTTAGGCAACAATTGACAGAAACGGGGGGAAATAGAACTGTAGAAGAGGAATGGGTAGCATTGAGAGATGAGATAGTGAAGGTAGCAGAGGACAAAATAGGTATAAAAGCAAGACCTACAAAAAATCCTTGGATATCACAGGAAATACTACAGTTAATTGATGAAAGGAGAAAATATAAAAATGCAGTAAATGAAACAGGCAAAATGGAGTACAGACAACTAAGAAATGAGATTGGCAGGAAGTGCAAAATGGCTAAGCAGGAGTGGCTAGAAGCCAAATGCAAATCTGTAGAAGAATGTATAAGAAGGGGAAAAGTAGATACTGCCTACAGGAAAATAAAAGAAACATTTGGGGACAAGAAAAGCAGTTCTACAAATATCAAGAACTCAGATGGAAAACCTGTTCTCAGCAAAGAAGGGAAAGCAGAAAGGTGGAAAGAGTACATAGAGGAGCTCTACAAAGGAAATGAACTTCGAGACAATGTTGTAGGAAGAGAAGAGGAAGTAGATCAAGATGACATAGGAGATACGATACTGAGAGATGAATTTGATAGAGCCCTGAAAGACCTAGGTCGCAATAAGGCCCCGGGAGTAGATGATATTCCCTCAGAGCTACTAAAGTCTCTGGGAGAGCCAGCCATGACCAAACTATTTGAACTGGTGTGTAAGATGTATGAGACAGGCGAAATACCCTCAGACTTTAAGAAAAATGTAATAATCCCCATTCCAAAGAAATCAGGCGCAGATAGATGTGAAAATTACAGAACCATCAGTTTGATAAGTCATGGTTGCAAAATTTTAACACGAATTATCTACAGGAGAATGGAAAAGCTAGTCGAAGCTGACCTCGGGGACGATCAGTTTGGATTCAGGAGGAACGTAGGAACCCGGGAGGCAATACTCACTTTACGGCTTATCTTAGAAGATAGATTAAGGAAAGGCAAACCTACATTTTTAGCTTTTGTAGATTTAGAAAAAGCTTTTGACAATGTTGACTGGAATACACTCTTTCAAATTCTGAAGTCAGCGGGGGTAAAATACAGGGAAAGGAGAATTATTTACAACTTGTACAAAAGCCAGACCGCAGTTATTAGACTTGAAGGGCATGAAAGGGAAGCATTAGTTGGGAAGGGCGTAAGACAGGGTTGTAGCCTTTCTCCGATGTTATTCAATTTGTACATCGAGCAGGCGGTAAAGGAAAGCAAGGAAAAATATGGAATAGGGATTAAAGTTCAGGGGGAAGAAATAAAAACATTGCGTTTTGCTGATGACATTGTAATTCTATCAGAGACAGCAAAGGACCTGGAAGAGCAGTTGAATGGAATGGACAGTGTGTTGAAAAGAGCGTATAAAATGAACATTAACAAGAGCAAAACAAAAATAATGGAATGCGGTCTTAGAAAATCAGGCGATGCTGAAGGAATTAGATTAGGTAACGAAACAATGAAGGTGGTAGATGAGTTTTGTTACTTGGGTAGCAAAATAACATATGACGGTCGCAGTACAGAGGATATAAAATGCAGAATGGCAATGGGAAGAAAAGCATTTTTGAAAAAGAGAAATTTGCTAACATCGAATATTAATTTAAGTGTAAGGAAGTCTTTTCTGAAGGCATTTGTCTGGAGTGTTGCCTTGTATGGGAGTGAGACATGGACGATAAGCTGTGCGGACAGGAAGAGAATAGAGGCTTTTGAAATGTGGTGCTACAGAAGAATGCTGAAGATTAGGTGGGTAGATCGCATAACTAATGAAGAGGTACTGAATAGAATTGGGGAGAAAAGGAATTTTTGGCATACCCTGACTAAAAGAAGAGATCGCTTGGTAGGACATATTCTTAGACATCGAGGATTCGTAAATTTAGCATTGGAGGGAAGTGTGTGGGGTAAAAATCGCAGAGGGAGACCACGAGACACGTATAGTAAGCAGATTCAAATGGATGTGGGTTGCCGTTCTTATGAGGAGATGAAGAGGCTTGCTTAGGATAGAGTAGGGTGGAGAGCTGCATCAAACCAGTCTCCGGACTGAAGACCATAACAACAACATACTTTGGAAGTTTTTGTATTTTATTTATTTCTTCTTTTTTTTAATTTTTGGGTTATGTAACAAAAATAAAACTGCAGTAAACAGTACGCTCAATTGAATATTAATTACACTCTCTGATGCTCTAATATAAAATAAGACAAGGTACTGAAAATATGACAATATTAACCTGCATCGAGAGAAAAAAAACTAACAAAAAACTGCCGCGATGGAGGTTAGAACTTTAATACACGATTAGATAGTCCAAGCCGGTCGGAAAGTTGCTCATGTTTACGAGTGACCAATCTAGAGCACGAAAACACAAAAGCGTTACTGAGTCTAACGTCATTACGTTTTGGTCCCATGTATAAAAGCAAGATTGTTCAACTTCAAACGATTTTTCGCTGTATATCAATGTAACGCGATTTTGAATCATCATATTTGACTTTGATTCCCCCCCCCCCCCCCCAAATTACTATCTAGCAAAAAGCCTACAGTCCTGTCTATCTATATTCAACATACACTCCTGGCCATTAAAATTGCTACACCACGAAGATGACGTGCTACAGACGCGAAATTTAACCGACAGGAAGAAGATGCTGTGATATGCAAATGGTTAGCTTTTCAGAGGATTTACACAAGGTTGGTGCCGGTAGCGACACATAAAATGTGTTGACATGAGGAAAGTTTCCAACCGATTTCTCATACTCAAAAAGCAGTTGAACGGCGTTGCCTGATGAAACGTTGTTGTGATGCCTCGTGTAAGGAGGGGAAATGCGTACCATCTCGTTTGCGACTTTAGTAAAGGTGGGATTGTAGCCTATCGCGACATTGCTGCTCGCGTTGGTCGCGATCCAATGACTGTTAGCGGAATGTGGAATCGGTGGGTTCAAGGGGGCAATACGGAACGCCGTGATGGATCCCAACGGCCACGTATCACTAGCAGTCGAGATGACATGCATCTTATCCGCATGGCTGTAACGGATCATGCAAGCACGTCTCGATCCCTGAGTCAACAGATGGGGACGTTTGCAAGACAACAACCATCTGCACGAAATGCTAGCCACTATGGGCTGCACCTCCCATGGAGGTATCAGACTGGCGCGTGCTAAGTCACACAGTTAGCACACGCCACTCTGATGCCTGCATGGAGGCGTACAGCCGATAGTGGCTAGCATTTCTCAAAATTTCTTTTTAAACATTGTAACGTAAGCTTTACAGCTGTGTAGTATATTTCACTATCTGACTTGTTTTATTTTAAAATTTCTGATGAAGGCAATCTTAGTCATTGCCGAAACTATGTTAAACAATTTTTAATTTGCGGCCGAGGGCTGCTTTTTTTTTATCCATTGGCATGAGAACATGTTTGGTTGGCTTGCTGGGTTTCGGTTCTGAATTTCTCGTCATGTTTCCGCTTCTGTACGAAACGGACGACAACTGATCCAGTTACGTTCAGCACGGATGTACGTCTCTACTCACTCCGTCACACTGGGAGTGCACGAATTCAGACTAGCATACTGCCCCCCCCCCCAGTGGCGGCTGGTGGGCTATTTATTAGAAGGGGCGGCATGTCTCTTCAATTGTACACGACATTTTGTCCCTTCAGAACATTTCTTGAACGGGGAGAATATAGCATTCATTTTATTAGCTAGTTACGTAATTTAACCCTTCATCTAACACGACTTTTTCCTCCTATACCAAAATACGAACAAATTTACGCACAAATATGTCGTTTTTAATATTTTCTGCAGGCAATGAAAACCTTGTAACTCCATTTTATTAGATTTCACAAGAGACCCAAAACTGTACCTTAAAATAATATAAAGTAAGAAGTAAATTCGTTGTGTGTGTAACTATATAAGTAAGTGTTCAGAGAAGACAAATGCTTCGTCACGACAAACATATGTTACTGAAATTAGAAGACTGTCACCAACAAATGTAGTAATACCATTGGTATGCTTATATATTGGTGTGTTTATATAAAGCAGGATTAAATTTCCTAGTAAAACTACTTTTGCTTTTGCACGCATTTTGTGTCTGTACAATGTTCAAATCATGTCTCGGTGGTGCTAACGTTTTTAATTCCAACTTTCCTTCAAAAGTCGATTGTTTACTACCAAATGTTAAAATGTAGTTTACGCTATTTATATTATTCATTCTAAATAGGAAACTAGAAAAACAATTAGGCAATAACACGCACCTTGACACTAGTATCAGACGCACTGCACCTGTTAGAAACTGCCTGACCGGTGCCGGCGCGCCTTTGTATATTTCGCGCCGTTGGCGCGGACGCCGTCCTAAGCGGCCTGGTTCAGCACGCTACCCCCACCCAACCCCCAGTACCCTCACTCAGCCCAAGCGCCCGTTGCCACGGCGCGGACGGATCGCGTAGAGTCCGATTCTGAAAACATTCGGTGAGCCTGGTTGGCAGACTACCTAGACTAAAAATATTGGTCATTCACATACACGGGCTGCTGCTACACGAAAATTATTCAAGTCGATTTGTGATTAACGATTGGTACGTATTCCGTGTTGGATATTTTTGGGAGGGCGCCGCCCCAGAGTCCTTAAGGAGTAGCCGCCACTGCCCCCCCCCCCAGTATATCCAAAGGTGGGGAGACGGTAGGCAGTGTGCATCGCTGGTGTACCGACCCCCTGGTGTCGCGATGCAGACTCGTTACAGGCAGCTGGCTGTCAGCGCCGGCGGCCTTGCCAGCTGACGTCGGCTGCGTCTATTTACAACGAGCCGCTGCACTGGCACGCACGCAGGTGCCCGCCACTGCGGAATGCGCCCAGCCGTCTCTCTGCTTCGCAAATTATCCCCTCCTGTACTACCACTGTCAACACTGCTCTGCACATCCCAGAACTTGAAAGATGACGGTATTCCAGAATGGCAGTGTAACAGATCCACTACCGCCTCCGTGTATCTGATATAAAGAACATAGCAGGAAGGTCGCAGCGATTAGGTCAATACTCTTATGTCATGATGTTGTTATGGACAACACCCAAAATCAACTGTTTGTACATCTATCGGGCCAAACTGCGTGACCATCAGTCCGTAGCTTACAAACTACTTAAACTAAGGTAAACTAACCTAAGGACACACACACACACACACACACACACACACACACACACACACACACACACACACGCCCCAGGGAGGACTCGAACCTCCGATAGCGAGCAACCGCAACACTCCTCAGACTGGTTTGGTGCAGCTCTCCTCGCTACCCTGTCCTGTGCAAGCCTCTCCATCCGACAAGGAGACCACAATGGTGTCGGATTTTAGAATTTTTTTCGTATTTACGGTACGTGAAGTTCAGAACTCAAATAACAATCAGTCAAAGCCTTTCTACGTAACTCTCTAAAATTCTTGAGAAAGCCGGCCGCGGTGGCCGAGGGGATTGCGGCGCTCCAGTCACGGTCTGCACGGCCACTACGTTCGGGAGTTCGGATCCCCCCTCGGGCATGGATATTTGTGCCATCCTTAGTTGTAGCCAGTTGGTAAGTAGTTTGTAAGTTTAGGGACTGATGACCCCGTAGATAAGTCCCATAAGCTCTACAAACCTTTGAATTTTGAATCTCTCGAGAAAATCTACTTTGAAGTTTTGCAGGTACACGTAAGTACCAATAACTGAAAGAGTTGCACGATCTGTTAACGTAGGTCAGATGGCAGCCGGGCGCCGTGGCTCAGCGCGCCCGGTCAGGGGGCTAAACACCCTCTGTAATAATAATAATAATAATAATAATAATAATAATAAAGAGCTGAGCCAACCATTCAACGAACAACCACGAACAAACTGAACCAACGACCGCCAACCATATATCTACCAGATGAAAAAAAAGTAGCGTTCTGGCCTCACAACCTTAGAGTCGGTGGTTCGATTCCTACAGAAACTGATTTATATTTTTATTTTTTCCGTTCTATTCGAATACCTACACAATTTTAATAACTAACATTAGTTTTTATGAAAAAATGCACGTATTTTTATTTATTCGTAATTTTCCATATTTTATAAAATAATGGTTTCAATCAAAAACATACGTTACATTTTTTACAGTATCGGCTCCCACCATGTGGCCGATTCCTGTAATGTTCGGCCCTGTGTTAAACGCGGATTTGGCGTGGCCGGATGCGCTTCCTGCCGCCATATATATAGTGAGTGAGTGAGTGAGTGTGTGTGTGAGAGAGAGAGAGAGAGAGAGAGAGAGAGAGAGAGAGAGAGAGAGAGAGAGAGAAGCGTTTGTTCATTCGGACAATAGTTTTAATGCTACGGCTAATATAAATCGCTACGACTAAAATTTAAATCGCCTTCATTCAACCATTCACGATACCAGGTTTTATTAGCATAATGCCGCGGCGGAGCGGCCTAGCGCATTGAGGCGCTATGCTGCGATACGCGAGGTCGTTCCCCGTAGGGGGTTCGAATCGCCCCTTGGGCATGGATATTTGTGCTGTCTTTAGTGTAAGATACTTCATAAGTAGTTTGTAAATTTAGGGACTGATGAACCCCGCAGTTAAGTCCCATAAGCTTCACAGACACTTGACATTAGCATAATTTGGGTTCCAAGGATAATAATCTTCAAGTTATTAACGTTTTTTTGCTCTTTATGTTTTACCTCAGATACTCTTAAATTACCAGCCAAGTGGTCAAGGTGATAGACAATCAATCTGAGGGCCCCAGTTCAAACCTTGATTTTGTTCAGTTGAAATTTTTTCGATGTATCTGATAGTATTCAGCTATTTCAAATAACTTTGTTGTTCGCCTTTGAGATGTAAATCACTGAAAATAGTAATAAATGGATATTACAGTCTGTTACAGTTATTTACATGGTGAAACAGTCCAAAAATACACCTAACTGTATTATTCCGTAATTCCGCGAACGTCACAAGGTCCCAAGTTCGTTTATTGTCCGCTATTGCGATAGTGCATGTAAACACACTTCAACAGTGATATGAAATAATTTTATCGCTTTATACTGTATTCACTCGCAAAGTAGCTTTCCACGGGGACACACTAATTTGTGAAATTTGGTAGCGCGAAATTTAGTTAATCCGGTGCTCGAGCCCCTACGTTGCTCTTCTACAAGCGTAGAATTATGTGAAGTATTGGTGTATTTTTGGCACTATGTTCAAAATAACTTCACAAAAGGTATTCCTAACATTACAAAACTTCCAGATAGATCGAAAACAATCGGATCCCACGGCTTGGTCGTCTTCCACCTTGACCATTCGACACGCACAGTGTTTGCTCGGCCTGCTAGTTCACGGGTATCCAAACTACAGCATGAGAACAAAAGCCAGATTATTAACTTTGGAACCCATATTATACTGATGAAACTTTTTAAGACGCTCTTTCCAGGTGTTACATTGAAAATCCGATTGTCTGTTATTAACCATTTAAGACGTGACTTTTCATTTGACGCTTAAAAAACTACCAGGGGTAATGTATATAGCGTATACACTCAGAAAAATAGTGAAAACAAATCATTCAAATTGTTATGCACTACTAGCAAGAAAACGTTCATAGCTGGTCAGCTATATAGTGCATCCATGATGTACGCGATGCAGTAAATGTCACTCCTGTGTCTCTAACCTCTCCAGTAAGTAACTCATAATGCAACAATAGTACGTGATTGGCTACTTTTATATGGCACAGGAGGAATACAGAAGTAAACAAACGCACTTGTTAGGCAAAACTTAATGCAGCTAACTGTCGAACTGATCTGGTAGCACTCTGCAATTTATAATTTCTAGGACGAGCTACCAACATGTGTAACACTATGTATACAAATGAATTTGCGGTAAAACGTTGACCAGTCTGAGAGATAATAGAAAAAATATGGTATGTAGCTAATCAGCTACACTACGCATTAAAGGGTTAACGAAGACATTTTTTTCCTTCTCTCTCTCTCTCTCTCTCTCTCTCTCTCTCTCTCTCTCTCTCTCTCTCTCTTTTTCCTTCAGAAATTAGGGAGAATCTTAGGTTACCAAGTCTCATTCTCTGTACTTGTCAGAAGGTATCCTATATCAACAACGCCTAAGCACAGTCGTGTGACGTCACACGGAGTAGGCCGCGACCGCCGTGCTCAATGGCTGGTCGCTAGGGGCAGCCCGCTGTCTCATGTCAACACCACCTAGAGAGAAGGCCGCGGCGGTCTCGTGTGACGTCAGGCAGAGAAGGTTGCGCGCGCATAGCTGACTAGGTAGGCGCTGAGGCGCGGCCCATTATGCCGAAGCAGCGAGCCACCTACATATAAGGCCTGTGCGCTGCCTGCCAAGAGTAGTCATAACAAAAGCAAACTATTTGTCTTACGTAGCGTTGTATTGACTTTGAGAATACGTGGACGTTGCACAGTATGTTTCAGAATGTTCTTAATGTTATTTATGTGATTCACAGACAAATTTGTGTTGGTATAAGATATTTATGAACTATTAGCAAGATGTCTTACCGATATTGGAATCTGATGATTCATATTACGCATTTTGTCTCGTAACGGCAAAAATCTGCACGGAGCGTTATTTAAATAACATTAAGAATATTCTGAACAAAATGTGCAACGTGCACGTCTTCCCAGACTCATTACAACGTTAAACAATACAAATAGTTAGCTTGTGTTATAACTACTCTTGGCAGGCAGCGCACAGGCCCTGTGTGTTCAAATGTCTGTAAATCTATCGGACCAAACTGCATGGTCATCAGTCCGTAGCTTACAAACTACTTAAACCTAGGTACATCTACATCTACATGGGATACTCTGCAAATCACATTTAAGTGCCTGGCAGAGGGTTCATCGAACCACAATTACACTATTTATCTCCCATTCCATTCTCGAATAGCGCGCGGGAAGAAAGGACACCTGAATCTCTCCGTTCGAGCTCTGATTTCTCTTATTTTATTCTGATGATCATTTCTACCTATGTAAGTGGGAGGCAACAATATATTTTCGCATTCGGAGGAGAATGTTGGCGATTGGAGTTTCGCAAGTAGCCCACGCCGCAGCGATAAGCGCCGTTGTTGTAATGATTTCCATCCCAGATCCTGTACGATTTCCGTAACGCTGTCTCCCCTGTATCGTGACAATACGAAACGAGCTGCCCTTCTTTGGACTCTTTCGATGTCCTCCGTCAAACCCACCTGATAAGGATCCCACACTGGGCTGCAATACTCCAAAAATGGACGGACAAGCTCAGTAACCTACAGACAACACACACGCCCATTCCCCAGGGAGGGCTGGAACCTCCGCGGCAGGCCCTGTCTCTAGGTGGCGTTGGCAATGCGCGCGCAACCTACTCTGCGTGACGTCATTCGAGAGCGCAGCGGCCTTCTCTCTAGGTAGTGGTGGTCATAGTGGCCGCCAGTGACTTACGCCCCCCCCCCCCACTCCCCCCAGGGACTCACGTTTCTTTAGTGAGTTCGTGCGTGGCGAGCATGGGGCCACGAACTAATGCAGTCTTCTTTACTTCGCGGACTGCATTACTCGCCTCCACTCCTTTCCTGTCCTCACTCCATCCACTCCCCACTGGGGGATTGACAACCTTAGCAGTTTAATAATGATTTTGCAGCCAAGATCGCATTTTTCCATTTATTAAGTTACCGGTTTCAGCGTGCTCGACGCAATCTTCAGACTTGTCGTAATTTACATAACTTCACGACATTTTTATATACTAAAAGAGTATATCCAGGTTGAGTATATAAAAATGTCGTGAAGTTATGTAAATTACGACCGGTCTGAAGATGGCGTCGAGCACGCTGAAACCGGTAACTTAATACATGAAAAATGCGATCTTGGCTGTAAAATCATTAAAAAAAAAAGGTAAAGCAGTAAACAATCCGAAGATTGGTTTGAACACCACAGTGCTTTACTAGGCATGGTCCTGTTTGGAGGTGGTATGCCGTTGCCTTCCTCCGACCTTCGAACTGACTTACCCAGCCAGTTATAGGGGGACCTACAGTTTAACGTGGGTTGCTACTCGGTATTTTTCACATGAGCAAAAACAATTATAGATCGCCCCATCGAACTATGAGTTCCTTATATAACCTTAGCAGTTTTGTCCTCCTATCTCAACCAAACAACCCAACCCAGATACGCGGGACTAGCTGACTGGCTGGCTGGCCGCTGGGGCACAGCCCATCGCCTCCTAGCGGCCGGCTAGCATTTGCTGCCTCTCAGTATGACCACCACACCCTGGAGACATGGCCGCGGAGCTCTCGTGTGACGTCAGGCAGAGTAGGTTGCGCGCGCATAGCAGACTGGGTAGCCGCCGGGGCTTGGCCCACCGTGCCGAAGCAGCGAGCCAGTCAGCTGTGCGCGCGCAACCTACTCTGCCTGACGTCACACGAGAGCGCCGCTGCCTTCTCTCTAGGGGGTGGTGGTATGACGTGGGCAAGGCCTGTTCTGAGGCCTCGTCTTCTAGGCGGTGTTGGCTCAGGCCACAGAGTAACTGTCTGTGCTCAGGCCTCGACACCTGCAGGTGAGACAGGCAGAGTGTAGCGCGCACCAGGGCCATCTGCAGCCCTCTGCCCCACGACTTCTGCCAAGTCGGTGCGGCACAGTGATTGGCCTCTGCCGTTGCCAGGCGGGCATCGACGTGCATTGCGGCCGTTATGCAAGCGGGCGGGCGTCGTGCAGCGGCGCGCTATTGATCTGCGCTGACAGCCGGCAGCAGGAATTTGAGCGCCGCCCACTGTGCTATCGACCGCGCTTGCACCGCCAGCTGCTGGGCTGCGTGCGGCCGGACACCTGTTCCCACCGCCCACGCCCCCTCCCAGCTGATCCCGCCGGAGGCACTCACTGGGTCAAGCCGGCGTCGAGCACTGCGACATAGTCTTGTGTACTTCGCGAACGAACTAGTTCCGCCGGCCGCGGTGGCCGAGGGGACTGAGGCGCTTCAGTCACGGTCTGCACGGCCACTACGGTCGGGGGTTCGAATCCCCCCTCGGGCATGGATATTTGTGCAGTCCTAGTTCGTAAGTAGTTCGTAAGTAGTTCGTAAGTAGTTCGTAAGTAGTTCGTAAGTAGTTCGTAAGTAGTTCGTAAGTAGTTCGTAAGTAGTTCGTAAGTAGTTCGTAAGTAGTTCGTAAGTAGTTCGTAAGTAGTTCGTAAGTAGTGCGTAAGTAGTTCGTAAGTAGTGCGTAAGTAGTGCGTAAGTAGTGCGTAAGTAGTGCGTAAGTAGTGCGTAAGTAGTGCGTAAGTAGTGCGTAAGTTTACGGACTGATGACCCCGTAGTTGAGTCCCATAAGCTTGACAAACATTTGAACTAGTTCCGAAGAGCGCACCCACAGGCGAACTACGCGAACTATTTCCCAAATCCCTCGTCTCTTAATTCCTCTGCTCCTTTTCAGAAGACTGACGGGGAACAGCGAGAGGACGCGAGAGCGCGCAGAATCGCGTCATTCCCGTCTTGATACACCTGCCCATTGAGTGAAACGAAGCTTGGGTGGCGTGTACAGATGCCCATGCAACTTCAACACGATACCACAGTTCAACAGTAGTGACTGGCGTATTGTGACGAGCCAGTTGCTCGGCCACCATTGAGCAGACAATTGGTGAGAGATCTGGAGAATGTGCTGACCAGAGCAGCAGTCCAACTTTTCCGAATCCAGAAAGGCCTGTACAGGACCTGCAACATACGGTCGTGCATTATGCTGCTGAAATGCAGAGTTTCGCAGGGATCGAATTAAATGTAGAGCCACGGGTCGTAACACATCTGAAATGTAACAGCCACTGTTCAAACTGCTGTCGACGCGAAAAAGAGGTGACCGAGACGTGTAACCAATGAAACCCCATACCATCACGCCGGGTGATACGCCAGTATGGCGATGACGAATACATGCTTCCAATGTGCGTTCACCGCGATGTCGCAAACACGTATGTGGCCATCATGATGCTGTAAACAGAATCTGGATTCCTCCGGAAAAAAAAATGAAGTTTTGCCATTCGTGCACCCAGGTAGTCGTTGCGTACACCATCGCAGGCGCGCCTGTCTGTGATGCAGCGTCAAGTGTCACCGCAGCCATGGTCTCAGAGCTGATAGTCCATGCTGCTGCAAACGTCGTCTAACTGTTGGTGCAGATGGTTGTTGTCTTACAAACGTCCCCATATGCTGACTCAGGGATCGAGACGTGGCTGCACGATCCGTTACAGCCATGCGGATAAGATGCCTGTCATCTCGACTGCTAGTGATACGAGGCCGTTGGGATCCAGCACGACGTTCCGTATTGCCCTCCTCAACCCACCGATTCCATATTCTGCTAACAGTCATTGGATCGCGACCAACGCGAGCAGCATTGTCGTGATACTATAAATCGCTATCGCGATAGGCTACAATCCGATTTTTATCAGTCGAAAACGTGATGATATGTATTTCCCCTCCTTACACGAGGCATCACAACAACGTTTCACCAGGAAACGCGGGTCAACTGCTGTTTGTGTATGAGAAATTGGTTGGAAACTTTCTTCATGTCAGCACGTTGTAGGTGTAGCCATCAGCGCCAACCTTGTGTGATTGCTCTGAAAAGCTAATCATTTGCATATCACAGCATCTTTTTCCCGTCGGTTAAATTTCGCGTCTGTAGCACGTCATGTTCATGGTATAGCAATTTTAATGGCCAGGAGTTTACATGGATACTCTGCAAGTAACATTGAAGTGCATGGTAGAGGGTTCATCGAACCACTTTCATGATATGTCTCTACAACTCCATTTCTAACAGAGCGCGGGGGAAAAGGAACACCTGAATAATTCCGTTTTCGATCAGATTTGTGCTATTTTATTGCAGTCATCACGTCCCCCTATGTAGTTGGGTGCTAACAAAAATGTTCGCATTTCGAAGAGGAAGTTGGTGGAATAAATTTCGCAAATAGATCTCGCCGCGACGATAACGCCTTTCTTTTAATGAATTCCATCCCAACTCATACATTATTCCTGTGCCACTCTACCCCCTGTATCGCGATAGTAGAAAACGAGCTGTCCTCTCAACTTCCTCTATAATCTCAGTCCCAATTTGTGGGAGCCCCACAGCAGTAATACTCCAAAATTGGACGCACGAGTGTGGTGTAGGCAGTTTCTTTGGTAGAACAGTTGCATTTCTAAGTGTCCTGCCAGTGGAACGTTGTCTTTGGTTCGCCTTCCCTGCAATATTTTTTATGCGTTCTTTCCAATTTAAGTTGTTCGTAATTGCTATTCCTAGGTTTTTAGTTCGACTGATTTATGGTGTAAATGAAGTTTAGCGGATTTCTTTTAGTGCTCAAATGGATGACTTCACACTTTTCATTGTTGTTGTGGTCTTCAGTCCGCAGTCTGGTTTGATGCAGCTCTCTACGCTGCCCTGTCCTGTGCAAGCCTCTTCATCTGAGAATACGTTCGGGAACCTACATCCTTTTGAATCTGCTTACTGTATTCGTCCCTCGGTCTCGCTCTCGGGTTTTTACCTCCCCACAACTTCCTTCTAATGCTAAGTTGACGATTCCTTAATGCTTCAGAATGTGTCCAACCAATCTATCCCTTCTCTTAGTCAGGATATGCCATTAACTCCTTTCCTCCGCAGTTCGATTAAGCACCTCGTCATTAGTTACGTGCTTTACCCATGTAATTTTTATCACTCGTCTGTAGCAACACATTTCGAAAGCTATCATCTTTTTGTCTGAACTCCTAATCGTCCACGATTCACTCCTATACAATGGTACACTCCAGACAAATGCTTTCATAAAGGACTTCCTAACATTTGAACTAATATTGGATATCAACAAATTTCGCTCCTTCAGGAACGCTTTTCTTCCCATAGGCATTCTGCAGTTTGTATCTTCTTTACTTCAGCCAAAACTGATCTTTTATTGTCTCATTACTTAATCTAATTCTTTCAGCATCAACTCACTTTCTGACCCTACATTCCATTATCCTTGTTTTATTGTTGTTGATGTTAACGTTATACCCTCTTATAAAGACACTGTTCATTCCATTCCATTGCTCTTCCAGATCCTTTGCGGTCTTTGACAGAATTACTATGTCATCGGCAAACCGCAAAGTTTTTATTTCTTCTCCCTGAACTTTGATTCCCTCTCCAAATTTCTCCTTTAATTCCTTCATTGCTTGCTCAATCTAGATATTGAACAACATTGGAGAAAGGCTGCAACTTTTCATTATTCAGGATCAGTTGCCGTCGGATGCGGTGGTCTTGGGGTAATGCGTTTTAAGCCATTCTTCACCTCTCAACGATGTGAGGAGTCTCCACAAACGAAAACGTGGTTCGTATTCCACATTGAGTTGTAGGTTCCCTTTCTCCGGTTGGATAACTGCGGTAGTGTAGTGACACGCAAGTTGCTGAAATGACGTAGAATTGAAAGACTTGCACCAGGACAATGTACCACACGAAATTATTATTATTATTATTATTATTATTATTATTATTATTATTATTATTATTATTGTTGTTGTAGGGTCATTTGGCACTATTCAGATATCTAAATCATTTTGCAGTTGCTTTTGATCTTCTGGTTACTTTATCGGTTAGTAAACACAGCATCTTTCGCGAACAGTCTAACGCCCGATATTAATTCTGTTTTACTGGATGACTCTCCGTCAATTACAACGTACTGTCTCCTTTCTTCTTTCTTCCCTGCGCTGCGTTTTCTTTCCCTTCCCCTCCTTTCCTATCCTACCCTCATCCCATTCCCTCCCCGTCCGATGACTGTAAGAATCTGTTCCCCCTTTTCCAGTCTATCAAACAACCAACCACGCACTGTGTTAAACGCAGATTTGACAGATGTGTGTTAATAGATACAGGGTGGCTGGATGCCTTTTCTGCCGCCACGCCATGCCTCCCAGGAGGAAATGTATACCTCAAATGTCTCCGTATAGTGCCATATGTGTGTGTGAAAGGGTAAAGTGTTACGAAATGTTTGCGAATCGTGTAACTGATACGGAACTTGTGGACCAGCCTGGTATTCACCTAAGGGGATGTGAAAACCACCTAAAAACAACATCAAGGCTGACCGGCAATCCGACCCCTTTCGTTAATCCGCCGGGCGGATTCGAACCGGGGCCGGTACGCTCCCCGTCTCGGAAAGCGGTGCGTTAGACCACACAGATAACCGAGCGGGTACTGTAGTCGTTACGACTATGACGTCTAAGTGCTGCAGCGTGTCTAGGAAATGTGGGACAACGCGAGAGGCACACGCCAAGCCTCTCCAGGACCATGAAAAAAGAGCGGTGGCGCCCCTATCGACGGTCATTTCGGAGAAATCCCAGGCGCGCGGTCCGCGGGCGGCACTGCGCATGCGCGGCGGCCGCCAGCACCCAGCAACCACTGCGCGCGCTCGCCTGCCCGGAATCGCTGTTGCCGGGCACCGGGCTCACCCAACAGCCACGTGGTAGGGGGTGCCCCAGCAGACTCTCTGCTCTGCCGCTCTGTACAGCTGCTGTGGCAGCATCTTCCCTCCGCAGTGTTTCCACCCCACCTCCTCACGTCCAACATCCGAGAACATCGTGGATAACAGCATTTTTATATGCAGTATTATTTCAAGTAACAAACCAGTCCGCAATTTCTTTTATTTCACTGCTAACCGGCTTCGTGGACTTACATGACCATCATCAGAACATAATACATTATTAGGGGGATAAATTATTTCTAAATCGAGTATTTAAAATAAGAACGAAATATACCCTAATGTTGGCCAAGAGTTGTTTACAGCTGGATCTGCCTAAAGATTTAATGTTGACTGCTGTACATGTAGAGTAGGTGCAGTCATTACAGGTATAATAAATTCATATCTTCATCTACATGGAATACTCTGCAAATCACATTTAAGTGCCTCGCAGAGGGTTCATCGAACCATCGTTATACTATTTATCTTCCATTCCATTCTCCAATAGCGCGCGGGAAGAAAGAACACCTGAATCTCTTCGTTCGCGCTCTGATTTCTCGTATTTTATTCTCATGATAATTTCTATCTATTTAAGTAGGAGTCAACAGTATATTTTCGCATTCGGAGGAGAATGTTGGCGATTGAAGTTTCGTCAGTAGCCCACGCCGCAGCGATGAGCGCCGTTTTTGTAATGATTCCCATCCCAAATCCTGTATCATTTCCGTAACGCTGTCTCCCCTGTATCGTGACAATACGAAGCGAGTTGCCCTTCTTTGGACTCTTTCGATGTCCTCCGTCAAACCCACCTGATAAGGATCCCACACTGGGCAGTAATACTCCCAAAAAGGACGGGCGAGAGTAGTGTATGCAGCCTCTTTAGTAGTTCTGTTTCATCTTTTAAGGGTTCAGCCAATAAAACGCAGTCCCTGGTTCGCCTTTCCCACGATATTATCTACGTGTTCTTTCCAGTTTAAGTCTGAAGTAATAATAATTCCTAGGTATTTTGTGGAGTTTACGGCCTTCACTTTTGATTGATTCATCAAATAAACATAGTTTAACGGATTTCTTTTCGTACTCATGTGCACGACTTCACACTTCTCATATGTAGCACCAAAACCTGTGTTTTATTTCTGACATAACGATAATAATGTTTTAATAGTAAAATAGTACCTCAGATTTCTGTTCTTCAAATCGTAACATAGAAAACTATGTTTCTATATGCTACATTATTATTATTATTATTATTATTATTATTATTATTATTACCATACATAACGTACATTATTCTAGCTGATTATCCGTTCTATAAAATGATTTGGTTACTTGCATATTGGAATCTATTGTATAACTTCCGTTAGAACTCGTACCTGATTGGCCAACATTTAAATTAGAGTGTTTAAAGGATAACTGCACCTACATCTAGAACAGTCAACAACCGGTGGCCAACATTACAGATATACTTTATTCTTATTTTAAATACTCAATTAAGAAATAATTTACCACCCTAATACTATCATTACACTTGTGATATGATGATAGTCATGTAAGTCACCGAAACGGTTGTCAAGGAAATAAAAGAAATTGCGACCTATACTGCCTTGTTACTTGAATTAATTATTTCTACTATTCTAGCGTGCCTGCACATTCATATGTTTTACACACGATTTAGCATTGTCCACCATGTTTAAATTTGGGAAAAGAGTTTCAAATGTCAAATGTTTTTGAGTCTAGGACTTAACTACTGTGGTCCTTAGTTCCTACGCTTACAAATTACTTACACTAACTTAAAGAACTTATACTAAGGACAACACAAACACCCAAGCCCGAGGGAGGTCTCGAAACACCTACGGTGAACGGCCCCGCACTATGTTAGAAAAAGATTGCAATAAAAATAGGGGCTGCTATGATATTCAGTTTGGTGTATGTTGCCGCGGATGAAATATTCCTAACGTGTTGAAATTTATTTTAGACTTAGAAAATCTTTACCTTTCACCCATGTCACTAAAATTTATTTTACGCCGCGAACTCATTTCAGACAGCGATAAGGCCAGAATGAAATGAAGTGTGTCTCATACACGGTTAGAGATATCAGAATATTTTGGCAAATGATAACATGCAAAGAGAGGCGTATTTTGCGATATAGTTATTACGCAAAACTACATTAACTGTCACTTTATTCAAGGAAATGTAGAGTTTTTTAATGAAATAGTAAAGTTAGTGATTTATTAATCGTTGTATAGGTATTCCTTCATCAGTCACAAATATTTATTTGCTTGTTGTCCATATTGTTTCAGACCTACTACTCCGTTTCAAAAACTAATACGAGTTACATTTCCTTCAGTTTAAGACCAAGAAGTAACAGAACGAAAGTTACTAGATCTAATGTGGATTTTATGCGAGAATACTAGAAAATGACAGATACCAAGAATCCATTCACTAACCAACGAAAGACTTGTTCTCAATTCCTCACATAATAAAGTACTCTGTTGAGATATTTACAATATCCTTTTCATATAAATGAAAAATTGAAATTTAATATTACATACAGACACAGCACTTTTGTAGTTTGCAATTATTAAATTTAATGGGTTAAGAAGTCAGTCAGTACCAGTATCTTCAAGTATGGCTGTTATGCAGTAACAGCCTGTGCCTAACTATTAGCTCTAATACTGAAGACGAGGTATTACTACACGGGCGAGCGGATTCCAGTGTTTAATATTAAACTCACATTATCTCAAGTTATACATATCTCTCCGAGTTTCTGTTTGTAGAGGATGAAAATTTGATGTATTTTGAACATTTCATCCACTTGATGTCTTCACATAACTTCAACAGAAAAAAAGTTTCTCGCAAGTCGAAAATTCCGTAATATAGTCAGAGTGTATGTTCGTAAAAGGTCAGTATATCCTTCTTAATAAACTATTACCGCAAATGAAACTAAAAGGAAAATATAGTGTAGTTCGTCACGAAACACTGATGAAAATTGCAGGTTCATACAGTGTGTAGTTTGCGAGTGTGAGCGAGCTGAATGAAACGCGAGGTAACGCGTGAGCTTCGTCCGGAACGTGGCAACTGCTACAGCTAGAGCTGGGCAAACGGTACTCGCGTTCGAACATGCTCTGGATTTCCCGATACAGCGGAGAGCTCGATACAGTATCTAACTGTTCGAACACTCAGATAACAAATGTCTCGCGCTGCGTATCTGCAAACAGTACGCTGGAAATTTTGAAGTTACCGGGCTATTGCTTTGCTCAGAACTGATTTCATACGAAGTATAAGTACATGTAAAAAAAGGGCATCACTATGATAAACTGTATATTTTGTTTGACACAGTGCGTAAGTGACCTGTCTGATATCACTACAAGATATGATCCATTGATATAATATCTGCTACGATAACAGAATTACTGCATGAAATTACTGCAAAGCTAACAGTCAAAGGAAATAATGTTGTTTCTGGAAGTATGTTACATTACTGTGAATCCTTCGGAAGTAGAAATTACGTTTAATGTGGTAATAGGAGATAGGTTGCAAATGACAACTCTATTTCCTGTTTATACGGTACAGTACAGATAAAAATTTTAGCAACATTTAATCGCATGGAAAGCAAGATTAAAACAGATGAAATAGAGAAAACATTAGAAATTTAATACCCAGTAACGGAAATAATTCATACAAAAATGAACTGTAATTGCGACCACGAAATGAACAGTGCACGAGCCGCTGTTTACGTAGTACCAACAAGCGCCAGTAGACAGCAGCACTAGAAATTTTAAATCGCTATTGCTATCGTTTACGTATATCCTAAATTCGTTGCTTTTTTAAATTATGACCTGCTACTACAGTCTGCATTTCATACTTATTATTACCCATAATATATTAATGACACAGTCTTCGTTAGAAGTAGTTTATTGCACAGCGCCGAAAAGATTTATGAATATTATCGCTGTAAATCATAGTGATAGTACGTACTGACGTTGCTAGATAGAGCCGTGATCGAATGTTCGAACTAAGGCTCCTATAATCCGAGCTGAACTAACCGCCATTTTTGCCCCCATGTGCAGGACAGTCGTATGTGTGTATATACGAGTCGCGACCGGAAAGGGAGTTTATAATCGAATTTACGGAAGAATTTGTGGAAAATATGGGTGGCTGCTCAGCTGTGAACTGCAGCAAAGGAGTGCGCATCTTCAAATTTCCCAGCAATCCAGAACGAAGAAAAAGATGGACTATAAATTGTCGCAGTTCAAGCAACTAGGAAACAGGACCTGGCGCTCAATTATTTATTGTAAGTATTTGTAATAAATGTAGCTATAAACATGTCAGTTATGTACAATTGCATTACTTCTCCCTGTCAACGATGCTGTAGCAGTTTGTTGCAGATTGTTTGTGACTTAATGAAGTTTTTCGCAGTTTTCAAAGTGGATAGGAATATTTATTGTGGTGCATTTATACGTAGTTTTCAACGGTTCACTGAATTCTGGGCCCAGTGAATTCTGGGCCCAACCAGAAATGTGCGAATTCTGGGCCCAGTTTCCTGGAAACTACCTGCGCGAGGGCAGAGCCTCCCTGCCCCCCTGGGAGTCCCCGTCCAGCGCAGCGGCTGACCGCTTAGACACTAGACAGTCACTGCCAGTACGACTCTAACTTGCGTAGTATTCAGTTCATGCATCTTGTCTCCCAGTGTGCTTTAAGTTCGAAATGGAAGTGTCAACAACCATCCGTGGTAAGCCATGGGCGCACTATGACGGCTACTCGTATACCGTAAGGAGAACCAAAGCAGATGGGACTGTGATTTGCCGCTGTTCAAAGCAAAAAACAAAGTATTGCCGAGGAATGCTTGAGACGAAAGACTGTTAGGTGCTTAGTTCAAACGAGCATCAATGTGGAGCACCGGATGACGCTCGCATAGAAATACAGAAGGCAGTAAATCGGGCTAAGAAGAGATCAAGAGACGAAGAGACTTCGATTTCTAAAAGATATACTGATGAATTAGGTGACCTCCACAATCGAGGGTATCATTTTGTGTCTGAAATGCCAGAATAGCTATCAACGAAGCGGATATTATACAGTCATCGGTCCAAAGCACGCGGAGATCAGAAAGAGCCAGAGACGAGACAACAAGTCGATCTTTCGCCTGAGCTTCTAAATATGAATGACGGTAGTAGTTTTCCCTTGAGCGATGACAACATTGGAGATATGGTGATAGTCTTTAGTGGAAAAGCAGGAAGAGAGGCTTTAAAAACTAAACGAGACTTTCATATGGATGGGACCTTCAAATGTTGTAGCTAGCAATTTGCTCAAATATATACGATAGATGCAGACTTTGGAAGTTCAAAGTATGAAACAAATATCTATCCGATGGCCTTTGCATTGTTACACAACAAAAGAAAAGAGATATATATTCGTCTTTTCAGCAATCTTAAAAATAATATAAAAGAATGGAATCCTCAAAATGTCACCGTTGATTTTGAAATAGCTGGTATTTCTGCATTAAAAGTTGTGCTCCCGTCGGTTCAAGTTCATGGCTGCCATTTCCGCACGAAGAAATCTCTCTGGAGGAAAGTTCAAGACTTGGGACTTGCTTCCGAATACAGAGAAAATGAAGAAGTAAGGTTGCAAATTCAGATGTGTGCTTCTCTGGCATTCCTTCGATCGGAAGATGTCTGCGATGGCTGGCTCGAAATCCATTCACAATCACCAGATATCCCCAAGCTGTCTCAGTTTTTCGACTGTTTCGTAGACAGGTGGTTAGAAAAGTCCCGATCAGAGTTTGGAGCTGCTACAGGCTGCGCCATCGTACCACCAACGCTGTAGAAGGTTGGCACAACAAGATTAATAATTTGCTTGGGAAACCGAATCCTAATATTAAAGACGTAATCAAGTGCATGAAGACGGAAGCAGAGAACTTGGCACGTGCTTTAATGAGATCAGAGTTAGGTATGGAGGGAAAACGAAAGAAAAAACATATGTGAAACTCGATGAAAGGATGGAAAAAATAGTACGAAAGTACGAAAAGGATGGTGACATCAGGGCCTGTTTGAAAGCGATCTCTTACCTTCAAAAATTTGAATAAATTCATTGGCCTAGTGTGAGACAACGTATGTGAAAAAATGTACAAAGAAATAATAATTTAAAAGTTAATAAAATAAAATAAATGATTTTCAAAAAATGTTCAAATGTTTGTTAAGCTTATGGGACTTAACTACGGGGTCATCAGTCCCTAAACTTACAAACAACTTATGAACTACTTACGAACTAGGACGGCACAAATATCCATGCCCGAGGGGGGATTCGAACCCCCACCGTAGTGGCCATGCTGACCGTGACTGGAGCGCCTCAGTCACCTCGGCCACCGCGGCCGGCTAAATGATTTTAAACACGCCTGAATGACAATGTATTTTTGTCATTTAGCCAGTCTAAAGCTTGGATAAAGTGTGATGGGAGTCCGTTTATTACGAAAATTCCGTAAACATAACATGATCACTTAATGGAAAAAACGAATTTCTTATATGGAGCACTGTGACTTTTTGTAATATATTCTCTCTCTGACGCAATCATTTAGATCTAAATCTACAAAAAGGTTTTACTTATGACTAGCTTCAGCTAATGTCAACTACCTCCAAAAACAATGGAAAACTTAAAAACCTAATTACAAAAATGTAATTTAAAAATCGTATCTATTCTTCTTTACAAAACTTTATATTAAAATAAATTAAAATAATATGCTCCCCATACCTCTGGATGGTATATGTAATGTAAAGAACATAATATATGATGGCGTACGAAAAAAGGGTAGGATTATGCACATAATTAAAGATCATTGGATATAACTCACATACAGTGCATAGGTGACATAAGTTGTACATGGCTTCTTCTCCCGCTCTTACCACTACATGCGCATATGCCCTGTACGTCATTTCAAAACAGAATAACAACTGGCAAGCCGTCAGAAAACTAAAACATACATTTTTGGAAGCAAAGAGTTGAAACTGCGTTCAGAACGACACATAATCTTAAAGTGCGATTGCGTGATAATATACCACAAACGAAGCCAAATATGCAAATTACGGGATTTATGAATGTCCTGTCGCTGAGAAGCCCTCCACTGGCCAGACTCGAAGGTCCTTCATACGTCGCGATTTGAAGAAAATACTTATGGTAGGAAGGAAATTGCATTAGGTTTGCATTTTGACAAGGAGAAATTTAGCATAGATAATATTGAAGATCAAATGGAAATGGTGCACAAAAGCGACTCTACGTTGGAGATACAGATTGCAAAAATAAATGAGCAAATTTTCTCCTAATGCCTACTTTAAGATTTATGATGTTATGCCGTCCTGTTAACACCGCCGAGTTAACACCGTCCTTCAAATGACCACCAACGGAAACAAAATGTCCTGCTGCCGGAAGAACAACGTTGAATGTTGACATAATGTTCAACGATATTCCCTCTTTTAAACGCGTATAGCAATGGCTCTAATTTTTTTCTGTTTTCCCTTGTTTTACGATGCATCCTCTGTCATGGTATGGAAAATCATGTAATTCATTGTAGCCGTAAACACGCACTCTTATTATGTAAATTATTTTATGGTTCACACACTCTCGTTTTAATGTATGTCTTAATACGGGTATTCATATTGCTGATTCTATATATTTTACAATGGCAATACTAATAACGTTATGCAGGATTATAATTACAAAATAGAAAGGGTTTTCCTGTCTCGAAGTCATATGTAGGGGCCATGCACATTTAGTGTTATGAGTGAGATGGGAAGCAATACGCAGATTATTTCACCTATACGTGCACACTACTGGTTCATGTACATTTCATGTAGGTCTAACATTCGCAGGTCGATGGGTGTGGAACAGATTTTATTTTACGTTAATTTAAATGTTCTTTATTAAACAGACGTGATTTTAAAATTCTGTGTTTTTAATTTGGTTTCCAGTTTTTCCATTGTAGCTTCTGAATATCCAATCATAAGTAAAAGTTGTCAAACAGAAATTACGTGAACACTTCCAACTGTATCACTTTTGGTTCTTCTTTGATCATTTCCACACTTCTTTCATCAGTACAGCACGTAAAGCTACGTTTCCACGGGCCATAAAAATTGTTATTGCCGACAACACTGGCCCACAATGTTTTCTGGCAACATTGGAACCACTCGAATTGCAGCCACATGTACTATAACAATTCCGGTCACTGCTGCCTTGTAATTTTTGTAGAAAAGTATTTCAGGGCCGAGTGTGTTTACAGGAACCAAGCTACCAGCGCAAAATAATGTTCAAATGTTTGTAGAACTTATGGGACTTAACTACGGGGTCATCAGTCCCTAAGCTTACAAACTACTTATGAACTAGCTAAGACTAAGGACGGCACAAATTCGAACCCCCGGCCGTAGTGACCGTGCAGACCGTGACTGGAGTGCCTCAGTCCCCTCGGCCACCGCGGCCGGCGCAAAATAATGAAGTCGGCTCGCCTACCTGCCGGCCGGCACCCATCCCGTGAGGGAGGGGGGGGAGGGGGGAAGGAGGATTAGTGGCCCGACCTTTTCCGGGCCCAGAATTCAGTGGGCCCAGAATTCACTGGGCCCAGAATTCGCGACACCGTTTTCAACATACTGAATAATACTTTACACAATTACTTATATATAAGGTCGAAACATCTCTTACGTTCGCATAACACACTCCAAAATACGGCACTGGGTAAAATTTTACGACGCTTCTCGCCGGGCTCCAGTGCTTATGTTGGCAACAGATGAACAATGAAGTGTAGAATTGCGTTAATATTTTTCACGAGCTACAGATTAAATGTTATTGCTGCTCGTGCCACTCGCAGCAAAATTAATACTGTACCTGCTATATATGGTTGACAGGTTCTTGTATGTACCCTTGTCCGTGCAGAAAAAAAAACAAAACTTTTCGTTTTTATTGAAGTTGTCACGAAAAACATTTATTGGTCATCTGAGTTGCCGTGATTACCATTGGTGCCAACATAACCAGTGCGAGAAGTTATGTTATATTACCGGTACGTTACGATTTTCTGTTATATTAAAAGCGCATTCTAAATCTTTATATGGCCATTCATATTGGTTACGGTACAGTTAGTGTTGTGCAATATTAAAGACATTTCTTTAGAAATATTGTTGAAAACTGCGTGAATACGTCAACCATCGTCAATATAAACATTGTCAGATGCGCCCATATTGGGCCGAAAAAGGCGGACGATTCAGCCTGGGTTTATAGGAGCTCTAGTTCGAACATAGATTAGGTAACGAAGCAATGAAGGTGGTAAATGAGTTTTGTTACTTGGGTAGTAAAATAACATGCGATAGTCGCAGTACAGAAGATATAAAATGCAGAATGGCAATGGGAAGAAAAGCATTTTTGAAAAAGATAAATTTGCTAACATCGAAGGAAAATCTTTTATGAAGGCATTTGTGTGGAGTGTTGCCTTGTACGGGAGTGAAACATGAACGATAAGCAGTGCGGACAGGAAGAGAACAGAGGCTTTTGAAATGTGGTGTTACAGAAGAACGCTGAAGATTCGGTGGGTAGATCGCATAACGAACGAAGAGGTACTGAACAGAATTGGTGAGAAAAGGAATTTTTGGCATACCATGACCAAAAGAAGGGATCGCTTGATTGGACACATTCTTAGATATCGGGGAATCGTAAATTTAGCATTGGAGGGAAGTGTGTGGGGTAAAAATCGCAGAGGGAGACTAAGAGACGCGCATAGTAAGCAGATTCAAGGGGATGTGGGTTGCCGTTCTGATGAGGAGATGAAAAGGCTTGCTCAGGATAGAGTAGGGTGGCGAGCTGCATCAAACCAGCCTCCGGACTTAAGACCGTAACAACAACAGTTCGAACATATCCCGAGATTTCCCGAACTATGACGTAAATTGTTCGAACAGTTCGAGTCATGTTCAAACCCAGCACTAGCTACAGCTTAGGGCAACAACGGACAGTTCAGCTCGGGTTTATAGGAATTGTTAGTATCGGCCGCTAAGCAGAGACTGTGAACGGGCACGGGCGGGCAGCTCGGTATCGGGCGGTGGGGCCGTGTTTACACCGCGCGCCGGCCCGGCCGCCCCTGCTCCCCCCCCTCCCCACCCCCTCCCAGGCGGCTGCGGGGAACTTGTTGCAGGCAGTGGGTGACCTAGTCAGAGCAGCGCCGTCGCCTAGCAACAGCGCCGCGGCGGCTGCGGCCGCGCCACCGCGCATGCGCGCGCCGCCGCTCAGCTGCGGCGCGCGGTCGATAGCGCCGCGCGTGACGTCACCGCCACATTATAAACAAACTGCGCGCGCCCCGTGACGTCAATCACAGCCCCCCGGCCGTGCTGTTGCCATCCGGCCGCCCCACTTAGCGACGGCGGTGGCGGCGGCGGCGGTGGGGGGTTATGTATAGATCGCAAATTGTGCCGACCCGGGGACCCCTCACGGAGAGCGAGTCCGCTACGCCCTGCGCTTCAAAATCTACTCGCAGCCGGCGGCGACGACTGCCGTGTACGCAGTTACTCCGAGCCGCTGTCGCACAGCTGTTGTAGTGGGCAGTGTTGCCAGACGTAGGGAATTTTCCCTACACGCAGGTACTTTTAAGCATTGAAATCATGTAGGGAATTTTCATCTAAAAGTCCCGAACACATAGATACTTTGGTAAAATTTTTACAATCGCCGACAAGGCCCAGCGGGTAATGTTGTCAACAGAACCGTTGTGAGCACGGGGCAATGAAGCCGACCAAATGTTTTAAGTAGCCAATGATAACTTAGACGGAATAGTTGTTTTCTGTTCATAGAAAAGAATATTAATTTGAAAACTTTGTTTCAGACACATTAAAATTGATGCGAAATATGATGATTTGAATGTGCATCAGTGGAATGGAGGGTCTGTTTGTAACTAGTGTTAGAAAATGTCAGCACAAAAAAAAATTCATTGTTTCCATGAACGAAAGACGTTTTATTACCTTGACTAGACTCATTTATTTACGTCAGGACGATATACCAGTTAGTACTTGTAAATGAGAAGACGCAGACAAGAAAACGCTATAACATTTGCGACAGCCAACGTTATAATGAACAATTAGTTGTCTACATACCATTAATCTTTGAAAATTGAATCATATAGAGAGACGGACTTCCTTTTTTGTGCTGACTGAACTAATAACTACTGCTGTTCTTTCTCTATGGTTGACAGTGTCGCGATGTATCCTTGTGCGGTCAATAAATCAGTTATCCTCGCATAACAGTGCACTCGGAATTATTGGCATATTTGGGGAAACTAATTAATGCTGTTCCTCTCTATGGTTGACAGGTTCTTGATGTACCCTTGTCCGATCGATAAACCAGTAATCCTCTTGTAACAGAGCACTTGGAATTCGCGGCATAATCTACACTTGACCCCTTCAATCAGTAACGTCCAGACTCTTGAAAAACATATCTAACAAGTGAAGCATGATACCAAATATTTATTTTAAAGTTTTTTTTTTTTTTCCAAAATTGTAACAAGTCACATTAATCAACTGGTTAACCTATGCTGACCGGACTCCTGGATTTAGCCCCTCCCATACCCAAATCCTGGCTACGACTCTGATGTAGGGGCATTAATGAGGTGGTAGGGAGAAAGTAGGGAAAACGTGGGTACATTTTTGTGAAACTGTAGGTATTTTCTCTCTCTGACCTCTGGCAACACTGGTACTGGGACAGAATTTTGAGCTCCTACTCTCCCGTATCAGCTTTGTTTTGCAGGAGATGAAAATTAAAGTTTCCGTATTAATGTAAAACATTTATTGAATGTTGAATAATTATTTTTATGATGTGATACTTTAAAAAAAATGTTTTCTGTTTGTTTCATGGTCGATCGAGGTATTGCAATAAACAGGAGCAGCGTCGCCGCAGCACCGACCGACATCACAGAGCTGGCCGTTATGTGAAGTTAGCCGACTGTTACGGGGCAGCGGACGTTGTCAGATCAGTAGCAAATAGTATATTTGAGGTTTGATTCCATGTTCAGGATGGTGCTCAACGACCACACAATGATGAACACACCGGATGTATTGAGAAGCATTGGCCGTTATTGTTTTATTTATAAACAACAGATCGATTTCAATCACATAGTGACCATCTTCAGTGTATCCTTCAAACTATAGAACAAGATCATAAAATCAGTATGGAATTAAAAAAAATATACAAAATTAACTTGAATACAATTTCAGATATAATACACAGACAGAATACATCCCAAGCATTGTGAATGCACTGAATGTAACTGCAACTGTGTCGAAATAAGTTTCGGCAAACATAAAATTGTAGTGTCAGAGCTTCAGATGGAATAAGCGCGCTGCTTACAAACGACATGCAGCGGCGCTGTGGAGATGGGTATTATTAACGTCCTCTATTACACAGATATTCCAGTGTTTGCCGAAACTTATTTCGACACAGTTGCAGTTACATTCAGTGCATTCACAATGCTTGGTACGTATTCTGTCTGTATATTATATCTGAAATTGTATTCAAGTTCATTTTGTATTTCTTTTTAATTCCATACTGATTTTATGATCTTGTTCTATAGTTTCAAGGAGACACTAAAGATGGTCACTATGTGATTAAAATCGATCTGTTGTTTTATTTATAAACATTAACGCCCAATGCTACTCAATACATCTGGTGTGTTCAAATAGTATATGCCTGTATTGCAAGAAGACCAATAAACATGTGATGTTTGACTGAGGAAGAGTTTTAAATATTACATCATCTACATGGAATGATTTATTATTTAATGTGAAATATTGAGTTTATATGAGCTTCTACATATAGCAAGAAAACACTATAAGTTTGAAAAGTTTATAACAGGCTTTTGAATTTCAAGACGCATTCAAATGAAACAGTGGTATTTTATATCTCAAACTAAAATACAGTAGGTTGTGGATCTTCGGTCGAACGATAGTTTCATGACTGAATTGGTGCTAAAGAGTTCAAACTTTGAATGTGAAGTTATATACTGGCCTTATATTTTTCTCCCGCGGGTATAAGGACCTGTTTGTATTTAAGAAACGATGAACACATCGAACAATATTGGAAATATAACTTGTTTCGTAGCTGTCAAACTAACGTCGAAAATAATTTTCTCATCCAATAATGCTGACTCTCTCACAGACGAAACAATTTTCGTTGAAACACGTTTATATATTTACGTTTCGTTTGTATTTATACATAATGAAGGCCTTTTCCCGGTAAGATGAAAATATATTTCTGTTTGCAAATATTTCGTCTCTTTGGTAGGAGAATACTGGTAACAAAAAAAGAACACTATGCTTTTGTGCAACATTTTCGGTGTGATGAAAACACACACACACACACACACACACACACACACACACACACACACACACAAAATAAAAACACAGAATGAAGTATGAAGATGCGGAAGCATCTCTGAAATATGAATCATATCGACCAGAATAGGTTAACTTCCGAAGTTAGCAGACACCACTACTGTTCCTTGTTTTTGCGCATTCTGCAGCACACTCGAAAATTTAGAACTCCACACTCGGCACAATCTATAGATCATTTACGTCATAAACGCACTCGCGATGAGGTTGGCTGCTGGTTTAAACACAGGCACTAAAGGCCCAAGCACTTCGATTGGTTAATTTTCACCACAAAGTCGATCGTGTAAAATGAGCTTAACGGCGAACCTGGAATTGCAAACCAGGACAAATGTGTTCGTTTACCTTCTCGATGTATTGCCACAGAAAAAAAAAAAAAAACCTTCAACCATGCTGACACACGCAGCAGACACCTTCGCACTCTAAAAATTTAAAACCATTGCATCATTATATAAATATAAGATTACTGAAGAGTTTAGACTCACTGCGTATTTGTAGTGACATTTTAATGTTGACTATCTGCTAGCTTTTAGTTTTAGCAACGTATAAGTGCTCCAATACAAAGCCAGCTGCACCAGTGCACCAGAGATGCAGGAGAAACCATGGAACACGAAAATCGTAAGTGTGCAACTGCCTATAAAAATAAGTGAATTACACGACCATTCGATCGCAACACCTGATACATTCCTGTCTACATTCCAGACAGCTGGTGAACGAAATCACACCATACATGAAGACCAGGATAAGACACCACTACCTCTTCGTTTATGGCCATCAACTGCCCCCCCCCCCAACTACCCCCAATCACCAATAATAACAAATAGACTTTAAATAAGTAAATTATAGGTAACATTTTTGTATGTATAAGAAGCGTCTGATGATGAGCAAAACTTGCTCGAAACGCGCATTTGCTCGAAACGCGCTATGCTATGTTACACTACTGGCCATTAAAATTGCTACACCAACAAGAAATGCAGACGATAAATGGATATTCATTGGACAAATATATTACACTAGAACTGACTTGTGATTACATTTACAGGCAATTTCGGTGCATAGCTCCTGAGAAATCAGTACCCAGAACAACCACCTCTGGCCGTAATAACGGCCTTGATACGCCTAGGCATTGAGCCAAACAGAGCTTGGATGGCGTGTACAGGTACAGATGCCCATGCAGATTAAACACGATACAGCAGTTCATCAAGAGTAGAGAGTGGCGTATTGTGACGAGCCAGCTGCTCGGTCACCATTGACCAAACGTTTTCAGTTGGTGAGAGATCTGGAGAATGTGCTGGCCAGGGCAGCAGTCGAACATTTTCCGTATCAAGAAAGGCCCGTACAGGACCTGCAACATGCGGTCGTGCATTATCCTGCTGAAATGTAGGGTTTCGCAGGGATCGAATGAAGGGTAGAGCCACGGGTCGTAACACATCTGAAATATAACCGCTGCTGTTCAAAGTGCCGTCGATGCGAACAAGAGGTGACCGAGATGTGTAACCAATGACACCCCATACCATCACGCCGGGCGATACGCCAGTACGGCGACGACGAAAACACGCTTCCAATGTGCGTTCAACGCGATGTCGCCAAACACAGCTGCGACCATCATTATGCTGTAAACAGAACCTGGATTCATCCGAAAAAATGAAGTTTTGTCATTCGTGCACCAAGGTTCGTTGTTGCGTGCGCCATCGCAGGCGCTCCTGCAGCGTCAAGGGTAACCACAGCCATGGTCTCAGAGCTGATAGCCATGCTGCTTGCAAAACGTCGTCGAAATTTTCGTGCAAATGGTTGTTGTCTTACAAACGTCCCCACCTGCTGACTCAGGGCTCGAGACGTGGCTGCACGATCCGTTACCGCCATGCGGATGAGATGCCTGTCATGAAGGTGAATATTCGAAGAGCTGGATAAAATCAGTTGACACTAACTCACGGATGAACCAGCGTCAGTGACAGCAAACTGTCTACTGATGGCCTGGCCAGAGTGTTCATTTTAACCTGCAAGCCGGACCGAGCCTATGAGCGTTGGTCACGTGGAAGTTCGGTGACGCCACACAGGCGTGCGCCTTCTAGGAGGCGAGGTGGCCCTCACGCCCCTGTGGCGTGACCCGTCACGAACTTGTTAAATATAGGGCAGAAATGTCAAAATGAAGGTTGCAATATGAACGTTACTCGTCGGTGCAGCTGTGACTACCAGTAGCGGGTGCTGGCGGTAGCCAGTCCAGCGCGTTTCCGCCTCGGTGTGTGTGTGTGTGTGTGTGTGTGTGTGTCTGATTAAAATTCTGCGCGCGCTTCGTCAGGATTAGACGTGGCTCCGGCTAATGGAATGAAGAGCGCCTCACACACTGCGCATGCGCACCTCGGCACGGCGTCTTGACTCGCAGAATGGCGGGCGCCTGCCTTCAATTAGACGCGATCACCTGGTCCCCTAATGAGACCCATTTAAAAACGCCGCGCCCGCCCCCTCGTTAAGCCCATTAACGGCCAGAGACGCTGCCGAAATCTGGCCGCCGGGACCGACCGTGCCCGGGCACAGTTTTCCGCCATCCACCGCGCCGACAAGACGCCAGGCGAAAATTAAAACTCGCAGCCGCCACACACACACACACACACACACACACATAGCTCTCTGCAGCCAGGCCAAAACACTAATCAAGGGAGCGAAGCAAACTGGCCATCACAATGCTCTCAGATTTGGTGGCGAGTTTTATTAATTGTGGACGTCGATAGGCAAACGTGCCTTTTGTCCTCTTACTGTCTTGAACTATTTATCTTCCATATTTCATTTCCGTACGAATTATTTACAGACGAATGGAAAAACCTTGTGGCATTCAACCTCGGCGAAGATCAGTTTGGATTTAGGAGAAATGTACGAACACGGGAGGCAATACGTTACCACTATTCTTAGAAGATAGGCTAAGGAAAGGGAAACCTACATTCTTAGCATTTGCAGATTTGGGGAAAGCTTTTGACAATATCGACTGGAATACACTCTTCCAAATTCTGAAGGTATCAGGAGTAAAATATAGGGAGCGAAGAGATATTCAACCTATATAAAAACCAGACAGCGGTTATTAGAGTCGGAGGGCAAAATAAGGACGCAGAGATTGGGAAGGGAGTAGGGCAGAGTTGTAGCCTTTCCCCAATGTTGTTCAATCTGTACATTGAGTAGGCAGTCAAGGAATGGAAGGAGAAATTTGGAGAGGGCATTAAAGTACAGGGAGAAGAAATAAAAACATTGCGGTTTGCCTATGACATAGTAATTCTGTCAGAGATCGCAAAAGATCTGGAAGAGCAACTTAATGGGATGGACAGTGTCTTGAAAGGAAGATATAAGATGAACATTAACAAGAGAAAAACGAAGCTAATGGAATGCAGTGTCAGAAAATCAGGCGTTGCTGAAGGGATTAGATTAGGTAATGAGACAATAAAAGTAGTAGATGAATTTTGTTATTTGGGTAGCAAAGTAACTTCTGATGGCCGAAGTAGAGAAGGCATAAAATGCAGAATGGCTATGGGGAGAAAAGCGTTTTTAAAGAAGCGAAACTTCTTAACATGCAATATTAATTTAAATGTTAGGACGACCTTTCTGAAAGCATTTGTCTGGAGTGTAGCATTATATGGGAGTGAAACGTGGACGATAAGAGATCACAAACAAGGATAATAGAAGCTTTTGAAATGTGGTGCAACAGACGAATGATGAAAATTAGATGGGTATATCACGTAACTAATGAGGTGCTTAACCAAATCGGGGAGAAAAGGCGTTTCTGGCATATCCTGACTAAGAGATGGGATAGATTGGTTGGACACATTCTCAGACACCAAGAAATTGTCAACTTAGCGTTAGAAGGAAGTGTGAGGGGTAAAAATAGTAGAGGGAGACCGAGGGACGAATACATTAAGCAGATTCCAAAGCTTGTAGGTTGCTGAACATATCAGATGAATAGGCTTGCACAGGACAGAGCAGCGTGCAGAGCTGCATCAAACCATTCTGCACACAACACACACAAGGCAACACTTCACAAAAATGTCAAAAAAGTTCTAATGTTTGTAAATCTATCGAACCGAACTGCGTGGTCATCAGTCTGTAGCTTACAAACTACTTAAACCTAGGTAAACTAACCTAAAGACAAAACACACACACACACACACACACACACACACACACACACACACACACACACACACACCCATGCCCAAGGAAGAACTCGAACTTCCAACGGCGAGCAACCACGCGCTCCGGAGCGAGACGCCTTAGACCGCTCGGCTACTCCACCGCGACCACAAATGTCCCCAGCAAAGACTTCCTAACAATGTTCGATGTTAACAAATTTCTCTTTTTCAATAACGCTTTCCTTCCCATTTTATATGCTCTGTATTGTGATGATATTTTACTGCACAACTGACAAAACTCAAAACCTTCATTTTTCGTTACCTTAACTAATAGCTTCAGCATCGCCTGATTTTCTGAGACTGCATTGCATTACCATTCTTTTGCTCTAATGTTCATCTTATACGCTCCTTTCAACACTCTCAATTCCGTTCAATTTGATCTTTCAGGTCCTTTGCTCAAAAATGTTCGATTGCTTGTAAAGCTTATGGGACGTAACGACGGGGTCATCAGTCCCTAAACTTACTAACTACTTATGAACTAGCTACTACTAAGGACGGCACAAATATCCATGCTCCAGGGGGGATTCGAACCGCCGACCGTAGTGGCCGTGCAGACCGTGACTGGCGCGCCGCAGACTGCTCGGCCACCGCGGCCGGAGGTTCTTTGCTGTCTCTGACAGAATTACAATGTCATCGGCAAAACACAATGGTTTTATTTATTCGCCCTGAACTTGAATTTATTCTCTAAATTTCTCTTTGCTTTCCTTCACACCATACTCATTGTATAAAGTGAAAAACATTGGAGAAAGGCTACTACCCTGTCTTACTTCCTTCCCAATCACTGCGTCTCTTTTGCGCCCTTGTACTCTGGTAACAGCTGTTCGGTTAAGGTACAAGTTGTAAATAACCTCTGGTTCTTTATATTTTTTCCCCTGCTGACTTCTGAATTTGAAAGATTATATTCCAGTTACAACGGGAAAAAAATGTTTACAGGGGGTTTGTTAATCGGTCCTGTATCATTCTTTTTCCGCTTCCATGTTTCCATGACGACGGACAACAGTTTGCGTTTGTACCGCAATTACAGTGTACGCGAGGGTTGTAGTTACTCCCCACTGCAATGGGTGAAGAGTAGAAACTAATAAAAGTTCACCAACCTGACGTCTTCTATAGATGATAGCACACAGGTCGGAGTTCTTGAATGAGGCTGAAATTGCTAAACTTTTGGTAGGAACTGATCTAGTTAGTAAATAAAACTGAAATCCTTGGGAATCGGGATGCCAACTGAAAAACAGTAAACTGCATAACAACATCCACTTGACACAGATTGTTTTAAATGAAATTAAATACAAAGTCATTTCCCTTGCTCTAAGATGATTAAACAACATATTATGACCGTCTACGTATGCATGTTACTTCACAGAGTGCGCGTACTGAAGTCACTTGTTACTCTTCCGAGTGCCTGTTCTGAACTGAACTGTGGCAGCTCGATGCAAGACTGCCTTCGTTCCACGATTTGGCGAGCAAACATGTCTGCCGCGCATCGTCCATCTTATATTAACTGTTTAGTTTATGTTGTTAGTAATTGTTAATGTTTTGCCTAATCAGGGCGTCGCTTAGACTTGAGGGTTTTTTCTAAAGCCAGTGCTACAGCCAATCGGCGTCCAGTGCCTGCCGCTCGGGGACTTCCCTAGAATTCGGGGAGATTTGCCAGTGCTCTTTCCCATGAGAACCCGACCTATTGTACCACCTGTCGTGGTTTTCACCAGCTTTTACCATCTGTCGCCTACTGGTCCTAACCGGCTGCACTAATAATAATTTCCTGTGGCTCATTGGCCTGGTGCAAGTCTTTCAATTGGACGCCACTTCGGCGACTTGCATGTCCCTAGCCTACCCCAGTTATCCAACCGGGGAAAGGGGACCTACAGCTTAACGTGGAATCCGAACCACGTGTCGTTTCTGGCGACTCCTCACATCGTTGAGAGGTGAAGGATGGGTTAAAGTGCAGACTGAAAAATCCGAGGTCCGACCGGGTTTTGAACCCGCGACCCTTCGGTTTCCAGTCTAGCACTTTAACCCAAGACCACCGGGCCCGACACCGACTGCACTGAAGCAATACTTCAGTCACAATATGATGGCTTTAAGCCAGAAATATTACACAATCTCGTCAAAAGCTTTTTCCAAATCTAAAGAAAGGTAGAAATGTAAGTTTGTTTTCCTCTTTGACATAGTACCAATATATCAAAAGACTTACTGCAGCAGACGTGCTGTGATCATAGAAAAATAATTAACTACAGACGTTATCTTGATAACCACGGCAATTACTAAAACGTCAATAATAAAAAAGTACTTAGCTATTAGAATCCTTCGAATTTAATGAAATTTCAAATCGAAAACGTTTCACAAGTGTTGTTCAGAATATACACTTACATGATTTCACCTCTAAATACGCTCTGTATTTATAAGGAATTAAATTAATTGTAGGTTATAAAGATTTTCTGCTTTACACGCTTAAAACATCCTTTCCTTGCCTACTGACGAAAAAATTCACAAACAATATCTTCAAAACTGCCGGCCGCGGTGGCCGAGGGGACTGAGGCACGGCAGTCACGGTCTGCACGGCCACTACGGTCGGGGGTTCGAATTCCCTCTCGGGCATGGATATTTGTGCCGTCCTTAGTGTAAGGTAGTTCCTAAGTAGTTCGTAAGTTTAGGGACTGATGACCTCGTAGTTAAGTCCCATAAGCTATACAAACATTTGAACATTTTTCTTCAAAACTCAATTTTGAAACCATGTCGCGTTCCACTAACGTGGAAAGAGAAGATGGGCACTATTGAGAGACGCAGACGCTGCTTCTAAAATAATTAATTATTGATAATGTATAAACGTGGAAGCTCGTTTCAGCGGAGGCGGTAGTCACTGTTACAGTTAGTAAAATTCTGTAGGCAATATAAATCTTGGGAAGTAGACAGAGTCGTGTACTTGTCATCACCACTTCTATCATCATAGACACACAATTCTCCGGAATGGCGTCAATCAAAAGACTTGCAGGGAGAACTCTAACGTCAGACGGCGAGCAGCGACGCCTTAGCGCGCTAGGCCAATCCACCGCGGCAAAAAAGAAAAGAAAAAAAAATCATTTCGTTCCGTATTTCCGTGAGGTAACATGTCGCTACGTCATAACAGTTTTGAGTAGGAGTTTGGCTCTCATGTAAGGGAAAGCAGACAGATGGGAAAACTACGGCACATCAGTTTCATAACTCCTGGTTCCTTCCAGTCTGATACAGGCATAATTTTCTATGAAACGTACTCCAGTGGGTACAGTCGTGTCACAATGGGTCTGTATTTGAAATTACATTAAAAGTAATTTCAGAAACGAAAATACGGTTGACAGTTTCGGAATTATTTTCTAAAGCATTGTGCGGGGCCCTTTGCAACTGCACCGTTTGCACATGGCTGAAGGGCCCTACACACGCTCCGATTTATCGTACGACCAACAAGATTCCAAATAACCAACCAACTGGTAGCAGCCTACACACGTTCCGACCCACTGCACGCAGCGCCACCCTGTTCTGGTCTCTATTTGTCCAACTGTTTTTGTTTTCGTCTGTTCTCTGTGCAGACGACGTCAGGCATGGAAGTTGGTCGTGAAGCGCTACACACGGTACAATTTGTCGGGTGAAGTGGTGGGGGAATCTGAGATCGGGTGGTCAGGCACAACCAACCGGCTGACAGGAAAAGTTGGTCGGGTAGCACCTAAAACCGCCCAATTTATCGGGTGACCAACGAATTGGTCCAATAAATCGCATCGTGTGTAGGGCCCTTAAGGCCGGTCCTGGAAGGGGGGCGGGGGGGAAGGGGAGTGCGCCATGTGTAGAGGGGCACCGAAGTGATCTCCAAGAGAAGCTGACGTGTCCCAGACGAGCGGGAGATGAGGGTCCAAAAATGACAACTGTGGGGAGGCGATGTGGAGAGGGAGGGGGGTGCCGAAAAGAGCAAAAGACCAAAGCTACTTCATACATTCATCACGAAGCCAAAAATAGTCATTACATTGAATACTTCAATGTCACTCATTAGATCGCTTATATTTCTTACACGTCCGGTTTCGGGTCAGCTGCCCATCTTCAGCAAGGGACAAGATACACTAACTGTAAAAAAAATTACCTGAAGATGGTCAGCTGTCTCGAAACCCGTCATTTGAGAAATATAAACGACCTAGATACTGACACTGAAGTACTTAATTCAAAAGAGTATCGTGGTAGCTGCTTGAAGACTCTTGTAGTTTTGATAAATAGCCGTCGTTCAGAAGGCTTATTTTCATGTTTCCAAGCACCGCGTTCGCGTACCTCAATGACTTACAAAAGTCGAAATCGATATTTCGGATTGTACTCGTCTACTTTACTATTTACGAATTAAGCCTAAATGACTTTGCTATCCAGGTGGAATATTTTCGAAGCGTCATTTTTTTTACGAAGCGGGTGTCGGTATATCATCTCTCCAATCTGTCTCACAGCAGGGCCGCGGCGGATTAGCCGTGCGCACTAGGGCGTCGTGCTGCGGTGCGCGCGCGGCCGTGACGCCAAGGAACATGGGATGGATAAATGTGTGCATACCATGTATATCATACCACAGTGTTACAGCTTTTAAACATTTTATTATGCCTGGACAATTAAGATTCGAAAATGGCTCTTTAATGATTTGAAACTAGACATCAAGCAATTATATAAATAAGCGATCTGGGCAAATAAAGAAATCTCACAGGAGAATCATCACAAAGATGAAGGTTTCTGTCTGCATAAAATTTCGTATGGTGCATGGCCGGTGCCCTGAAGGGGGGAGGGGGGGGTTGGGCGCCGGAGCCGGAGCTAAGTTGCGCGGGGCGCTGTGCAAAACATCGATGCACGTCTCTCCCGCATCCTCCCCTCCCAGCACTAGAGGTGGTACACCTTTGTCACGTCCAAAAGCTGGTGTAGCTGTAAGTGTTGCAGCAGCAGCTGAGCTGAGCTGAGCAGCGTGCAGCAGGAGAGCGAAGCCTGCCGCGGCCGGTGGGTGAAGCTCTAGTCGTACAGGCCAGTGCAGCGGCGTCGCGTTGCGTAAGCACGGGACACGACACGACGCTCCGCGCAGTGGGCTCGGCGCTGGCTCAGCCCGCGGTCTCTCCTGACAGGCGCGATTACGCTAAGGCCGGTATTACACTATCGAATTATTGGACAAAGAATTGGACGAAAAACTTGAATTAAATATTGGTCATATTTTTTGACAAAGAAATTGGATGAAACGCAAAAGGGGGTATTACACTATCGTCCAATATTTTGTCAAATTTGCTTCAAAATGGCGGTGTAATGCTCAGCTATTTTTTATACTACAGTTGCGTTGTGTCTGCATTTAGAAGAGGAGGAGGGAGAAAAAGAAAAGGAAACGCACTTGGATGAAACCGTGGGTGTCAGAGCGAGATAAATAAAATTTGTTACGGGACCGGGAGGATTTTTCTTTTTTATTCAGTCGGCAGAACAGCCAGGCCGTTCACTGCTAATTATTTTGTCGCTCTTCATCCTTCACAGTTTGCAATAGAGTAACAAAAAGGCTGACTCAAACAGTGTATACGAATGAGATTGTTAAGTTGATAAACCAAATTTCATTAAATAAAGTTTTAAATGGAAAATGTGAGCACTGACAAAGAGGATAATCTAAATTGTTTATGACGTTACTAACAATGTAAGGGGGGAAACATTGCTGATGAAGTAAATAGGCTCTATTTATTTCCTTACAAAAATTGGCTGACGTATTTATATCTACATAGATTCGCTTGCAAACAGATGTCGATGTTTTGAAAGTTGTTTCATTCCCCAGAACTTAGCACACCACATTACCAAAATCATACATTCTAAAATCTGCTTCGGCTGTATTAAGATTTAGGGGTATTACTTAAATTCCGATAGTATATAATGACTTTTTCACATCACGGATTGTAACTCAACCTCACTTTTGCCGCGGAGTATTGGGCTACGCGAATTGACGTGACGGACAGTGTGAATTGGACTTGTCAACTGTTATACAACGCCCCATCTGATTTTTAAAATTTTGTTGTTGCTAGAAAACACTACACAAACATTCCACTACTAGCCATGTTTACGAATACGAACGTTATGTCCAAGTAATGTCAGATATTTAACCTCCAAATAAAACAGCTGTAGTGGTAAGGAAGCTGTATACTACTAGCGCTCCAAGCGGTCACATTTCTCACTGCAGGAAACAGAAGACGAGCCATTTCTTTGATCAAATCTAGGCCGAGGCCGAGATTGGATGAAATATTGGACGATGTTCGCATTACACTACGTCCAATTTTTCTTTGTCCAATTCTTTGACAAATAATTTGATAGTGTAATACCGGCCTAAACGGAACGCTGCATCACCGACGGACGCACTACAAGCACCACTCCACAGAGCTTCCTGGCCGAGTAGGCCACTGCGCAGTCAAGTATACCTCCTACCAAAGGTATATCTCATACACCGAAGGGCCGAAGACTCTGGTGCAGGCATGCGCATGCAAACCACAGAGATATGTGACCATTAAGAGGACGGCACTGCTGTAGACAAATCATCATCGTAACTCCTTGTGCTCATTGCTGAGCGTCGTGACACCATGATGATACAAGTACTGCAATAAAAAGTATGTCAATCATAGTTATAGAAAGGTCTGTTAATGATATTTTCCATGAATATTAATACATGGTATAAGGCCAACTCATTATCATTAAACTTTGAAAAGACTCACTACATGCAGTTCAGAAAGTGTAAGAGATTTCCCGCCAGCATATTCATTAAGTATGAAAAAGAGCAGATGGAAGGGGTTGACAGTATTAAATTCCTGGGATTGCAGCTTGATAATAAATTCAGTTGGGTGGAGCACACCACAGAACAGCAGAAACGACTCAACAAATCTGTATATGCAATACAAGTGGTATCAGTCATAGGAAACATAAAAATAAAAAAAAAGCTTGCATACTTTGCTTACTTTCATTCCCTAATGTCATATGGTATAATATTTTGGGGTAACTCTTCAAGTTCCTCAAAAGTCTTCAGTGTCCAAAAGCGTGTAATACGTATTATATGTGCAGTAAATTCACAGACGTCCGGTAGAAACCTCTTCAAAGAACTGGGTAGATTAACTACTGCCTCTCAGTATATTTATTCCTTAATGAAATTTGTCATAAATAATATGTCCCTTTTCCCAACGAACAGCTCAGTTCATACATACAGTACTAGGAAAAAAAGTGATCTATACAAGGACTTAAAAGAACTTATATTAGTTCAAAAAGGGGTCCACTACTCAGAAACAGAAATTTTCAATAATTTACCAACAACAATAAATACAAATAAAGATCAGTTTAAGAGGAGCCTGAAAGACTTTCTAGTGGCCAACTCTTTCTACTTCATAAGTGAATTTCTAAATTGTACCAAATGATACATGTATCGGTATTCATACTATACTAGTGTTATTGTATTATTAGCTTAAAAACATAAAAATGTAACTGTATTTATATTTTTGGAGTTATCTATTATTCACCTTGTAAATTTTGTTTTTTGACATGTTCCACATCCACGAGGATCTCTTCAACATGGATCTACGGAACGAAAAACTAATCTAATCTAATCTGAACCAAGCGTCTCCATCCCGGACGGTTGCCAACTTCTCTCAGTGCTTGCTGAAGAGGGAGACCGGGGATCATCTTGTTTTGGTCTATCCATCTGCTCGCTGCTCTCTTTTTCTCGTGCCCTCCATCTTTTCTTCCAAGATTATGTTCTCTGGATTTTCTCCATCTCTTCTCACAATATGGCCAAAGAAGTTTTTGTCCTTTCGGTCTGTTCTAAGCGTACCAGCATCTACATCGATACTCTGCAAGTTCCTGGCAGATGATTCATTAACCACTATCATAACCTTTCTCTACCGTTTCATTCTCTAATAGCGCGTGGGAAGAAAGAACACCTAAATCGTTCAGTTTTCGATCTGATTTCTCTTATTTTATTGGGATGGTCATGTCCCCCTAAGTAGGAGGGTGCTAGCAAATATTTTCACATTCAGTAGAAAAAGTCGGTGATTGAAACTTCGCAAACAGATCACGAAGACAAGGAATAACGTCTTTCTTATAATGATTTCCACCCCACCTCTTAGCTGAGAGAGCTAAATACGAAACAGTCTGCTGGTCCGGATGGAATACCAGTTCGGTTTTACAAAGACTATTCTGCGGCATTGGCCCCCCTACTTAGCTTGCATTTATCGCGAATCTATAATTCAGCGCAAAATTCCTAGTGATTGGAAAAAAAAAGCGCAGGTGACTCCCGTTTATAAGAAAGGAAAGAACTGACCCACACAATTACAGACCAATTTCGTTGACATCAGTTTCATGTAGAATTTAGAGCATATTCTAAGTTCGAATATAATAAATTTCCTTGTAACAGAAAAGCTTCTTTCCATGAATCAGCACAGGTTTAGGAAACACCGTTCATGTGAAACTCAGCTTGCCCTTTTCTCACATGACATGTTGCGAGCCATGGATGTAGGGCAACAGGCGGATTGTGTTTTTCTCGACTTCAAAAAGGCGTTCGACGCGGTGCCACACTGCAGACTGCTAACGAAGATACGAGCTTATGGAATAGGTTCACAGATTTGTGACTGGCTGGAAGACTTCCTAAGTAATAGAACGCAGTACGTTGTTCTCGACGGCGAGTGTTCATCAAAGACGAGTGTATCGTCAGGCGTGCCCCAGGGGAGTGTGATAGGACCGCTATTATTTTCTATCTATATAAATGATCTGATGGACAGAGTAAGTTGTAATTTGCGGCTGTTTGCTGATGATGCTGTGGTGTATGGGAGGGTGTCGTCTGTAACTGACTGTAATAGCATACAGGATGAGTTAGACAAAATTTCTTGTTGGTGCGAAGAATGGCAGCTAGCTCTCAATGTAGAAAAATGTAGGGTGATGCGCATGAGTAGGAATCCCATAATGTTCGAATACAGCATTAGTAGTGAGCTTCTTGATGCTGTCGCATCGTTCAAATATCTAGGCGTAACATTGCAGAGCGATATGAAATGGAACGAGCGTGTAAGGACAGTTATGAGTAAGGCGAAGAGCCGACTTCGGTTTATTGGGAGAATTTTGGGAAGACTTACTTCACTTGTAAAGGAGACTGTGTATAAAACGCTTGTACGACCACGTGTTGAGTATTGCTCAAGTATTTGGGACCCCCAGCAGATCGGTTTGAAGGAAGACATAGAGGCGGTTCAGAGGCTAGCAGCTAGATTTGTTACCGGTAGGTTCGACCAATGCGCGAGTGTCACGGAAATGCTCCGGCAACTCAACTGGGGATCGCTGGAGGAAAGACGACGTTCTTTTCGTGAATTTCTGTTAAGTAAATTTAGAGGGCCGGAATTTAAGCTGAGTGTAGTACGATCTTGCTGCCGCCTACTTACATTTCGCGTAAAGATCACAAAGACAAGATAAGAGAAATTAGGGCTCACACGGAGGCATATAGGCATTCGTTTTTTCCTCGTTCCATTTGGTAGTGGAATAGGAAAGGAAATGCCTAGTAGTGGTACAGTGTACCCTCCGGCACGCACCTTACGGTGAATTGCGGAATATGTATGTAGATATGTAGATGTAGAAATCGCGGAAAGCCGTTATTACGACCAGAGGTGGTTGTTCTGGGTACTGATTTCTCAGCATCTATGCAACCAAATTGCGTGAAAATGTAATCACATGTCAGTTCTAGTATAATATATTTGTCCAGTGAATACCCGCTTACCATCTGCATTTCTTTTTGGTGTAGCAATTTTAATGGCCAGTAGTGTAATTTAAGTAAACAAATATTGAAGTGTCAGAGAAATTTCATGACAGTGATATACCTTCATGGAGTACGAAACCAAGAATAGTGTGACTTCGTAACGAAAACAGGAAGTAGTGAGCAAATTGTGTGGAGACAGCAAGTGGTTTAGATTGAAGAGGGCGTGCCTGGGGTGTGGGTCTCGCCCGCTGCAGGCTGGCCGCGCGGCGCGTCCTGCCCCGACGGTACGTCGTTTAGCGTCAATTTCCCGTCCGCATAAACGGGCTCGCGCAATTAACGCGGTTATGCGGAAAATTACAATCGAGTCCAGTGATCGTGTTAACGCTGCATTACGCCACGCGCGCAAAATTCACGTCGTCCTTCCGAGGGGTATACACCCGCCACGGCATTGGTTTTCAAACTGTGGGGCCCGACCACAGTCCTCCTCTCCCCCCTTCCCCCTGTTTAGATGGGGGCGCGGCCGCAGCGGAGATGACCAACGTTTTACCTTATTAACACGTTCGGGTACGATTGACTAGTGATTTCAAATGTTTAGAATGAAACACTTCATAAAGAAGAGTAGCCTAGATCACATTTACAGCAAAATTATTTCACTACTAGTTTCGGCAATACTTGTTGCCATTATCAAGTGACAGGCCTACATTAAAAACTACAGTGCACATGAGGAGGAAAAGACTTATAGAATTCGTGGTTTACCAAATGGCCGACCAATAGCAAAGGGGGGAGGGGGTGAGACAACTGTTGAACATGTCGTGGAATTGCAGCTGGCAACTTCAGATCAGCAGTTGTTACATGTTAAGTGAAAGACACACAATAATGTGTGTTGTCAATAATAAAATGGTGACACTCCACTGCTTTAGTGCCAAGCAAGCCCTCATTGACAGACAGCGAGCAACTGTACACAGTAAATGCAACAACAGGCCAGAAGCGGTTACATTCGAATAAAAGGTATGGTACATTGTGACTAATAACACATAAAAACATGGTTCGCTGCTGCATGTGACAGACATATACTATCCAGTATGTCGGCTGTTATTAATAAAGTTCCAATGTTTGTTAAGCTTATGGGACTTAAATACGGGGTCATCAGACCATAAACTTACAAACTACTTATGAACTAACTTCTTCTAAACACGGCAAAAACATCCATGCCTGAGGGGGGTTTCGAACACCTGGACCGGGAACGGCCTCGCGCATCGCAGCATAGCGCCTTAATGCGCTCGATCACTAGTTTTTTTTTATTTTCACTTGGGCCTGATAAAAGTTTGTGACATAATTGGAATCTTACGTGGCCAACAATGCGATATATACCAAGAAAAAAAAATATATACCACGACATCAGTATAATTTTGAAGTCACGCCACAGTGGCGTCCGCAGGCCGCTAGGATAGATTAGTAGCCTAATATAAAACCTGGACATCTGACCTAATGGTCGAAATTTATTTAGCAGTCGATCCCAGAGGAAGTTTTTCTTCTGTTTTCATTGGTTAAGTCCGTTTTCTCCAAAAATTGATGTAAATGTAATAAATCACATGTTTAATTTGACTGTTTACATCAAAAGAGGACACCTACATAAGAGTTGATATCAAATTCGAACACTTGTTGAATGAAGCAGTGTGCAATAATGGGGAACCCAGTATATTATCATATGACCTCGATAATCAGACATGACGACAGCATGTGCCAGGTACAAAGACGTATTAGCCAGTACCTAACTTTTCAGTAATTTTTATATTATTATTACTAATTACCATCTTAAAGCGAGCGAAATGGAACATAATATATCACCAGCGTCCGAATAAAAAGCTAGGAGGCGGTTGAGATAACGTGAAAAGTGGAGAATAAACATTGAAAAGAAACAAAGGTAAGACAGACGACAGATGTCAGTCTTTGATAATAGGCTACTCAGATGGTGGCGTTTTGGTAGGCAAACCCGCATAACAAATACCCAGCAACGAACCTCTGTCTACATCGCAACTTCTTGTTTTCCAGTGTGAATTAATATTTTTAACGGTATATTTTATATTCTGCATGGTCACCAATTTTTATTTTTACTTTGCATGGGATATTTCCTGTTCAAATTTTGTCACATGAGTATCAGAAAATTGGCGACAAGTAATAATCGACGTAAAGAATCTATTTATTAAACAGGAGGAGGAACAACAAGGATTTCGACCTGGATGATCAACTATAGATGCCAAATTCAGAGCCAGACAGATTGTAGAAAAGAAATGGAAATTTGGGAGAAGACATGGTAGTTGCATTCATGGATATAAAAAAGGCTTATGACACTGTTAAAAGAGAAGAGGGATGGCAAGATGTAAATAGAAATAAATTGTCAAAAGAAATGCAACTGAGAATCAGGAACATGTACAAAAAGTGCCGTAACTGTGTTACGATTGACGGCAAAAAAATCACCATGTTTCGCAACAGACAGGGGTTCGGAAGGGAAGTGTTCTCTCGCCAGTGCTTTTTAATATAGTGATGGACAACGATAATTCTCAAAGGAGCAATGGCAGATGATATGAAAATCATAGCATATGCTGATGATGTAATGATTTGAGATGAAAATTAACAGAAATTGGAAGACCGACTTAACACCTGGCAGAAAGTAATTGAAAAAAAAAAAAAAAAAAACAGGTATGGAGATAAGTTCAACAAAAAGTGAAGCAATGAAAATCAGCAGGAAAAATGAAAAAATGAAGGATGTAACTTGCAAAGGAGAAATTAAAGAAGTAGATGCCTTCAAGTATGTAGGAAGTAAAATAACTGTAGAAGGGGACATAAAGGATGAAATTTCAGAGAGAATACAAAACTGTTCAAAATTTTATTATTGTGTATGTGACATAATGAGTTGGAAAAAAGCTGCAGAATCAAAAATTATGATGTACGACTCATTATCTGCCAATTCTGACTCACGAATCGGAATGTTGGACGAAGAAAGATCTGAACAGGATACACGCAACAGAAACGTGATTCTACGAGCAATCCTTGGCAAGATAAGAAGGGACAAGATAAGAAATGAAACAGTACGAAGCACTCTACGCGTCAAGCCCCTGAAAGAAGTTATAGAGTGTATAGACTTAAGTGTTTTGGACACATTAAGAGAATAGGAGCTGAAAGACTTCGAAGAAAAGCCCTAGATCGGATGGAATCCGGACGAAGACCAGTTGGAAGACCGCGAACAAGTGGGAGACACCAAGTGAAAGATGATGTGAACCGAAGAGGGTTGCAGTGGGAGGAGGTGTCAAATGACAGACTGTGGGAGAATGGAGAAACGTGGAAGAGGCTCTGTCAACGCCCTGCATAAAAGCAGAAATGTTGCCGGTCCTCTAGTCCGGACTGTATACCCATTAGATTTCTATTTGATTGTGCTGAAGAGATAGCTTCTTAACAGTCATATACAACCGCTCTCTCAAAGAAGGATCTGTACCAAAAGATTGGAAAGTTGCACAGGTCACACCTATATTCAAGAAAGGCAGTAGGAGTAACCCACGAAACTACAGGCCTATTTCATTGACGTCAATTTGCAGCAGGATTTTCGAATATATCCTGTATTCAAATTATATGAATTACTTCTAACAGAATGAAGTATTGACCGAACGTCAATACGGATTAGGAAAATATCGCTCATACGAAACAGAACTAGCTCTTTATTCACACTAAGTGATGAGTGCTATCGACAAGGGTTCTAAAATTGATTCCGTATTCCTTGATTTCCAGAAGGCTTTTGATACCGTACCTGACGAACAGCTTTTAATCAAACTGCGTGGTTATAGTATATCACCCCAAATTTTCGACTGGACAGGGGATTTTTCTGTCAGAAAGGACACAGTTTGCAGTAATTGAAGGTAAGGCATAGACTAAAACAGAGGTGATATCGGGCGTTCCACAGGGTAGTGTCACTCTACTGTTCCGTATTTACATAAACGATTTCGAAGAAAATGTAAGTAGCTGTCTTAGGTTGTTTGCAGATGACGCCGCCATTTATCGTATAGTAAAATCATCTGACGATCAAAACCAACTGCAGAACGATATAAATATCACTAAGGTGTAAAAATTGGCAATTGATTCTAAATAATGCGAAGAATTAAGTCGTTCACATGAGTACGAAAAGAAATCCGTTACACTTTGTTTACAAGATAAATCAAGCAAACGTGAAGGCCGTAAACTCCACAAAATTTCTAGGAATCAGTATTACTTCAGGCTTAAACTGGAAAGAACACGTAGATAATGTCGTGGGAAAGGCGAACCAGAGACTGCGTTTTATTGGCAGAACCCTTAAAAGATGCAACAGAACTACAAAAGAAACTTCATACACTACGCTTGTCCGTTCATTTTTGGAGTATTGCTGCCAAGTGTGGGATCCTTATCAGGTTGGTTTGACGGAAGACGTCGAAAGAGTCCAACGAAGGGGAGCTCGTGTTGTAGTGTCTCTATACAAAGGAGACAGCGTCACCGAAATGATACGGATCTGGGATGGAGATCATTACAACAACGGGGCTTATCGCTGTGACGTGGGCTACTTACAAAACTCCAATCGCCAACATTCTCCTCCGAATGCGAAAATATATTGTTGATTCCCACCTACATAGGTAGGGATGATCATCGGAATGGAATACGAGAAATCAGAGCTCGAACGGATATATTCAGGTGTTCATTCTTCCCGCGCGCTATTTGAGAATTGAATGGGAGATAAAATAGTATAAAAGTGATTTAATGAACCCTCTCTGCCAGGTACTTAAATGTGATTTGCAGAGTATCCCATGTTGTTGTTGTAGAAGACCAATACTGTTGGAAACGCGTCCCGACTTCACCCGTAAGTTGACAAATGCCAGTTTCGGCCTTGCCGAAGATTGGGCCGATTTCTGGCGGAAACCGAAACTACGGCGGAAACCAATATTCTTGCCGAAACTGGCCGTAACCGAAACCGAAAATTCTGTCGTTTCTTACTTACCATTATAATTTACTAGCTTAAACCCGCGGCTCCGCTCGCGTGTTGGTTGATTATCTATTAATCAGGAACGTAAGTAGTGTAGATCCAATCACAGGTAAAAATGCACTCGTTTCGAAGAATCCGATCACGAAATTCAACAATAATGATTGTAATAATATCACAGATCGATCACTTGATGCAATGCGCGAAACGTTAAATAGATTTTTTTAAGGAGATGTATTAAAAGAAATTTCTTTTTTACTGCTTTATTTATTTACTCTGGTATTTCCTTATTCGTACGATTATCCTTACAGAGAAAGAGCTGAAGACATTGTAGCACACATAGACGAATTATATGGTATGTGGTATCACGTTTCGCTGTATGTAACCTTCTAGCTGTAGAGTCGCAAACGTCTTCGCTGGCCTTCAATCCGATTTTTTTTTTTTTTTTTTTTTTTTTTTTTTTATAATTTGACGACTTTCAACCACCATATCTTGCACCCTCTTATAGCTATCGGCATGGAACTGCTATGATGTACAACGGGAGACTTCGGACAACAATTACACACAGACCATTCGTTTGCGTTGTGTAGTTTTAGCTGCAGAGCGAAATATTAACACACACACACACACACACACACACACACACACACACACACGTAGAATTTTATATACACCGATAACTTTCCATTCCAATATACTCCACCCTTTTATCATTATCAACCCTCAAGCAACAATGCAACCAATAAAACAATTTTCAAAGAGTAAATGTAATTTTCAAAGAGTAATTCTTGTTCCGCACTTCACGTTATATTCTCCAAATTGCTAAATATCTATCAGATGGCTATAAAACCGTGGCTAAAACCTCCATCAGGTATACATTAGTAACGGTACAAATATTTAAGTCTCTGCGTCTTGTCGTTCGGACGTGATAAGCGTACACCGAACAGACATTCACAATAATATATATCGTTGCAGTTCGCCGGAACACACGACGTTTCATATGTTAACTGCTGCGTACCGCCTGCCATCTGTTGAGTGCATTTGCTACTACTTTCTTTGCAGTTTATGTACGCTATTTATACGTGGCAGTTCGCGCTTTGTACACAAAATAGGGTTCGTATCTAAATCCCATTCTACACAAAAGTCAATGTTTTCTTGCCATGGTACTTAGAGAATAAATAACTTGTAATAAACATTTTGAAAAGTAGCCTATGTCCTAATACAAGACATAAGAAATCTCTATATGAAATTTTATCTAAAGCAGTGCTGTAGTTTTAGCGTGATGCGGTAACAAACATACAAACTTTCGCATTTATAATATGTATAGGATTCACGTAATCCTGGAGGACAGCACGTGGCGCGAATTATGTGTCAGTTTTGGTTGATACCCAAATGGGTATACAGCGTTTGGTAGTGATGTGACGTCTGGAGGTTTGGGTGTTGGCGAGCGGCGAGGCAGCCTCTTGAGAGCCAGGTGGCCGCGGCGAGCACGCCCGCCTCCGGGTGATGACGCACGGCGGCCTGCCGGCTGGAGAGAGGGGCCGCGGTCACTGACCCCAAACACCGCACAGTGGACGCCGCCGCCAGCTGATGACACACCGCCGCGCCGTAGCCGCGCTATAGTCAGGCCGCCGAGAAAACGACCCTGGCAGTTCTCGCACGTGGGCCGCAGAGGGTGGGGGACACTCATCCACCAATCTGAGTTCTGGGATTCGTAAACGTTGCCGGGGTAACGGTGCCGCGTTGCCACCCTGCCACTCAAGGTCGCGCGGGGTGGCATGCTTCAGTCGCTGCAAAGCATCTGTCGTTGTGTTCATCGTTACTGGTTTTGTTACTTCTTTTTATGTAAGAAGACAAATCATTTCACTGGAAGAGGGGTTTTACTACTTGTAAAGTGGTACTCCGTATTTGTACTTCTAAGGTCATTAGCGCCCAGAACTTTCTTTCCCGCTTATATAATACATAAAAATGAATATGTCCCCCACAATTATGTGTTCTTAAAAAAAAAAATGAAGAAATCTGAAGATGTTACTTTCCATGGTTTGCGCTCCACGACTGTGATAGCTGAAAATTCTCAAGAGTATTGCAAACCTATCAGTCGTCTCGTTTAAAATTTCTTTATTGGCAAATCATGATTTAGGCCAGTAACTGGCCATTATCAATGCCTGTATTTAACTATAGATATTAATGTGGAAAAACCCACACCACGCGAAGTATGCTTTGCCAATAAAGATTTAAAAAAAAAAAAAAAAAATACGACTGATATCTGAAAATTCTCAGAGTATTGGAAATCTGTACTTACTTTCCAAATCGAGCTCGTACTATCTGTGAGCGACTGTGTGCTGTACGCGCGCGCGCGCGCGCGTGTTCGTGCGTGTGTGTGTGTGTGTGTGTGTGTGTGTGTGTGTGTGTGTGTGTATCAGTCTCCCGGCGTAAATAATGCGCTTAGCTTTCAAAGGGACATGTTGCATGTTTTGTGTGAGGGTATATATCAGTTTCCAGCAAAAACGTGTATTCGCATTCTTCCTCTGTTTTGTTTATTCTTTCATCTCTGGTCCGCATTAACCAGAATAATCGGGAGCTCTCTGTAATCATAAAATCACGCAGCTAACTCTGTTCATTAATAGATAAACACTGCAACAATAACAACAGTGTTTTAGTTTCCCACCGTAAATGATGTTTAAGAATTACGAATTGTTTTATCACAATAAAGAACACAGCTCTGTCCAGCACTTTTTGTCTTACGCCTTTAATTCATGGTATAGCTGATCAGATACATTCCTTATTTCTCCCATTGTCTCTCAAACTGAGTCGGCCACGGAGTCCGAGGGGACTACTGCGCGCCAGTCACGGTCTGCACGGGCGCTACGGTCGGGGGTTCGAATCCCCCCTGGGGTATGGATATTTGTGCCGTCCTTAGTAATAGCTAGTTCGTAAGTAGTTTGTAAGTTTAGGGACTGATGAGCCAGTAGTTAAGTCCCGTAAGCTATACAAATATTTCAACATTTGAGCAGAGTGCTACTGAATCAGACAGTTGGATGCATTGAGTTACTCCTAACATGTGCGTTTGTTTACTTTAGTATTCCTCTTTTGCCACGTAAAAGAAGTCAGTGACATATTGCTGTTGCCGTATGAATCACTTGCTGGAAATATTTGAGGTACAATAGTGACATTTACTGCATCTGGTACATCATGAAAGCACTATACAGCTCACCAGCTGTGAGCGATTTGTTGCTGGTAGTGCATAACAATGTTAACTAATTTTTCAATATTTTACTCAGTATATACGCACTATACATTAATCGTGGTAGTTTTTATAGCTTCAAATAATAAAAATCGTGCATTAAAGGGTTAACAACGACGTTTCATGTACGAGGTGACATCACACACAATGTGTCTACATGTTTTATTAAAAAATTATGCAGGTTGGATAGAATTCCTAGGTTAATTATCGGTAATAAGGGGACGCTGTGTTTTCGTTTGCTATTCAATCAGTACACCGAAGACGCAATGTCATAAAAGGTGAGCGAGATTTAAATTGGGGTTAAAAGAATATAAATGAGAAGATTCGACGAGAACTCTGCTATTCTTCAGTGAAAGTGAGGAAAAAATTCCTTGATATGTTGAATGACTAAATATATATGTAATGGCTACAATAAATGAATTTAGTGGGAAAATGAACGTCAAAATGGAAATCATGTGGTAGACGGAGTCCAGAAGGCGAAACGATTCCTCGCCGAAAGATGTCTACTAATACCAAAAATAACCTTCAGGAAGAAATTTCTGAGATTGTTTGTCTCTAGCTTGGATTTCCATTTCAAGGGATACCGGAATTTTATTTCTGAACGAGTGAAACCTCCGACTTCACAAAGAATCGAATTACCAGGACAGAACTCTTAACGTCCAATTACTTTACAAACGAGTTAAAGTGCTCATTACTTGACTTTTCTATTTTCAACGTTTTTCGCCCTTTCACAGAGGAAAAGGTGAGACATGTTTTGAAATTGTGCTTAAAGGTTATTGGAAGTCACTGAGGATTTTCGTTATCAATCATTGAATGAATATGTGATTATTTTCTCTCCATTTTAAAACAATTACTAGTTTTTCCATGCATCTCACTATTTATGACGTCATATCTCCTGCCGTATAATGATACATCTAATTTAGAGGTACATTCACTGATGTGTATAGGTATTGTCTGCGAAGTGTGTTGCGAACACAATATACCAAAAGAAATTAGAATGTTACGGCAGATGCTGAAGTTTCACCATATGAACAGAGAAAATAACAAACGATACACTGTTTTCCTTTCATTATTTCTTGAAGCATGTGGGCGAGGAAAACTTTTCTTCATAGTTTGAAATAGTACCTAAAGAGTATTGGAAATAGCTAATTGTTTCAACTTTCTCGAAACGGATGAATGAAGTTGGCATATTTTAGCCCCGTCAGATTCAACGCACGGTTCCAATTTTAATACAGAACTCATCGTATTGAACTTGTTGAACTTGACATATGATTTTATCTCTACAAGCCTACATTATGACAAAATTTAGCGTTTTTAAATTCTGTCAATAAACATACAAGTTACTGAAAGTCAAAATTTGTTTCGTCCTGGGCGATTAGGAAATAAGTTCGAATTCTTTTTCTCTTTTTTTATTATTTTTTTCAGCATACACATTATTGTGTGGACTTATATTAACCACGCGTGAATGAATAGAGAACGTGTACCGAATAGCCTTTTAGTAATATAAATAATACTTTTCGGCATTTGTTGGTCTTTATAACATGTTAATAAATGTATTAAAAACTGTATATTAATCAACCATAGCAGCAGCGCAAACATTTTATGAATATAACATCAAAAAAGAAAAAGGAATAAAGTTTATTTATAAATTTGCATTCGTTTGAAATTCAGGGCTATTGTAATAACACCGCCGACAGAAACGGTCAAAGAGCGGCAAAAAGCGGTATAGTATTGCTGACACAATAACATATCTGCCCCCACTCGTGTAACCTACAACATGGTGCAAATGTATATACAGTGTCCAAGACCTGACCCATCTAGCTTATACATCGACCACCGAACAGAATGCCACCATCCGGAGTGCTGAAGCATTTTACGAAGTACAATAGCAATGTAGCTCAGTGCTTAGTTTGATTTACAATGTTAAGACTAGGAGGTAGTAAAACAGACTTGCACCGGCATATAAGGAGAAACCAATTCGTACGTTGATTATAATATGAAAAATCTGGTGTATTTTATTGTTAATTGTTCCTAAGGAATAACAACGATCTACAAATTTTGAACAACTTAATAATGGAAGCAGCGAAGATCGCTTATAATATTTTCAAATGTTCAAATGTTTTTTAAGCTTATGGGACTTAACTGCGGAGTCATCAGACCCTAAACTTATAATCTACTTATGAACTAACTTATACTAACGGCAGCACAAACATCCATGTCCGAGGGGGGATTCGAACCTTCGACGGGAACGACCTCGCCCATCGCAGCATAGCGCCTCAATTCGCTCGACCAAAATATTATGATGACCGGCTTAAATCTACACGGATCATCATCAGATCAAGTAGTTGGTGAACCTTTCACTGTGGGAACACACAAGAGAATCAAAGCATTTGAACCGTTGCGAATGTACACGAGTGACGACTAGTTGCTGAAAACATGTACCTCAAAATATCTAGTGATAGCTATCTGGAGCGACCTTTAACTGAAATGACCACAGAAAAAGTAGGAAAAGCAGACCGACAAGTAAATTTGGATATGTTATAATACATGAAAAACTAAGGGACTTTTTTTCGGCAATAAAACATACTTAAAGGATGATACGGTCCTCCCAAAAGGGGGGTTAAAATGAAAAAAAATTACTTAGAGATTAGTGAAATGATTTTAATGATTTTTGTTAGGAAAGTATCTTTCGTGAAAAGACGATAATCGACTTGCGTATAATGGAGGGGGAGTGAAAATTAAGGGCGGACTACCCCGAAAGAGACAAAGTTTTTGCAACAAAAATTAGTTTTGATTTAATCGAAGTAGGATCAACTACAATTTAAAAAGGAAGGCTAATTAAGAAACACGTATTTTTCGTTTTTATAATGTGTAAATTTACAAATATCTAACCGGTGAAAACAGTTCAAAAACATACATTCACTACGTGTTTCATGGGCAGTATATCAAACGAGCGTGACAATGTAAAGGTTGTTTAGCCCTTGAAGGATTATACATAAAAAATGTTTTTTAACTAGCTCTCCTTTCGAAGTTTTTGTAGGAAACAATTGGTCTCTTTCAGGGTACTTGGTCCCGTAATTCTTCGCACCCCCCCTCCAACATACCTAGGTCGATTTTCGTTTTTCATAATATAACATTTTGCAACTGAGACTGACTTTCGGGATGAGCGACTGTAATGCGATTGTGAAGTATTGCATTCGCTCATTCCGAAAATAAGTCTCAGTTGCAATTTGTTTTTATTTCAATGACGCGTTTCGCTCTTTTGAGGCATCATAAGATAATCTGAAGGGAAAAAAACCACTTATGATGTGGTGCATACTACATATATGTACAAAAATTATAAGTTATAAAAAAATAAATCGGGGGGGGGGGGGGTGTCGGGATTACCACATATGGCCTAATTCTATGCTGTACCAACCATAACTACAATTTATAGAAAGAGAATATAGAGAATAAAGTTACGTAAACGATATATGGTGAGCTATCTGCTATCATTGCAAACTAAACCATTTAGGATGGAAACGGATCGTCATATTCGTTAAAAATTTAGGCTTGAAATGGGAGAATTCAAGCACATGTGAAGTCATATCCCAAGCTGCTAAATAAGAGTGCGCGAGATCATGACAAAAATGGAGAGACTTAAGTTAGGCGAAACCAAACACGTCATGTTGCGCTCTAAGCAGAGTGGCCAGATGGAATGCGGCCGGTTTCACATTAAAATCGTTTTACTGATGTCTAAGGTACAGCAATTGTTCCATTTTAGCTCCCATTTTGGAAGGACCATTTAATCTATTAAATATGTTTTCCGCAGCTAAAAAAAGTGTCCTTTTTCATTTATTATATAACACATCCGGATTTTAAAAAAATCAGAGAATGACAGTTCTGTAGGTATACTTGTGATATAAAGAAGATTTGTACGAAAATGAAAGTGAAAGAAGTACCTCGTACGTTGCTAGTCCCACAGATGACTATTGTTGATCACTATGACACCCTCATCCAACAAGGAATTATCTTCAAACTAATACCGGCTGGCTACGGTCATTACTGGTAATGACTATCGACAAGGGTTCGCAAATTGATTCCGTATTTTTTGATTTCCAGAAGGGTGTTGACTCCGTACCTCACAAACGGCTTTTAATCAAATTGCGTGGTTGCGGTATATCACCCGAAATTTGCGACTGGGTAGGGGATATCCTGTCAGAGAGGACACAGTTTGTAGTAATCGATGGTAAGGCATCGACTAAAACAGAGGTGATATCGGGCGTTCCACAGGGTAGTATTATTGGTCCTCTACTGTACCTAATTTACATAAACGATTTAGGGGAAAATCTAAGTAGCTCCCTCAGGTAGTTTGCAGATGACGCCGTCATTTACCGTCTAGTAAAATCATCTGAAGATCAAAACCAACTGCAGAACGATTTGAATACGATATGACAAAGGTGTAAAAATTGGCAATTGAGTCTCAATAATGAGAAGTGTGAAGTCGTCCACATGAGTACAAAAAGAAGTCCGTTAAACTTTGTTTACAAGATAAAGCAATCAAATGTGAAGGCCGTAAACTCCACAAAATACCTACGACTTACAATTACATCAGATATAACTTGGAAAAACACGTAGATAATGTCATGGGAAAGGCGAACCAGAGACTGCGTTTTATTGACAAAACACTTAAAAGATACAACAAAACTACTAGACTGCATACACTACGCTTGTCCGTCCTTGTTTGGAGTATTGGTGCCCAGTGTGGGATCCTTAACAGGTGGGTTTGACGGAGGACATCCAAGGAGTCCAAAGAAGGGCAGGTCGTTTCGTATTGTCACGATACAGGTGAGACAGCGTCACGGAAATGATACAGGATCTGGGATGGGAATCATTACAAAAACGGCGCTTATAGCTGCGGCGTGGGCTACTTACGAAACTACAATCGCCAACATTCTCCTCCGAATGCGAAAATATATTGCCGACTCCCAGTTACATATGTAGAAACGATCATCAGAATAAAATACGAGAAATCAGCGCTCAAACGGAGAGATTTAGGTGTTCTTTCTTACCGCGCGCTACTCGAGAATGGGAGTATAACGGTGGTTTGATGAACCCTCTGCCAGGCACTTAAATGTGATTCGCAGAGTATCCCATGTAGATGTAGAAACGAGATCGGATCTCGAGCGACACATGTGCTTCCTCGTGAGACATGGGCCGCGAACAGCGTTTCCACAGGACGTCAGTGCCACGCAGCTACCGAGGCCGCGATCGGGCAGATCGTCACGCCAGAGTCCACTCTGTCGCCGAGGAGAGCGAAACCATTTCCCCAAATCACAATGCCGGCCGCGCCCATTGTCCAAAAACCCGGCCGCGCTGAACAATGGGCGCGGCGGCGTGTTAAACGCCGGGGCCTCGCGGCAGCCCGTGAATTCGCCAACACCGATCACCGTAGCCAGCGCTCGCCCGCTGCTGCGCTGGGCAAACGAGGCACCGCGCACCGCTCCCTCCAGCCGAGGGCGCTGCCAGCACTCTGCAACAGTCAGCTCGTTTACTGACTGCAGCTGGTTTTTGCGACGGAACATATCACTTTTGGCCCACTTTAGGTTACGGTAGTAACTCTAAAAGTGGGCCTTTGCGTTCGTCTTTTGACAGTTCGAAATTTCAATGAAAATAACGGTCCAACCATTCATCTGACTCGAAAATTGAATAACCAAATGTGTAGGGAAGAAAATTATCTACAACTTTGATCTCTTATGCTTTTTTTTTCATATTTCGTATCATTTCAGAGATATTTGCAAAAATAACGGCGATTTTGGGATGTCTGTCTGTCTGTCCGTAACGTGTTCCCTGTTTTTAAGACGAACCGTTCAACCGATCGCCACCAAATTTTACAGACGTAATTGTTGGCTACCAGAGACCAGAACCTCGCTTATTAAAATATTTCGGATAAGAAATACGTTAGTAATGCAAAAAAAAGGCCGTTTGTAATGTAATTTTAATTGCAACAAATAAACTGTTCATCTGAAGCGAAAATTGAATAAACAAATTTGTAGAGGAGAAAATTCTCTACAACTTTGATCCCTTACATTTTTTTCATATATCGTATCGCCGGCCGCGGTGGCTGAGGAAACTGAGGCGCTCTAGTCACGGTCTGCACGGGCACTACGGTCGGGAGTTCGAATCCCCCCTCGGGCATGGATATTTGTGCCGTCCTAGTTCGTAAGTAGTTCATAAGTAGTTTGTAAGTTTAGGGACTGATGACCCTGTAGTTAAGTCCCATAAGCTTAACAAACATTTGAACATTTTGAACATATCTCGAATCGTTTGAGATATTTGCAAAAATAACGGAGATTTGACACCCTCCACTGAATTAACGAAAACCAGCCGTTCGGAGATGTCAGGTGACATTCCTCGCCCAGAAATCTCCGTGGCATACGCCATCTTGCGTTGCGTATTCGATGATTTTCTTATTGTAACTTACACAATGTCATTTCAAAGCAATGGCGCACTGAAGAATTAACAAAAACACGTCGTTCTTCCCACGATAAATGGTAATCTAGTGTCTACATATGCCATATTAGCATCAGTCAACAGCGACCATCAATAGTATAGATTATTATTTTGGTCCAAAAGTTTTTAAAAACTTATAGAACTACAAATCTAAAGTGCGCCGTAAAACACGTCAGTGCGATTTTTTTTTTTTTACTTTAAATCACAAAAGGCTGGCCGATGATAGTATAATGACATTTGCCTTTGGCTTGGGAACACTGCAGTATTAATGAAACACTATTTTATGGTGCAAGAACTTCCTACTGTGACAGCGACCCCCCAAGCAAGACTTGGCGACCCCCTGAACACACTGAAAAACACTGTTCTAATGTAAATCATCATCATCATCATCATTTATGATTTTGCGATTCAGCGTTCAGTCTGGAGAAAAGTCCCCCGAACAAAATTCCTCCATGATCCCCTATCGAACATCGGTGGCTGGTCTTATGTTAATTCTTGATCGAATCCAAGTACTTTCTCTTTTCATATTCACAGAATATATGACTTGAACAACGAATGGGCAAATGTGTAAATGTTTATATAAAATATGCCAGTGACAGGCAATGCTCCTTTCGTTAGTGTGGAGGGGTGGGAATATTTGGAACCCTTACTCTCATGGAAATTAGTACATAGTGACTACGAATTTGAGTACTGTGGGCAGCGTGAAGCTGGGAATTTGTGTCTGACGGGAGGCGTGCTTAGGTAGTCCTTGCAGGTGCTGTGATCGCTGTGTCCCCAGTGGTGAAGAGGTCACCGCAACTGCCAAGAAAGCAGGAGACCCCGGTTCGAATCCCGGCTGGGCACACATTTACAGCTTTGACCATTCTCAGTTGAAGTCATATATTCTGTCAATATGGAAACAATAACAAGTGCAGGATCAGGAATGACGTCTGTTCTTTCGGAATAGACGACACATTATATATACTTTCTCTTTGGTGTAACTCGACTCCTTGGGAGTAGCGCAGTACCCAGTTGCATCCCTAGTTCTATATCCATTTTGTGACACTTCATTAGCAACAACAACTATTCTCGGAAAACTAATTTCTTCAGCAAAGTTTCGTGCATTTCTTTCGAGTTTAAGAATGAACAAGACTAGAGGCGCAACTGAGGAAAAAAAACTGGAGCAGACACTTCTCGATATACGGCGTCCATCTCGACATAAGACGAAAGTCGGCGTGTATCCGAGAGCTTATAGCTACCGGAGGGCCATCGAGAAGTCCACTTCAACCAGACAAAAGCGGCCGGATCTTCCTCTGTGGGACTCAATACATAAGACTTTATATAGAAGCTCGAACCGCGGATATAACGTATATCGGGTATCCCATTTGAGGAATAAAATGTGAGAGGCATACATCTCCTCATGGCAAAACAGTCGTTTGATAATACTGCTGAAAGATGCTGTCGCAGAGAATAGACAAGTAGCTGCTAGCAGTTGAAGATGTTTAGGCACTGTTTCTTCCACTACTGTCTTCGTAACAACATACCAGATCGCGCTTCACGAAAATACTACTGTTAAATTTTACTCGCTACTGATAACACTATGCAAATAAATAATATCAACAGTGTACATTACTGAAAAGAACCAGCGCAAATAAGTGTGAGCTTCCCATTTTCCCTAACTCCATGAGCACTTCTGTCAACCTTGACCACAGCGCTGAATCGCTCACGAAATTATAGAAATCAGTTTGATAAATACAAGCGGATATTTCAGACTGCTTTTCCTCAGTTTGAAACTCTTATTGCGAATAGGGACCGTGACTCCTGTCTAACTTGAGATGAAGTGGTTCAACTGCATCCGGCCCATGATCTAAATCTGCCCCAGACTGAATGGGGACCGATGTTTTCACGATTTCGTCATGTTATTTTAACTTTGCAGCCGGATAGTCTTACTGTTGGCGCAGTCGCATCTAACGTGTGCGCTGTTCTCATACGAATTGTGCAAACTAAACCGCTCAGCCGGCCGCGGAGGCCGAGGGGACTGAGGCGCTCCAGTCACGGTCTGCACGGCCACTACGGTCGGGGGTTCGAATCCCCCCTCGGGCATGGATATTTGTGCCGTCCTTAGGACTAGCTAGTTCATAAGTAGTTTGTAAGTTTAGGGACTGATGACCCCGTAGTTAAGTCCCATAAGCTATAAAATAAATAAATAAATAAATAAATAAAATAAACCGCTCAAAACAATTAGGGCATCAGGTGAGATATCATAGACAATACACATAAGGTAACGTATTTTATTCAGATATTGGTTACAGTTGTAATTTGTGTGTGATACAGTACGATAGTTTACTTTCTCGAGACAAGGTTAACACGGCGTTTCCTTAACCCTAGCTTAGTAACATCGGTCAAAATGACGGCTGCGTTCAAATTTTCAGTGAGCTGTGACGTTTCTATGAACAACTGTACACGGCACACGGGTAGAGATTTGGTTTGGAATCACACTCGCCGAATTGAGGAGCGTTACTAACAAAAGTTCAAATCCCCCTGAAAGACGGGTTAAAATCAGATATTAGTGACGCAGGGTTAAGGGGCTACCATAACAGTGAAAAAGTCACCTTCTTTGCCCTCTAATAACGTGTGTGATCACCTCTGACGGCCAGTACAGTTGCAAGGCGTGGCATGGACAGTATGACATTATCAACCAGCTCTTGAGAGATATTTGGCCAGTTTTCACGAGTGCAATATCCAGCTCTGCAGTCGTTGTGGAAGGTGCTGGTTTGGTTGCAATGCATCGGCAAAGTGCATCCCAGTCAAGTTCAGTTGGGTATAAGTTTGGTTTCAAATGTTTGTAGAGCTTATGGGACTTAACTACGGGGTCATCAGTCCCTAATTTACAAATTACTAATGAACTAGCTAATACTAAGGACGGCACAAATATCCATGCCCGAGGGGGGGATTCGAACCCCCGACCGTAGTGGCCGTGCAGACTGTGACTGGCGCGCCGCTGAGCGCTCGGCCACCGCGGCCGGCATAAATTTGGTGAACAACCTGGCCAATACATTGCTTTAATCCCCCCAGCTTCAAGAATGTTCACCAGTATAGCTCTATTGGGATACTGACGGTATTAGAACTGAAGCGTTCCGGGGTAGCTCAGTGGTAGAGCGCTTGCCCGCGAAAGGCAAAGGTCGCAGGTTCGGGTCACGGTCCGGCAGAGAGTTTTAATCTTGCAGGAAGCTTCACCATATTAATGCGCCTGCACGAACTACCTCGCATGCGCGCATATGAGGAAAATATTGCATGTAATATTAAAGCATGGAACGCAAGCCACGGAAACGGTCGTCAAGCACAGTGTTTGATAACAACACTGGTCGCAACAGCTGAATAGTCGGGTTCTTTTTCTCCCATCGATTAGTGTACAAGCAGACACTGCTCCGGTAGTCAGTTCGACGCGGACTTTTCTTTAGCTTAAATTCTAACTATACTGCACTGAAGTATTGGAACTTTCTGGAAGATTAAAATTGTGCACCGGACCGAGAGTAACTGGGATCGTGAGTCTCGCTTGCTTAACCCAGTCGGCGGAGAGCATTTTTCTGTGGAAGGCAAAGCCTCCCCGTAGTTCTCGCCTCGGTCAGGAGCGCAGTTTTAATCCGGCGGAAAGTTCCACGTCTGTATACATCTCTCCGCTGCAGAGTCAAAAATAAATTCTGGAGCGTTTGTTGTTCCTGCAAAGAAACTGCCTAGACAAATCCGAACAGAAGTTCTCAGAATAAACGTTTTAACCGCTTTGTCTAACTGTTCACAGGAAATACCACTTTGTTTTAAAATGACTTTAAAATTTTCTTCTGACAACTGATTTGGGTGAACTGTCTGTATTGCAAATTGAATATGAAATGAATAACAGGACTGTAATGACGTAATTAAAGACAACCTAGAAGAGGTTCGACGACTAGATAATCAGGGGTGATACGAACTTTCTAGGTTAAATACCAAATAATAAATCCATGTCCATAGACATATGTCATATATATATATATATATATATATATATATATATATATATATATATATATATATCAAACATATTAATTTGAATTAAAATTCGAACCCGAGAACTCCTGCTAACTAGGCAAAGTATAACCACCAACCCACCGCGACCTAATTTATTTATTTTTTTGTATTCAGAACAGCATCCATTTCAATCCAGCTTGAGTCCATGTAATACATTTTAAAATTTAGATATTTGTTGCCCAATAATGTAATATATAAAGCAGAGTGTCCATATGTGTGTACGTGTTGCATACAAATCTGCAGTTTTGATCCAATCTTTCACAAATTTTATACAAGTAAGCTTCAATCGATGAGAACAGTCGCCGTAAGTGTAAGAATCACGTACGATACATAGTTGACGAGATATGTCGTCATAAACAATGAGACGCGCGAAAGACTGCTGCATTTTGCGACAATACTGCTCATTTTCTCCTAAACAATTGGACCGATTTCAACCAAATTTGGTACACACATTCCTCACCGTGAGGTAACAATTGCTGCATGGTTAAGAATCACATACGGCACATGGTTCGAAAGATATTACGTCATAACCATGGATGGTTTGATTTTTAAAGGGACTTAACGACTATGGTTATCAGTCCCATGTCATAACCAATAGCAATCGAAAAAAATGGCATATAATGCGCGCGCGACTTTCGAAATACACTGTATGAGAATGACAGTACTTAGCGACTTGCAACAAACTTTAAACATAATTTCAAACCTTTATTAAACTTTTTCTCGCTGGCAACCATATTAAAATGATGAAAGGAAATAAGTTTCTCGCTTATTACATTTCCGCTGTTTATGGAGTAAAACTATGGCTCTCGGTATGACGTTACAGTTAATAATTTGAACACTACAAATTGTAGCGACAAGAAATTTTACAGACAGTATACACATATATAGTTGAATGTAGCTTCTAAAAATTGTATCACAGTACGACACGCATTTCGTGAGATATGAGCACATAAACAGTAACGTTCATGGAAAACCGCCCCTTTACTACTAACTGTATTCCCAGGAGATTTTACAGACATGCAGACCCTACACAAATGAATATATACCTGAAAAATGCCAGGAATAAATAAATATTCGGGCAACGCCGGGTTTTCAGCTAGTCAGCTATATAGATGGGCTTGTCATTAGCTACCTGTAAAATCAGGGGGCACAGCATGTGCTCGGGTTTGGGCACGTCACTAAGTGGTCGTCCGTCTGGACATTCCCACAGTCGCACAGAGGTTCCCCTCGAGGTAGCCACACCTGGAAATGTTGAACTTCCAGTTTGAGACCCCAGTCCTCAGCCTGTTGAGATTATTCCAAGCTATTAAGGATTTGTTACCTCCAACTGCAAGTTGTTCTTTCAGGGACAAGACAGGGTTAGGTGTTGTCTCCTTCCCTGCCTAGGCGGCTGTTGGTGCCCATGTAGTGGGTGAAGATTATCTGTCACTTGTTTCTTCCTCTCCACCTCGGCAGCTACTTGCCGCCGTATGCCAGGGGGAGCTATCCCTATGAGAGGGTAGATCTCTGTCGGCGTGGGTCTCAAACACCCAAATATGATGCACGCTGATTCATTTTCGGCCACGTAGATATGTCTCACGCGAGGCGAATTCTTCCACACAGGCGCGGCATATTCTGCTGCCGACAAAGTGCCATGGCTGTTGTTCGAAGGATTAGTGGATCAGCACCCCAGTTTGTGTTCGTTAATTTACGAATGATGCACCTAATGGTGTCCCTGCACAACACAAACTTCTGTCTCCATAGAACCGACAGGAACAGACCTCACGATTTAGAATGTAACATTTAGAACCCTGATATCCCAACTGATCCCCTCATTCTTTTGACCAGTGTACGTAAGATATGTCCTTTAGGAGGTGTTCTTCGGGATTTCTCCTCTTAAGCGACGTTTGTCTTATTACTAGTGTCTTAGAAAGGTGAACAGGTGGGTCATAACAGTTTTGACATAATTGCAAAACGACATATTGACCATAGCTGATTACTTTTTAATTTAAAAAAAAAATTTATTTTATTTATTTTAATTTTTTTCTGAACGCTACCGGTTTCGGTCAGTTTACTTTTATCAAGCTTCCAAAGAGGTATTATGCTCTTAGCTAATCTCTGCTAAATCTTGATAATGGTAAACTGACCTAAACGGGGTAGCATTGAGAAAAACAACTATGGTCAATATGTCGTTTTGCAAGCGAATTGTCTTAGTTGTGGTGTGGCTTCTTGTGTCAGTGATGTGTTGTCTTTTCCAAGCAGCTAACCTACTCAAACATCGCGTTAGGCGACGACAAGGCGTTCAGCTCGTCTATATATACGTAAACAAAGACTGACACCACATGTGGAATCACACATCCCGTAACGATTTTATATAAGTGAATTCGAAAACAAGGGAAAAAATATCTGCCACAGCGGGATTCGAAGCACCGACTCTGTGGTTAAGAGTCCAGAACGCTTACCACCTGTGCTATAGCGATATCCGCAAGTGCTTTACTTATTTGTACTTGCAAAATTTCTAAGTCGATTTTGTCGACAATTTTTGAGAGTTGCGTCGAATGGCTTTCGCTCCTGATTGTTATTTGAGTTCTGAACTTCACGTACCACAAATGTAAATAAATTCTAAAATCCGATACCCGTGTGGTCTCGTCGTTAGTGTGTCAGTTGCTCCCTCGGTTGCGTCTTTCCTTGTCGTGTATTGCGTTGTTTAGTGGGACTAAATCGCGACCAGCTGCACCCCCTCCCCCAAATCCCTCGGGACGTGGATCAGCAGTTGTCGGGTATTTTGCACCTCCGCGAAGAGAATGCAGGCGGACGCGTAAACAGCGCCAAACATTAGCATTTAAATTGGCGACGGGCCGTGGGCGGGAGGTGATGTCACGAGACGAGACACCGCTGGAGGGGAGGGGAGGGCATAGCAGGCCAGCTGCACAGTATTCTCTTCCCCAAAGTAGATCTTCGCAAACCCGCGCGCGCAAGCACGCACGCACACACACACACACACACACACACACACACACACACAGGCGTACCAACTAACTGCCAGAATACAGTCACAGTATCTTATACCTTTCCCTCTAGTAGTATGTGAGATCAAGGTTTATTTATTATGAATTCGCGAAACTACTGCGTCACTTTCCTGGGAATCGAACCAGGCACCTTCGCCTTTCGCGGGCAAGCGCTGCACGGATTGATCTATCCTGGAGCGCTTCACGACTCGCCCTCACAGCATTAGCTCGGCCAGTACGTCGCCTCCTACCTTCTATTGCGTTGTTCCCACGAAAGCCAGGTGTGCTGGCGCCCCGGTATCCTAACGTAAAACACACGAATTCTCAGCGGCACTGCTTCTAGGAACAGTGGGAAGTAATTTCGAAGGAACATGACCAGTGTTTCCACTCTTTTTTTCTATTTATCGCACCATGTTGAACAGAATTTTCCTTTCCTTCTCTCGACCTGAGCCCGAATTTCCCCGAATTTTTCCCCGCAGTACAAATAAACGCAATAACTATAATTAATATTATATGTCATATGATCTTGTAATTCACAAATTCTGTTACTTGTTTATTCATGAGAATAACATACATTTTGTATAATATCTGTTAATTTTATTTAGCTATTTACATCATCACCTGTTTAACAGTCTTGGATAATATCAAAGGGACTCAAACAAAATTCCAATTTTAGGCTATTTTTCTACAAACTATAATTGCTAACCAATGAGCAAATAGGAAAGTTATGATATAAAATACTGATTGATTTTGGCTCAAACACACTTGAAAACTAATTGACAAATTTAATGTGGAAAATGACTTCAACATTTATAAAAAGCAGAAATTTGTTTCTAGACGCCACAATATGGTATACTGAGTGACGAGGCAAACAAGAGCTGTCAGAATAATAGGTCACCTCAAGCGGTTTTGTGATGAAGAAAGGAGAAGCACCCTGTCTCTCAAAGCAAACTTTCAATGCCTCAAAAGTATCTCACGCAGAACCGGACACTTACTTTCACGCTACACGTTCGAGCGAAAACTGAAATACTTGGCGTCAATCTCTGTATATCACAAAGCTTGGCAGAATTGGAAGAAGGAACTATTGCGACGAACAGCGAAAACTATCAAGTAGAGCTACATACAGGCCGCTCTACCATTTTATCACGTACTCTGACTGTATTGACGACTGTAGTACATACAGTTTTGACAGGTACTTTAATAACGCTCTAATATCTCTTTACAATTAAATAGATTAATTTTTTCGATTAAGAAGAAAATAAAAATTGTATTAGATTGTATGCAGTAGCACGGCGTTGAGAATGCATCAGAAGGTAATTTTTTGTCCACGAACTGTTTCCCTTTTTATTCCCTCTGCACCTTGCAATTTCCCTAAAAATAAACATTTTTCACCAAAGAGCAAATGCTGAACATGACTTTCCTCAGTATATCGAAAATACGTAAGATCTAGTCACAAGGCCGCTGACAACACCATCACACATTCCAAAAGAAGTTACAACGTCGACATAAAAAATGTTCAAATGTTTGTAAATCTATCGGACCAAACTGCGTGGTCATCAGTCCGTAGCTTACCAACTACTTAAACCTAGGTAAACTAACCTAAGGACAAACACACACACCCATGCCCCAGGGAGGACTCGAACCTCCACGGCGAGCATCCGCGCGCTCCGCAGCGAGACGCCTTAGACCGCTCGGCTACTCCACCGCGGCACGTCGACATACAAATGCGAGTGGCTTTTCGTCATCGTGTACATAATATCATCAATATATAGTGAAAGTTTCGTCCCAATTTCTGCAGCGCTTTGGGCGTTATACGGTGTGGTAAACCTCTATCCCAGCCACAACGGAGATTTTAATATGGAGCTGAAGGGGTTGCTTATTAAGTTGCCTAAAATAGTCCTGTATGTATAGACACTAATTTTCAAACCAGACGAGTTTTCACGGTGTTTTCTCATGTAACTTCAGCGCAGCATCAGGCAGCAGACCTGTTCTATTACATCAAAATCGGATGACAGAAGAAAGATATATCGCTACTTCACGTACTATGTAAAATCATCGTGTCTGTTTCACGGTACCATTATCTTTTAATTGAGTTTTTTATAGTAAAATCGAAGTTACTAACTTTATGTAGTAATGTTGGTGCCTATTTATTATATGAGTATGAGCCAGTAAATAAGTCATTAACTGAGTTAGACACGCCAGTACTGCGCGCTGAGAAGGGATATTTCTCTACCACCACGGTACATCCGGCTTGTGGGATGCAGTAACTTAAGGAACCAAATCAAGTTACAGCTCAAAAACGTCACAGGATGCAAATCATGGCATAAAAATTCCAAGATCCAGGTTTTTAGAGCCTTCTCGAACAATGCGACGAGTGTTCGAATTTACAGGTGGAGTCAGATGAAAAGTAAAGAAATGTTCAGGCTTGTGAACTAAGTACTGGTGTGTCTACTAAGTTTAGGGACTGATGACCCCGCAGTTAAGTCCCATAAGCTCAACTAACATTTGAACATTTTCTTATTCCAGGTCTTAAAGTACAAGGTCAAGCTGGCCATTCCAGTCCATGAATTTCAAAATTTCAGTATTTAAATATATACATCTGTATTATTATTATTATTATTATTATTATTATTATTATTATTATCATTATTCAGTGGCTATTAAACTGGATCTGACCATGATACTCAGCAATGCATCACAGTATTAACTAAACTTCACAAAAGTAGTGATGATATATATATATATGCATACATGTTACTTCACTATGTTTTTCCTTTTAATTTTGAAACTCCAGCCAACATCCGATATATTTTCGATCCGTGACACAGACACGCCACACCTATTATTTGGATACAACATTTACATTGGCTATAAACATATCACCTACAACATGATCAATGGTACGTGGTGTCAGTCCAGAAGCAATTCCAAGAAGGGGCACACAGTTTCCCTGCCTTGCGCTGCGCACGTCACTGTGACGTATATTATGTTGTTATTTATATTTTATTCTTGGGGGGCTGACATTTAATGCTACCCGAGGGAATCCGGGCCGCATCCCTACTAGTTCCTTACTTCTAGTTACAGAATGAACACTTGTGAGTCTATAGAATGTACGTTACTGGTACCCAGTATCAGAACGGGCAGTGCATTTGCGAGGAAAGTTAGGATGAAAAACTAGCCGCCACTGTGTAAGCGAGCAGTGGTTCTGTATCTTCGTAAGTCATTAAACCTGTGACTACTTTTGCAATGCAAACTACAGAAGCGTCGACGGCCTGCCTGCCCAATAATCTGGACACTGTTCTATATAAATGAGGCATTTGTATGAAACTACTAGTCTACACATTATTTACGGAATTTACGTTACCAGTTTATGGACATCAAGGAAAGAAGGCAGTGTCATCAGCACGAAACGTACCTGTAAAAGAGAAATAACAGCATTAGATCAAAGCACATTGAATAACGTGACCAACAATTTCAAGTTGCCTTAATTTTACTGAGATACAAGACGGCTGTTTAACCCTTATTTGGCACACACAGAAATCACGAGAAGATTAAGTATTATGTTACTGAAATGTATAGGGCCATGTTAATAGATTTATACGTTTCTTTTTTTTTTTTTTCCAAAATATATTTTGTGGTTTGTAAGTAACATTACCCAAAAACTTTGCATGGTGGTACAGTATCAGTACTACAGGTTTGTTCTTATGACTGCAGAAATTATTGTATCTTTGACTATTTCATGTGAAACGTGTGAAAACAAGTCGTTTTTGGTAAAAAGTTCAGAACCATCACATGATTTCCACATTTTACAGTCACGTACCTCTGAAGACAAAACTTGCAAATTCCTTTCGGCCCGTAATCGCCCGCCGCGGTGGCCGAGGGGACTGAGGCGCTCCAATCACGGTCTGCACGGCCACTACGGTCGGGGGTTCGAATCCCCCCTCGGGCATGGATATTTGTGCCGTCCTTAGTATAAGGTAGTAGATAAGTAGTTTGTAAGTTTAGGGACTGATGACCCCGTAGTTAAGTCCCATAAGCTTAAACATTTGAACATTTGATTTGAGCCCGTAATCTGTATTGTCATGTCTGTCATATCATACATTACTGACTGGTGCAGGAGATGCTATTTCGGTCTTAATAGAGTTATTGTCCATTTTGTAATGGTCTATCAGACGTCCTTTTCCCAATAAATCTAAGTCCATTTTCAGTCTCCCAAATAAGAACTAGTCAACAATTTTCCATAATGAATCAATTTCAAGGCTACCTCTTTCGCTTTTAAAAGAAGTTTTCCATGTATCACGAAAAATATCGTCACAAAATTGAAACAAACATGTACTCGGTAACTTATGGTTTGAGTGTCCGCTAAGGATTCAGTTTATTGGTTTTCTTAAAAGACAACGTAACATCATTTTATTGGAGACCTTAAATAAAACTTCCAACATGTTTCAGAAAACTACGCGCAATTTTGATATTTCCTGAGAGCAATATTGTCAAAGAAAGGGTTAAAAAGTAAGGTGACTTTTCAAATTGTACGGCCATTGTGCAATGGGGAACAAACAGATGTAGATGTACCGAATCTGAATAAAGTCCAAGAACAGAGCATTGCGCATGCCCTAGTTCCGAAGCGCAAGTGTTGACAACTCTAGCGGTCTTAGGAGCTTCAGTTTGTCTTTACATCGTCAAACAGAAGCAATGTAATAGTGAGGATACAGTATATGTCGAGAGTCATAGCAGCTTAACTCATTTATTTTGGAAAACATTATTTGAGCACGTAGAAACTGTTGAGCTATCAGAACTCCACGTGCGTAGATTTACCACAACGAACCGCTTCTTGCTTATGTTTCGTTGGCCGAGTGGATAGGCTGACGGTTTACAAAGACTAAGGGACACGATTTCGAGTACCACTGAAGTCAACTTCTTTGTCAATACATGTGCTGAATAGTTTTTAATATTAATTCTCTACGAGTTGTGCAATTATAGGCTCTTCTAGATTCCACATTCTTAAACGTATTCCATTCTGTAACAGCCTAATCTTTGAAAAACACACAGTTATGTGGCATGTTCCTTTGTTGCTTTTTTTTGTAACCATACATTTTATGTTCGTCCTTTGAGACCAGAAGATGATGTCTATGTACATCGAAACCGGTCGTCTGTTATAAATAAAGACGAAATACCGCAATCTTGGCATTTCATTATTCACAAAAATTCTTTCATGCCTATTTATGAGTAACATTCACTTGTAACAACACGTGTTCGTGTATTGTGCCGTTGCTTATAAACGGAGTGCAGAAATCTGACGCAAATTATTATACGGCATGATACATACGGCATTCCAAAACTAGCGAGTGTGGAACCTCACAGTGATCTCAATGGTTAACACTGGATACACAACTGTACTGTTTTGAATCTATCAAAATCGTGACACTATTTGTGTTACGTTGGCAACTCCGTACGTATAGATCGTGTTGTTCTTTTGTTCAAATGTTTGTAGAGTCTATGGGACTTAACTACGGGGTCATCAGTCCCTAAACTTACAAACTACTTATGAACTAGCTAACACTAAGGACGGCACAAATATCCATGCCCAAGGGGGGATTCGAACCCCCGACCGTGGTGGCCGTGCAGACCATGACTGGCGCGCCTCAGTCCCCTCGGACACCGCGGCCGGCTGTTCTTTTGTATTCTGAGCCTTTGAAAATAAGATATGAATGATTAATTACTTTAATAAATACATTATACTAAAGTTCGAGTCGTTTATGCTTGAAGAGAACTCAAAGGAAACGGAGTTCAAATCCATAGATGAACTATATTTTTAGTCAGTTCCTATCACATTCAGTTTAATGAATAAACAGCACTGTTTTAGAGGCTACTTTTCGTGTTTATTTCTCTATTTGCCTCTTGTTTATAATGATTTCCGTTTGAGGCCACCGTCTGGAAAATACTGCATGAAAAATAACGCTTATATCAAACACCTCGAATTGATGGTTTTTACACCTTCATTTATCTCTCTACAGTAAAACAATTTATCCATTTAACGCAATATGGTAGAAACATTACTTCTGAATAAAAATATAACTGACGTACACGTTTAAAAAAAAAAAAAAAAAACAAAAAAAACAAAAAAAAAAAAAACCATGCCGTTTTCTGCAGTTTCGTTTCAGGAGTATACGGTTTATTGCATGTGTCAACTATTTTGTGAGTAGTATTAAATTTTTCATAGGTAGCTGCCGTTGTATTTGTGTTACTTTGTTCGGAAAGCAACAAGAACAAAAGATTACAGGTGTCGTAATGTTAAATTCGGTGTACGCAAATAGTAACAACTAGATAGAGACAGATATACGTTCACCAATATGGCGTCGAGCGTCACGCTTTCGTAATACACAGTACTGACTCCAGACACAGGGTAACATATACAGAGGAGCAGCCGCCCTTAAACCACTGTCCTACGCTCCCCTCGTGCCGGCCGCGGTGGCCGAGGCGACTGGCCGTGCGACCAGTCACGGTCAGCACGGCCACTACGGTCGGGGGTTCGAATCACCCCCCTCGGGCATGGATATTTGTGCCGTCCTAGTTCGTAAGTAGTTCATAAGTAGTTTGTGAGTTTAGGGACTGATGACCCCGTAGTTAAGTCCCATAAGCTTAACAAACATTTGAAAGAAAAAAAAAAACGCTCCCCTCGTAGTTCAGTAAGATGCTAGCAGGTGTCAGGCGGATCGCTGGCTTAGGGTGCCTCTCGCTCGTCAGAGGGTACCGTGGAGGGGAGGCTGAGGGGAGAGCTCGTGCCGCCTGCCACGAGGCCACGGCTGTGTCCAGCTTGCTGTCGTTTGAGGGGAGGTGGTGGTGGGGGCAGCCGCTACCTGCCGCCTGCTCTGGCCAGTTTAAAGAGCTGTTTCTGACCGCAACGCCATCATGGGACATCTTACGGGACTGTTGGAAACCCTCCCTCCCCGCACCCCTGAGCGTAGGACCGGGCTCTTACGGAGGTTTCCCGTCTGTATATATTTGCTCCAGGTTATCTTTTGCTCACTGGGAACCTCATGTGAGCAGCTGTTGGGATAGTGGGGCAAAGTGCTGAATGGAGTGAGCCGTGCAGGTAGAAGAGTGAGTAGGACTTTCCCTGGATCTACCGTTTGCTCTCACAGTTTGCCTGCGCCCTCAGTGACCCACATACGACTGCTGGGCCACTTCCTCGACGTCACGACGGTGACGTGTAGCCCTCCGAAGACCGACAAATGGAAATGAATAGAGAGGTCGGGGAGTAACAATAGCAGCGGCCGCGGAGACGTGGCAGCGACAGGCCATCAGTATGCATCGTGCAGCACTACCGCGTGGGCGGACCGCGTCACAGGGGGTGTGGGAGGGGCGGAGCGGCCAGGGGCTCCATAATTTATGGCTCCCGGCCTCCGCCTGGTCAGCCGGTTTCACTCCACCGCCGCCGCTGGCGGAAATAGCCCGCGCTACTTGCTGCACCGTCCGTCGCAAAACTGCAACAAACTACTGACAGGAAATTGCGACGCTACCTGCCGAAGAGCACTGAACTGTATCACTGGAGAAAGCTGAAAATTTGTGCTCGGCCGGAATTCGGCACAGGGTCGTCCTGCTACTAGGCAGTCGCGCTGACCACTTAGGCCCTTTTTAAACGATGAACGAACTTATAATATCAATGTAAATACAAATAAACAATCCCTGGGCGGATTTTCGCCTCGAATGTGTCAAAGACATTAATGGTAAATCTGAGGCATTGAATTAAAATTTGTGATGCGACCGGGAATCGAACCCGGACCTCCATGCTTACTATATAGGATGTCTTACCGCTAGACCACTTTTTTATTTTTTGTATTTTTTATACAATCTACGTTATTGGTTTACATATATAACCTTAACATTTTTGATAAATTTATAATTACATTACAAATCATTCTTTATGAAGTCTGAAAATACTTGTCACTGCACTCAATATGTTGACTTGGAACAACTAATTTTGTTTAGACTCCATGTTTTGATAATGCATGTACCACGTAATATTCTCCATTTACCTCTCAGTCTTGATTTAAAACGGCAATTAAAAATCTCTGACAATGTTGTTTATATTTATAATGCTTCCTCAAAGAAAAATGCTCTTCATTGATAAATTGAATGTAGTCTAAATTTGGATTACCCTTCTTAATTGTATAAAATACATACTGTCCAATGAGCCAGTTATAACTATTATGTTTTGCATCCGGAAATAAATTGTATTCTGGCTTAAGTACATCTTTTATTGAAACATAATTCTCAGATGTTCTACTGATTATGGCTAGTTTTCTCCTTGTCCACTTCCAAATCAAAATCTTATCTTTACACGTAAGAACATGTTCTAAAGTATCCACTAGTTGACATGTCTCACAAAAAGGAGTGAGTCGTAAATTTATTGTGTGTAACGTTTCTCATCACTAGCGATTAAGACGCCTCAGAATAGTCTAAGCACGATTTTTCCTTCAGGTCACAAATTTTAATTCAGCTTCTATGTTCCATAGAACATTGCCACTACCTCCAAGGCTCTCCATGCAGCGGAATAGCACCTCAGCAATGGACATATTGGAACATTCCTGTTAAAGGTGACATAAATATCAATGTAAATACAAATAACAATTCCCGAGACGGATTTTCGTCTCAAAAATTTTAATTCAATGCTTCAGATTTATCATTAATGTCTTTGACATATTCGAGACGAAAATCCGTCTCAGGGATTGTTCATTTGTATTTACATTGATATTTGTATCACCTCAAAGAGGAATACTCCAATACGTCCATTGCCGAGTTGCTATTCCGCTACATGGAGAGCCTTGGCAGTTCTATGGAACACAGAAGCTGAATTTGTGACGTGAAGGAAATCGTGCTTAAGAGTATTCCGAGGCGCCTTAATCGATAGTGATGCGGTGGCCTAGCGGTCTACGAGGTCAAAATAAGTAACGAGACAGACGATGGACACGAGACCAAGCTTAGTACATGGGGATTACAACATGGATAAACCACGTGAAGACGAGCACTGCCTGAGGACAGCCTGCTGCGAAGACCACGAGAAAAAAAAAAAGAAAAAGAAAAAAAAAAGAGGATAACAACCATTGGTACCCAGTACATAAACCAAGAAGTAGTTTTTATTTACCTTCAGAAGATCTTTCGTTTAAAGGCGATGAAGCCGGGCCGAGAACGCAAATGTTGGCGAGCGTAAGGATGGATTGAAGGGGAGGAAGGACTACCCCCCCCCCCCCAAAAAAAAAAGCTGTAAGACGTCTGCCTAGAAAGCATGGAGGTCCGGGTTCGATTCCCAGTCGCATCACAAATTTTAATTCAATGCTTCACATTTATCATTAATGTCTTTGAACTTATAATATATTGGCAATAGGTTGCGTTAATGGCGGCCGTTCGTCGTTTGAACGGCTTCACTAGTACGATCGCGTCAGTATCGACGCGCCATAATCGCAGCGATAAAGTTATAGGGCCCGTCCTAAATTCGGTACTTATCGGGTTCAGTGCGCATGCGCGAGCTAGCAGCCGTCTGCTGTAGTCACTGCTCCAGTTACTCAGTCATTTTCCTTCCTATTTACGTATGTTTTGCATTTTGTTAAAACATTTCTGATCACAATGTATTCCACAATGCATTTTATTATGGCGGCATTCACACTGTCCGTCACGTCAAGCTTTCTCGAGAAGAAAGTTTTTTTGATGGAACGGTCGTCTGCTAACATCGGAAGCTGACCTATTTTCGTCACGCGATTTTCATGTTGTAGTTTCGACGATTTCACAGTTTGCACGCAAATATATCTTATTATTCTTTATTTTATTATTATACTTTGGTTTATCGGTAAATGCCAAATTTTTCATTACGACTTAAATATTTTTCTCAATTGAGTGTCCTCAATGCGAGATAGTATTCTGAAATCGAACAATGATTTATGTTTCGCAATATTGCACCAGAAAAGAGCGAAATTAATTGTTCATTTCACTAACATTGTTATTTGATGGCGCAAATTTCATTAAATAACATTTTAAATGAAAAAGTCAGTCCAAATGAAGGACAAAAATTCAGTTGGGCACGACGGTGTTAATAATGTCAGAGGGCAAATCGTAGTGCATAAAGTAAACAGGCTCTATTTATGAATGTTCCAATGATTTTAATTCTATGGGACCAGACTACGTTGGTCATCACTCCCTAGACTTACAAACTACTTAAAATAAGGTAAACGAACCTAAGAACAACACACACATACATGCCGGAAGGAGGATTCGAACCTCAGACGTGGGTGGCCGTGCGATCAGTAATGTGGCGTTCCAGACCGCTTTATTTTTTCGATTGAAAGTATATGTGGATGTTTTCAAATTATGTTTCACTTCCAAGCACTTTACCACACTTCAGTTGACCAAAAACAACCGGGTAATCAAAAAGTCAGTATAAATTTGAAAACTTAAAAAAAGATGGAGAGGTAAAAATTGACACACATGCTTAGAATGACATGGGGATTTGCTAGAAAAAAAAATGTTAGTAATGTCCGACAGAAGGCGCTTCATCTGTTCAGAAAAAGCAATAATTAGCATAACAAATTAAGACAAAGCAAAGATGACGTTCTTTACAGGAAATGCACAGAACAATAGCTGTAGTCGAGGAATAATGTTGTGAACAGTGCTGTAAAGCATGTCCGGAGTTATGGTGAGGCATTGGCGTCAGATGTTGTCTTTCAGCGTCCCTAAAGATGTCGGTCGATCACGATACACTTGTGACTTCAGGTAACACCAAAGCCAATAATCGCACGGACTGAGGTCTGGGGACCTGGGAGGCCAAGCATGCCGAAAGTGGCGGCCGAGCACACGATCATCACGAAACGACGAGCGCAAGAGATCTTTCACGCGTCTAGCAATATGGGGTAGAGTGTCATCCCCCATAGAAATCGTACGTTCCAACAGGTGTTTAACAGCCAGGCTGGGGATGATGCGGTTCTGTAACATATCGGCGTACCTCTCGCCCGTGACGGTAGCAGTTACAAAACCAGTATCACGCAGTTCCTCGAAGAAAAAGAGACCCGATAACGGTAGATGTGGTAAATCCAACCCATACCGTGACTTTGTCGTCGTGCAATCGAGTTTCCACGACATTTCTAGGATTTTAGGTAGTCCAGATTCAGTAGTTGTGGGCGTTGACAGACCCTCGGAGAGTGAAATGAGCTTCGTCGGTCCACAACACGTTACTCAACCACTCGTCATCTTCCGGCATCTTTTGAAACGCCCACACCGCAAATACCCTACGCTTCACTATATCGCCAGGTAACAGCTCATGATGCCGATGGATTTTGTAAGGATAGCATCGGAGGGTACGCCCAAGTACCAACCAAACAGTAGTGTATGGAAAGCCAATGCGACGTGCGACTGCACGAGGGCTGACTTCCCCCTGCATAGACGAACCCGCTACAGTCTCCAATTCTTCCCGAACTGTCTCGGCATCATTACGGCCACTACGGGGTCTATCGTCTAAACAACTTGTGGCTTCGAACTTCATTTGTGAAAGGACCTTTACCCGTTCGAATCCTCTTGGTATGGCGATAGGAAAGTAACGCTGAACTAGCACATTCCCCATTCTGATAAAACAGCTTCACTAAAAGCGCCGTTTCAGGTAACGTCAGCATGCTGCGACAGCTGATGCATCTGATTCTCTCATTGCAGCTCCTTTTATACACGATTTTCATCCGCAGTCACTGACGTTTTGCTGTCCAACGACATCTGTCGGACATTTTTTGAACTTCTTTTGTTCTAATAAAACCCCCATGTCATTCGAAGCATATATTATTAAACTATGACTTTCTACATAACAGATCATCGGTCGTAACCTCACTTTCAACATCGGGTATTGGGATACTGTAAGGAAATTGGCGTCACTATCAGTGTGAATACAACTAGATGTAACGGTGCCGTGACGTGACGTTGACGTAACGGACAGTGTGAATTGGTCTTTCTTATGCAGAATATGTACCACTGGTTTACATCCCCGAAAAACAACAAACTAGACTCCCAAAACATTCGCTAGCAGGGCTTACGGCACGGTTTACATTACGTTTATTGTGTAAACACGCTGCCCCAAGATGTTGGACGAGTTTATAGTTCAGGGCTACTACGCAAGGAGCGCTTCACTAGACTATTGTTTATCGTTTGAAAGTGGCTTTACCCCGCTGAGGACGCAGCCATCACCGCGGACGCGCGTGTCGTCAGTTGCAAGAACTAAGCTTGTCCACACACTACTATTGTAATGCCCATGCCACTCAGCACTCTTGACATTTCGGTGATTCGTGTAAGTCTTCGGGCCTGACGCGTATCCGCACTGAAGGAGGGAATGTCGGAAGATATCAAATACAGGGTGATCCTAAAATATGTCAAAAATTAAACGGTAGGTACTGGGGACCGAAATAAGCAGATTTAGTAAAGGAATGTGTCGTCGGTAATGACTTATATTACAGTGTGTACACAAGTATAAAAGGAAACTGAAAAGGGAAGCAAAGACAAAAAATGTGTCTATTGATAGAAGAGGTGCGCGAAAGAAGGGCCACCAACAGCGATGCAAGATTCACAGCGACGGTGCATGGATCGTCGTACTTCAGAAAAGACGTCAGGCATGCGAGCACATGTCCAGCAGCAACAGATCTACTCCAGATGTGACGGGACTCTCGTACACCGGGCTTTTAGTGTGACCCCGAAGGAAGCAATCCACGCGGGTTAACCCCTTAATGCATGACTTTTTATTTGAAGCTATAAAAACTACCACGATTAATGTATATTGGATATATACTGAGAAAAATGTTGAAAAAAAGAACTTGAAATTGTTTTGCACTACTAGCAACAAAAAGTTCATAGATGGTCAGCTATATAGTGCTTCCATGATATACCAACTGCAGTGAAAGTCATTATTATGCCTCTCACCATTCCAGAAAGTAACTCGTAATACAACAATAGTATGTGACTGACTACTTTTACATGGCAAAGGAGGAATATAAATATAAACAAACGCACATGTTTGGACTCACTCAATGCAGTTAACTGTCGAAATGATCCAGTAGCATTCTGCAATTTATAATTTCTAAGACGAGCTATTAGCATATGTAACACTATCTATACAACCAGCTACAAATGAATTTATGGTAAAATGTTGACCATTTTGAGAGATAAATGAAAAAATAAGGTAAATTTTATATTTGGACTGTGACTAACGGATATTCATATGTAATAGGAAGCTCTGTTCTATTAACGATTTCGCAGCCTCCACCCCCAATACTTCATACGGTTGTAGCTGCCAAACTAAACTCGATAAAAATGTCATTCAAAATTCTTTGTACACAGCTGATGTCAAAAATTCCACTGCATGATAGAAACAACCATTGTTCCATTAGCAAAATTTCTTTCTAGTTAGTTTTACAATCTGTTTATTGGCTAACAATACGAGTCTTTGACTACCGATTCATTCTGTGAAAACCGCACATCAATCGCACTTTCAGTTTCCGCAATTTTTGCGGTGCAAGTGTTAGGTGATTCACCCTGTATATAGTTCCATTTTGGTTACAAGATATATTTATTCCTTTAGTAAGCAATGGTTTTCTGCACGGTTTCTTACAATTATATTAAACTAATTTCTTGGGGGAAATGACAGAGCTTGTCTGACATCACCAACGATTTATTTTCCTACCTAAGAAATTCGTATTGCAGCTTCGTCTATGTAGATACAGTGCCATTCGTCACCTTCATACATTCTACAAAGACCTGGAATACAAATGCTCGACACTTTCCACGAATGAGTTCTGGATGTTTTTGGAAAGTAGACTACGCATTAAGCTTACCTTCGTCATAAACAATCTAAGCCCCGCGAAGTGGTATTTCGGTGGTACTGGCGTCCATTAAGTTTTCAGCTATTGACCACTGGGACTAGCTGGCAGGAATTATTCACTGGTTAGCGTGTTACCGCCGCACCGGCCCGCCCGGAGGCTCAGACGTGGGGAGGGGTTTTCGCTGCGCTCGGCCCTTGGGGACCCTCATCCGCGTCTTGCCTGGAGACCGACCGACGTATTTTTCCCTCTCGTGCTGCTGCATCAATACTGCCCTCAATGCTTCGATTCTACCACTCCTTTACACTGTTATAGTCGGATCAATGTAGTAGGACGGATTGGCAAACCTGTACTCTGCCATATCAGTTTTGTATTGCAGGAGATGGAATTATAAATGAATAACATACAGGGTGTCCAGAAAAGGGGCTCCCTGATTTCAAAATTAAATATCTCGAAAACAAAGATCGATAGAGGAATGCAGTAAACGGTATGTTTATTGTGAAAGCTGTAAGAAGTTTATACAGCAGTTTGAAATAATAGTTACAAAAGCTGCTAACGGATGACGCTATACTCGGTACAGCTCATATCAGCATACATAAGTGAAATAATCGTATGAAAACACACTTTGCAAACAATCACATCACAGTGTTTTCAAAATGTTCGCCATTGGCAATACAGAGGTGGCGCAAACGAAGAATGATATTCGCCATCACATTTCGCAGTGTCTCTACCTAAAAGGATTCACATGGCACAGAGATCGCCGATTCAAGCTCGTCCAGCGTGGCGGGATGCTTCGGGTAGACCATGTCTTCCACTGTACCCCACAAAAAAAGTCACAGGGAGTCAGATTCGTCGAATATGGAGGCCAATCCATGCCTGCACCAGTAAATTTGGGATATTCCAAGCAATGACTCGATTCCCGAAGTATTCCTCAAGAAAGCGAAACACTTGTTCGGTCCGATGTGGTCGGGCTCCATCTTGCATAAACCATTCAGTACCTGGTCGATCCTCTAACGGTTGCTGTGTGGTCACAAATTGTTCCAAAATTGCAACGTAACGTGCGCCAGTGACCGTTTCTCGAATGAAAAAAGGGCCAATAATGCCTCTGCTGCATACTGCATCCCACTCAGTAACTTTAGGAGAATACAGGGGTTTCGCTTCACACCAATATGGGTTTTCGAAACCCCAAAAGCACCAGTTCTGGTTATTCACGTATCCATTCAGGTGGAAGTGTGCTTCATCTGTCAACCAGACGCAGCCAACATCAAATCGTTCACTATCAATCATTGTGAGCATCTGATTAGGAAAGACAACCCTTTGTTACACAGCTCGTACGGGTATCGCCTGGTGCGTTTGAATTTTGAATGGAAACATGTGTAGGGTCTTTCTCAGTATTTTCTGCGTGCTGGAACGCTTCAAATCAGTCTCAGATGCAATTCTACGGACGAATGACATTGGATTTCGCTGAATAATTCCAGAAACTCTGGCGATATTTTCAGGCGTTTGCTTGCGGCCAACATGCCCCACTAGATCATCAGTTACGCTGCCTGTTGGTTGAAATTTTGCGAAGAGCGTACGAATGGTTTTCGCATCGGGTCCTTTTGGAACATTAAATTGTTCTTGAAAACTTCGTCTTGTTGCCGTATGACTCTATTTTAACCTGCGGTACTCTAGCATGAGAAAAAAATGCGTTGTTCAATGGAGTACATGGTTTTAATCTCTTCCTTCGGTACGCTAACCTCCTTTCACCTTTCAATAGTGGAACTGATCGCCCTGGGCTTCGGATCACTGTTTATACTAGGCATTACGTATGGCGATTACATCGCCATCTGTTAGCAGCTTTTGTAACTATTATTTCAAACTGGTGTATAAACTTCTTACAGCTTTCACAATAAACACACCGTTTACTGAATTCGTCTATCGATCTTTGTTTTCGAGATATTTAACTTTTAAATCAGGGAGTCCTTTTCTGGACACCCTGTAAGTAGTAATGAAAAAGATTTATTGAATGTAGGTGTTATGATTTGTTTTATGATGTGATACTTAAACGTGTTTTGTGTCTGTTTCATGGTCGATCGACGTACTGCAGTGAACAGGAGCAGCGTCGCCGCAGCACCGACCGGCATCAGCGAACTGGCCATCATGAAGTCACGAGGCAGCGGACGTCTCTCTGCCTTCTTTACTGCCACACATCGATTGTCCTCTAAGAAAAAATATATTTAAAAAAATGCAAAAATGCTATTCTATCACGTTCGTTCAGTCTCATGTCGATATTTGATTGGATCACTAGCAAATGTTAACGCTTATTATGTAATTTGAGCCAATAAATATGAAACACACTACTGGCCATTAAAATTGCTACACCAAGACGAAATGCAGATGATAAACGGGTATTCATTGGACAAATATACTAGAACTGACATGTGATTCCGAGAAATCAGTACCCAGAACAACCATCTCTGGTCGTAATTACGGCCTTGATACACCTGGGCTTTCACTCAGGGCTTGGATGGCGTTTACCGGTACAGATGCCCATGCAGTTTCATCACGATACCACAGTTCATCAAGAGTAATGACTGGCGTATTGTGACGAGCCAGTTGCTCGGCCACCACTGACCAGATGTTTTCAGTTGGAGAGAGATCTGGAGAATGTTCTGGCCAGGGCAGCAGTCGAACATTTTCCGTATCCAGAAAGGTCCGTACAGGACCTGCAACATGCGATCGTGCTTTATCCTGCTGAAATGTAGGGTTTCGCAGGGATCGAATGAAGGGTAGAGCCACGGGTCAAAAGGCCACGGTTCAAATTGCCGACGAAGCGAACAAGAGGTGACCGAGACGTGTATCCAATGGCACCCCACAGCATCACGCCAGGTGATACGCCAGTATGGCGATGACGAATACACCCTTTCAATGTGCGTTCACCGCGATGTCGCTAAACACGGATGCGACCATCATGATGGTATAAACAGAACCTGCATCTGAAAAAATTTGCATTCGTGCACCCACGTTCGTCGTCTCGTACACAATTGCAGGCGCGCCTGTCTGTGATGCAGCGTAAAGGGTAACCACAGCCTTGGTCTCCGAGGTCATAGCCCATGCTGCTGCCAACGTCGTCGAACTGGTCGTGCAAATGGTTATTGTAAACGTCCCAATCTGTTGACTCAGGGATCGAGACGTGACTGCACGATCCGTTACAGCTGTGCGAGTAAAATGCCTGTCATCTCGACAGCTAATGGTACGAGGCCGTTGGGATCCAGCATGGTGTTGCGTTTTGTCCTCCTGAAAGCACCGATTCTACATTCTGCTAACAGTCATTGGATCACGACCAACGCAAGTAGCAATGTCGCGATACGATAAACCGCAATCGCGTTAGGCTACAATCCGACCTTTATCAAAGTCGGAAACGTGATGGTACGCATTTCTCCTCCTCACACGAGGCATCACAACAACGTTTCACCAGGCAACGCCGGTCAACTGCTGTTTGTGAATGAGAAATCGGTTGGAAACTTTCCTCATGTCAGCACGTTGTAGGTGTCGCCACCGGCGCCAACCTTGTGTGAATGCTCCTGAAAGCTAATCATTTGCATATGACAGCATATTCTTCCTGTCGGTTAAATTTCGCGTTTGTAGCACGTTATCTTCGTGGTGTAGCTATTTTAATGGCCTGGAGTGCATATTAGGAAAAAAAAATCTGGCCGAGGGGACTGAGGCGCTTCAGTCACGGTCTGCACGGCCACTACGGTCGGGGGTTCGAATCACCCCTCGGGCATGGATATTTGTGCCGTCCTTAGTTGTAGCTAGTTCATAAGTAGTTTGTAAGTTTAGGGACTGATGACCCCGTAGTTAGGTCCCATAAGCTCTATAAACATTTGAACATTTGAGAAAAAAATGTGTTGTATCACGTTTGTTCAGTCTCATGTTAATGTTTGATTGGATCACTAGCAAATGTTAACGCTTATTATGTAATTTGTGCCAATAAGTATAAAATATTTTAAATGGAAGAAGAGTCGAAGTGATGCTATCAAGAATTACCAACTATAAAATATTTATTTATTTGATGTGGAACTGGAGAATTTTTATGTTATACTTTTTTCCACTCCAAGAAGATAACTGTGGTGGATTGGAAAGTTTATTGCGAGTTATCAAATTTCAAAATGGATTTAAAAATAGTGAATTTCAATCCAACATAAATTTCGTAATCAATTGGTAACTTTGGAAGAGAATATCATGTTTCATTTGTTTTTGTCTCCCGCTGATACAAGGACCTGTTCTTTCAACTAAATAGACTTAGAGACAGGGCCGGCGCAAGGCACGTGCGAAACGTGCGGCCGCACGGGGCGGCACTTTCCGAGGGGCGGAAAATCTGCCGCCCCCTTTTTGTCTTTATTTTATTATTATTATTATTACAGATATATTTTTAGGACAAACTCAACATTCATGCCCAAGAGGGCATTCGAAACCAAACCTCGGAGGGAGCGGCTCCGGAAACTGTGGCATGGCGCCTCGACTACCTGCCGACCGCTCCTCTTGATCGATAGAGACGGAGGAGGACTAATTTCTTCCTCGTCACTGTGGCAGCAAAAAATGTTCAAATGTTTGTAAGGCTTAAGGGACTTAACTGCGGGGTCTTCAGTCCCTAAACGTACAAACTACATATGAACTAGCTTATACTAAAGACGACACAAACATCCATGCCCGAGGGGGAATTCGTACCTCCGACGGCCGTCGGCCGCGCGCATCGCAACACGGCGCTACAGCACGCGCGGCCTGTGGCAGCACCGTCGTGTTTACGCCGGAGGAACGAGAGGGGGTAGCAATCTGGCGTACACTAGAGCCAACACCACCTAGAGACAAGGCCTTACAACAGGCCGTGCCTACGTCACACTTAGAGGCCGCGGCCGCCACCTCACTGGCTGTTGGCTGGGGCACGCCCACCGCCGCGCAACAGCCGGCCAGTCATATGGCGGCCGGGGCCTCTAGGTGTGACGTAGGCACGGCCTGTTGTAAGGCATTGTCTTCAAGGTGGTGTTGCTAGAGCCCTGTATTGGGAGTTTTTTTTTTTTTTTTTTTTTTTTTTTTTTCTCTTTATTGTATTTCCACACCAGCGATTACACCAGTAGGCTGGCAGCAGCTCCAGAGGCTGCTCTTCAGCCGAGAGAATAAAATACATAGATGAGATGAAAATTTAAAATACATGACAGGCGAAAAATCATCGGAGGAACAATGACACATACATGGTGACAATTGGAGGTACAAACAGTTGACAGGTGAACAAAAACCGGATGTAGTCAGTTAAAAACGAGGAGCCACGGTGACTTAAAAAGCACATGTTGGACGACAAGAACACAGGACGGCGAGTACACGGAGACACTAAGTAAAATACACGGTGCGACACTTGTCTGGTTGCGGTGGACGCAGTTAAAAAACACACACTTCATTGTAGCACAATACACAACACTTGACGTAGCACTTGTAAAACTGACGGTCCAGGACCCCGATAAAAAGGGGGCGGAGCAAAGCGTGGGGGAGAGGGGAGGAAAAAAAAAAAACGGCGGTGAAGAAAAGGGGGGCGGCAGGGAAGAGCCGTAGGGACTCCAGGGCAGGGAGGGGGGTACCTGTATTGGGAGAGTAGCGCCAACCTTTTATGTGTGGCTTGCCGACAACCGCCGGCTGCTATTGGTCAGTTGAGCGCGGGTGGGGCACGTCCGCCATTTTAGGCCTAAGCAATTCATCAGCGTAAATGGCATATTTCACTTAACTAGCTGTTATTTTAGCATTTACAGGTCTTGGAAATGTGTAGACTCATTGTGTATTAAATTAAGAGCTAAACGTAGCATATTCCATTTTTATATGGTGAAAAATGCTGCATTGTTGGCAGTGAATTGTTATACTAAGACAGTCCGAGGTAGCAAGTTTTACGCATTCCACGGGCGAAAGAGATGCGAAAAGACGCAAATTGTGGGTACACCGCATTTGAAGAAAAAAAATTGCAATTCCATACGATAATGCAAAATTTTGCGAAGTAAGTAAATTTGTATTGAAATATCGGGTAAACTTCTAGGTTTATCTGTTCATACATTATGTACTGTATAATGCGTGTTCCATGTTTCATTGCGAGCAATGTTGAACGGACAAACATGTAAGAGAAAAGATATTTTTAAAAGATACAAATACATGAAAATCTAACAATGTGCCGTATTTGACGAATTTCATATTTATACTTAGCCTGCATATTACGAAAGTTTGGGCGGTAAATGAAACCGCCCATTAAATAGATCTCCAAAACTCGAATTTTAAGAAAAAGTTTATTTTACTGAAGTACCCAGCAGTGCGATAACAATGTGTAAAAACTTAAACTTTCCGAAAATGTTAGCACAGTTAATGTTATGTGATAATATCACATGTAGGTTAGCACACAACACCTATCAACATTAGGCACTAGATTAATGGAAAGCATCATGTATTAATTACATCTACTTTGATAAAAACCAATATATTAGATATAAAAACGTCAGTTCTTAGCTAATTTGAAAGTAGGAACGTCACTTATTGCGAAAGCAGTGCATTTGGTACAGGGTTTAAATTTTAGCACGAAACAATTTGACAACTAGTTTGCTCAAAAATAAAGGTCTTGATCTCAGATTACCAATTTTTCCTTAATATTCGCTGTAGATGTGATGAAACGATTAAAAACCTAAGTTCATTGTTTACTTAACGTACCGTCATACCACGTCGATATACAGACCGGTTCCCTTCATCATAAATATTAATTTAACAGCGCCGTGCATAGCGCTGCTATTACGAGATAAGCCTACAATGGCGGCGCTCGCCCGGTTGGCGGTACTCTCCCAATACAGGGCTCTAGCGTACACGACAGTATTTTTATGAGTGGAGCGCTGTTAAGCGCCGTGCATTTACTCACAACTAATTTTGCAGAAGACGAAATCAAATTTGGAAATTCGAAAGCAATGTTCGATACTGCGGTTATGTGTTAAGCCTGAAAGGATAAAGACATTGATAGTAGGCCTGGTATAAGTTGGTATTTGGGTTTCGACGTATTTTTGGAAATTTTTGCTATCTGTTTCTGAGTGGTAGTCGGACGTTTTGGTTTTTGAGCGCCGCGGTGGAGTAGCCGAACGGTCTAAAGCGTCTCGCTGCGGAGCGCGCGGTTGCTCGCCGTGGAGGTTCGAGTCGTCCTTGGGGCATGGGTATGTGTGTTGTCCTTAAGTTAGTTTACCTAGGTTTAAGTAGTTTGTAAGCTACGGACTGATGACCACGCAGTTTGGTCCGATATGTTTACAAACATTTGAACATTTGGTTTTTGAGCCATGAAACTACTGTCTCCGCCTGAACAACAATTAAACTGACCTGCACTTTTGTTTGACAATATCACTCGCACACTATTACTTTGCCATATTTATGTACTGTATAATGCGTGTTCCATGTTTCATCTGAGCAAACTACTAGTCGCTTTGATTCCGATGAAAACCCGAGATAGTATGGTCTTTTAGCAACATGTCCTCTCGTCCGGCCGCGGCGGAGCTGCCAAACGAATTGAGGCGCTATGCTCCGATCCGCGAGGCCGTTCTCCGTCGTGGGTTCGAATCCCCCCTCGTGCATGGATGTTTGTGGCTGGCTTTAGTAGAGGTAGTTTATAAGTAGTTTGCAAGTTTAGGGACTGATGACCCTGCAATTAAGTCCCATAAACTGAACAAACATTTGAGCATTTGAACCTCTCGTCCGCATAAAACAATGGAGCGTTTATGGTGCACTGGTTCAGATATCAGAAGAAAAAAAAAAGTTCAAATGTTTGTTACGCTTATGGGACTTAACTGCGGGGTCATCTGTCCCTAAACTTACAAACTACTTATGAACTAACTTGTATTAAAGACAACACACCCATGTCCGAGGGAGGACTCGAACCACCGACGCGGGAGGCCGCAACGTGGCACTCCAGACCGCTCGGCTACTCCCACGCGGCATATCAGAAGAATTCGTGGGCACGACCGCTCACGAAACGTCACTTGCGAATCAAATAAAAAAATTACACCTTTCTCACTTGTCTGGTAATCTGGTACGACGTTCTGCGTCACATCAGTGTAGTCAGTAAGAGGCTGTGGAAATGCATGAAAAAACGAAAGCATGTTTTGAGACCTGCAGAACAGAAGAAAAGTTTGTGTCTCTCTTGACAGATTCCAAAGAATTGGTTACAGAATTAGAGCTAGAAGATCTAACGTTACCAAGGATAAGTGTTTCCCGGCTACGAAGTAATAAGCCAATACACTTTATCTGTGAAGAAAGGCATGAGGCAGCAGATGACCCAACAGAACTTTACAAGATTGAATTCTACTATTATGTTTTAGATATAGCAACCGCATTTTTGGATAAGAGATTCAATCAACTGAAATCTCATTGCGTTTATTTTGATTTTCTCTACGACATTGGCGAGCTGAAGAATGCACCTCCTGACAGCCTGGATACAAAGTGTAGAAACCTCGCAGCGATTTTGCAATATCAGGAGTCAAGCGATATTGGTGCACTGGAGTTGAGGGAAGAACTAAAAGTGCTTTCAACTTTGTCGAAACCTGGAATAGGTCCAAAAGAGATTCTGAAGTTTATAGGAAGACAATTTTTGCCCTAATGTTAACATTGCTCTGAGAATTCTCCTAACACTACCAGTGGCAGTTGCGAGTGGAGAGAGGAGTTTCTCAAAACTGAAATTGATAAAGACATACCTCCGATCAACGATGAGCCAAACTAGTTTGAATGATCTTGCAACAATATCGATTGAACACGAGGTTGCAGATGACTATAATTACACAACGTTTGCACAAGTAAAAGCCAGCAAGGTTCGATTCGTCTAGCATTTTTTTTTATATTTTTGTATTATGATCAGTATCTTGGTTATTTACTGTGTTGTTTCTTATTTTGTTCAACATTGAATAGTTACTGTAAGTATTATTGTTCAAACCATATTATCGCTAAATTGTAAATATATTTTGTTTTCCGTTGAATACATTATCAGTTCACTACCACTGCAAAATGTTTATTTACGTTAATCTAAGTTCATGCCGCACCGGATTAGCTGAGCGGTCTAAGGCGCTGCAGTCATGGACTGTGCGGCTGGTCCCGGCGGAGGTTCGAGTCCTCCCTCGGGCATGAGAGTGTATATTTGTCCTTAGGATAATTTAGGTTAAGTAGTGTGTAAGCTTAGGAACTGGTAACCTTAGCAGTTAAGTTCCATAAGATTTCACACATATTTGTACATGTTTGTAAATTCACAAGGCTTATTAAAATTAACTAGATTTCTTCAATAAGTTTTTTTACTAAATTTTTGAGCTGGTTCTCAGCGACTGTTTTGTACAAATCTGTTGAGAATGTCACCAATCAGTCGCAATATTTGTTTTTATTTTCCAGATTTCGGGCACAGTGTGGCTATTCTCAATGCTTTGAGTTATGTTTACATCTATACCGTCATGCTGAACGTAACTGTCAACATGACGGTTTAGATGTAAGCTTTGAGACTGCGATTGATTGCTGACATTTCCTACAGATTTGTTTAAATAACATTCCACGAACTTAAAAAAAGGGGGGGCGGCAATTTAGCAGCTCGCACGGGGCGGCACTTGGGCTTGCGTCGGCCCTGCTTAGAGATGATAATTTTATTATTTTGTTTGGTGGAACACAGCCTTCGGAAAGAAATTCAGCGGCGCGGTATATGTGATGTATTGAGTTTCTAGGTGACATTCAAGTTGTAAACAGTTACTTAGCAACTGTCTAAACGATCTATACACAACTTTTTTAACAAGACTGAGCACGTTTTGTGACGAGTTCATGATGTCAGGATATTATCTAGAAATTTTAACGCCCTTCACCACCCTTTCCGTTTGTCCCACCGCATCACGCGCTATAACAAAAAACACAGTGTCTCTCGGTAATGACCGCGCGGCCTGAGGCGCTATGTTACAGTTAGTACGGTCGCTCCCACTGGAGGTTCGAATCCTGTTTGGGCATGGCTGTGTTTGTTGTCATTAGCATAAATCAGTTCGTTCGTGTCCTGTTTTGGACATGGGTATGTGTTGTCTTTAGCGTACGTTAGCTTAAGTAGTGTATTATCAAGGGACTTCAGCATTTTGTTGCTACAATTTCAGAAATATTTCATTCAACTCATGCCAGAGTTCTGGGCATTATTGCAAAAAAGTTAATCATTTGTAGCATAAATGTTGAAAATACACTGAGTAACCACGGATTTTATATTTTATTTTTTTACATCGTTTGGCACCTGTGAATGTCTTTCCTTCTTTTTCTTCTTATCAGCAAAGAACTGAAACAATGTTCTGCATCGATATGGCGGCAGAAAAAATGTTCAAATGTTTGTAAAGTCTATGGGACTTAACTAAGGGGTCATCAGTCCCTAAACTTACAAACTACTTATGAACTAGCTAATCCTAAGGACGGCACAAATATCCATGCCCGAGGGGGGATTCGAACCCCTGACCGTAGTGGCCGTGCAGACCGTGACTGGAGCGCCTCAGTCCCCTCGGCCACCGCGGCCGGCTATGGCGGTAGAAACTTGTCAATTGTTACTATAGGTAAAGTTCTGAGACCGTGAAATATTAAAAAAATATTGAATTCTAAGGCATCGGGCAATTTTTTTCCCAAAAATGTTTGAACGTTTGTAAATCTATGGGACTTAACTAAAGCTGTTATCAGTCCCTAGGATTATAAACTAACTTATGCTGAGGACAACACTCACACCCATACTCGAGGGAGGACTCTAACCTCCGACGGTGAAGAAGCGCGCGTTCCGCAGCAAGACGCCTTAGACCCCTCGGCCGTTCCACCGCGGCACTAATAGTTTTTCAAGGAGAAAAACCAGCAGGTTCTTAACAATGGGCGTGAACAGAAATCTACAGCAAACAATTCATCGCTCCTAAGCACTTACACAAAAACGATGTAATCTGTGAAAAGAAAATTACCAGTTCATATATTATTAATTCTACAAATGACGTCAACTCAGTTACACTCTAACCAGCTAATTATTCAGAAATTCAGATTATGCATTACCCTTACATTTGCAGACGAGCGTTCATTTCGACAGAACTAAGCGAAGTGAAGAAGCCGGCCGCGGTGGCCGAGGTGACTGAGGCGCTCCAGTCACGGTCAGCACGGCCACTACGGTCGGGGGTTCGAATCCCCCCTCGGGCATGGATATTTGTGCCGTCCTAGTTCGTAAGTAGTTCATAAGTAGTTTGTAAGTTTAGGGACTGATGACCCCGTAGTTAAGTCCCATAAGCTTAACAAACATTTGAACATTTTTTTTTTTTTTTTGAAGTGAAGAACGTTTATAGAGGCTCTTCCTTGTAAGTAATAATTTACTCAGAGGTATATTTTTCGCGTAAGTACATGATATTATAGTATTTATAGCCGTAGTATTCCGTGATATACCTTTGAGAAACGTCCAGTTTACATAGCGTTTACACATGAAACTATGTCCACCTACGAAAAAAAAACAATAAAAATGTTTATTAATAGTCTCTGAATAGTGCGTTTTTAACTTAGGAGTTCAGGTGGGATATCACAATAGCCGGGCGAAAAACTCATACACTAAAAATTACAATCCATAGGCGAAATCAGGAACCACATAGGACTACCTCTGATAACACCTCGCTGTGCAATCTTACACGATTTAGACCTGTACAGAAACGGGGCGTAAATTACGAAACACTACGTTTCGAGGAGACGAAGCAAACAGAATACACCACCAAAGGTCGACGACCACGAGGAAGTGAAACTAAATAGAAAAGTAAACAAACAAGACGGAGATTCTGAAAGAATTCCTAGGTGAATCACCAGTAGTAAGGCTGGAACGAGGCTACCTCAAACGTCACTATTTTTCTCTAAAAAATTTCCTAACATGGCTGATGCTGCGCTGGATCGTTGCGAATTGTTTAACTAATCAGACAAACCAAAATCATGTAAAAATTTATTACGTACACTTGGCCTAGGTTTCGACCGATATTAATCCTCTCTTCTACAGAAAAACCTCAGTTTTTGCTTCACATGCTGGATATGTTGAATTAATGTATGGGAAAACATTTTTAAAAAATGTTCAAATATTTGTACATCTATGGGGCTTAAGTGTTGTTGAAGTTATTAGTCCTTACACTCACCAACCACTTCAACTAACCTAAGGACAACACACACACACACACACACACACACACACACACACACACCTGAGAGAGGACTCGATGCTCCAACGGAGAGCATCTGCGGTCTACACAGCAAGGTGCCTTAAAGCGCTCGGCCATTCTGCCCGGCGGTAAACGTAAAAAATACTAACACTTTTATAAATCTGTTTTTTATGAGTTTTTTTATTAGTACAACGAACTAAAAGTTACATAATTAAAGGAAGAGGCTGATTTTAATATTCAGTCGATGAAAACATGGTACTGATGGACCCACAAATGTTCTAAATGACCTGCGAGAAGCTCAAGACTTTGAACTTCCTTCAGACATCTCCCCCCTCGTATATCGGTTGTCATCGCACAAAATCTTTGTTATTTACGTAGACGTGGAAACAACAGGAACGGAAGATTAAATGTCCTTTGCTGTATTTATTGCCTACAGTATATTACCATCGACAAACACCGCAGAATACTCTGCTATGAGTTTCGCGTGCCACACATTTCCGCCTACGCGCGTCGCGGTAGGCAACCTAATGTGCAGCGCTGCTGCGTGTGTAGAGGTCGTCTCCCTGTTCAACAGTACTAAGGTATTAATCAGAGACTCGCTGCTAGAACGCGTTTTGTTTCAACCAATCAACAGCACACATTTAAACAAATACCAAGTTCCACACCACTTTTAATTTATTTAAACCTCCAGTTTTTAACTAGCACGTATTTTTATAAACAAATGTAACGTCATTGCATACGACATGAGCATAACGCTTCATGTAATAATTTTATTCTTCTGATGAAGACACCTATAGATAGTGTTGGAATTTAGATAAAGTGTGATTATTTTAATGCAACTTGTGAGGCTGCGTATTTTCTTATACAGTAAATTAAACTTACGGTCGCTGCTCTAGACAAGCGATGTTCAAAATCGTAATCATTATATAAATACGCTAACACGAAAATTGTGGTACAGATTACTAATTTATTCGTACAAGAAGGCCACTGAAAGTTACATACTTCGAAAGATAGATTGTCGTTGATTTCAAGAATATAAATATTGTGTGTGCTTTCAGCCATTAAAAGTGGTAAAAGGAAGTAGAAATTTTGCTATCTACAGCTTGGATCAAGTTCTACATTCTCCAACAATCAGCTCACTGATTGGCTATTCGCCTCGACCAAAGACGCTGTAATGCAGAGCACCTGCAGTATTAAAATAAGTGAATATCGAAACATGGAGTGCTCCCAACTCACTTTCTTGTGCCGTTCAAATGCTTCAATTTCGCAATGATTATGAGTGGTTAAAAAAACAGATGTTTTCATATGAATACCGATATAAATGGTGATGCGCCGGGAGAGGCATGTAGCGGTGCACGTGTGGAACTACGAGGTCGACATGTCAGCTCTGGAATTCTGAATATCGCAGTATCGAAATAACAATATTTCTTGGCATTGTATAAATATACAAACACCGAAATTGTAGTTGCATTTCAACTATTTGGCTAATGAAAGTTATATAATTCGAAAAATTGCATGAGAAGTATATACTTCTGTTTTTATTTGTTGTTATTATGTCAGGCATTTTCCTTGGCACATTTCATACCTCCCAGTGCGGGTTAAATTTTACCAAATATCCCAGAGGCCTGCTATGATAATGTTGGCAACAGATGCTGAATAGTGAGAATTCTATGAGTCTTCATTTTAGTCAATCGCTTGACAACGCTAATGTTTTCTCATGGAATCTTCGTTTTACGAGGGCAATTATTTTTACTGAGCGGACGAGGGTACATACAAGAACCTGTCAACCATAAAGCAGGAACATCATTATTTGTTTACTTCATGGTCTGTACAATACACTAATCGGGTCATTCTATCTGGTTCGCACAAACAGGCAAAGATTTTATATCGTGTTCTTGATGTCGCCAACATAATGACGCGAAACCGCCGACATGATACGTAAAATTTTACCCCCAGTGACCATTGTAAACACAATTGGTCGATTTTCGACCACAGGCAATAAGAGTTGTTCTAAATCGTTGAAGTGGATGTATGATATTTTAGAAACGCATGCCAGTACTCCGCTCAGTGTTCTTTTATTTTTTTCTGATAAATTATCAATACTTTCTACCAGACTATTTTAAAGTCGTCGTCGAGAAAATATGAACAAGAATGGAAGCATTAGTGCTCGTGATTTTAACATTTGGACCTAATTTTTGTTATTATTTTTTATTTAAGGTATTTTATTTTATACGTTGAGCACATTCCCATTTTAACAGCGACGATGACGCCTAGTTTTCTGAAGTGAGAGCATGGAAGGGTGAAAGCGATCTGCTGAAATACATCATCAAATAGTTTCAACGTAAACAGTCTTGGCAATTTTGATTGTTTTGTTTCGTTATCTTACAATGTGATCACAATTTACTAGTTTCAATCACAGCTCTATAATACTTCCCTAAAACTAAACTGAAAATTACACCCCCAAAAAAGCCTATATCGGAAATAGGTCTCTACAGGGTGTTACAAAAAGGTACGGCCAAACTTTCAGGAAACATTCCTCACACACAAAGAAGGAAAATATGTTATGTGGACATGTGTCCGGAAACGCTTAATTTCCACGATAGAGCTCATTTTATTACTTCTCTTCAAATCACATTAATCGTGGAATGAAAACAAACAGCAACAGAACGTACCAGTGTGACTTCAAACACTTTGTTACAGGAAATGTTCAAAATGTCCTCCGTTAGCGAGGATACATGCATCCACCCTCCGTCGCATGGAATCCATGATGCGCTGATGCAGCCCTGGAGAATGGCGTATTGTATCACAGCCGTCCACAATACGAGCACGAAGAGTCTCTACACTTGGTACCGGGGTTGCGTAGACAAGAGCTTTCAAATGCCCCCATAAATGAAAGTCAAGAGGGTTGAGGTCAGGAGAGCGTGGAGGCCATGGAATTGGTCCGCCTCTACCAATCCATCGGTCACCGAATCTGTTGTTGAGAAGCGTACGAACACGTCGACTGAAATGTACAGGAGCTCCATCGTGCATGAACCACATGTTGTGTCGTACTTGTAAAGGCACGTGTTCTACCAACACAGGTAGAGTATCCCGTATGAAATCATGATAACGTGCTCCAGTGAGCGTAGGTGGAAGAACATGAGGCCCAATCAAGACATCAACAATTCCTGCCCAAACGTTCACAGAAAATCTGTGTTGATAACGTGATTGCACAATTGCATGCCGATTCTCGTCAGCCCACACATGTTCATTCTGAAAATTTACAATTTACATTTAAATAGATATACTAAAATGAGCTCTAACATGGAAATTAATCGTTTCCGGACACAAGTCCACATAACATATTTTCTTTCTTTGTGTGTGAGGAATGTTTCCTGAAAGTTTGGCCGTACCTTTTTGTAACGCCCTGTATATAGATATCTTTCTACAATGTTGTAAAACAAAGCTATTACGCATGTAAGTATATAGGAATTGCAAAGTTTACAGTAATTTATTTTTATTTAAAATATCCTTATGGAAAAATCTCCAAATTGTAATAGTTGGAAAGTGAATTAACTGAACTGCCACGACACGAAAAAAAGAGCACTGAAGAGCACGCCAATGATGTAATAAACATAAATAAAATTGTGAAACCTATTTCTGGCTAGAACGTGCACTGCTGGCACTAAAAAGCCCGCCCATCCAGCAGGGGTTGAGTGAGAAGTACTATAAAAACAATTATCGAAGAGAGACTTTCCGAAACGTCGCGATACATCACCGTTAGAGTCCCCCCCGAGAGACTCACGAGAAGTAGGTTGGTGAAGTCTACAATCGCATATGTGTCTTCCTGTAGCTACGGTACAGTACAGAAGCGAAGACGTTTAACAAATACGAGTATTTTACTTGTGTTTCAATTATTAATTAGCTAATGGCTTTATTTTATGTCCATTTCTAACGCACTGAATTCTGTTAACGCTAAAAGACACGTGAAAAAGTCACAGAATCTGCTAGGCCTCAGCAAACGAAGAGTCATTGATAAAAATAATACGTCAAATGTAATTAGAAATTCTGAATCCTGATGAAATCCAAAGTTCATTGATTACACACTCAGACCGGTTAATTGGTTAATTAATAGTCATTAAAATTTCATCGCACAATTATAGGCATAAAACTAATTTTCCTAGGCCCACATTCACTACCGATGTATTGTCTGCATGGAGGAGCAGCAGTTGGAGGGAGCAGCACTGCACATTTAATTACCAAAGAAAATGGCCAAGATGGCGAAATCTTGTTTAGTTTCCCTAAGGCCGTTGGTGCGGGACACTTGAAATTTTGCACGGTTAGACTGTGACAGTTGGTGTTGCTAGGGGACTGTAAATAATCAACAAACAACGTCCTAGCGACTGATAAAACCTTTCTAGCATCAAAATACTCTTATGATTAACGATTAAACATGAACATGACTAACTGTTGATAGAGGTGAAGCATTGAATTAAAATTTGTGGTGCGGCCGGGAATCGAACCCGGACCTCCATGCTTACTAGGCAGACGTCTTAACCGTTAGACTACCACACCACTAACGATTAAGGCGCCTTGGAATAGTCTATGTACGATTTCCCTCCACAACACAAAAATTCAGCTTCTTTGTTCCAAAGATAATTGCCACTACTGCCAAGGCTCTCCATGCAGCGGAATAGCACCTCAGCAATGGACATGGTGGAACAATCCTGTTATGGTGATATAAATATCAATTAATATGAATAAATAATCCCTGAGACGGATTTACGTCTCAAATATGTCAAAGACATTATTGATAGAGGTGAAGCATTGAATTAAAATTTGTGGTGCGGCCGGGAATCGAACCCGGACCTCCATGCTTACTAGGCAGACGTCTTAACCGTTAGACTACCACACCACAAATTTTAATTCAATGCTTCACCTCTATCAATAATGTCTTTGACATATTTGAGACGTAAATACGTCTCAGGGATTATTTAGTCATATTAAATGACTAACTGTATTAACCATCGGAATTATCCCGTCCCTGTTCCACCACAGTTGTCAGTGAAAAAAAAAATATAATAAAGGTTTGTAATTATGTTTGAAGTTTGTTGCAAGTCGCTAACAACCCTCACTCTCATACAATATTTGAATAAAGTCTCGTCGCATTATGTGGCAGTTTTTTTGCCATTCGTATTATGACTTCGTATCTCCGGAACTATCGGCCCTATCGCAAAATCCTTTCTTAGCTGACGTCTACTACCTATAAACTACATTTCTGGCAAATTTCAGCTTCATAGGTGACGTAGTTTTCGAGATTTCGTGTTTAGTGAGTGAGTGAATATGTGAATTAGTGTCCTTTTGCTTTTATATAGATAGAGATTTTGAACAAAATTTAATATTTAGTTAGGGTACGGACGGCGTGGTGACGAAGTCGCACTTTGTCAATAGCTGTCGTTCACAATTGCTAGCAATCCATCTAACAGACGTGGATCCTGCGCACCGCGTGACGGAATGTTATTGTCCGTTCTACTGTACCTGACAGCTGGCCAGCGTTTGCCCGCTATTCAGTCTGTTGGCTCGCAGCCTCCCACATGCTAGTGCCCGAACGTGTCACCCAGGTAACAAACATCCTATAAATCAGTGAACTGGGCCTCCGTGGTTCGTCCCTCAACAACTCGCCTACCTTTCAGTCTGCGTTCAATTTGCGACACCTGTCGCAAACGGCACAAAAATACTAACGAACGTTCAAACCCAGACAGGAATTGTTTAGTACAAACTCGTATGTTGCTCATTAAAAGAATGTATTTCCCTCTATAAAAATTACATAGAAGCTTAAAGGCCCCACTTCCTGTACCAACGCGAAAGTTCAATGGATCACGCGAAAACAGTTCAGCATACTTCCGTAAAATCTCTGTAGGTACCTGTGGCTCCAAAGATGTTCGAAGTTCGCACAAGCCCGATCACACGACACATTTCAAAGTTCACGAGTGAGTGAAAATTCATGAAGTGGTTAGAGTTGTAGTAATACATTAATGATTTTTTTATAACTTGTGCGATGCTTGTCGCTGACTTCTGCTCTCTCTCTCTGACAGCGTATCGATAAACATATGACATGTGCCACGTTCAACTTTTTTTTGCAACAAGCTGAAGGGAGAGAGCGGAACTGTTCGTGACTTACTTTCTTCTCCTTGAGGTGTTAGGACGTATTCCAGGACTTTGTCTAATTATTGTAAGTGTGAGCTTCTTTTTTTATTAATTTCAATAAACCCCCATAGTTAATGTGAAATATCTTACTTACTACAACCCCGTCTCCATTCTCACTAACTTCAAAGTTATTTATTTTCAGCAGATCCAGTACTTCATAAAGTGATGCTCGGGTATTGTTGCGATTTGTTTCGCGATTGTACTAAAACATTCAATGTGTAACTTATTTATTTCGTGTCTATGAATGGTTTATTACATTTTAATGCCTGCAGAAAAATCTTCGTAATGTTTTTGAAGTCCGATAATTTTGCAATTTTTGGCGACTATCATGATTAATTTTCCACACGGTCATAGAACAATAGTAACCGAAACGCACAATCCCAGCATCAATTTATCGAAGTAATATTCCATTCATCACAGCTGGAATCACTACAGAACATGACCGAAATATTTGTACCAGCTCACAATGAGGTAAAATTTAGATTCCGCCGACTTCTTCTGTAATGTTGCTTTCTGCTGTTGCATTTGCCACCGAAATTACGACCGCTACCATTTAATGGCGGAATCCAATAATTTTGTTTAAATTGTCCCTTCCTTGTCAAAATTGCGTAGTAATCTCATTTAAAAATATTTCACTACCTGGTAAAATTTCATTTGCGGTCCCCAACCTTAACTTTAATACGCAACACCCATTTTCATATGAAAGCATCATTACAGAGTGTTACTTTAAATTTGAAGGTGCAGTGACTTCCAGATTGAAATATTACTAAGTCCCAACGCGCTCGTAAATCTGAGGATTTTCGCAAGGGACTGATAACCATTGCAGTTTAGTCCCTTCCAAAAACCAACAACAACAAGATTTTCGCATCCGATAATCCGAAAAATGGTATTATCCCAAGGTATGACATGAGCCGCCAAATCGCAACGAAATTCTAGTATCTTCGCCTATGTACAGTACACAGACGTTGTCTCAGTCTAGTCGAAAATACTACTGCCTGGAAGCCACAATTGCTATCCCGTTTAAAGTCTCGGTATACGAACTAAGGTGTCAAATTAAGTTTCTACTTGCTAAAAAATATAGAAATACTTTTATTAGTTAAACATCTTATGATTGTAATCACACGAAAAGATTCTTATTTTACGTAGCATAGTTTTATCATTATATACAATTTTCTTATTATATCCTAGGCCCACAATCTTCGGAATGTCGTATATTGACATATTGTGAAAGGTTAGTCCAAAACACTGTAATGAATTATTTTATATTTGTATCTTTCGGCGTTAATTTTACAAATTTCACATATAAAGTGTGCAGTACGTACGGTATTTAGAAGCCTTAAATGATTCGACTGACTATTTATTAGGTGTTATATTTCATTTAGGAATTGTAGTCAGTTACTCCATCTGTCAATGCCTCAGATTACTATACGTTTACAAATTTTTGTTCCAAAGAGAAAATATAGATTTTAACAGATATGGAATTATTTTGTTTATTATTTCTGTGTGTTACTATTAGCGAGTATGGTAAAAGATTTTATTAGACATTTTAGGAGGAAATTACGGATGATACATTTATATTTGACATGGCTGTCTTTATTTAGTCTTTGGTAGACTTTCTGATCCATGTAAGCTGCACTATCTTTTTTCCAGCGTTAAATAATCAGGAAAATTATCGATGTAATTTTTGTTCTTAAAATCGGTTTGATCGTTTAATAAATTATTTGCGTCGCTAGTCGCGAAGATGCATACTTCAATTTCCTCAAGAACATTCATTTATTATCTCTTCTGCATTATATGTAAAATTTATTAAACGATCAAACCGATTTTAGAAACAAAAATTAGATCGATAATTTTATTGATAATTTAACGCTGAACAAAGGATAATGCAGCTTACATGGATCAGAATTCTCAAAACATCCGAAAGTTTTAATGGAACCGTTTGTTAAATTTTAGCGTAACATTTTGGGCTTAAAGAGACTGTTTCAAATATGTGTATATCACAATATTTAGGCGAATAGTTTTTGCTGTATCGTATTCTTCCATCGAATCTGCGTTTTTTGTCTAAGAACAGACTCGCGACTATTAACGTGCAGTCTACACAACAAGAAATGTCGCATTGGACAACGCAGCTTCGAAGGCCGAATACGAGAGGAGAACGTGTGTGTCTGAAAGACTGTTCGCCTAAATATTATGATATACACATATTTGAAAACGTATTTTTAAGCCCATTGTGTTACGCTAAACTTTAACATATGGTTGCATTAAAAAAAAAAGTGCCCTCATATCTCTGTAATCAATCAGGATAACTTTTTACCAGTCAGTGTATCTTTGTACCACTTAATATTTGGCTTTCGTATGGCTTATGTTCCACCTACTGTGGAATTATTTATAAGAGAGGTATTAAAAATTACCTTTAGAAAAAAATATTGCCAATAGATGGAACATGAGCCATTTGAAATCCAAATATTAAGTGGTACAAAGATACCCTGACTGGTACAAAGTTACCTTGATTGACTGTAGCACAAACATGAAATGTTACGTATTCGAGTAGCCCCTGTTCCTGCAATTCACTGTCCAAACGGCGTCTTTCTATATATTACGGTTTGGAAGATACATGGGGTGTTATGACTTAGCTGCCTCGTCCTGTATATTAAGAAAAGATAAATTATCTTGACAATTTGAGAAAAAAAAGTGATATTTGATAATGTTCAAATGTTTGTAGAACTTCTGGGACTTAACTACGGGGTCATCAGTCCCTAAACTTACAAACTACTTATGAACTAGCTTATCCTAAGGACGGCACAAATATCCATGCCCGAGGGGGAATTGGAACCCCCGACCGTAGAGGCCGTGCAGACCGTGACTGGAGCGCCTCAGTCCCCTCGGCCACCGCGGCCGGCTCGGATGTTTTCAGCATCCCTAGAGATGTTGGTCGATCACGATACACTTGCGACTTCAGGTAACCCCAAAGCCAATAATCGTTCGGACTGAGGTCTGGGGACCCGGGAGACCAAGCATGACGAAAGTGGCGGCTGAGCACACGATCACCACCAAACGACGCACACAAGAGATCTTCCACGCGTCTATCAATATAGGGTGGAGCGCCATCCTGCATAAAAATCGTACTTTCCAGCAGATGTTTATCAGCCAGGCTGGGGATGATGCGATTCTGTAACATATCGGCGTACCTCTCACCCGTCACGGTAGCAGTTACAAAACCAGAATCACGCAGTTCCTCGAAGAAAAAAGGCCCGATAACGGTAGATGTGGTTTTAATAAACCGGCATGTCATTCCAAGCATGTGTGGCCGTGCAGACCGTGACTGGAGCGCCTCAGTCCCCTCGGCCACCGCGGCCGGCATTAGATAATGCAGGAATTAATTTTCACTGATACAGATGAAAGAGAAGAGAAACGACGTCAGTTGATGTTTGGCCAGCTGAATGTTGAATGAGGAGTGTTTCAGACACGAGGGATAAAGGTGTGCGCCCCGTCGCTGCAGAGTAGCCCGCGGCCAGCCTACGTGCCCCCTCTTCCCTGGGGGATCCATCTGGCAGAGTGCTGCGCAGAATGCGCCGGGGGACACTGGCTGTGCCGCCGCCGCCGCTACTCAAATATTGAACCTCGGAGGTGCCACTGCGGCGCCCAACTACTCCACCCACCCACCACTCGCTCCAAACGTTTCCACTGCTCTCTGCTCGCGTAATCGCGTCTCGCCCTGCCCCCCAACTTACCTTCTGCCGTCTCTGCGGATATCCAATTTTTCTTTTAAAAATACGAAAAGCTCACAGAAGTCGTGTCACTGGCAACTCACTCGCTTACATCACGAGAAAAACGGAATGGTGAATTACAAAATGTGCAAGTTAAAGAAGATAATAAGATCCTTCTCTACTCATTATCTTCCCCTCCTCCTCCTCTTTCCCCTCCTTCTCACTCTATCCACTCTCCTTATCAATCAACCCCCTTATCCTCCCCTCTGATGTCGACACTGCTAAATAAAATTCACACAATTTGAAAGAGGCTATCATGTTGACTGGAATAAACTCTTTCAAATTCTGAAGCAAGCAGGAGTAAAATATAGAGAGCGTAAGGTTATTTACAACTTGTACAAGAAAAACAGACAGCGGTTGTCAACAGTTGAAGGGTTTGAAAGGGAGGCAGTGGTTGGGTAGGGAGTAAGGCAGGTTTGTAGCCTTTCCCCAATGTCATTCAATTTGTACATTGAGCAAGCTGTAAAGGAAAGCAAGGAGAAATTTGGTGAAGGAATCAAAGTTCAGGGGGAAGAATTAAAAACATTGCGTTTTGCCGACGACATAGTAATTCTGGCAGAGACAGCAAAGGACCTGGAAGAGCAGTTGAACGGAATGAACAGTATGCTGAAAGGTGCATATCAGATGAACATTAACAAGGGCAAAACTAGGGTAATGGAGCGCAGTCTAAGAAAATCAGGTGATGCTGAAGGAATTGCATTAGGTAATGAAACAATAAAGGAGGTAGATGACTTTTGTTACTTGGGCAGTAAAATAACGAATGATAATCGCAGTACAGAGGATATATAATGCAGAATGGCAATGGGTAGAAACGCGTTTTTGAAAAAGAGAAATTTGTTAACATCGAATATTGATTTAAGCCTATGGAAGTCCATTCTTAAGGCATTTGGAGTGTTGACTTGTACGGGAGTGAAACGTGGACGATAAACAGTGCGGACAGGAAGAGGATAGAGACTTTTGAAATGTGGTGCTACAGGAGAATGCCAAAGATTAGATGGGTCGATCGCGTAACTACTTCACACAGGATACTTCAATAAAATCGACCAATTTCCGAGACACTCGCGCATTGGTCGAACCTACCAGTAACAAACCTAGCTGCTCGCCTCTGAACTGCTTCCATGTCTTCCTTTAAACTGATCTGCTGCGGGTCCCAAATACTTGAGCAATACTCAAGACGTGGTCGTAGAAGCGTTTTATACACGGTCTCCTTTACAGAAGAAGTACATCTTCCCAAAATTCTCCCAATAAACCGAAGTCGGCTGTCCGCCTTACACACAACTGTCCTTACATGTTCATTCCATTTCATATCATATTGCTCTGCAATGTTACGTCTAGATATTTGAACGATGCGACTGCACGTCTAGTAGTGGTACAGTGTGCCCTTCGTCACGCATCTTGCGGAGTATGTATGTACAGGTAGATGAAGAAAATCATATATACTTACATCATAGGCAATGGAACAATTAGAAGAGTACATAAGTTTAAATATCTATCGGAATGGACAACCCAGAAAGTACTACAAGGAATAGCATTACAGTAAATGGCAAGAAAGATGGGAGCAGCCTACCAGTTATGTCAAAATGTCAACAGTAAAAAATCAGTTTCATTCACCACAAAACTCAGACATTTCAAAATTCTCATCAAGCCAAAGGCTTTATACGCAATAGAATGCATTCCATTGAACAGGAAAGGCTCCAAAGAGGACATTGAAAAGAAAGGGAAAAAATCTTGAAGATACTAACGTCCAAGAAAGTGAGTAACAAAGTTAAAACGGATGACGACAAAGGCAAAGCCAAATCCAGCAAGGAACATCTCTGGAATATTGTTAAAGATGTGTGGAATCATATAAATTCACAATACCTACAAAAACTGATTGATTGCATGCCTCGAGTTTGTGAGGCAGTTATTAAATCCAAAAGAGAATACTTTGATGAAAGTAAAATATGATTGTGATTGTATCATATGTGTGTAAGTTAGTATAATTGTATTTTGCGAGAAAGAACATTTGATTTGTATTGTAAATCTGAAATACCAGGGTGTATTGAAATTAATGACCGGTAGTGTACATAAAAATCGATGCGTTTGTTATTGATTGTCATATTCTACCTGGTATCCTCATCTACATAGATACACACTAAGTCACGTGAAGTGCAACGAAATGGCGTCACACGTCATCGCCGGACAAGGTCAAGGCAAAGCAGACAATCTCGATACGCAAGGTTGTGGCGACCGTGTTTTGGGAAAGACGTGCAGTATTGATAGTCTATTTTATGGAAAGAGGGACCACGGTCAATAAAGCCGCCTACTGCGCTACCCCGACTGAACTCCGACGTTCAATCCAGAGTAAGCGACAAGGTCTTTTGTCGTCTGCAGTGTGATTGCTACATGACAACGCCAGACCCCATACTGCGAACGTCACGCAAAGTCTGATCGAGAACTTTGGATGGGAACAGACGGACCACCCACCGTACAGTCCGGACTTGGCGCCAAGTGATTTCCACCTGTTGTTGTTGGTTTTTGGAAGGGACTAAACTGCAACGGTCATCAGTCCCTTGTTCCAGTCTTAGAGGTAAGACATTGTGTTAAGCGTTCCTATGTAAATGCGTTAACAAGTCAAAGTTTAAAAATGACAGGTAAGTACGAAGAAAGGATACAAGTAGAAACAAAGAAGGAATAAAAGGACCAACAGTACAAGAGCGTTTTTGCTGGGTTATCACAGAAATATAAGGAACACATCCAGCCACTCTCAGACACATTAGAAACACCTACCTAAAAGATTTAGGCAGGTGGGGGACAGAGCAATAACACACACACACACACACACACACACACACACACACTTTAAATGAACTTGTAAAATCCACATTCACGGATAAAATTTACAACAGAATCAACCATGGAGGCATTGTCGGCTAAAGCAAGCTGCAAAGCGTCAGGGATATTAAAATTTCGTCTCGCTGTGGCTAAATTGCGACATTCACGTAAGAGGTGGGCGACTGTCAAAGGCGCACCACATCGACACTGAGAAGGGTCCTCGCGACGCAGAAGGTGACGTGCGTGAGCCAAGTATAGCCTATACGGAGCCGGCAAAGAACAACCGACTCACTGCGAGAAGCCCTCAGGGAGATTTTCCATGCAACGGTAGAGGGCTTGACAACACGGAGCTTATTCGGTTCAGTCGAATCTGCCCATTCAGAATTCCAAACAGCAAGGACCTTGCGTCTCAACTGGGTTCGGAGGTTTCAATATGGGAGGCCAATATCCAGGGATCTCCATCTGTTCCGCTACCTAAAGGGATTTGTTTCTTGGCGGCAAGCGCTTCGACGCAATGATGAAGTGAAAGAATCTGTTAAAGACAGGCGGCCGATTTTTTACGACATAGGCATTCAAACGCTTGTTCAACGATATGGCAAATGTCCAAATAAGTGTGGAGATTATGTAGAAAAATAGAGAAAGACCGACGGGATGTCACTAAAAAACATTGCGTTGGAAACAAGTTTGATTTTGGATTTTTTTTTTTTTTTTTTTTTTTTTTTTTTTTTTTTTTTTTTTTTTTTTGTTGCAATCGGATCTTAGGTTTGGAATATCCCCCGTAGTTTGAAATGTGGTACTGAAGGCGACTATTTCAAAAGGAAGAAGGAAGGAAGCTTTGATTTATGAATAAAGAACAGTCTAGAATGCAATAATTTATTTCATTCAACTAGTTGGTATAAATAAGACAATCTTCAGGAATTTTGACTCCATCGATGTTGTGGAGCTGGCAGGTAACTGGAAGCCTTCCAGTGCGTCGGCTCCCAGCTACCTGCCAGCTCCACAACATCGATGCAGTCAAAATTCCTGAAGATGGTCTAAATAAGACTGAAACTAGTTGAATGAAATAAATTATTGCATTCTAGACTGTTCTTTATTCATAAATTAAAATAAGAGTGCTGTTGACCCAATCATAGTGAAATGAAAATGTTTCCAAAAAATATAGGAAGCTTTGAGTCTAACGCCCCGTCGACAGCGTGGTCATTAGAAACGGAGCTAACGCTCGGAGTATTTGGGTAAGGATGAGAAGGAAATCGGCCGTGCCCTTTCAATTGAACCAACCCGGCATTTGCCTGGAGTGATTTAGGGAAAGCACGGAAAACCTAAATCTGGATGGCCATCCTTCCGAATGCGAATCCAGTGTGTTATTTATAATAACATACAAGATAACCCATTACCTATGACAAAAATGGGTTGTAGTATTATACAAATGTTTTTGTTACAGGCTAATTGGAGACTTAATATTTTTATTTCTTTAAGCAAACCACTGGACATCCTACTGGTGTTAGTTGATGTGTTGGTGTAGTGTGTTCTGCTTACTAATATAGTACTGCTGTGGTGTTACAGGTGTGCCATCGAGATAAGCCAGCTCACCGAGTGAAATGTAATGTTTGTAAAGCTTATGGGACTGAACTACGGAGTCATCAGTCCCTAAACTTACAAACTACCTATGAACTACTTACGAAATAGGACGGCACAAATATCCATGCCCGAGGGGGGGGATACGAACCCCCGACCGTAGTGACCGTGCAGACCGTGACTGAAGCGCCTCAGTCCCCTCGGCCACCGCGGCCGGCTCACCGAAAGAAACCCAGTGAGCGTGCCCCTGGGACTGGGCGGACAATTACTTTTTGTCACCACAGCAAAAATTATCCCCATTTGTGTTATAACCTACGAAATTTAATTAAAAAACCTACATCTAACTTACGTCTAAGTGTCACAATCGGTGTGTGCCACATCTAAACCCCCGAATCCAGGAGATGGCGGATTCTTCCATTTCTGGAGACCAGTCCATTCCCCGGCGGCATGGCAGATGTGGCTGTCTCAATCGGGTGTTACGTCAAGATCGGTTAATGGTTCTGAATGAAGTCCTGAAGCACTTTGCTCGAGATGTTATTAGCGATTTGGTCTAGTATACGGAACGTGCCCGGGGTCCTGAGGAGCTCGTGAGTGTTGTTATTGGGCAGAGCCCTTCTTAGATCCGCAGCCACGCCGTCAAACGCAGGACATTCGTGGATTAAATTTGCTTTATGGGTAAGGTCCGCCTTGAGCAAACAAGAGTTTTTTTTTAATTTCTCCCATACATGTTTCGCTGGCGTTGCAGCATCATCAGTGGGATGTTTTAATTCGTATTGTCTTAATACCACAGGTAGTTACGTTTGTGGTTCTTCCACTCACAAAACGTCACTGATATTTTTGACAGTTTGTCATTTTGGTGTTGTGGACAGGCGCTGTGTCACTTTCACTCACTCAATAGAACAAACATTGAGTGAAAGTGACACAGCGCCTGTACACAACACGAAAAACAGCGCATATCCACCAAAATGACAAACTGTCAAAAATATCAGTGACGTTTTGTGAGTGGAAGAACCACAAACGTAACTACCTGTGACAAAGTTTTCTGGGTATTGTACCGCGTCATGATGTAAGGCTATTACTTAAATAACCGACGTTTCGGCCAACGTTACAGTGACCTTCATCTGGGTATAGCCTTACATCATGACGCGGTACAATACCCAGAAAACTTTTATGTCATCTGACTCTGGCCGCGGAAGCCTACGTAATTATATAACTACATGTGGTATTAAGACAATACGAATTAAAATATCCCACTGATGATGCTGCAACGCCAGCGAAACATGTATGGGAGAAATCATAAAAACATTTGTGTTTGCTCAAGGCGGACCTTACCCATAAAGCAAATTTATTTTGTAAGCAATCACGGAGATTGAAGAGCTTCTCAAACCTCAAGATGAATTCGTGGATTACATGTTCAGGCGTGCCTACCTCGGAAACACAGGCACAAGCTGGCGTAGCCTGTCTCCTAAACCGGCATAGATATGTCGGTGCGCCAGCGACTATTTCAACCGCGATTATTATGAAGAGGAGAAAGTCGCCTTAGTTTGTTGTAGTGTAGTTCGAGCGGTGGCCGGCAGTTCCCGGAACGGCAGAGTGTTGGCCGTGTGTGCGTCGCTGGCCCGCTGACGAGACGGCAACTTGCCGGCCGGCAAGTAAGGCCCGCTGCCTGGCTGCCTGGTGGCCGCAACTTCCGTAACGACTTGCTGGCGGCTCTGCTAGGGAGAGGCCCGCAAACACTGCCCACAACTTTTCCGTCGCCGCTGACACTTGTGTGACAAGGGCTACACGCAGATGCCTCCACCGCAGGCGCAGGAAACATTGTCACACACCCACTTCCTGAAGAAGGGCACCAGCCTTTCCAGTGTATCGTCAGGCGTGCCCCTGGGGAGTGTGATAGGACCGCTATTATTTTCTATCTATATAAATGATCTGATGGACAGAGTAAGTTGTAATTTGCGGCTGTTTGCTGATGATGCTGTGGTGTATGGGAGGGTGTCGTCTGTAACTGACTGTAATAGCATACAGGTTGACTTAGACAAAATTTCTAGTTGGTGAGAAGAATGGCAGCTAGCTCTCAATGTAGAAAAATGTAAGGTGATGCGCATGAGTAGAAAAAACAATCCTATAATGTTCGAATACAGCATCAGTAGTGAGCTTATTGATGCGGTCGCGTCGTTCAAATATCTAGGCGTAACATTGCAGACCGATATGAAATGGAACGAGCATGTAAGGACAGTTGTGAGTAAGGCGGACAGCAGACTTCGGTTTATTGGGAGAATTTTGGGAAGATGTACTTCACCTGTAAAGGAGACCGCGTATAAAACGCTTGTACGACCACGTCTTGAGTATTGCTCAAGTATTTGGGACCCGTAGCAGATCGGTTTGAAGGAAGACATAGAGGCGGTTCAGAGGCGAGCAGCTAGATTTGTTACCGGTAGGTTCGACCAATGCGCGAGTGTCACGGAAATGCTCCGGCAACTCAATTGGGGATCGCTGGAAGAAAGACGACGTTCTTTTCGTGAATTTCTGTTAAGTAAATTTAGAGGGCCGGAATTTGAAGCTGAGTGTAGTACGATCTTGCTGCCGCCTACTTACATTTCGCGTAAAGATCACAAAGACAAGATAAGAGAAATTAGGGCTCGTACGGAGGCTTATAGGCATTCTTTTTTTCCTCGTTCAATTTGGGAGTGGAATAGGAAAGGAAATGCCTAGTAGTGGTACAGTGTACCCTCCGCCACGCACCTTACGGTGAATTGCGGAGTATGTATGTAGATGTAGATGTAGTTGCAGTGATTCACTTAGCTGGCCTCGCAGTATCGGCTAAAACGGCTTTGCCATAAAGGAACTGAAAACGTCTAAAAGCAAGGGGGGGGGGAACTGCGGTTGTTCTTTTCCAGACGGACTCCAGCTCTAGGAATGGCGGTGGCGACTACATCTACATGGAATACTCTGCAAATCATATTTAAGTGCCTGGCAGAGGGTTCATCGAACCTCCAAGTTTAGTAAGTAGGAGGCGAGGTACTGGCGGAAGTAAAGTTGTGAGGCGGCATCGTGAGTCGTGTCGGGATAGCACAGTCGGTAGTGCGCTTGGCCGAGAAAGGCAAATGTCCCAGGTTCGAGTCCCGTTTCCGGCACACGATTTTAATCTGGCAGGAAGTTTCATCATTATACTATTTATCTTCCATTCCATTCTCGAAGAGCGCGCGGGAAGAAAGAACACCTGAATCTCTCCGTTCGAGCTCTGATTTTTCGTATTTTATTCTGATGATCATTTCTACCTATGTAAGTGGGAGTCGACAATATATTTTTGCATTCGGAGGAGAATGTTGGCGACTGGAGTTTCGTAAGTAGCCCACGCCGCAGCGATAAGCGCCTTTGTTGTAATGATTCCCATCCCAGATCCTGTATCATTTCCGTAACGCTGTCTCCCCTGTATCGCAACAGTACGAAACGAGCTGCTCTTCTTTCGACTCTAACGATGTCCTCCGTCCAACCCACCTGCTAAGGATCCCACACTGGGCAGTAATACTCCATATACGGACGGACAAGTGTAGTGCATGCAGTTTCTTTAGTAGTTCTGTTGCATCTTTTAAGGGTTCTGCCAATAAAACGCAGTCTCTGGTTCGCCTTTCCCACGGCATTATCCACGTGTTCTTTCCAATTTAAGACTGAAGCAATAGTAATTCCTAGGTATTTTGTGGAGTTTATGACCTTCACTTTTGATTGATTTCCCTTGTAAACAAAGTTTAACGATTTCGTACTCATGGGGACGACTTCACACTTCTCATTATTTAGAGTCAATTGCCAATTTTTACACCATACTGATATCTTATTCAGATCGTTATGCAGTTGGTTTTGATCTTCAGATGATTTTACTAGACGATAAATGACGGCGTTATCTGGAAACAACCTAAGAGAACTACTTAGATTTTCCCCTAAATCGTTTATGTAAATAAGGAACAGCAGAGGACCAATAACACTACCCTGTCGAACGTATCACCTCTGTTTTACTCTATGTCTTACCATCGATTACTACGAACTGTGTCCTCTCTGACAGGAAATCTCCTATCCAGTCGCAAATTTGGGGCGATATAATCAAGAAATACGGAATCGACTTGCGAACCCTTGTGTACAAAATTTCGGAGGTTACATAGTCTCCCCCTCCCCATTAGGATGTTCAGGCGGTGACTACTCAGGATGATGTCATCAAAAAGAACATAAAGGCATTCTGCGGATCGGAGCGTCGAATGTTCTAACCTTTAACCCTCTGGCTACAATTGTGTACATAACTTTTTCAGTGTCTAAGATAGATCAGAAACATTTTTTCTCAATTGAAACAACGTGTATATGACTATGAGTGTTCAACCTTTTCATCGTGCACACTTACTGTCAACTGCGGAAGATCACTATAAAAATACCAGGTAGCCAGTGTTGCACTGCGCACCAGCTTGTGAACTCCAAAGAACACGCAGGTTGTGGGTTACTTGCATTCCACTGTACAAGTGGGAATTAGTAGTAATCATTTTGCATGCCAACTCTTGGTTGGTTGGTTGGATGTTTAAGGGGGACCAAACTGCAATGGTCATCAGTCCCCCGCGAACTATTGAATGATCACTTTATTTAGTACAAAAGTTAGTTATACAAAATTAATTATTTTAGTCCATAAAAAGAAGCCTTGCTTTTTCAGCATATGCAATTTTGTAGTATGTAAATGGATGCATGCAACAGCGTAAATCTTGCATCTAAAATCATTAAAAACCTAAATTAAGAGGAATACAGCAAAAAGAATAATTTCCTTCCTCTAGAAAAATATCAGGTCTAAAGGGTTAATCGGGTAGGTAGGCATAACTGAAGACCGCGATACAATCCGTCGGCTTACAGCAATGACGTCATATCTGAGTCTCACGCTACATACATGTCCCAACTAGCAAAACAAACACTACCAACCACATACGGCATAATATCTTAATATTTATGTATTGTAGATAATAAATAATCCGTCATTATCCTAGTAAATTACAGATTACCACAACAAAATATACCATCGATCACAGGTCTCGGCCCAAAAATTGGCGCCTTTTGTGCTGACTTGCGAGAAACGTGGATAAAAACCCTCTCTATTGTCCTATACCTAACCATCGGAGACAAGCTACAGATCACTTTTCAAACACAAAATCGTAATCTATAATCTATGTTCTGCTTGTAAACAAACTATTGCCGGCCGCAGTGGCCGATCGGTCTGCGGCGCGCCAGTCATAGTCTGCACGGCCGCTACGGTCGGAGGTTCGAATCCGCCCTCGGGCATGGATATTTGTGCCGTCCTTAGTATTAGCTAGTTCATAAGTAGTTTGTAAGTTTAGGAACTGATGACCCCGTAGTTAAGTCCCATAAGCTATACAAACATTTGAACATTTTCAACATCAGGATTCAGTATTCAGCCGAACAATCGTCGTTCCGTCGTCTGGAGTGAAAGCAAAACTCTGAACAATCCTGCTTATGTGCAGGAAACACCAATATCGTGGGTAAGGACGAATGACAGGAGTCAGTGCTGGCGGACGTACGGACCTATCGGAATGGCGCTTTCACTGTTCAGAGATGAGATCCTTAGACCTTTTATTATGCCCCAGAAAAAACGGATCACTGAACGTTGCTCTTCTTTGGTACAAATAGACAGCAGAGCAGCCTTGATTAACAGCACGGTAGCGATAAGGAAAATAAGCTAGCAGCTTGAAAATTGCAAAAGTATAATAACTAATAAAGCATGCGTCATCAGCGTAAAACGACAGTTCTATCAACAAAAATATAACTAAACTGAGGATATAAGTGATCACTGTCGTATTACGTTTAACAGCATTCAAACAAAATTAATAAATAAACGCACATGAAGTCAAAAATTAGGGTGTTCACTTGTGCCACTGCTCTAGTGGCTCATTCCGGGGATCCGGCCTTTCTGCTACCAGGTTGCAGAGTTACCGAATTAGAATTAGGGAATTGCGTGACCCTTTCTCAGAACCCTTATTGAGGACCTTAAGTTGTCGAATTCGAGTGTGCCCCAGCCAACACCACTTGAGTAGGAGGCCTGAGCGGTGTCGTGTGACGTCACACGGAATAGGACGCTATCACGTGGCTCACTGGATGTACCCCAACCCCAACGGCCAGCAATCCAGCCACGCGATCGTGGCCTACTCTGTGTGACGTCACACCGCTCAGGCCAAAGGAGATGGGTTCCTTCATGTGGACGATAATGCTCATCCTCACAGAGCTGCACTGGTGTACACCAAGCTTGTACCTGAGGGAATTGAATGAAGTGGCTAGCTTCTTTATCGGACTTAGGCCCGATCGAGCATATCTGGGACGCACTTGGCAGATTACTGCAGCCGGACAAGCAACTCCGTCAACGGTTGCAGAGCTGGATACTGCACTCATGAGAGAATGGCCAAATATCACTTCAAGATCTGATTCGAAACCTCGTACTGTCCATGCCACGGAGGTGTGCAACTGTACTGGCTGTTCGAGGTAACCACACAATGTTAGAGGGCAACGAGAATGACTTTTTCCCTATCATCGTAGCCCCATGGTAAAACGCTCTACGTAAATGCCACGTAAACCGCAAATGAACCCCCCCCCCCAAGGGGCTCACGGTTCTTTCGTGAGTACTTGCGTGGCGAGCACGGGGCCCCGAGTTAATGCAGTCTTCCTTCCTTCTTTCTTTACTTCCCGGACTGCATTTCCTTTCCCCCTCAACTCCTTTCCTATCCTATCCTATCCTCACTCCTTCCCCTCCCCACCGGGGGACTAGTAACGTCAGTAGTTTAGTCCTCCTACCCCAACCAAACAACCCAACCCCCAACCGCAAGTGAAGGACCGAGTCAATTTAATGTCGTACTGTATCACACACAAATTGCAACTGAAAGCAATATCTGAATACATTACCATATGTGTAGTGTGTATGATTTCTCAGCTGATCTCCTAACTATTTTGAGCAGTATATTTCAACTGCCTTATCCAATAGCGTAAGGTTTGCGGGAAAGGAAAACGGTTTGTGGTTTACTTTCAAATTTCGAGATTTTATGTAGTTGGAACCGCAAGAGAATGTATGCCTTCGTGTACTGGACTACGGACGCTGAGGATTTAATTTAACTATGAATACTTTTCAAGAATGTAAACGAGGGCTACCGCGACCATTGTCATTGTTGATAAGTCTTCTGGGTATTGGGCCGCATCGTCAATATATCAAATATTTCACCAGCGTTTCGGCCACTATTTCAAGCGGCCATCTTCTGGGTGAATAGTGGCCGAAACGTCTATCAAATATTTGATATATTGACGATGCGGTCCAATACCTAGAACAGTTTTATCAAGAGTTTTCAAGAAATGTTATGTTCACTGCTCCCTTGCCTGTCGCCTGCAGAAGCGTTGCAGTCGGCAAGTTGTTTATCGGAACTGCGTAACTCACCGAGTGGACCGTTGGTGGCGAGACGCGGTGTAGCACTAGTGTTACGTGTAGCGGCGCCGCGCCGGCAGGTCTCGCGGCTGCGGCTGTTGGGGAGTTTCCAGCGTCCTTTATCGGGGCACCGCTAGGCAAGCAGTCGATTAGCCGGCGTTTGTGGTGCCCTGGCTAGCCACAGCAGGGGCGCGCCTTTGTCTGGTCCACCCGGCAAACAAACACGCGGCGACCTCTAGCCAGGGGCACCTGGCGGCAGGTGATCGCGCTGGGCCAACGCCGCCTGAACAGCGGGCCTGAGCGGTGTCGTGTCACGTCACACAGAGTAGGCCACGATCGCGTCACTGAATCGCTGGCCAAACACCGTCCGGATCAGAGCTTTCCAAACTGGGTGTCGCGTAGTAGTATCAAGGGTGTCGCGAGACTAACAAATTTAGACTCTAAACAAATAAAATTGTCATAAAATAACACAAAATATCCTTCTCTTCATACTGCCCTGAAGATTCGCCTGCAGCTAGTTATCCTTCTATTCATTCAGTGCACCACAGATCACGTATTAAAGGAATGATCGGTGCACATCAATTGCGTGCTCAGCCGCTAGGCGGCAGCTCTGCTTCAGCAGCAGTAGACACTCAGGGTTCGTTCAAGCAGCTGCCAGTTGCCAGATTCCAGCAAACTGCGCATGCGCGGAGCTGCTGCAGATACTCGATGACAGCTCTTCCCATGCGCAGTTTGCAGGAACTGGCAGATGTTTGAACGAACCTTCACTGTAGTCTGCTTTCCTTCTCAAAACGCTGCAGCTGACAGTTTTTTTAATGGATTTATCAAAGCCACGTCGCCCTCGGTAGCGTTTGTTACAATTAAATGTCAATCAATGACACAGTGGCAGTAAAAGATGTCATAGATTGTAAAAGCAGTCACAATTGCCCACAGACTAAATTTATTCAGTAGCGATGTTTAGTTTGGAGTATGGCCGGGTGATTAACGGAGAGTAGTATTTTAAATGCAGTGATCGTTGGTTCGAACCCTGGTATGCGTTAATATTTTTTTTTCCCTCTCAGTTCCAGGTATGTAACAGATTCTGGTACCAGAAATAACATTCATATTCTTACTTGTCACAAGTATTTATCAATTTTTTTCCGAATATGTTGGGACCTCAGAGGTCGTGGTTAAGCAAGAACATAACAATAGAACTTCTACATCTACATCTACATAGATACTCTGCAAATCACATATAAGTGCCTGACAGAGGATTCATTAACCACTTTCATAACTTTTCTCTACCGTTCCATTCTCTAATAGCGCGCGGGAAGAAAGAACACCTAAATCGTTCCGTTTTCGATCTGATTTATTTTATTGGGATGGTCATGTCTCCCTAAGTAGGTGGGGGCTAGCAAAATATTTTCACATTCAGAACTAAAAGTCGGTGATTGAAACTTCGCAAACAGATCACGCCGCAATGAATAACGTCTTTCTTTTAATGATTTCCACCCCAATTCGTGCAACATTTCCGTGACGCTTTCCTTAAATAATAATTGATCACTTGTCATAAATACATGCTCTTTATTTCTGAAAATAATGTGATAATGTTGAACTGAAAGGGAACAGCCACTGTGCTGTATAAATCAGAAATCCGAGCAGCTAATTTCCAGATGCCGTTTTCAATCTATCCAGCAAAACCGTATCTGGCCCTGACATGTACACACGACAGCGAAAAACTTTTCCGAAATTCAGTTTTCGTGTCTCGGAAGTTTGGTCGCATGTAGAAGAAGCAAGTATTACTGTGTGAGTTAGGCATTGTTGTCTGCGGTGTTACCCTGTTGTACATCTCCGTAGTTCCTAATGTTTACTTTTGTTGCGATGAGTGTACGTAATTGCTGCAGTCAGGATCAACATTAAACATGTCAATGCGTACGAGGATTTCAATTTCGTTTGCAGACTACATTTAAGCGATACTTTATTTCCGCCCCCCCCCACGCTATTACTATCTAAATTCTACCATATGTATATTACTGAAAGGGTGTCGCGAAAAACCGTAAGGTGCTAAAGGGTGTCGCCATGAGGCAAAGTTTGGAAAGCTCACTGGCGGAAGCTACGAGGCAGTGGGCTGTGCCCCAGCGGCCAGCCAGTCAGCTTGCGATAGAAGCCTATCGGTGTGACGTGACACGAGCTTGTGTGAGGCCTTGTATCTAGACTGTGTTGGCTGGCCGCTGAGATACAGCCAGTGAGCCACGTGATAGCGGCCTATTCTGTGTGACGTCACACGACACCGCTCCAGGCCTCCTACTCAAGCAGTGTTGGCTGGGGCACACTCAAATTCGACAACTTAAGGACCTCAAGAAGGGTTCTGAGAAAGGGTCACGCAATTCTCTAATTCGAATTCGGTAACTCTGAAACCTGGTAGCAGAAACGACGGATCCCCTTAATGAGCCGTATAATGTCCTTCCAATTTTTTACTGTTGTTCGTGAAGAATAAACTTTTGTTGTAAGCAATGAAGTGTTTTGACGTGCCACCAGTGTATACGATGCTTGTAATCAGAGAAATTCATGTGACGCACAGAGAATAATGATTGAAAATGGACAATCATAATTATTGTGGTCTTTATAAATAATTACTATATAATAAGATGTATGAAAAATAATCGGGTTTTGTCTTGTGCTTGTCCTTTTCGTGTCGTGTGCTTCCGATAGTAAAAGCGCTGTTAGATTGTTTCTTTAATGTACTATAATGGAACCAACGATGTTAAAAAGGTGTATAATGTGAATTATTTTAAAAGTGATACGAAATATAAAAATTACGAGTATCATTACAGCCGCTAGAGCAATGGCGGCTGGTGTAAAAAAAAAAAAAAAGCACATGAGCAAGTCAACCCCCTAATTTCCGACTTCATGTGCGTTTATTTATTATTTTTGTTTGAATACTGTTAAACGTAATACGACAGTAATCAATTGATATCTTCAATTTAGTTATATTTTTGTTTTTGTTGATAGTACTGTCGTTTTACGTTGATGACGCATGCTTTATTCGTTGTTATACCTTTGAACTTTTCAAGCTGCTAGCTTAGTTTCGTTATCGCTGCCGTGCTGTTAATCATGACAGCTACGCTGTCTATTTGCACTAAAGAAGAGCAACGTTTAGTGATCCGTTTTTTGTGGTCGGAAGGCGAAACAGAGGCCGAAATTCATCGAAGTACGGGATCAGTGTTTTGCCACAACGGAGTATCTACGATTGGATAGAAAAATTCGGAAATGGTCACTCAAATGTTTCGGACGATGAAGGACTCTGACGATCGTTTACCGCCACAAATAAATAAACCATTGAGCGTTCACGTGAAATGATTCTCTTAGACGATTAGCTATTGACAAAGTGGCACATCGTCTGCAAATTTGTCGCGGTTCTACCTACATCATCATCATCCATAACAGACTTCGGTTTCATAAAGCTTGTGCAAGATGGGTCCCAAAATAACTCACATAAACAAACGCGCTTGGCCATCTGCAAAAAACATTTGGGCCGGCCGCGGTTGCCGAGGGGACTGAGGCGCTCCAGTCACGGTCTGCACGGCCACTACGGTCGGGGGTTCGAATCCCCCCTCGGGCATGGATGTTTGTGCCGTCCTTAGGATTAGCTAGTTCATAAGTAGTTTGTAAGTTTAGGGACTGATAACCCCGTAGTTAAGTCCCATAAGCTTTACAAACATTTGAACATTTGAAAACATTTGGATCGCTGTGGTAACGAAGGGGCCAACTTCTTGCGCAGGATCATTATTGGTGACGAAACATGGATTCATTTATTATGAGACGGAGAGTAAACGGCAAAGTATGGAATGAAAACATCCAAATTCGCAGTGCAAGAAAAAGTCCAAGACCCAACTGACCGCAGGAAAACTAATGCTTACGGTTCTTTGGGGAGCGCACAAGCTCCAGTACTGGAACATTAAGGGGAAAGGGGCACAACAATAAACAGCATGCCGCGGTGGAGTAGCCGAGCGGCCTAAAGCGTCTCGCTGCGGAGCGTGCGGTTGCTCGCCGTGGAGGTTCGAGTCCTCCCTGGGGCGTGTGTGTGTGTGTGTGTGTGTGTGTGTGTGTGTGTGTGTGTGTGTGTGTGTGTTTTGTCCTTAGGTTAGTTTACCTAGGTTTAAGTAGTTTGTAAGCGGTGACTGATGGCCACGCAGTTTGGCCTGCTAGATTTACGAACATTTTAACAATAAACAGCGTACGTTACAGTGAGATGCTTGCTGCCAGGCTAAAGCCTGCAATTTGAAGCAAACGCTCCAGAAACTCAAATTTGAAGTACTGGATCGTACTCCATCTTTCTCGGGACACACCATTTCTATAAGAAAAGAAAATTAAGAGAATTGCTCGCACTCCACTTGTTAATAAAAAATCGGTGGCTGGTGGAGGAAGCTCGCGACTTTGTTCCGCCACTTGCATGTTATCGTTAGAAAACAGGAGAATGTGGCCTGCCGCCTTGTTTCGGATAAGTGCACACTCGCGTAATGGCGTGCGGTAACACTGTTTTCCGGGCTATTAGCCGCACATAAGTCCACATAAGATAGCAGCTCATCCTTCAACGTCACCTTCCTTGTCAATGGTGCTTACTCCTCTGTTAAAGAGACCCGCACTGTTTTATGCTGTGCGCATACTTTCATCCTGATGTTCACGGGTGATAAATTTATCTTATTAGAATACAGTGGCCGAGCGTCCGATATGTTCACTGATTCAGTTAATCCACGAAAAAAAATCACGTCGTGATAAAAGTAAAATAAAGTGTTTTTAAAACTATCGTTCTTCGTTTCATTCTTCTATCAGATCATTTTATATGCACATTCATAGTATTTATATCGCATGAGAAATGTCTTACGTCGCAGATACAGCGCGTTTACGAGTCTTAGCGCGGCCACCTAATGTAGGTGGCAGTGGCCGCAGCGTTGCAACGCGCATGCGCGGCTGAGGTTCAATTCCTCTCCTGAACCCCTTGGAAGCAGCATATGGGCATTCCCGCGGCAGGGAGGGAGGAGGGGAAACGCCGCTTTCAACATTAGTTCTTGCAAAAAAATTTCCAACAGCTGTTCACGTTATAACTTTATTTAGGCGAACAGTTTCGGTACATGAATTGTACCATCTTCAGGCCCCTACATAGAAACAAAACATTAAACAGATTCAGCCATACCATTGCATTGAAATTTAAGAAACAAGTTTATAATTAATTCAATGCTTCAGATCTATCAATAATGTCTTTGACATATTTGAGACGTAAATCCGTCTCTGGGATCCTTTACTTGTATTAATTGATATTTGTATCACCATAACAGGATTGTTCCACCATGTCCATTGCTGAGGTGCTATTCCGCTGCATGGAGAGCCTTGGCAGTAGTGGCAATTATCTTTGGAACAAAGAAGCTGAATTAAAGTTTGTGTTGTGGAGGGAAATCGTACATAGACTATTCCGAGGCGCCTTAATCGTTAGTGGTGTGGTAGTCTAACGGTTAAGACGTCTGCCCGATTCCCGGCCGCACCACAAATTTTAATCCAATGCTTCAGATCTATCAATACGTTTATAATTGTTCTACAAGAGCAACATATCTGAAGTTAAAACAGATAAATCATATAAAAGAAACAATTGCGTTTTACAATGGTGTCACTGTAATAGAATGTGTCCACTGGTAATGAAAATAAAGTCCTGTAGATTAATATCGAAACGAGGGTTTAATATTACGTCACTCTAAAAAATGGGAACTACGGTTATCTTCAAATACATGAAATACTCGACCTCTGTAGAGCAGTAAGGGCATTCAGTGTATTTTAATAGGATAAAAGAACCAGAACCTAAGCGTACTGGACCCTGTAGATGTGAGATACATGTAAGAAAAATGGGAAGATGGGTCAATTCAAAACCAAGTACCACCTTTCAGTTAAATTAAAACGCTATCCTTCACTATAGTAAAAGCCATTCATTGCAAGCATTGACTGAAATAAAACTACTTATCTACAAACATTTTGTAACTAAGCAAAACTCATGTCTTTTTACATATTTTTGATGTTTCCATGTGTAGATAGATTCCATAGTAAATTGCATTAATATCTGCGACATACAGATTGCGATATGTAAGAAGTTTGGTGTTGATGTTACTGTTGTTCCCAATTTAGTTTCAACCTCTGCCTACCCCAGCCCTGCGCTTTAGTAAGTAACAAGACATGAGTTTTGCTTAGTTCCAAAATGTTTGTAGATGAGTAATTTTATTTCAGTCAATGCTTACAATGAATGGCTCTTTTACTATACTGAAGGATAGCGTTTTAATTTAACTGAAAGGCGGTACTTGGTTTTGAATTGACCCACCTTCCCATTTTTTCTTACATGTGAGTATCTCACATCTACAGGGTCCGTTACGCTTAGGTTCTGGTACTTTTATACTATTAAAATACATTGAATGCCCTTACTGCTCTACAGAAGTCTAGTATTTCATATATTTTAAGATCACCGTAGTTCCCATTTTTTAGAGTGACGTAATATTAAACCCTAGTTTCGATATTAATGTACAGGACTTTATTTTCATTACCAGTGGATACATTCAATTACAGTGACACCATTGTAAAACGCAATCGTTTCTTTTATATGATTTATCTGTTTTTACTTAAGATATGCTGCTTTTGTAAAACAGTTATAAACTTGTTTGTTAAATTTCAGTGCAATGATATGGCTGAATCTGTTTAATGTTTTGTTTCTATGTAGGGGCCTGAAGATGGTACAATTGATGAACGGAAACTATTCGCCTAAATAAAATTATAACGTGAACAGTTATTGAACGTCGGCTGGTCAGTTCAGTTCTTGCAAAAAATTTCCCACTTCTATCCACAAGAATGGATACACATCAAATTTAACACTGGCGTTGGAGCTGGTAGAGACGCCAGCTCCTGGCTACTCGAGCTCTGGCGATTACGCACGAATGGCCCCGAAGCAAAGACAATGGAGCTAATGCGCACCTCGCCTTGCTCATTCTCAAACACTCCTTGGAAGCAACATCCGTACTTCATATATTTTTATTTTTGGCGCATGGAAGATTTATCAAAAATACTTCCTATTTGGTAAACGATCTTATAACCATCAATTAAAGACGCATCAACTGTAAAAGCCTGCAGAAGATTCCATCATGAATAATAATAATAATCATTATTATTTACCACCTAGCAAGAATAGCTGTGTGGTTAGCGGTATCGTGTTGCCTGGTCAAACTTAGTGGGTTCGAGCCTGACTGGAAGCATTTTTTTAACCAAATCTTTTTAAAAGATACGAGAACAACAATGACTTTTGTATTACTACTAAAAATTTCCGGGCTATTATGCCGTGGTCTTATGGATTTATTACGGAAACCCAACGTTTCGTCCCCGACAGCGGAGACATTTTCAATGGGGATCGTGGCACTTTTGAATGTCCGATGCACACCCTGGCTCGCAACTGACTGAAGGCAAACTCCGTTTACGAGGGCTCGCGCGCAGAGGTGTGAAGTCAGATTTTTGGATATGCGCGCGCAATTCGTCTTTGCAGATTGCATTCGTCTGTTGTTAATATCGTCCAATGGTGGAAGACTGTTACATTTCTTCTTCAACACCGGAATCCAGATTTCATTTAGTTTCATGCCCTCCTCCATGAAATTGCCACGTTGGATTTCCATAATAAATCCATAAGACCACGGCATAATAGCTGAAAATGTGTACCCAGCCGGGATTCGAACCCGGATCTCCTGCTTTATATGCAGTTACGCTGACCCCTACAGCACTGGGACACAGTGATCACCGTACCTGCAGCGACTACTTAAGCACACCTCCCGTCAGATACAAATTCTCAGCTTTACCCTGAAAGAATCAACTGTAGGATCAGAAGTGACTTCTTTTCTTTCGGAACAGACGCCACATGTACTGGGTGTTCAAAAAGTCAGTATAAATTTGAAAACTTAATAAATCACGGAATAACGTAGATAAAGAGGTAAAAATCGACACATGCTTGGAATGACATGGGGTTTTATTAGAAAAAAAAATTCAGAAAATGTCCGACAGATAGCGCTTCATCTGACCAGAAAAGCAATAATTAGCATAACAAATTAAGACAAAGCAAAGATGATGTTCTTTATAGGAAATGCTCAATATATTCACCATCATTCCTCAACAACAGCTGTAATCGTGGAATAATGTGAACAGTACTGTAAAGTATGTCCTTAGTTATGGTGAGGCATTGGCATCGGATGTTGTCTTTCAGCATCCCTAGAGATGTCGGTCGATCACGATACACTTGCGACTTCAGGTAAACCCTAAGCCAATAATCGCACGGACTGAGGTCTGGGGACCTGGGAGAGCCGCGGTGGAGTAGCCGAGCGGTCTGAAGCGTTTCGCTGCGGAGCGCGCGGTTGCTCGCCGTGGAGGTTCGAGTCCTCCCTGGGGCGTGTGTGTGTGTATGTATGTATGTGTGTGTGTGTGTGTGTGTGTGTGTGTGTGTGTGTGTGTGTGTGTGTGTGTGTGTGTGTGTGTCTCTTGTCCTTAGGTTAGTTTCCCTAGGTTTAAGTACTTTGTAAGCTCCGGACTGATGACCACGCAGTTTCGTCCGATAGATTTACAAACATCTGAACATCTGGAACTGGGAGGCCAAGCATGACGAAACCCCATGTCATTCCAAGAATGTGTGTCAATTTTTACCTCTCTATCTACATTATTCTGTGATTTATTAAGTTTCCAAATTTACACTGACCTTTTGATCACCCGGTATATATACAACATATATAATGCCATCTTCAGCGGACATGGGTATACAAAAAGAAAAACAATAAGAGGGTTTTTGGAATCTGGGGAGCTAACAGTGCAGCCGCCACGCCTACATCTGTGCCACCATTTTGGTTGATGTCTTGAAGCGCTAAGAGACAACTGAAATAAATATCAGACTTACAGTTTTCTCAGAGACTGTCGAAATTCTACGGGTAAGCCGGGATATGGGTATGCTTATTTTACCCTTTCTTCCCAATCCCCAATTGGATAAGTTTCTTGGAAATCAGACTGTGGCATTTGCTGTAGCTACTGTCCTCCTCAAAAGGATATTGTTGGTTCAACAACTGAAATCCAACATATGAAGGGCTGAATTCGCAACCCACAATGAAGCATACTGTTTCTTGGAATAAAGAGAGAAGCAAAAGAAAGAGGAAGACGAAGAAGAAAGGCCGCAACAAGTTTTGAAGTGTGTGGCAGGAGGTGTCAGGTTCTCCGGGTTGACGAGGTCAGCGAGAGACCCGCTCACGTGGCGGCCTCAGGCTTTTAACACAACCTGTTCCGCGCCGCTCTTAATTCCTGTCCTGCTCGATACAAGAGACTCCAGGCAACCGCAGCCGCCTTTTCCTACCAATATATTTACGCGGTATGCAATTTCCCAAATGACTAGTTGAAGGTGTTATTACCTGATATCGCTGAGCACCTATGCACCACTGCACTTGAAACAAGTTTTTATTATCTGCGGCAGTGCACGCTTCAGTGGAACGTGACGCAATGGTTAAAGGGCTGGGCGTTTCTTCGTGAGGAAGGCGATTTAAATCCTCGTACGGTCATTGTATCTGGTTTTCCCAATTAGTCAGTTACCTAACGCGAATATCGGGATGTTGCCGTGAACTAACCTTCCGTTCCTCATCTGCAGTAACGGCCAGCATCGAAAAGTATCTAAAATAACGTTACTGATGTGCGAATATAATTCGGAACTAATGCCATTCACCGTCAGTCTCCTGAAACACAATCATTCTTATATTATTTTCTAGGAATATCTATGTTCTTTAAAGCGACAGCGACGTTAGCCAACAGTCAAAGAGGAACGAAAAAAGACCTTTATTATTTACATTTCGATGTAATAATCTGGTAATATACTGAGTTATTTCATTCTTATATGCAGGTAGAGCAGTTTTATTTTCTCCGCTAAAACTATTTCGGCGATATGCAATTGTGAAGTGATATTTCGCTTTTAGTTCTTACATATAGCACTTGTACCGGGTGATCAAAAACTCAGTATGAATTTGAAATTTAATAAATCGCGGAATAATGTAGATAGAGAGGTAAAAATTGACAAACATGCTTGGAATGACATGGGGTTTTATTAGAAAAAAAGGAAAAAAGTTCAAAAAATGTCCGACAGATGGCGCTTCATCTAAGCAGAAAATCAATAATCAGCATAACAAATAAAGACAAAGCAAAGACGATATTCTTCAGAGGATATGCTCAGTATGTTCGCCATCATTCCTCAACAATAGCTGTAGCAATATGGGGTGGAGCGCCAGCCTGCATAAAAATCGTACGTTCCAGCAGGTGTTTATCAGCCAGGCTGGGGATGATGCGATTCTGTAACATATCGGCGTACCTCTCACCCGTCACGGTAGCAGTTACAAAACCGGAATCACGCAGTTCCTCGAAGAAAACCGGTCTGATAACGGTAGATGTGGTTTTAATAAACCGTCATGTCATTCCAAGCATGTGTGTAAATTTTTACCTCTCTATCTACATTATTCCGTGATTTATTAAGTTTTCAAATTTATACTCACCAGATCCCTCAATTGTTGAGAGCTGTTTAGTTACACCGATCGTTGAAAGTTATTGAGGCAAGTTGCTTAAATTACACAATGCCAACGCCACTGTCGCCATGTCTTACCCGGGCTGCTATTACTGCTATTAAATTCGAGAAACAGCGTACCTGCAACAAAAGAAAGCAATATATTATAACTACTGACAAGATTACTGAATCAAACGTGTATACAGATTATTACCATTTCTTTTTGTTAGTATCTAATATTATATACGGCTGTCATTTCAAAATACTTGGAAAACGACACTTCTAAACTGTTGCATGAATTGAGGGTGCCAATGACTGGAAACCAAATACTGAATCAGAATTTTAAATTCAAATTACTAATTATTTCCAGAATGAAACTTTCACTCTGCAGCGGAGTGTGCGCTGATATGAAACTTCCTGGCAGATTAAAATTGTGTGCCGGAACCGGGACTCGAACCTGGGACCTTTGCCTTTCGCGGGCAAGCGCACACTCCGCTGCAGAGTGAAAGTTTCATTCTGGAAACATCCCTTAGGCTGTGGCTAAGCCATGTCTCCACCATATCCTTTCTTCCAGGAGTGCTAGTCTTGCGTGTTTGCAGGAGAGCTTCTGTGAAGTTTGGAAAGTAGGAGGCGAGGTACTGGCGGAAGTAAAGTTGTGAGGCGGCATCGTGAGTCGTGTCGGGATAGCACAGTCGGTAGTGCGCTTGCCCGCGAAAGGCAAAGGTCCCAGGTTCGAGCCCGGTTCCGGCACACAATTTTAATCTACTAATTATTTTATTAATTCCAAATGTTTAGTATGAGCTGCTGTTCTGAGTAGTACCAAATGTTTGTAAATCTAAGGGCCTGTAAGTCCCTCTGATTCCCCAAGGGAATAAAAAACAGATGTAAGAATCTTTTGATCGAAATATGAAACAAAACAAAAAAAAATTGTTTAGCATCAATTAGCCTTTTGCCGCTGAAATGTAATTTGACAGCTTTTCAATGTCACGTAGGGTGCACAATAATAGAACTCTCTTCAGTCTCACACACTGTACTTTTAACTCTTGTTTGGCCATTCCATAAACTGAAGAAACCGTGCATGATATTCATCAAAATCGTCTGGAGACGTACACTAGTGAGGACACGATGACAAACTACCTAGTAGCTGGTACGTCCGTCTCTGGCACGGATAACAGGGGGAATGCGTCTTTGCATGGTGGGTTCCTGGAGGGAGTTGGTACCGCATCTGCACACCAAAGTCAACAAATTTTCTTAAATTCAGAGGATAGGAGGTAATGAGCTTTGACGCCTCGTTCAATCAGCTGCGGCGGATTAGCCGCGCGTACTGGAGCGCCGTATTATCTTCACATAATGTAATGTAAATAAAACAACTACCTACCACAGACCATCTTAATGTCACATGTAGAGTCCCCATGTTTACTTTTAGACTGAGATTATATATATTGCACAGTAATATGAAAACTTAAATATGTGAATCTTGCCAGACGATGTCAAGTAAGTAAGTTGTGAAATCAGTGTAGAAAACGTATTTAATGTATACCTTAAGTGACGATCTCAACATATGCTACAGTGTCAATAATATTAACATAGTTTTTAATTCATTAATATTTTATATATAGTGTGTTTTACCCTGTTCACTCGCAAATTACAATGTAAAAATGTTAAGGAGGCCACTGATTATGTGAACATAATTCTACATGGCAACAGATATCGTTTGCAATTCCAACATATGTCATATGCGAAGACCGAGTATTCTGTGTGTTGTATCTTTGTTCTATCATCTTTGAGAACCTAAGCAGTAGCATCTTTTTTTATTATTTTAATTTTTATTGACCTTTGACTAGTCCCTTTACAGCCATCCACATAAGTAATGATAAGGACATTCTCTAGTACAGTTATGTAAGCAAGTTGGCAAAAGCAACTATACAAACATCAAATATGTGACAGAAAACAAAAACAGAAAGATCAATTTGAAGTAACATAACAAACCTTGAAGATATGACAATATAGTGACTAAACATGGTTTTATCTTTTACATAACAGTTCATAACTCTTTCTTCGCCGCCGTTAGAAAGCAGATAAGTTCTTTGTACACTCAAAGTCATTGGTTGCCAATAATGTTGACACAGATATTGGTAACTGGTAGTCCCTGCTCACAATATAACTTAGCAACTTTGAAGTGAGCTCCCACCTGTTGATGCATCCAAAAATGATTTGTGTCTTCTGCTTCGCCGCAGTCACAAAATGGAGATGACAGTTTGCCGATGCGATGTAGGTGCTGCGTAGTTCGACAGTGGTTGAACTTCAGCCTCGCTATGGTGACTGCCAGCTTCCGAGAACACCTCAGACCCTTGTACCAAGGTCTGGTTGGTAGCACTGGTGTTATTTGTGCGTAGAATTTCCCTTTAGTTGACTGGGAAGCTCGCCATTCTTTGTGCCATTCAGTCCGAATTTTCCTTCTGTAAACAGGTAAAAGATCTTCCGCTGGAATCTGAGTATATTTTTCCGTACCAGTGGTAACCGCTTCCTTGGCAAGTGTGTCAGCGATCTCGTTCCCCTGAACGTTGTTGCGTGGTTTAATCCAACACATAGAAACACTGCGTCCTTTCCAGGTGGTTTATGTGTGCCATTATCTCGTAGGGTATCCGTCCCTTAAGATTCCCTGCCGCGGTGGAGTAGCCGAGCGGTCTAAAGCGTCTCGCTGCGGAGCGCGCGGTTGCTCGCCGTAGAGGTTCGAGTCCCCCCTGGGGCATGGGTGTGTGTGTTTGTCTTTAGGTTAGTTTACCTAGGTTTAACTAGTTTGTAAGCTACGGACTGATGACCACACAGTTTGGTCCGATATATTTACAAATATTTTCTTTAAAAAAAAGATTCCCTCCTACTGTGACAGGTTTGGTGTAGCGTTTAACTCTTAATACCGGTACAATGCACTGAATAACTTCCAAAATTTCCTCTTCGGACAAGGTAATGTCCACATCTTGGATGATTTTTGTCGACGCATGTCAACAGTTTACCTGTTGATGGCCTAATAAGTCAAAAACTAGTTAGTAAATAAACAAAAAATTAGTAGAACAGAAACAGTTTCTTTGTTTTCAACCTTAAATATGGAAGCGTTCTACCAAGAAGCGACGGAAGAATCCATTTGTAAGAATTCGTGTTACCGGTGAAAAGCCGGGGTGGTAACGAGTTACAAAAACCACGAATTTCTCCATGCTAACGCTGAGAGCGTGCCGTACATGGGAATTAAGAGGGGCGGCAGGTTCAGTAGCAGGGCGCCCCTGCGGGTGAGTTAGCCGGGCAGCCGTAACCAGCTGTAACAGGTGGCGGCAGCGTGCAAATGGAACCGCTGCCAGACCGCCTTCCGGCCTAGACCTGCCCCGACCCTGAACTGCCGCACAGTGCACACACGTGTGCAGCGCGCACATGGCCAGTCTCCCTGACCAAACGACACCCAGCTGCTGGGCAAATGCGATCGGGGTCCACAGGTAGAGGCACGAGGGGGTCCAAGTGTGTAATAGCTTTTATCAACCCGTGCATGCAGTCTCCAAGTGTAGAGGTGCATGTACGAGATCAGACCCACTCTAGCAGACGACACTTCATTGCAGTGGCGGAACTATGGGGGGGGGGGGGGAGAAGGATAGAAACCCCCCCCCCCAGAACCCTAAAAAAAATCTTGTTAAGGTAAAGAATGGAAACTCGGGGTGTTTTACCATAAGCTTTCATTGGATGCGAGTGAATTAATCTTCAGAAGGAGTGGTGTATGGTAGTCTGTATGGAAACTGACTAAAAGTTTGCTCATCAAGCAGATCTATCTCCCCCCCCCCCCCCAAAGCCAAATCCTAGTTACGCCACTGCTTCATTGCATCTACTCACTCAGACTGTTGTGATCGTCTTCTTCTTCTTCTTCTTCTTCTTCTTCAGATCGCAGACTGGTTTGACGTTGGGTGTCCTGAACTGGCCCGGATTGGCAGAACGCGAAACTCGTCTCCCTCCGCCAGCACGTGCTACAGCGACGGTTTGAAATAACGGCCGAAGGGAAACTAAACAAGATTTCGTCATCTTGGCCATTTTCTATGATAATTAAATGTACAGTGGCAAAACTATTTATGCTGCTCCCTCCAACCGATGCTCCTCTATGCAGACAATACGTCCGTCTGTGGGGCTGGGAATATTAGTTTCATGCCTATAATCGTGCGATGACATTTTAATGATTATTAACTAATTAACCGGTGTGATCGTGTAAGCAATAAACTTGGGATATCATCTGGATTCAAAATTTGTAATTAAACTTGACGTATTATTTTTAGAAATTACTCTTCCTTTGCTGAGGCCTGACAGATTCTGTGACTTTGACACGTGTCTTTTAGCGTTAACAGAATTCAGTGCGTTACAACTGCACATAAAATAAAGCTATTAATTGATTAATAATTGTAAACACAAATAAAATACTCGTATTTGTTGAAGGTCTTCGCTTCTGTACTGTACCATAGCTACAGGAAGACAGATATGCGATTGTAGACTTCACCAGCATACTTCTCATGAGTCTCTCGGCACTCTTACGGTCATGTACCGCGACGTTTCGGAAAATCTCTCTTCGGTAATAGTTTTTGTAGTAAATCTCATTCCACCCCTGCTGGATGGGCGAGCTTTTTAGTGCCTGCAGTGCACGTTCTAGTTTTACATTTTTATTTGCCTTTATTACAACATTGGCGTGCTTTTCAGTGCTCTATTTTTCCGTTTGGTGGCAGTTCAGTTAATTCAGTTTCCAATTATTACAATTAGGAGATTTTTCGATAAGGATTTTCTTAAATAAAAATAAAATATTGTAAACTTGTTGTTGTGGTCTTCAGTACGCAGACTGGTTTGATGCAGCTCTCCACGCTACAGTGTCTTGTGCAAGTCTCTTCATCTGACAATACGTTCGGCAACCTACATCCTTTGAATCTGCTTGCCATATTAGTCCCTCGGTCTCCCTATACGATTTTTACCCCCACACACTTCCCTCGAATGTTTGTTGTTGTTGTTGTTGTTGTTGTTGTTGTTGTTGTTGTTGTGGTCGTCTTCAGTCCGGAGACTGGTTTGATGCAGCTCTCTACAATACCCAATTATGAACAAGTCTCTTCAACTCCACATAAGAACGGCAACCTACATCTGTCTGAATCTGCTTACTGTATCTATCTCTTGCTCTTCCTCTGCGGTTTTTACCCCACACACTTCCCTCCAACGCTAAATTCACAATTCCTTGATGTCTCAGAAAGTGTCCTACCAATCGATCCCTTATTTTAGTCAAGGTATGCCAGAAATTTCTTTTCTCCCCAATTCTGTTCAGTACCTTCTCATTAGTTACGCGATCCACCCAACTAATCTTCATCATTCTTCTGGAGCACCAAATTTCAAAAGACTCTATCCTCTTCCTGTCCGCACTGTTTATCGTCCTTGTTTCACACCCATACACGGATAGGCTCCACACAAATGCCTTCAGAAAGGACTTCCATCTAATGCTGACAATTCCGTGATGTCTCAGAATGCATCCCATCAATCTTAGTCAGGATATGCCAGAAACTCCTTTTCTCTCCAATTCAGTTAAGCATCTCTTCCTTTGTTACACATCTAATTTTCATCATTCGTCGGTAGCACCACATTTGAAAAGCTTCTATCATCTTTTTGTCTGATCTTCTTAGCGTCCACGTTTCAATCCCACGGAATGCTACATTTCAGACAAACGCTTTCAGAAAGGACATCATTGGATGTGAACAAGTGTCGCTACTTTAGAAACGCTTTTTTTCCCAAAGCCATTCTACATTTTGTATCTTCTTTACTCCGGCCATCAGAAGTTATCTTGCTACACAAATAAAATTTATCTACTACTTTTATTGTCTCATTACGTAATTTAATTCCTTCAGCACGCCTGATTTTCTGATCTTACATTCCATTACCATCGTTTTGTTAATGTTCATCTTATATCTTCCTTTCAGGACACTGTGCATTCCATTCGACTGCTCTTCCACATTCTTTGCGGTCCCTGACAAAATTACTATGTCATCGGCAAATCTCGAAGTGTTTATTTCTTCTCCATGCTCTTTAATTCCCTCTCCAAATTTCTCTTTGCATTTCTTCACTGCTTCCTCAATGTACAGAACACATTACATATGTTGTACACTGAAGAACCAAAGAAACTGGTATAGGCGTACATGTGAAAACACAGATACGTAAATCTCAAAAGACGGCGCTGCGAGCAACAGCGCCTACATAAAACAATGTGTGTGTGGCACAGGCATTAGATCGCTTACTACCAGCGACCACAAAAAGTACACAATTCTTTGCCCGCTAGTTACTACTGTTCTTGTTGTGGCGTAAAGTCAGCGCCACACGCCAGACGCACGAAAACGATCGTGAAGAAGGCAGCGGATGACCGGCAGCCAATCACACGCCGGCGCCGCGCCTCCTGGAGGGATCAACCGAGAAGCGCGCCCTCTACAAGCAGCTGTATCTACGCCGACATGCGTCTGCAAGGGCACCTCTGAAATCGGCTCCGAACTAGACAGTAACTATGAGACAGCGCAGCTATTATCGGGCAAGAAGACGCCGCCGCGAGAACAAAGTTGAGTATTTGTGAGCTTTAGTAAATAAAACTTGTCTGCATTAATAATGTGTATAGCTGTCCACGCATATCACGCGTCCTGAGCATATCCTTTTGCGAGACATAGGCCGGGGAAGACAAAACAGCTACGGCGGAGCTGCTGAGCACATTGAGGCGCTATGCTCCGATGCATGAGGCCGTTCCCCGTCGGGGGTTCGAATTCCCCCTCGGGCATGATGTTTGTGCCGTCTTTAGTATAAGTAGTTTGTAAGTTTACGGACTGATGACCCCGCAGTTAAGTCCCTTAAGCATCTTCGAGGTGACGATGAGACGGAGATGTTCCCATACGACCATCTCAAATGGGCACCATGAATACCATGAATCTGGTAAAACCTCAAATCTCCAACATCGCTGCGGCCGAAAAAACATCCTGCAAGAACGGGACTAACGACTACTGAAGAGGATCGTTCAACGTGACAGAAGTGCAGCCATTCCTTAAATTTTTTCTGATGTCAATAATGGACCATCAACAAGTGTCAGCATGCGAATGCCGCGCGAGAGTAGCCGAGCGGTCTGGAGCGCCACGCTGCGGTTCGCGCGGCGTTCGCGTCGGAGGTTCGAATCCTCCCCTCGGGCATGGGCGTTTGTGTTGTATTAAGTTCATAAATAGTTTTTAAGTTTAGGGACCCATCACCCCCAGTTAAGTCCCATAAGCTTTACTAACATTTGAACATTTTTAAATAAAGTGTCCATTCAAAAGTTTTATATAACACGAAAGATTGTTCACCTTCTAAAAATTATTTTGTTATGTTGTTAACGTACGTTTACTTTGCCCATTCAAAACAGTGTTACCTTAATTTGTTTTTCATATAATGAACGAAATTTTACATTGTTTGATACATATTGAGATGTATTTGTCACGAAGACGTTTTATTTCTGCTCTTTTGTTAAGATCAGCTGATGTATCAATTTACTATCATCATAATGAAATATTTATCATAAAAAATCTCATTTGTAAATCATGAAAGTACTGTATACAACAATATAAACATTCCTAAATGTTCAAAAGTTTGTCGAGCTTATGGGACTTAACTACGGGGTCATCAGTCCCTAAACATACGAACTACTTACGAACTAGATTATCTTAAAGACGGCAGAAATATCCATGCCCGAGGGGGGATTCGAACCCCCGACCGTAGTGGCAGCACCTCCTACAGAAGAAAGCCTGCGCACGACGTCACAACATGGCGGCGGTGAGAGGCTTAGATTCCTCTGAAATATTGTAAACATTAGCAGTGCACGCTGTTTATAGTCCATTATTACGTTCAGGAGTTCATTACGTAAATTGGTGTTGTATACGGTGTGATCGCTACGCTGGGCGATTTGTGTGTGTGAGAACAACGTGTGATCTCTTTTTTACTGATAAAATGCCATTTCGCTTATCTGTGCCGAAATGTACGAGAAATTACGACTGTGGCCCAAAAGTTACCGTCTTTAAACGCCCGGAGAAGAATAAGCTAACGGGGGTGGTTACGTAAATAAAATTAATCGTAACATCCAACGGTAAATAGTCATGACTTAAAACTGTTATAAGATTAAACAAAAAGTAAAACTTACTCATTAACTTGAAGGAGCCAAGTTATCCTGGCAATTCTTGATATCCATTTCTTCTTCTCCGGACGTTTAAAGACGGTATCTTTTGGGCCACAGTCGTAATTCCCACTCCTTTTCGGCACAGAATAGCGCAACGTTATTTTGTCAGTAAAAAAGAGCTCACAGTTGTTCTCTCTCTCTCTCTCTCTCTCTCTCTCTCTCTCTCTCTCTCTCTCACACACACACACAAATCGTCCAGCGTAGTGATCACACAGTACACAACACAAATTTACGTAATAAATACGCTCCAGAACGAAAGAATGCACTATAAACAGCGTGCACTGCTAATTTTTACAATATCTCACCGCCGCCATGTTGTGACGTCGTGCTCAGGCTTTCTTCTATAGGGGGTGCTGGTAGTGGCCGTACAGACCGTGACTGGCACGCCGCAGACAGCGGCCGGCTAAATATTCCTGAAAATTGTTACAAGGAGGCTCTCAATGGCGGCCATGGATGCAGTTAACTATCAGTTATGACAGTGTTCAGAAGATGTACAATTGTGACAAAATTACATCTGAACAAAAATGTCATCTTCCGAAAGAAACTGTCTTACTTCAAAGTAAAAGTAGCCCGATGTCTAACATAATCTGCAGGGAAACGAATCCAAGTGAAGCAAAAAATTTTTTTCAGAGAACGTACCAGAGCTGGATGGAAAGATGAGTATGTGAAAATGTTTTCAATTGTGATGCTGCCTTGCACCCACACGATAGCGTTTCACAATCTGGACCGTGTGACGTTACCAAGCGGATTGTTGGAGATGCCGGAGCGTATGTACAAGGTACTAGAAATAGTCTGACGAAGGTCGATGACAACGAAACGCCAATGTTCAACTTTTCAGATGTCTGTACAAAGAGGCTTGAACAGATCGTCACCCACACGCACTTGCAGATATTATTAATCGAAAGGAGGAGCACGTCCTTTCTTATTATATTATTTTCGTTTACTCAAGTCAGTGAACTGCGACGATCCTTGAAATAACTCCATAAAGAATATCGAGCATGCAGAGACATCTAGCGAACGCTCTCCTTCAAGTTTAGCAATTGAGGGTTTATATTTATAGCTGCAATGATCTACTGCAACCCATTATTCAGCATCTGCCAATACGACTACAACCGTTTATGGGGCACTTGGTCGGTAATGGATTGCCTATACGGCCTTAATTTCACGGTATCGGCAGACGAGCGAAGCGACTTTAAGGAAACGGTCGCTGTTTCGTACTGCTGCCCAGCACCGACAATAAAATGAGAGTAAACACTCCTGCTTATCTTGGAGGAATGTATGCTTGCACAGTACAGCAAAAAAATAGGAATAATTGATGGAAGACGTAAGTTTAGCCCTTTATAATTTAATTCCCATACTAACTGTCTTTCCTCCAGTTGTCATTTGTTTTGGACGGGAAACTACACTTAGAGGACGCTGGAGAAAGGAGGATACGACAGAACATTCTTGGTAAACAGGGTTCGTTCTAGCAAAAAAATGTTTGTATAGCTTATGGGACTTAACTACGAGGTCATCAGTCCCTAAACTTACAAACTACTTATGAACTAATTAATAATAAGGACGGCACAAATATCCATGCCCGAGATGGGATTCGAACGCCCGACCGTAGTGGCCGTGCAGACCGTGACTGGAGCGCCTCAGTCCCTTCGACCACCGCGGTCGGCTCGTACTAGCCAACCTTGGTGAAATGGTCGTCTAACAGTGTCTTCATACTAACAAGAAGACATGGCTATCGGATTTTAGAATTTGACATTTATGGAACGTGAAGTTTAGAACTCAAATAACAATCAGCCAAAGCCATTCGACGCAACTCTAAAAAATTATCGAGAAAATCGACTCTGAAGTTCTGCAAGTAACGCACATGTAAATACAAATAATAAAAATAATTGCAGCATCTGTTGCTGTAGTTCAGGTAGCAGCGTTCCGGTCTCTCAACCATACGGTCGGTGGTTCGAATCCCACCGTGACATTTCTTTTTTGTTGTGTTTGAATACTTACACAATTCTAATATCTAATGGTAACTTTTACGAAAAATGCACGGATTTTTGTTTATTCGCAATTTTCTACATTTTTAAAAGGTTGTTAATAATGGTTTAAAAAACGTAATTTTTTTACAGTATTGGCTTCACTATTAGTTGACGACGGCTGTCTTTCATTGTTCAGTTTGTGAAGAGGTACGACGCTGTCTTTGGAAAGTCAACTCCATACCTATTAAAGGCTTTCCAAGCAGCTAACCCACTCAACCATCGTTCTAGGTGACAAGGTGCTCAGTTCGTCTACGTATAAACAATAACGGACACAACACGTGGAATTTGAGATCCCAAAATGTTTTACATACCTGAAATTGAAATGGTGTAAATTTGTTTACATCGTCCATGAACTACTCATCGCACATGAGTTAGATTGGTTGGTTAGTTTGAAACGTGTCCATAAAAAATTATTTTTGTAAGAAAATGTCTAATATTGTGCCTCCTGTTTTGTATCGAGTAACTTGCTTACAAGAAAATGTATAATATCGCTTCTACTGTATGTATCGATATGTGTACATTGTGAAGTTTCATCTTTGGCAAAGATCATGTATTGCATAGCATTGTAGCTCGCTCGCACTGAGAGAAAGTAACACTTGTGGTTCAGCTCGCTTAGAGAGCGGTTGAGTTGTGTGTATGGCTCCGATGTAGAGCAGAGGCTGCTTTGCCAGCAAGTCTGAAGTTTTATTATGTAGGTAATGTAATGCTGATTATTAATAATAAGTAATTTGACCTTTCTTTCCTGTTTCATTTACGTAGTTAGAAAATTAACCTACTTCCTTCATTTAATAATTAATTATTAGTGGATTTAAAGTGCAGTATTGATTTGAATAATATTGTTGAACAGATTTAGTTATTGGTGCCATAGTAAATGATAGTTAATTTAAATTTCAATAATCAGAAACTGATCTGCATAAAAATTCTCACAGTCAAGCATTAAGAAAGTGATTTGTGGTTTTTTAATATCTTTCTCGCAGTCAAAATTTTTGTGTATAGTCAGTGTCTATTTCAAATGGTGACTTGTCACAGTTGCTTTGTTTAAAATATCCGTTGCGCACATAATCAGTTTAATGCACTGTTTCTTATTTAATAGTATATACATCAATATCAGGGGCCATAATTAAACCATATAGCTGTGTTAATGAACAATTTGTTGTCTGATTTAACGATAGGTTCAACATCCACAATACACACACAGCTTTTAAGTTGACTGCATGTTTTACGGGGATCCAATTACTACGGTCTTCGGGACCGTTAGAATGGTAGCGACCGGAAATAAGTAAATAAACGGACCAAGCTGTACGCGCTCTACGAAACCGACGACGGCAATTGACCTGGTCCTTTCACGGCATTAGATGATATTTAAGACCCCTCTTGCAGTGGAATTTCAAGAGTACGCATGAGAATTAAAGAAAATAGTCGAATCGACACCATCGTCAGTAAATCCTACGGAATCAAGGCTGACAGCAGAAGTCTTGTTTCATTATACACTACAAATTTTAAACGAAAAAAAAAATTGTAACACATCAGAAGCTCATTATTTTCAATACACAAGCCGAAGAAAATATTTAAAGTGCTCCTTCATCCGATAGTGAATATTCTTCAGAAGGTTCTGAGGCAGGGCAGAAAAAGCCAAAACTGGGCAACAACATTCCACTGGACCATAAAAGTTGTTGATATAGTTAAAGATTATCCAGAATTGACCCTAAAACTGTGTAAAGAAATGGATGCAGTAGCTTAAATGGTATGGAGGAATTGCCGAAATGGGAACAACACATTAGAATTGGTGGAACCGTTTTAGACAAATTCGACATTATCGATTCGTGAACTTGACCGCTTTGTGGAAGCTCGATAGAACTACCAACAAGTTGAGACAACGAATTGATCATAAAAATTATCATTAGGTTCAGAAGTAGAAAAGAAACCTGAAGAATAGAAAAGAGGAGTACGAACTCAGAATGAAAAGTAAATGAATAGGCAAAAAAATATCTTGAGATTCTTAACCCAGCTCAGAAATAATGATACAATACAAGCTTTAAAAAAAAAGCCCACAACATTAAGACGTAACTTATCTAACGTATCCCTAAGTCAGAAGAAACCAAAGTGATCTTAATAGTATTATCGTTGTCTTTAACAATAACAGCAGTAGTAAGTACATTAGTAAAACGAGAAAAATGCTACTGCAGACATTGTAAAAATTATTGTACCGAAGTTTCGGCAAAGTTGCGCATACTTAGAAAACTTTTACGCTTCAAGCGTGATATGGTAACGGTTCTGATGTTATAGAATTCAGGTTTCAGGGCCGGCCGACGTATAAAACTGCGTCCGGACGTTTCGTCTACAACTGCGAGAGTCATCTTCCGAGATCCACCAGCTGCCGTCGCTGAGGCTCGAGCGGCCCTTTCATCTATATTTCCAACTGCGACCATCTCTAGATGGCGTCATCATTCTCGATTGAAAGTAATCTATTCTTATTGTCATGACATTAGATTACTTCCAATCTAGACGCCATACGCAGTCACACAATCGGCATCCGTTCAGAAATGGTGGTGCGCTTTGTTCCCTCTACAAAGAGCCCCTCGAGGCTCAGTGGCAGTAGCAGATAGTTTCGTTCATAGAGCTGCAGGGCTGCAGCAGCAAAGCAGGCACTACCGCGCATGCGCGCTACCTATGACGTCATCAGGCCGCAGGAGGAAATTTTCCCTGCAGCTCATGCAGCCAGCAAGCTGCAGGTCGCTGCAGCCGGGAGCTTCCTTGAACAGCCGGTTGGCTGCAGCATGCTGCAGCATTGCTCTTTGAACACGAACATGCGCGGTAGCAGCCCTGCAGCTCTTTGAACGAATGTGTCCTGCAGTTGAAGACGAAAAGTCAGGAAGAGGACTACAGATTTTCAAGCTCTTAAGTTTCTGATATCTGTTAACGGAGTGACCTTTCAATCAAGTAAACACAGTGTGCAGAATGGGAGTATTCATCTGGCTATCTATTCACGAGACGAGGGAGGCAGAGTGTGACGTTGCTGGTGGGCGGCGCTTCTGACAGGCGCCCTTGGCGTCATCAGGGTGGAGTGAATCGCGGCAGTGGAGCAGTAATGGCACGGCGGCCATCGATTGGCGAGCTCAAATATTGGGGCGTCCGGCAGGCAAAGGCAGCGCTGGCGGCCCCTCAGTCAACAGCGCCCGCCTGCCCGCCTGCATCCGCCCCGTGCCAAGCTCGCCTCCGCGTCGCGTTCTGTTTGACTTGCCGGCAAGCAGGCAGCCCACGGCCCTGACGTCCGCCATTGTGCTTCACACCGGGCTGCTTCCTGCCGCACAGAGAGGGTGAGAGAGGGATTTGAGGGGGATAGAGAGACAGAGAGATGGAGGGAGGGAGGGAGAATGGGGCGCGCGCGAAGAGAGAGAGAGGGGGGGATGGATGGAGGGAGGGAGGGAGAATGGGGCGCGCGCGAAGAGAGAGAGAGAGAGAGAGAGAGAGAGAGAGAGAGAGAGAGAGAGAGAGAGAGAGAGGGAGGGAGAATGGGGCGCGCGCAAAGAGAGAGAGAGAGAGAGAGAGAGAGAGAGAGAGAGAGAGAGAGAGAGAGAGAGAGAGAGAGAGAGATGGAGGAAGGGAGGGAGAATGGGGCGCGCGCGATGAGAGAGAGAGAGAGAGAGAGAGAGAGAGAGAGAGAGAGAGAGAGATGGATGGATGGAGGGAGGGAGAATGGGGCGCGCGCAAAGAGAGAGAGAGAGAGAGAGAGAGAGAGAGAGAGGGAGAGAGAGAGAGATGGAGGGAGGGAGAGAGAATGGGGCGCGCGCGATGAGAGAGAGAGAGAGAGAGAGAGAGAGAGAGAGAGAGAGAGAGAGAGAGAGAGAGAGAGAGAGAGAGATGGATGATGGAGGGAGGGAGGGAGAATGGGGCGCGCGCGAGAGAGAAAGAGAGGGGGGCGGGCAAGAAGAGGAGGTAGGAAGCAGGAGAGAGTGTGGGAGGGGAGAGGGTGTGAGTGAGGGACAAAGGAACAGAGGTGGGAAGGAGGGAGGCAGGGTGGGAGGGCTGGAGAGAGAAGGGGTGGGACACAGGTAGGAAGAAAGCGTGTGAAGTAGAGTGGGAGGATAGAGGGAGGGAGGAATAGAGGGTGCCAGGGAGGGAGGGAGGGAGGGAGGAAGGATGGTGGATGGAAGGAAGGTAAAGTGGATGGTTGGGTGGAATGAACGATGGGACGGAGGTAGGAAGAGAGTGTGTGAGTGAGAGTGGGAGGATAGAGGGTGAAAGGGATGAAAGGTGGAGGAAGGGATGTAGGATAAGATGGAGGTATGAAGAGAGGGTGTGAGGGAGGGTGGGACGATAAAGGAAGGAAGAAAGGAAAGAAGGAAGGAACAGGTGGTAGGAGGGAGAGAGGACGGAAGGAAGGAAAAGGAGGGCGGAAGGAAGGAACAAAGAAGGAACAACAGGAGGGAGGGATGTATGGAGGGAGAGAGGAAGGAAGATGTAGAGGGAGGAAGAGTTGGATATATAGAGGGTGAGAGGAAAGAAGACATGCTAGAAGAGTGAGATGTATGATGGGATAGGTCGAGGAAGGAAGAATGTTTACACTGCTACGAAATTAACTTATTATCTACGATGCTTTTCGCCCTCTAGGTTGAGATGGTGCATATTGTAGAATTATTTATAAATTTTGTTAATGTTAAATAGCTCTTGGGGTTGGGGGTCAGAAACACACGGCAGATTTCCAGGCCGTGAGACCGTATGTACGAGACGGTAAAAAATATAGGCTTACATAGAGTAGATGTGTTGAACAACCCTGTGTTGAGAGTTCAGCATACGAAATTATTAGAAATCAATCTTATGTATCAAATAGGTAAGTAGTGACCTAAATCTGGGGAGTAAAAGCAAAGTATGTGGTAATCGATAATATCTACTAAAATTGTGGCCTAACGGGACAAGTATAGCCCCCCACACAACGTAAGCCAAACGTACACTTTTCTGTTTCACCTAACAATACCATAACAATGACGCAGGAATTGCGAACTGTGAAGATTTTATAACCGAATTCATACAGAATTTAGTGACAGTATAAAAGCCAGTGAGAGTACGACAGAAACTTATGAAGAGGACAATATACAAAACTTGGAGAAACCTTTACTTAGAATAAGACAAAGTCATAGATCAAGTTCAATAAAATCGTACAAAAATGTAAACCAGTTGACCACTAAAGGCGTTTAAAAGAAAAAAAACAAGCGAAACGCATCTAACCTAGTCTTAGACTAATTTATACAGTTGTAAAAGGATTTCAGTTATCGTAGACAAGATGTGCAACTACACCAGCTGAAAAACAGGCTTATAAAACAAAAAAGGAACGAACTATCAAATTCTCTGCAAATGTCGGACTGTCATATGTTATCAATATTATGACTATAAATATTGAAATCTCATAACTGTAAGCACTATAATGCTAAGTTCTTAAGGGGAGACGGAAGGCAACTGGACTCAAAAACTTGACTTTTAGATTTTAGCGTATTTGAAATGCCTGGCATTTCCTGCGTGAAACAGTTTTTGTTGTATACAAATCCGACAATTTTTTCATGAGTCATGATGGTTTTTCTGACGCTCTGTGCAATCTGGCCACGTCTTCCGTTTTGCGCCAAGCGGAGAAAATGCACACAGAATTTTACTCCTTGTATATTATTTCATGCTTCTATTCCTTTTTTCGCTTCAGTGTTTCCTACCCTGTAGCGATACTTTTTGTTCCGATCGTATTTGTTATTGTTTTCGAACGTTATTGATTGAACTTGGTGAAGTTTGTTGCGAGTGAAATACGCTTTGATTTGTATTTTCGTGGTCCTGCGTGTTTCATAAAAATGCCGCGAATAAAGAAATTCTCGCCTAAATTAAAATTCAGAGGAAATAAATACATAAGGATTATAAAAAAGTGAAAAATAGTATTGGAAAATGGTAAGAAGATAGGTGGAAAAGGTCGCCTGACAAATGTTGAGATAGATTACAGTATTATTATGGTTTGGCCGTAAGAAGAAATGTAGAGTATTTAGAAAACATGAAAAAAGCTGTATGGGCTATGTAGTTCCATAAGCTATCCACAAATGAAAATCCTGTGCACTCCTTTGCCCAAATGGTCCTGATACTTGGTGAAGTACAGGAGAAGTGACACATAAGACTACAAACATTCTTTACCTGCAGCAGTAATTAATGAAATTAAACCTATATTTAGAGACCTTTGTAAAGATACCCTGTTGAAGAAATGTCTTCGTGGGAAAACCCAAAATTTAAATGAATGTGTAAAGTCTGTCATTTGGACCCGGTTACCAAAAACTGAATTTGTTCAGATCACAACCGTCAAATTTGGTGTTTATGATGCTATTTTATGCTTCAATTACGGTGTAACTAGAAAATTGGATGTTTTGGAATTATTGGGCATACAATCTAGTGGAAGTACTGCAAAATCCTTGGTGCAAATACAGAGAGAATCCGGCAAAGCCGATATTGCTAATTTAAAATGCAGAAAAGAAGCTAGACAGAAAAGAAGAGGGACCAAGAGAATGAAAGAAGATCAGTATGATTCAGATGATGCTCAATATAGTGCAGAAAAATATTAGTGATAAGTAATTCTCATCAATAACTATACTGGAATTGCAATATAAAACTTTAAATTGATTTTTCTCAAAACTACATTTTTTTATCTTCAAGTGCCATTATTTGATAAACTAATGGGGTTAGAAAGATGAAATTTGGTGTTTTTGTACTGAAGATAGTAATAAATCATTACAAGTAAATTAAGAACCACAAAATAATTATCAACTGTTTTATAATAATGTACTAAAAAGTTAAATTTCACTGGTGAAAGAATAAAAAAAACTTCAAAACCATTAGAGTTATTATGTTCATGTTACTTGTAAATTTAGACACATATCTTATAGAGGGTGTTACAAAAGGTACGGCCAAAATTTCTGGAAACATTCCTCACACACAAAGAAAGAAAATATGTGGACATGTATCCGGAAACGCTTCATTTCCATGTTAGAGCTTATTTTACTACTTCTCTTTAAATGTAAACTGAAATAATTCGGGCAAACAATTGTAAAAATACCAAATTGTTTCGTTAGTATGTACTGCACTTCCTAGATTCACGTCATCAACACAGATTTTCTGTGAACGTTTGGGCAGGAATTGATGGTGATGTCTTGATTGGGCCTCATGTTCTTCCACCTACGTTCACTGGAGCAAGTTATGATTTCATACTGGATCCTCTACCTGTGCTGCTAGAACATGTGCCTTTTCAAGGACGACACTATTTGTGGTTCGTGCACGATGGAGCTCCTGCACATTTCAGTCGACGTGTTCGTACGCTTCTCAACAACAGATTCGGTGACCGATGGATTGCTAGAGGCGGACCAATTCCATAGCCTCCACGATCTCCTGACCTCAACCCTTCTTGACTTTCATTTATGGAGGCGTTTAAAACTCTTGTCTACGCAACCCTGGTACCAAATGTAGAGACTCTTTGTGCTCGTATTGTAGACGGGTGTGATACAATACGCCGTTCTCCATGGCTGCATCAGCGCATCAGGGATTCCACTCGACGGAGAGTGAATGCATGTATCCTCGCTAACGGAGGACATTTTGAACATTTGCTGTAACAAAGTGTGTTGGAAGTCACGCTGGTACGTTCTGTTGCTGTGTGTTTCCATTCCATGATTAATGCGATTTGAAGACGAGTAATAAAATGAGCTCTAACATGGAAATTAAGCGTTTCCGAAATATGTCCACACAACATAATTTCTTTCTTTGTGTGCGAGGAATGTTTCCTGAAAGTTTGGCCGTACCTTTTTGTAACACCCTGTATAATTACACAGGCATTACATACTATACAGAGAGCAACATTTGACAGACCTAAGTTTAAACTATGCCCCTGGAGAGACGTCATTCCCTCCGATCCACTTAACTCCCTAACAGAAACAGCCATAACGAAACTATTTTATTAAAAATGGGGAATGGGTGTATGTTTGTCCTTAGATTAGTTTACCTAGGTTCAAGTAGTTTGTAAGCTACGGACTAATGACCACGCAGTTTGGTCCGATAGAATCAGAACCCTCAAATTTGGTGTTATGATGCTATAGCTTTAAATTCATTTTTCTCAAAACTACTTTTTTTTTACTTCCAGTTACCATTATTTGATAAACTAATGTGGTTAGAAAGATTAAGTTTGGTCTTTCTGTACTGCAGATGGTAATAAATCATTACAAGTAAATTGAGAACAAAAAACAAACTGTTTTATAATAATGTACTAAAAATTTAATTTTACTGGTGAAAGAATAAAAAAAATATTTTTCTTCGAAAGCATTACAGTTATTATGTTCATTTTAGTGCGCCTCGGTTGCACAGTGGTAGAGTGCCAGACTACAAATCAAAGGTCGTGGGTTCGATCCCTGTCTGGTCCTAGGATTTTTATCTGTCACTTTTCACTTCTTTCACCTCTGGCAGTATTGCTCATGTGAAAAATACCGAGTAGCACCGTGATTCGGAACCCACGTTAAACTGTAGGTCCCCCTATAACTCACTGGGTAAGTTAGTTCGAAGGTCGGAGGAAGGCAACGGCATACCACCTCCAAACAGGACCATGCCTAGTAAAGCACTGTGGTGTTCAAACCAATCTTCGGATTGCTGACTGCTTTACCTTTTTATGTTCATTTTACTTGTAAATTGAGACATATATGTTACATATATGCAGTAACAATTTCGTTGTTTATCATTATAGTTCAAATGTTCAAATGTTTGTAGAGGTTATGGGACTTAACTACGGGATCATCAGTCCCTAAACTTACAAACTACTTATGAACTAGCTACAACTAAAGACGGCACAAATATCCATCCCCGAGGGGGGATTCGAACCCCCGACCGTAGTGGCCGTGCAGACCGTGACTGAAGCGCCTCAGTCCCCTCGGCCACCGCGGCCGGCCACTTATAGTTCCTTTGAAAAGTGTACCTATTGAAAGGGTAAAATAGGGATAAAAATTGCCTTCCGTTTCCCTTTAAAGGTTATCTGACAGAAAATAAATGAACCAACTGGAATACAGTGGGTGTTAAACAATACGTGTGGAGGAAACGAGGACAAAAGAGCTTCGAGATGAATATCTCTAAACGGCAGTCTTTTTATCGTCGGTGGTAGAGTTCTCCCACCCCCCATGCCCCCTCCCCTCCCGGAACCACAATCAGTGTTCGGCGGTAGTCGAATCTTCCGAGAACGTCCCGCCGTGAATCAGCACGGAAATAGAAGTTGGAGGTGGAGGGAGGGGAGGGGGAAGCAGGAACAGTAATTCGGGTGGTTTGCGTCGCAGTGACCACGCCCACGCCTACCTCGGGCCCTCCCCCCACCCTTCCCCGTGACAGATGGCGGCGTGAAAGAAGGCGCGCTGAATGGCTTCAGAGACAGCGGCGCCGCCTTTGTCGTGGGCGGGGAATGAACGGCTGCGCTGGGAGTCAGTCCCCCCGGGACGGACAATTGCGCGGCGCTCAGGACGTCCAGGCGGAACAGCACCAGCTGCCGGAGGCCCGCACAGTCGTCTGCAGTACGCTCTAAATGGAAGCCAGTGCAGTTGCAGGGGTTAGGCTGCCGCTCTCGAGTCCTCCCTCGGGCTTTGGTGCGCGTTGCCCTTAAGCCTTTTTTACACGATCGACTTTCTGGCAAATATCGACTACTCGAAATGTGCACGCCTTTCGCGTCTGCGTGTAAATCAGCAGCCAACCACAATGTGAGTTGCGAGGGTGAAAGATCGGGGTGAGAGTTTTAAATTGGGAAAGTTTAATTTTCAAAACTCACAACCACCAACTGCGTGGTTATGGTATATCGCCCCAAATTTGCGACTGGATAGGGGATTTCTTGTCAGAGAGGACACATTTCGTAGTAATCGATGGTAAAGCATCGACTAAAACAGAGGTGATATCGGGCGTTCCACAGGGTAGTGGTATTGGTCCTCTGCTATTCCTTACTTACATAAACGATTTAGGGGAAAATTAAGTAGCTCGCTTAGATTGTTTGCAGATGACGCCGTCATTTAGCGTCTAGTAAAATCATCTGAAGATCAAAACCAACTGCAGAACGATCTGAATAAGATATCAGAATGGTTTAAAAATTGGCAATTGACTCTAAATAATGAGAAGTGTGAAGTCGTCCACATGAGGCCGTAAACTCCACAAAATACCTAGGAATTACTATTACTTCAGACCTAAACTGGAAAGAACACGTAGATAATATCGTGGGAAAGGCGAACCAGAGACTGCGTTTTATTGGCAGAACCCTTAAAAGATGCAACAGAACTAGTAAAGAAAGTGCCTACACTGCGCTTGTCCGTTCATTTTTGGAGTATTGCAGCCCAGTGTGGGATCCTTATCAGGTGGGTTTGACGGAGGACATCGAAAGAGTCCAAAGAAGGGCAGCTCGTTTCGTATTGTCACGATATAGGGGAGACAGCGTTATGGAAATGATACAGGATCTGGGATGGGAATCACTACAACGGCGCTTATCGCTGCGGCGTGGGCTACTTGCGAAACTCCAATCGCCGACATTCTCCTCCGAATGCGAAAATATATTGTTGACTCCCACTTACATAGGTAGAAATGATCATCAGAATAAAATACGAGAAATCAGAGCTCGAACAGAGAGATTCAGGTGTTCTTTCTTCCCGCGCGCTATTTGAGAATAGAATGGAAGATAAATGGTATAATGGTGGTTAGATGAACTCTCTGCCAGGCACTTTAATGTGATTTGCAGAGTATCCCATGTAGATGCAGATGAACCAAATTCCTAAACATGCAAAAACACTGGAACTGTGATTGCTACTGTTTGACTGGTTTTCTAGGGGATGATATCACACGTTCGCAGCTTTCCTTCCCTGCATATGATTAACAAAAAAATTCATAATAAAGTAAGTTCATGTGAGAAAAGGGTGTACTAACTACTATTTTTGAAAACACGTGAAAGTTCACTTTATGTTGTTTATTACATCATTTTAAAACCCTGTGGCTGATACGTCTGTACGTCGACACATTTATCAAATAAAGTTATAGCTCGTGAGCCCCCAGACAAAGTGAATATTTGTCGCAAATTGTTTTCACACCATGTGCCTGTCTCAAACACCGTATATGTTCATGCCTATGCGACGACACTTGTTACATGAACAAAACACAGTCACTTTAATTCAGAGCGATGCACACTTTGTTCCACCGGCTAAATATTCACAACACACAGTAGCACTCGATACAACTTGGTGCAGTCTACGACGAGCAACCACACATGGCAATTGCCACACAAAAAAATCTATAGTCTCCACCTGGAGATCCACATGCCGATTGTGCAGAGCGAACGCCGCGCCTGGCCAGCTACACCACTCGCTCCGGTTCCTTGACTTCGTGGGCCGCGCGCGCGCGCGCGCGCCAAAAGCCCAACTGTCTGGTTTTTTCCCTACGTCATCAACTTCCCCATGTGAGCTGTTCTAACCGACTTGCCAACGTACAGCGCTCAGCCAATACATTTCTAAAACTTTACATAAAATCAAAATAATTACACTACACATTAAACAAATGTCTTCTTAGGTTTTTATATTGGGATAAACATCCTTTGCACTATTTATTACAATCGTGCAATTTCTTATATCACAGATAAGTGATTTAACTGAATATTTCAAGATAAAATACACAAGTTTAATTGAAAATAAAATGAGAAATAGTTAATATATTATTTTTATAAACAAACATTGCCATGCTAGTTGTGTAACTGTCTTGTATTCATTGGTAATTTATTACTTTTATTATGAAATTATGTTTTCAGTGTCAAACATATTACGCCAGATGTGACTATATCAGCTATTGTATTGTTTATTTATCAACAGGTTATTTTGTAGTGAGGGCCTTAAAGGTTCCTAACTGCATCGTATTACTTCAAATGCAAGTAGTATTACAATATTTTATTCCACGCTGTGCACTGCACTGCGCCTGGCACTCGCCGTTGTCCCTCTCTCCCCTCACTGGAAACGAGCCTGGGAAATCCTAAGCTGGAACAAGCCACCAACGTCAGCCTGCTCGCCGCCTCCCGTCAGCTACAAGCACACAGCAAATCTCAACGTGGAGAATTTCTGCGTATGGCCTAACTATAAATGTTGTCGCCCAACTGTGTACATACATTGCTACCATAATTATTAAGATTAAAATTGTGTAACATTTAGTGCATTGGCATGGTCAATGTTTGCAGTGACCTTCATACTGTTTAATTACAAATGCTATTAATTACCAATATTTCTATTGGGCGGTAATCTCACAGAGTGGAGAGACAGTCTATCACAGACAGTCGCGAAACTCTCTAGGAAAAAAAAATGCAGCTGAAGCTACTAGCGCTCCAAGCGGCCAGTAGGGAATATCACAGGAGTAGCATGATGCAAACTGACAAGTTGCCGTTTGTAATGCTGTTACTTTCATATTTCCTGGTCACTGAATGTTGCTGTGAACTTTCTAATACAAATACGAAAACATCATTAAAGTAATATCACTGTTTCTGTCAATGGTAGTCTATAACTTAACAAACTGCCAGTGGAGTGTAATTCATACAGTTCACAATACTCTAGTCATATTAATATCGTCTGAAACCTTTTGAAAGCAGAAATGAATTGCAACCTGAGGTGCTGAAGTATATAAAAGGAACTGATTATGATTATGTTCGTGTGCTCGGTGCATACTGACATGTTGCACGAGTTTTGTTTTAGCGAATTTCGGACACTGTAATGTTTTCAAAAGTACACACCACTTTACATTGTAGGGGACTAGATTCTACATCGTCGTTTAAACCATTTTTTTACCTCGTCCTTACTTCTGTGCCTTTTTTTTTTTTTTTTTTTCTTTTTTTTTTTTTTTTTTAGCTACTTGGCAGGTATCAAACTGAATATCTTCAAAAATGTGATTGTTAAAATTAACAGTTTATTTATGGACATATTTATTTGTACCTACGTATTCACTTAATCAAACTAGTAGATAACCATCAAAATATGTTAGTATACAGGATTATCATTTTTCTGAACCTGAGGTACGAACCTAAGCAGTCATTGATACATTACTTTTAATCAGCAGTAGTATTATGAAATAGTGGTCAAGTGTATGTGATTCTCATTAACAGCAGAAGATTGGACGTGAATGAATTGTTAAAGATTTACTTCTATGCCTAAAAGTATAACTAACCACTGTAAATGAACACCTGTTATTCATAACATTATTGTGTTACTTCTGAGCATCCTTTGCAAATGAGGGATTTCCGAATTATATTTTTGACAGTTGCTACAATTTATAGCGCCACAAAAGCTCGTAAATACGAAGTTATTTTGAAAATGCTGCTTCAGTCCAAATACACATTCATTACTCAATCGTTTCCCGGTGTCTTTTTACAACCCAGCCGCTTGGCAGCGCTGCAGTCACGAAGTTGCAGAAAATCACTTGGGAGTTTCGCGACTCTTAATGTTCGACTCTGGTGGAGAAGTGAAGTCAACAATCAACGGAGTATGCCGATTGTGGAATCCTAAAATTCTGAGTACGCCGAGCACTGCGCATGCGCAGAATTAGAAGCAGAAGCGATATTGGCACCACATTTGTTTACATTCGACGATTTCCAGCACAAGACTGAAGAGCTATCGTTTATAGTGTGTATTCATCGTTACTTATTGATAAATTTACTGCTAATTTCAGATCCGAAGCAAATAGTAAATGCTTGTATTGCAAGAAGACTAATAAACATGTGGTGTTTGACTGAAGAAGAGTTTTAAATATTACATTATCTACATGGAATGATTTATTATTTAATGTGAAATATTGAGTTTATTTGAGCTTCTACATATAGCAAGAAAACTCCATAAGTTTGAAAAGTTTATAACAGGCTGTTGAATTTCAAGACGCATACGAATGAAACATTGGTATTTTACACGTGAAACTAAAATATAGTAGGCTGTGGATCTTCGCTTGAACGATAGTTTCATGACTGAATTGGTGCTAAACATTTCAAACTTTGAATGTGAAGTTATATACCTTATGTTTTTCTCCAGCGGGTATAAGGACCTGTTAGTGTTTAAGAAAAGATAAAAATATGAACTAGTAGCTTAAACCGGCGGCTCCGCTCGCGTGTTGATTGATTATGATAGATAAGCTATCTTTAAGCATTGTGCTATTTACTTATCCTTATATTTCCTTATTCGTATGCTTATCCTTACAAAGAAAGTGCTGAAGACATTGTAGCACGCATAGACCAAAGATATGGTCTGTGGCATCACGTTTTGCTGTATGTAACCTCCTTGCTATAGAGTCGCAAACGTCATCGCTGACCTTTAGTTTTTTTTATATATAATTTGACGACTTTCAATCACCATATCTTCTACCCCCTTATAGCTATCGGCATGGAGCTGCTACGGTGTACAACGGGAGACTTTGGACAATAATTACATACAGACCATTCGTTTGCGTTCCGTAGCTTTCGCTGCACACACACACACACACACACACACACACACACACACACACCACACACACACACGCCGATAACTTTCCATCCCAATATACTCCTCCCTTTTATCATTATCAACCCTCAAGCAACAATGCAACCAATAAAACCATTTTCAAAGAGTAATTCTTGTTCCACATTTCGAGTTATATTCTTCAAATTACTAAATATCTATCAGATCGCTATAAAACCGTGCCTAAATCCTTCCTCAGGTAAAGTAACTGTACAAATACTTAAGTCTCTGCGTCTTGTCGTTCGGACGTTATAAGCGTACACCGGACATTCACATTTATAGGTTATATATAATTTTTTTTATATTAGGCTATGCACATAGACTTCGGAGGGAAGTTCGGTGCCACGGTTCACGAGAGGTGTTTAGTTGCTAGATGACGTTAGAAAACTTATAAATATTTACTTAGCAACTGACTATAAGAGCTATAAACAGTCTTGATAAGACTGAAGCAAATTTAGGACGAGTTTGGTATGATACGAGATTGTTTTGACAATTTAAAGTCCTTCAGCAGCTTTCCCCTTTGTCCCACCGCACCTGCTGGGTGACAAGACAGCTCGGCGCTACATCGGCCGGCAAAATCGCAGGCAGAGGCGCGGCTCGGCGCGTCTTTGAAGGAGGAGGCCGCGCGCCTAAGTCCAGGCCGGAGGTGAGGGCGGTGCTCGGGCGGGCGCCTTTGTGGCCGCGAGGGCACTCGAAGGCGGCGCAGGCACGGGACGGGCCCGCTGGAGAGCTCCGCCGCGCCGTGCCGCGCACTGGCCGGGTATCGATCCCGGCACCTCGCGCCCGCGACTGGCGCGCCGCCAGCGCCGCCTTTAAATATACCCGCGCTGCGGCGGCACGGGAGGCCGCTAATGGAATGAGCCGGGCTCCCAACCCAGAATCCCGCACTCTCACTGACCATCACAATGGCCCCCACTGTGAGCTACCCAAGGGTTTAACCACCCACCCACCCACCCACCCACCCAATCCAATCCAATCCACCCCCGCCCAATCCAATCCATCCATCCACCCACCCACCCACCCACCCATCCACCCACCCAATCCATCCATCCATCCACCCACCCAATCCATCCATCCATCCACCCACCCAATCCACCCATCCATCCACCCACCCAATCCACCCATCCATCCACCCACCCAATCCACCCATTAACCCACCCAATCCACCCATCCACCCACCCAATCCATCCAATGCATTCGTCAATCAGGGAAGTTGAGGGATAGTTTAGTAAGAGAAAATTTTAACATTGATGATGCTTAGTGCTGAGAATGGTCTACCTCCGACCCAGACCCAAATAATCTAATCAAAGATCCGACACAACGCCCAGCAGGATTCGAGATACCAAGGACATACTGGAAATCACTCAACCGGTTCCAAACAGGGCATGGAAATTGCCACTACTGGAGGCTTACATGGGGCGTGATTTATGGACCTGACTGCGACTGTGGACGCAATAGACACTATAGCACATCGACACTAAATGTCCATTAAGGAAATTTAAAGGCACCTTCCGACTTCGAAGACCTTCATTCGCTTAAGGGAGAAGCTGTCACTTGGCAGAAAGGACTTGACATACATCGCTGAACAGTGCACTGATGCCAGCTACATGGTCACCTTACCAAATCATAGCAATTATAATTTTATTCCATATGACTTAAATTGTACATATTATCAATATTTTATCTTTAACCTGTATGTATTGTACATAGATATTTTATCTTAAATTTGTACCAGATGGAATCTGATGCTGTATTTAAAGCCATACAAAATAAAATAAAAATTCGCTAATACAATCCGTCTATACAATGCGTTCATTTAAAAATTGCCTTCAAATTATTAGGGTATGCATTACTAGCAACAAACCACTCATAGCTGGTCAGCTGGTCAGCTTCCATGATCTACCCGATGCCGTGTATGTCATTATTGTGCGGCTAATCATTCATAATGCAACGGTAATATGTGATTTTAGATGGAAAAGGAGGTTCAGTAAACAAACGCACATGTTACAAGTAACTCAATGCAGCTGTCGAAGTGACTCAGCCGGCCGCGGTGGCCGAGGGAACTGAGGCACTCCAGTCACGGTCTGCACGGCCACTACGGTCGGGGGTTCGAATCCCCCCTCGTGCATGGATATTTGTGCCATCTTCAGTATTAGCTAGTTGATAAGTAGTTTGTTAGCTTAGGGACTGATGACCCCGTAGTTCAGTCCCATACGCTATACAAACATTTGAACATTTTGAAGTGACTCAATTAGCACTCCGCGACTTATATTTTTTTTTGTAAAGCTTATGGGACTTATCTACGTGGTCATCAGTCCCTAAACTTACCAACTACTTATGAACTAGCTAATACTAAAGACGGCACAAATATCCATGCTCGAGGGGGGATTCGAACCCCCGACCGTAGTGGCCGTGCAGACCGTGACTGGAGCGCCTCAGTCCCCTCGGCCACCGCGGCCGGCTGTGCTGTCTTTAGTGTAAGTTAGTGTAAACGTAGTTTATAAGTTTAGGGACCGATGACCCCGTAAGCTTAACAAAAATTTTAACATTTGATTTTACGTTTCTGATAGTTTATAACTTGAACAGTTCCGGCGCTTTTTCCCCATTTGATTTTATTACACGGGTATCGGATTTTAGAATTTTTTGATATAACTCAAACAACAATCAACCAAAGCCATTCGACCCAGCTCTAAAAAATTATCGAGAAGATCGCCTCTGATTTCCAATTTCATGTAAGTACAAATGATTAAATGAAATTTAACATGCCGGTGTAGCACAGGTGGTAGCGTTCCTGCCTTACAATCATAGAGTTGGGAGTTCGAGTCCTGTCGCCATAGGTTTTATTTTATTTTTCGTTGTATTCGAATACTTGCCCGAATTTCATATCTAATGCTAATTTTTACGAAAAAATACACTTTATTCGTAATTTTCTATATTCTATAAAAGGTTGTTAATAATGGTTTCAATAAGAGAAACCTTTTTACAATATTGGCTTCAGTATTAGTTGACGGTTGTCTTTGATCGTTAATTTTTTGAAGAGCTACAATACTGTTTCGGAAAGTCATCTCCACAGCTACTAATTGGCTTTCCGAGCAGCTAACCTACTCACCGTTTTAGGAGACAAGGTGTTCCGCTCGTCTACGTACACATACGTGGAATTGGATATCCCGAAATGTTTTAAATAACTGAATTTGAATTAGTAAATTTGTTTACATCCTACATGAAGCGAACATTATACAATATAGAAAATTACGAATTAACATAAATACATGCATTTTTCGTAAACATTACCATAGGATATGAAAACTGTGCAAGTATTCGAACACAACGAAGGAAAAAACTGTCACGGCGGGATTCGAACCACTTATTGGTACTTACATGGACTGCTTACTTGCCAGACGTAACCCTTTCAGACCTGATTTTTTTTCTATGTCAAGTAAATCACTTTTAATGCTGTAGTACTCTTAAGTTAAATTTTCAATGATTTTAGAAGCAAGATTTATGCAATTACATGCACCCATTTTTATTCTACAACACTGTGTATACTGAAAAACAATGCTTTTTTTATGGACTAAATTAATTTTGTAGTACCAACTGTTGTACTAAATAAACTGATAGTTCAATAACTACATCGCAAAATAACTTCTATTTTCAGTTATACAGTGAAATACAAGTAACCCACAATTTCCGTGTTCTTTGAGGTTCGCAAACTGCTGCGCAGTGCAACACCCGCTTCTTAATATTTCTATAGTGATCTTCCGCAGGTGGCAGTAATTATGTATGATGAAATGATTTAACACTCAGGTGTCGTATAAATGTTCTTTCCATTGAGAAAAAAATTGCTTCTGTACACATTTGTAGCCAGATGGTCCGAAATGGTTACGTCGATTTTCTAGAGAATTTTTGAGAGTTGCGTCGAAATACTTTGACTGATTGTTATTTTAAGTTCTGAACTTCACGTACTTAAATATATAAAAAAAATCTAAAATCCGATACCCATGTGGTCTCCTTGTACAGTTTTTGCAGGTCCTGCTCTGCATGTGGTGTTGCCCCTGGTTGGCTCTTTTCCTTCTTTTGTTTATGTCATAGGAATTTTTCTCAGTACTAGGCCCAGGCCATTCGCATCACACGGTTCTTCGCGATAGGTTCGAGAAAGTTCCAACGCATTGATTTGGTCATCCAGATAGCCCGTCGTGAATCCCATCAAACATTTATGCCACTTCATGCAGACTTCAGTTCGATATTCCTACACCTGTTGAGACCGTCACTCGAAGGCCGCTGCACTTCGCTGGACAAAAGGAGTTCCGACCCGCTATTAGCAGCTACCGCAATACTTTTCTCGATTGATTGTATACCTCACTGAGGTTTACAAAGGCAACAGAAAAAAAAGGCATTCATAGTAGCTTGTTAGCTATTGCTCTTTCCCAGGTGAAAACACACACACACACACACACACACACACACACACACACACACACACACAAAAGCGTACATATCGGCACCCGCGGAAAGACTGCCTGACTTGATTGTCAGTTATTGAGAGCAAATATTTGGAAAAAAAGAGACCGTCGCAATGAGAGCAGAGAACACGGAGTGATGGGCCGTTGCAACAGTGGACTTTCAAATTACACAGCAGACGACGATCTGTGTTTGTCTTGAAACAAGGTACTCTAATGGCGCGCAAACTAAGCTGGCACTCAGCGCGCAGGCTGTTGAGAGAGACTGTAAACGCATTTACCCATTTACGGGCGCTCTGATCAGAAAGAGCTCCTAGTGTCGTCTTACGTTGCAAGGACAGTATACTAGAAGGCAGTGTACAAAACTGTATTGAGGAACAGACAGAGCACATCGATGAGCTGTAGGTAAATAAAGTATGAAGGGCGAAGTAGTCATCAGTCCTAAGATTTGACCACCACTAGGTATGATTCCTTTTAGAGGTGGTGTACAGTTGTCTTTCTCTCACTGTCGAGCTGACGAGCTAGTTATAGCGAGACTTAAGGGAATTCTACACTGCACGTGGCGTACGTATCTGGATGTAAGCCACACCGGCCACGGTATCCACGTACCAGTTCACACAGAAACAACATTAGAAACTGTTCAGTCTACTGCATTTTGTTAGCACTGAAAGGCAGATCTTTAGGGAGAATACAGCGAAAAGTGCCTTCTAAGAAGTCCAGTTCCTGTTATGGTGATGCTTCAAAGTTCCTGTACTCTCAGGCAATTTGTGATACGATGTTTATTTCTGAAAGGCTACCAGCACCTCGCGTCTTGAGCTTTAGATCAACAATTCAATCGATACTTCTGAAGTTCTCGTTCATTATTTAAACAGCTGACGATTTTGAAACATTATTTCTACCGAAATTTTATGAATCGAAGCAATCAAACTTTCAACATTTTGATAGTAATATTTAAGAATAACAATGCGCTATTGTGCCGCGTTGCACTCCTCGTTTATTAACTCGTCTCCTAGGCAGTAAATAAGTCGCAAACTCAGGAAGACACGCCAGTGCTGCGTTTACAAGCCTGAAAATTGCTTTGCTTTACTTTTCAGCTGACTAACTGTAAATGTAATCACTCGTCCCATCGTTCAAGAAGGCTTTAAAAGTCTGGAGCTTGGACTTTTTGTGGTAGCGTTTGTTTCCTATAACGTGTCGCTCTTGAGCTGTAACTTCATTTGCTTCCTTTAACTTCTGAACTTGTAAAGTTCATCGTCAAGTTCAAGAGAGCGTCAATTACGGTCTAAGTCCGGTGAACAGGCTGGTCACTCCATTCATTCAATTTCCTCAGCTCCAAGAATTTTGTCCACCAGTGTGGGGACGAGCTTTAAGGAACCCATCTCCTTTCGCACCAGCGTAGGTCACAACAAAAGGTAGGATATCTACATCTACATGCAACCCACAAGACGCATGTGTCGTAGTGGTAGAGAAATACGGGAAGTCTGTCGTAGTGGTAGAGAAATACGGGAAGTCCGGACTTCTATGTCATTCAGAACGGCGCTTTGAGTGCTTAGAGGTAGAGAGACGATATCAATCAACCAAAAGTGAAGGCCGTAAACTCCACAAAATACCTAGGAATTACTTTTACTTCAGACAAACTGGAAAGAACACGTAGATAATATCGTGGGTAAGCCGAACCAGAGACTGCGTTTTATTGGCAGAACCCTTAAAACATGCAACAGAACTACAGAAGAAACTGCATACATTACGCTTGTCCGTCCATTTTTGAAGTATTGCAGCCCAGTGTGGGATCCTTATCAGGTAGGTTTAACGGAGGACATCTAAAGACTCCAGAAAAGGGCAGCTCGTTTCGTATTGTCACAATACAGGGGGAGACATCGTTACGGAAATGATACAGGATCTGGGATGGGAATCATTAAAACAACGGCGCTTATCGCTGCAGCGTGGGCTACTTGCTAAACTACAATCGCCAACATTCTCCTCCGTATGCGAAAATATATTGTTGAATCCCACTTACATAGGTAGAAATGATCATCAGAATAAAATACGAGAAATCAGAGCTAAAACGGAGAGATTCAGGTGCTCTTTCTTCCCGCGCGCTATTCGAGAATGGAATGGGAGATAAATAGTTTAACAGTGGTTCGATGAACCCTCGGCCAGGTACTTAAATGTGATTTGCAGAGTATCCCATGTAGATGTAGATATCCTACCTTTTGTTGTGACCTACGCTGGTGCGAAAGGAGATGGGTTCCTTAAAGCTCGTCCCCACACTGGTGGACAAAATTCTTGGAGCTGAGGAAATTGAATGAATGGAGTGACCAGCCTGTTCACCGGACTTAGACCGCAATTGACGCTCTCTTGAACTTGACGATGAACTTTACAAGTTCAGAAGTTTTTAGATCTGATTATGGAAGATGTCAAAACGCCGTATTAAATAAAAACATTTTAAGCGATGTAGGCTTTTGTCTTGTTGAAGTCTGACGTAGTAGTTGCTGTGAAATTCGTTCCACCATACATCCCACTCCTGATTCTACTACCCAAGTAAAGTCGTAACAGGGTGGAACGTGTGAAGAAAAATTTCTGCACCATTTCCGAAATCGATATTCCCTTCCGTCCGACACCGAGCACCATAGCCCATTAGCACGGAGTGCTGTGTACACCAGATGCATGTGCCTTTGAAAGTTTTTATACAGATTTATAATTTTAATTTTACGTTTGAAGATGACAACCTGTTGTCGAAACTAGTCACGTAATAAAGTATTAAGAAAAATATGCGATCTAGGCGTTCTTCTATGTGAAGTCTATATAACATTTACAGATCGCTCTCCCTTCTCGACTAAGTCGAATGTTGACAAAAAGAGTTTCTCACGTGACGAAAATTTTGTATCGTCAGAAAAATACATTTTCGTAAAAAGTGAACATTTAGTCTTTGCTCCTTCGCAACAAACCAATACCTTAAAGGGCCGGTTCGTCTATCTCTCGTTAATCTTTAACGTTCAGTTAAATGTGCTCATTAAGTGCATTGCGTTTGTCATTGCCAGATACACCTCTCGATTGCTAACCTGGAGAAAACGAGAAGGTACGATATATTTTGGCTAGATTAGCTATAGAAACAAATGAAAGTGCCGTCTGAAGAAACAGCTGTTTCCCTTATTTAACTATCAGGGAAGAGGTTACCAGTTAATTAGCGTTATGGGGGAAAAAGTGAAAGAAGCTCGAATTTTATAATAAGTTAGTGCGAGTGTGTTGTGTCTTCAATAGAATATTAGGGTGCATTGGAATGTAAAAAAAAGGACGCTACGACATGGAAGCAGAAGAAAAAAAGCGACATGATCGCGTGTGGCAAATGACTTCAATGCTTTCCACGGAAAATGTAGGACAGTAAAAATGTTTAGGGCTTAGTACGATAACATGCCAAGTGTGTAGTATCTAGTGCGAGCTTGCACGTAGGCAAAAGTATACTGTTCCTGTAGATTGAGGAAGGAATCACATTTTAGGCCTCACACTAGGCACTACAAACCTAAGTAAATACTGGGCAAAATTTTACGATGCTTCTCGCCGGCCTCCAGCGCTTATGTTGCCAACAGATAAACAATGAAGTGTAGAATTGTGTTAATATTTTTCACGAGCTACAGAGTAAATGTTATTGCTGCTCGTTCCACTCACAGTACCTTCTCTATGGTTGACAGGTTCTTGTATGTACTCTTGTCCGTTCAAGAAAAAAATAATTTTCGTTTTAATTAAAGTTGTCAAGAAAAAATATTTATTGATCGTCTGAGTTACCGTCATTACTATTGGTGCCAAGATAACAACTGCAGCTCGGCGAGAAGCGTGTACAATTTAATCAAATACTAAATTAATATGCTTTCAGGCATAAATAATGTATTCTGTTTTTTATTATGACAGATAACTTACAAAATACGTAACTATCTAATTACGTAGGCTTCCGCGGCTAGAGTCAGATGACATAAAAGTTTTCTGGGTGTTGTACCGCGTCATGATGTAAGAAGGCTATTACTTAAATAACCGACGTTTCGGCCAACGTTACAGTGGCCTTCATCTGGGTATACTGATGTGAGGTGGTTGTTGCTACACTTTATATTGCTTTCATTTAGACATTACGTCATAATTTTTAAAAATAAGCGATGTTATTGGTGAATTTTTGGCGGAAGAATGGAACTTTATTTTGATAGGATTCTGAGGTGGAGGGAGTGGGGTTTAGCCGTTGCCTATTGCTTCTTTCATAGTGAGACATGATTGGTGTTCATCGGCGAACGGGGTGAGGGCTTCCGTTTCTCTCCTGCTGGCCGTGGGCCAAATTATGACAATGTCTAAATGAAAGTAATATAAAGTGTAGCAACAACCACCTCACATCAGTATACCCAGATGAAGGCCACTGTAACGTTGGCCGAAACGTCGGTTATTTAAGTAATAGCCTTCTTACATCATGACGTGGTACAACACCCGGAAAACAAGTCCTGTAACTATCTGTTGGACTCTTGAGATGGTCGTTGAGTTTTTCATGTAGCGTAACAAATTCTGCATCATCTCAGCATTCGAAATGATTTGGGCGAACATAAATACGTCTAGATCGCATTATAGGAGCAATGACATCTAGATCGTCTAAAATATTGACATTATCTTCATCTCTTATTCCAAACATTTTCATCATACCGATTCTCACTGAACTAGTCGTTCGTTACCCTTAAGTTTGTATTTTGATACCGCAACAATAATTTTAAGGTTATGTTGCGTATCTGCAATATATCAAACACATCTGCTAGCTACTGACATAGATGGGGGGGGGGGGGGGGCGAGAAATACGACGATGAAATTTTTCAATGGAGCTGCTTTCCACACTAGTTTTTCATACATGTAGTGCTTCTGCTATTTTGTTCGATAAATCGGTCTTATCACGTGAATATATTGCGGTATTTTAGCGCTTTGGAATCTTTCTATTTTCATACTTAACTGATAGTTAGTCGTGCAACGGGCAGAATTCTGCTCGTTAACGGCCAGTTTGAAGGTCTTAACGTTCGGTTAACTCATAATGAAACATTGATAAACGCGGTTCTCCGATAATGCCAAGTTAGAATCATAACCAGAACTTAACGAGATATTGACAAACCGGCCCTTAACAGTACAGTTTTTCCTGAACACGTTCAATGACTAGCAATTTGTTCCCCGACAGGGATGACTAATGTAAAAACCAACGGGAGATGATACGCCGGGAGACGCCAGGCTTTGAAAATCGTCGCGGAACGAGAAGACAAACTGAATAGAACTCACCAGTTAAGACTTGCATGGTGCAGAGGCATTCAACACTGGGTACTCACCTGGAACAGAAGGAAATGAAAATTAGGTTCAGAAAACGGGTATCGTTAAAAATCAAAATGTTCAAATGTTTGTATAGCTTATGGGACTTACCTACGGCCGGCCGCGGTGGCCGAGAGTACTGAGGCGCTCCAGTCACGGTCTGCACGGCCACTACGGTCGGGGGTTCGAATCCCCCCCCCTCGGGCATGGATATTTGTGCCGTCCTTAGTCTTAGCTAGTTCATAAGTAGTTTGTAAGATTAGGAACTGATGAACCCTTAGTTAAGTCCCATAAGTTCTAGAAACATTTGAACATTTTGAACTTAACTATGGGGTCATCAGTCCGTAAACTTACAAACTATTTATGAACTAGTAATACCACAGAGTAACATATACAGAGGAGCAGCCGCTCCTAAACCACTGTCCTACGCTCCCCTCGTAGTTCCGTAAGATGCTAGTAGGTGTCAGGCGGATCGCTGGCTTAGGGTGCCTCTCGCACGTCAGAGGGTAGCGTGGAGGGGAGGCTGAGGGGAGAGCTCGTGCCGCCTGCCACGAGGCCACGGCTGTGTCCAGCTTGCTGTCGTTTGAGGGGAGGTGGTGGTGGGGGCAGCCGCTACCTGCCGCCTGCTCTGGCCAGTTTAAAGAGCTGCTTCTGACCTCAGCGCCATCATGGGACATCTTACGGAACTGCTGGAAAACCTCCCTCCCCGCACCACTGAGCGTAGGACCGGGCTCTTACGGAGGTTTCCCGTCTGTATATATTTGTCTGTGCTAATACTAAGGACGGCACAAATATCCATGCCCGAGGGGGGGATTCGAACCCCCTACCGTAGTGGCCGTGCAGACCGTGACTGGAGCGCCTCAGTCCCCTCGGCCACCGCGGCCGGCACGGAGATGTATACTCCATATTTGTACACTGAATAATTTGCCTGATTTGTCTAGTTTAAGGAAATTCACGACTGAACACCTGTTCTGTGCTGGAGATGACACGCGGGGAACTTACTCGAGGAGGAGGGGAGGTAGCACGAATGAACTTCCTGCTTCAAAGTTGATTACTTACTTAGAGAAGGTTCTTTTGCTCTGAGAATCTTCTCTGGAGTATGTGCTTTTTATATTCATGTGCGCCTCGGTTGCACAGTGGTAGAGTGCCAGACTCTTAATCCAAAGGTCGCGGGTTCGATCCTTGCCAGGTACTAGGATTTTTATCTGTTACTTTCCTCTTCTTTCACCTCTGGCAGTATTGCTCATGTGAAAAATAGCGAGTAGCACCGTGGTTCGGAACCCACGTTAAACTGTAGGTCCCCCTGTAACTGACTGGGTAAGTCAGTTGGAAGGTCGGAGGAAGGAAACGGCATACCACCTCCAATCAGGACCATGCCTTGTAAAGCATAGTGGTGTTCAAACCAATCTTCGGATTGTTGACTGCTTTACCTTTTTTATATATTCATACGGCCCTATATCTACTTGCCACCCGCAAAACAAGCGACAAGGGGAAGGCGAGCCACGGTGTTTTCTGGACTGGAGGAAGCGGCCGACAACGGCAACAGCCAGCAATCGCGAGGACGGCCCGTCGTGAAAGGAGACGCAATTTGTGCAGAAATCTGCGCGCCGGAGCCGGCGCCGACCTGAATAGCGGCCGGATTAAAGGCCCGCGGGTGGCTGTAGGGGTTGGGAAGGGGTGGGGGGTGCAAATTGCCGGGCCTCCAGCCGCAAGGGCAGCCACCACCACCAGCCAGCGGGGAGCGTTTTTGCCTGACGAGTGTCTCGTGCAATCACGGCGCGCTTGTGGCCCCACTGCGCATGCGCACACATTACTCCGACTCCGCCACTCCTACACAACCGCTGTGTTGCCGCCCCGACCCGACCGCCGTATACTCCTTATTACAGGCGAGGGGTCGCCGAGCACCCGAAAACGCGGCGAGCGACAGAAGCGACCCGCGTTCTCTCCTTGTTTTTAGCTCTCCCCCCAAGGAAACAACCGTCTGCTACACAAATGACTCTGCTCACCGTCTGGCTGTACAGTTAAGTCTTGTGTAGTTCGCGAACGAACTAGTTCGGAAGAGCGCTCCCACAGGCGAACTACGCGAACTAGTTCGTAGATGCCTCGCCTCTTAGTTCGTCCGCTCCTTTTCCGAAGACTGACGAGGTACAGCGAGAAGACGCGAGAACGCGCAGAATCGCGCGATTTCCTTCTAACAGTCATCGTCATTTCGAGCTGAAATGCAGCTCAGCTGTCGTTTCATAGTTCACGAAAATAGACGCATTTAGCATATTTTGTAGCAAAAGCCTAAAAGAGCGGACGAACTAAAAGGAGCGGACGAACTAAAAGGAGAGCTACCGGTCGCAAACTAAAATATGAGCGATCGATAGCGAACTAAAATATGAGCGATCGATAGCGAACTATTATGCCAAACGTGTTTCGCTTCTTAGTTCGTTGGAAGACCGACGGGCAATAGCGATAGAGCGCGCAGCAGAATTAAAAATCACGTGTTTGCCTTCTGCTGATGAGAGCCATTTCTAGGTGAGCATCTGCCTGCTAGATTACATAGTTCAGTGCTACAAAATTTCTGCTTTGAAGTATTCTGCGCTCCGCAATATCTGACTAATAAATTCCATAATGTCAAGATATAGAGAGAACGCTAAACTTAAACGCGAGAAATTATCCACAGACTGTTTCTTTTGGTTTGCGTGATATCGTTAGCGGCTCAAGCAGCAAGCCCATGAAGCAGCTAGGTCTGCATGCGCAGACCACGCCGCTCAGCCGTCATTTGGAGCGAACGAACTAAAGTGAGCCCCCGATCGCGAACTATTATGCGCATGTCTATATATACGCCGCTGGGATTGGAAAGTGATACTTGCGATCGCCTTGAACGAATACGGCCGAACTGATACTCCAATATTTCGTTGCCTGTGGAAAGATTTAGTAGCGTTGAAGTCAAAACATTGGTTTGAGGCAACTCTTATCGTTCGTCTTTCCTATGCAAACGTTTCCGTTAGGTTTCAGTTGGTGATACATGGAGGAAGGTCCTTTGTAATCTCTAGAAAAACAAGGGTGTCGTGGCTCAACGCGCTCGGTCGGAAGGTTTAACGCCCTCTGTAAAAAAAAATTCTGAGCCAAATACTCAACGAACAGCACAGAACGAACACGAACAAACGACCGCAAAGCATCGATCTACATGATGAAGGGAAAAAAGAAAAGAACCTCGACACTTTGTAGACCGTACGACATTCACAAGATTCAAGCAGGTTTGAATCTGCAACGTCGCCCGTTGTCGCGTCTGGCACACACCGCTGCAGATGTGTGTCACGTACAACAGACCCGTAACCATACATACGGTGGCGATTTGTAGCTTTAAGCTATCGCTCACGTAGGACGCGGCCTAACTTTCCTTTTCCACAAGACGTATCGCTTGTCAATGTTGTTAGGGTTACCAGACGTCCTCTTTTACCCGGACATGTCCTCATTTTTGGACCTTGAAATTGGTACGGCCGGGTTTTAAGGAAAATGGGGAAATGTCCTGTTTTCCGTTGTCCAACTGCTTCAACTTTAAAGTTCGTAAATACAACTCTCTGAACTGTCACAATCACTAACTCTACAAAATTTAACCCTTCTTGAAACATTGTGATATTTTCAATTCTCTCATTTCTCTGCCGCCGCTGCTCTGAGGTCAAGCTACTTCGGAACAATTGAAATAATTGGCGTGACAATTATCGCGGAATACGAGGTTCGAGGTGGCCAATTAAAAACATTCGTTTGCAACAATGCAAGACAGCGAAATACTCATACTATAATATGAAAGTCTCCCCTCCCCCCCCCCCTTCTCTGGTCGGAGTGTTGTGTGACACCCAAAAATAAGACGTTCAGTCTGTCAACCACACTTATGACTTTAAGATCAAAAGTTAGTGCAATGGTCGTTATACATAACTTAAAACCTTATCTAAACCTCATACAAATAAGGTCAGATGCCACAGTCACCATTGTCGTTTCACCATTCGCCTGTTTAGGACAAAGAGACGTAACTACATAAACAGTGTATTGAAAAAATCGATTTAAAGCTTTTGTCCTAAAAACTGAGTAGTTTTTAATAATTAGTTGCGAGCCTTTGTACGGTAAATAAAAAGTCTTTTCATCTAGGCTTCCATATTCCATTCACTCTCTAGAACCTAGATGCTAATCATACGTCGGTCTGATCCGAAATGGAAGCATAGCTACATCAAGGAACTCTTACAAACTTTTTACAGTTATTTTATTCGTGACGATTTTACAGTCAACAGTACTATGGTTTTCGTAAATGAAGGAACGTAACAAATTTCAGGTGCAAACAGGGGTGATCGGCAAGGTATCTTGTAAGTTGAGAAAAAAAATGTTCAGCACTTAAGACGATAATTGCAAGTGGTGAAGTGATGAAATATTAGGGCTTCACTGTTATATAGTCATGTAATTTGTTCTACAGGTCTCGACATTTCATGCTTCTTAATATGTAAGAAGATGAAGAAATTTCGCAAGTTGCGTAAGATGCATTACAAACAAGACTCTGAAAATACAACAGACACATCACTAGTATTTGAATTATCAATAAATGTTCAAATGTTTGTAGCCGCGGTGGAGTATCCGAGTGGTCTAAAGCGCCTCGCTGCGGAGCGCGCGGTTGCTCGCCGTGGAGGTTCGAATCCTCCCTGGGGCATGGGTGTGTGTGTTTGTCCTTAGGTTAGTTTACCTAGGTTTAAGTAGTTTGTAAGCTACGGACTGATGACCACGCAGTTTGGCCTGCTAGATTTACGAGCATTTGAACAATAAACAGCGTACGTTACAGTGAGATGCTTGCTGCCAGGCTAAAGCATGCAATTTGAAGCAAACGCTCCCGAATCTCAAATTTGAAGTACTGGATCGTACTCTCCATCTTTCTCGGGATACACAATTTCTATGGTGTTCGTGCACAACACAACTTCTGTCTCCACTCCGTACAACTGATAGAAACAGATCTAACGATTTAGAATCAAACATTTAGAACCCAGATACCCCAACTGATCCCCTCATTCTTTTGACCAGTGTACCTAAGATATGTCCTTTAGGAGGAGTTCTTCTGGCTTTCTCCTCTTAAGCGACGTTTGTTCAAATGTTCAAATGTTTGTAAATCTATCGGACCAAACTGTGTGGTCATCAGTCCGTAGCTTACAAACTACTTAAACCTAGGTAAACTAACCTAAGGACAAACACACACACCCATGTCCCAGGGAGGATTCGAACCTCCACGGCGACCAACCGCGCGCTCCGCAGCGAGGCGCTTTAGACCGCTCGGCTACTCGACAGCGGCGAATTAACAATACGAGAGAGAGAGAGAGAGAGAGAGAGAGTTCTTTTATGAATCTAGAAATGTCCTCTTTTTCTGAAGACGGGCATCTGGTAACGCTAAATATTGTGCATGTGAATTTCCCGCGAACGAAATTGTTGCGACGTAACTGTTTGAGTGGATTCCAGCGTAAATTCTGCTGGTATATATACACCTGTGCGAGGTCGGTGTTTGCAGCGAGACGGCGGGTAAAACATCCATTAGGGCGGGAGCCGTGCCGAGACGGCAGAGGGCGGTAGCGGGGGCGGGGTCTGCTGCAGGTAGCGAGCGGCCACAGGCATTTAAATTAGGCCGCAATTTGAGGCGCGGCAGGAATTTAAATTCCCGGCTGTCTGTGCCGCCCGCTACCGCTGCGGCTGCGGTCGCCTCTGGTTGCCGCTGCCCGCGCCACCACAAAAGCCTGCCGCGTTTACCCCACCACCGCCAGCCGTCTCACAACACATTTCTACACGTCCAAAACAATCTGTTGTCCCTGGACCACAAAAGTCCGCAACAGCCGAAATGTGGTGCGCGAAAGATATAAAATTTCTTACGTATTCATCTTAACCCTTTAATGCATAGCGTAGGTGATCAACTAGTTAACATTTTACCGCAATTTCATTTGTAGCCGTTTCTATACATAGTGTGAAACGTGTCCATAAAAAATATTTTTGTAAGATAATGTCTAATATTGTACCTTCTGTTTCGTGTCGAGTAACTTGTTTGCAAGAAAATGTATAATATCACTTCTACTGTGTGTATCGATATGTGTACTTAACTCGGTGAAGTTTCATCTTTGGCAAAGATCATGTATTGCACAGCATTGTAGCTCGCGCTGAGAGAGAGTAGCACTTGTGGTTCAGCTCGCTTAGAGAGCGGTTGAGTTGTGTGTATGGCTCCGATGTAGAGCAGAGGCTGCTGTGCCAGCAAGTTGATTTGATTGTCTTTGGAATATATATTGTGTTTTTTATTACTATAAAATCTTTGTACCACCGCTGAAAAGAAGGTAACTGCATTTCATGTCATTAGGAAAAAGTTGTATTATGTATGTAATGTAATGCTGATTATTAATAATAAGTAACAAAGTTGACCTTTCTTTCCTGTTTCATTTACGTAGTTAGAAGATTAACCTACTTCCTTCATTTGATAATTAGTTATTAGTGGATTTAAAGTGCAGTATTGATTTTGATAATATTGTTCAACAGATTTCGTTATTGGTGCCATAGTAAATGATAGTTAATTGACTATGATACTAAATTTCAATAATCAGAAACTGATCTGCATAAAATTCTCACAGTCAAACATTAAGAAAGTGGTTTGTGGTTTTTTAATATCTTTCTCGCAGTCAAAATTTTGAGTATAGTCAGTGTCTGTTTCAAATTGTGACTTGCCACAGTTTTGTGTTTAAAATATCCGTTGCGCACATAATCAGTTTAATGCACTGTTTCTTATTTAATAGTATATACATCAATATCAGGGCCATAATTAAACCAACTTGCTGTGTTAATGAACATTTTGCTGTCTGATTTACCGATAGGTTCAACATCCACAACACACACACAGCTTTTAAGTGTTACACATGCAAGTAGCTCGTCCTAGATTGCAGAGTGCTATTGAATCAGTTCGACAGTTAGGCTTCAGGGTTGCGGAGTAACCCAAAAGCTTAAAAATGCTCCTGCCGAAGCACAGAAAAGGCGAACATGTTCTCTGACACAGAAGTGTGGAACCAGCTGCCTCAATCCTCATTCACACTTCCTCACCAAAATTTTTGGCATGCGAACATATTCGCGCACTTTTAGCGCATAACTTTGTAAATACTTTTGCCCAGTTAAAGCCGACATACACCCCGTTTACATGGGCTCCCAAAACCGGATTTCGTAAACCGATTTCCCAATTCCGCTTTTGGTTGGTCATGTAAACACTCCGAAATCAAAAATGTTCAAATGTTTGTAAAGCTTATGGGACTGAACTACGGGGTCATCAGTCCCTAAACATAAAAGCTACTTATGAACTAGCTTAAACTAAATATGGCACAAATGTCCATGCCCGAGGGGGGATTCGAACCCCCGACCACAGTGGCCGTGCAAACCGTGACTGGAGCGCCTCAGCCACCGCGGCCGGCCACTCCGAAATCGATTCTGGAAATCCGCTTCTCTAAAGCGGTTTTCCAGTTCCACAATCGATTTTCGTGCCCATGTAAACGTAACCGTTTTTGAAGCGTTCTTGACTTGTCAGATGTTTTTTTTTTTAAGAATTTTCGGCACATATGAACAGAGTGATATTTTCTAATGTGAAATAAAAGTATTAGTATTAAAGTGAGCATGAATCTGTATATGCAAGTAAAATAGCGATTATGCTGACTAAATCGGGGACAGAATCAGCTGTTTTTCAGCCGCCATCTTAAGTGAATTAGGAAATCCGATTCAGGCTGTGCCATGTAAACACGACAGCGAAAAACGGTTTACGAAAATCGGTTTTCGTCTTCCGGAAGATGTGTTACATGTAAACGTAGTGATAGTAATGTCGTCTCACTGCCAGTGTCTATGTGTGTCTCTGTCCGTTTGTTTGCTATCTCTCCCACTTTCAATGTCTTCATCCCTTTCCCTCGCGATTCCTCACCGCTGTCTGTTTCTGCCACTTTCATCGTCCCTCTGCCCCACTCACGTTGTCCCATTCACTTCTTATCCTGTTGCCAGTATCCTTTCTGTCTCACTTAGAGTAGGCTTTCATTGTCTTCTATCACGATTGTCTCCTTTACACTATGTCCATGGGGATGGTTTGCTTGGGGTTTGACCTGTATGCGGGAAAACTTTACCACGTGGGTACTGGGGTTGAGAAAAAATGGACAAATTGTTTCGTGCTATACTATTGGAGAGCCGCACGCTCATGCTTTATGTATGGTCTCCATTTGTCTCAGATTCCTACTGTTTTCTCTTTTGCTGCAGTTGCTACTATCTGCATTTGTCTTTGTTGTTGATACTGTTCCTGACTTCCGACATCTCGTTTCGCTTCCCACTGCTATTTTCATGCATATATATGCCTTTCTCCTGAAATGACACTTTCTTTGTTCAATCATATATAGCTCTCTCTGCCTGTTGCACTGTCTCTGTCCTACTCACATTCAGCCGAAAAAAGCGCGAATATATTCGCATGCCAAAATTATTGGTGAGGAAGTCGGAATGAGGACTGAGGCAGCTGGTTCCACACTTGTGTGTCAGAGACCATATTCGCCTTTTCTGTGCTCCGGCTTTGTTATCGCGAATTAAAGAATTAGTTGTCCTACGTTTTACATTTAAAGAGGCATATCTTCCACACAGTATCCGGAAAAGAGATACATTAAAATGTGATACTCGCGAATATCTGGGTCAAACTACGTTATTTTCGAGCTCGACGATAAACAGTAACAATTATGTACGATTAGTTGGTAAAAAAGAAAAAACTTCTAGCTGAACGCTCACAGTGTCCTTTGTCGTCAACACGTCTACAATTTTGTAATCTACATGTCTAATGATATAAGGCTCTTCCGTTTTCTGTTATTTTAGACTTTCATAGGAAGTTCAGATCACCGAGAGTAAACCCCCCCACCCCCTTCCACATCATACACCCTCCGCAAATAGCGCTAGTGCCACTTATTGTAAGGCACCAAAAGAGTCCAAATCGTATTTATCTAACCTGAAATATTAATTAACCGGCAAGATGGATGCAGAAGGAAGAATTTTAGTCAGTACCATCCAATTCTGATCTAAATTTATTAAGTATTTTGCCAGAAGAATTATTAAATTTCCGTTCAGATTGTCAAGAATATCTGTGCAATGCATCAGTGTTACATAAACCAGCCAATTCAGCATTCATATGAATGCTTGAATTCAGCTTGAACATTGACGAAACAAGAATGGCGACAAGTATTCATAATTTTCAACGACAGTTCTTTTAAAAATGGGCCATACATTTGGAGCATCTCCCTTCTAAATAGAAGTCTACCATTCCACTCTCTCCCGTAACTGATTTTATTTGTTAGTTACTGTCTCATGGCTCCTCGGCAAGAGACGAGACGAACTGAGAATTGAAGGGCTCTGCTTGTGAAGCCAAATGACGCCGAAATTATTCATCGCAATAATTCCTTCAGGAACTCCCAGGTTAATTAGAGGAGAGGGAGCGAGGGGGCAGCGGAAATATTGCAGACGGCGAGCAGCATCCGAATTCACTGTCAAGGGACACTCGTCGAAGTCTTATCTTTTCCCGTCATCTGGTTGCTCGGACAAAAATAAACAAAATCAAGTGGCGTAGAGTGTAATCACTCGCTATGCATTTTGAAGACAAGTGTTTCTAATTCAGAGCACAGCTGCCTTGTTACAAATGTGGGCTTTACTCTTTACTCTTTGATGCAACTCACCTCTCTTCTAAGCATGTTTCTTCGCGACTGCGTAACTATGGTAACCTATATAGTTAGTCTGACCTGCCTATTGCGGTCAGCCTTAAGTACCTGAAAATTTCTCGAGTCTGAAACGATTCAAGTCGCTAGATTACAGGTCGCAGTGGTTGGGGAGTAAGATAGGGTTGTAGCCTTTCGCCAATGCTGTTCAATCTGTATATTGAGCAAACTGAGAAGAAATGAAAAGAGAAAATTGGAGAGGGAATAAAAAACTTGCAGTTTGCTGACGACATAGTACTTCTGTCAGAGACGACAAAGGCCCTGGGAGAGTAGTTAAACGGAACGGATAGTGTTTTGAAAGGAAGATATAATAACATTAACCAGAGTAAAACGAGGGTAAAAGAAAGTACCGTCAGAAAATCAGGCGATGCTGAAGGATTTAGATTACCTAATGAGACGATAAAAGTAGTTGACGAGTTTTGTTATTTGGGTAGCAAGGAAACTTATGATGGCCGAAGTAAAGAAGTTATAAGATGCAGAACGGCTATGGGAAGAAGAGTTCCTGAAGAAGCGAAATTTGTTGATATTCGATATTAGTTTAATGTTCGGAATTCATTACTGAAAGTATTTGTCTTGAGTGTAGCATTGTATGGGAGTGAAACGTGGGAGAAACATAATTCAGACAAAACGATGATAGAATCTTTCTAAATGTGATGCTATAGACTAATGATGATGATTAGATTGATAGATCACGTAACTAATGAGGAAGTGCTTAACCGAATTGGGGTGAATAGGAGTTTCTGGCAGATCCTATGAGAAGGGATAGGTTGGTAGGGCACATTCTAAGACATCAAGGAATCGTCAACATACCATTAGAGCGAAATGTGTGGGGTAAGAATCGTTGAGGGAGACCGAGGGACGAATACAGTAAGCAGATTCAAAAGGATGTAGGTTGCCGTACGTGTTCTCAGATGAAGAGACTTGCACAGGACAGGGTAGGGTAGGGTAGGGTAGGGTAGGGTAGGATGGAGAGCTGCATCAAATCGGTCTGCGGACTGAAGACCACAACAACAGCAACAACGACGACGACGACGACAACAGATTACTGATATAATAGTGCCATTGAATATTTTCTCCCTCGAATCGATTCAGTACATCGTCACTACTTACCGTATCTAATCCTCAAAATTCTGCTGCAGCACTACATTTCAAAATAATTCTACGCGTTCTTTGTTGGAAAAGTTTATCGTCGACGTTTCACTCTAGTTCAAGGCCACAATCCAGACGAATATCGGCAGAAGGGAAAAAAAAACCTCCCGCAGCACTTGAGCGTCTTCGATGTACGAAGTTTACGATTACAAAACCCTATTCTTCCGACTGCCGTGCCTGGCGGAGAGTACTGTGTACCAGTTCTAGTAATTTTCTTCAGTGTTCCACTGCCCCCCCACACTACGGCGCGGGAAAACCGCTTGTCCATATTCTGAAATTTCATTATGAGACGGGTTAGAATCCGCAACTGTTACTGTCTATATGCCTACGTGCTAGTCCTAATTTCTCGCAAGATGTATACCGGGTAGTAGTAGTTGAACTTTCCCTATTCAAAACGTTATAAAACGGAAACTAATCACCATACGAGTTACGAAGTTGGTAACAATGTATTGAACGAATGATTTCCATGCGTCACAGCACTACCGTCCAGTTCCAACTTTGATCAGCATGTGCCATGATCAGACATTGTGATTCATAGTCACACCTGACCAGTGACAGTGGATTTGTAGAAATGTCAACATGAGCTTGGACAAAGAGAACAGGTCATTGTAGGTGAAGCTGTTATCAAAACAAAGGTATACGCAGCTGAGCTTCGAGAATATCGCTGGCTGAAATGATTACGGAACCCGTCCTCTTTGTCCACCGGCTGTCCGGTACCTGATGTAAGTCAGAATTAACTGGAAAACTTGGTGTAGGTCCGGGAAGATGTCGACGGCCGGTGGTTGAAAAAAGCCCTATTGTTATGGCAGACAACGCTGCGCGCAATTTTCGATAGTCTAGCAGTGCGCGTACAGTGTCACGACAGTTGGACATCACGTGGTCTATTATATGTAAGGTGCTTCGAACCATTCTCTAATGTTATCAGTCCAGATCCGTATGGTAGAGCACCTCGCCCACAGGACGCATGATGAGCTGTTGACTTCGCTCTTCACTTTCTCGCAAGGATTCACGACGCCTGGTTCTGGGGCATCCTGTGGACAGACAAAATCTACTTTCCTCTGATGGGCGAGGGGAACACAAACCTGCCGTGTGGGGATCTTCACCACCAGTCACTGTGTGTGAAGTTCTTCTGTTTGGTAATCATGTCGCTGTATGGCTTGGCTTCACAGCTGCGTTCATCAGTGATCCATTCGTCTGACAGGTTGGCTCTCCAGAACCGAAGACGTGATGTGTGACTCGCCAACGTTACTACTGTATGATTCGCCAGGATACCTGCCCTACAGGAGAGAAACGCATTGAATTAAAACAGTTTTCCTGTAAGATGGGGGGGGGGGGCACCCCAAGTCTCAGAAACGCACTAGGAGACGATCAAATTATCTATTCACTTATAATTTCTGATAGTGCCGAATTGCAGTGATCTTTTATGTAATTTTTTTCACAAAACTTATATAGCTGTAAGACATTCTAAATTTTAAATAATGGGATCCGCAACAGTTGTTAATTTTAAACTTTTTATTTTATGCAGTACTCGGGTTTCAAGATCTCTCACCAAGAAGCATCTGCAGATTACAATCAAATACAATAGTGACGTCTATCACGTAACAAAACGGCTACCCTACACCTTTACTAAAATTATTCAGTACAATGGGAGTATACGTACTTAGGGAGTGCGTAAAACTGTTACATTTAAGAACAGATTAAAATAGTCACTATTTTATTTTAATGTAGTTTGCAGATGCACCTGATGATGAGATGTCTCTCGGAACTCTGGTACTGCATAGAATAAAATGTTTAAAATTAACAACTGTTGTGGATCTCATTATTTAAAATTGAGATTGACGGTTTAGAATGTCCTTGAGAAAGAAAATTGTGTAAGACATTCTCCATTGCGAAAAAATGAGGAAGTATTTGATTCCTGTAATTTCTCACCCTGCAGAAACATACAAATGCCTAAGCGAGGAAATGACGACGACAACATAGGGTAATGCCTCGTTGTTTTCTTTTCCGTGCTGCGAGCGCTATGGGATAAATGTATTTCATGGCCATATATAGGGTGTCCCAAAGCAATGTATACACTGCGTGAAAGAGATCATCTCTTTAATTAAAGGAGACAGAAATACAATTTTCATGGGTAATAATTTAGAAGGCAATGAAAAACACCATAATGCTTTCTTTTGCTTTAGGATTGTCAACAAACATAGCTTTATCGTCGCTGACTATCACACAGGGGGCCCGGGTTCGATTCCCCGGAGGGGACTAGACGTTGTGTGTTATTTTCATCATCATCGACAAGCAAGACGCCGAAGTGGCGTCTAAGATTTGCGCTAGGCGGCCGAACAATCCCACATGGGATCTCCCGGCCAAAAGTGCCATACGATCATTTCACATAATGTGAGTGCGGTACTCCGACGTTGGACAGTTGAATTTGGAACACCATAATTACACACAATTATAAGAATTTAATTATTTTCTCAGTTTGTGTTTAATGCAATTTGTGCGTACGTTTGATAATGATGACAGAGTTCATTGAAACTAGTTACGTTTTGTAAATTAAAATTCAATGTGTGTGACATTGCTTAACCACCATATATGTGGAATACAATAAATCAGAGATACGTTTGAAGCCGAAGGAATGGTGCACGATATGAAGAAGGGACATAGCGGATGGAACCGAGGTAGCCCTCATACCTATGGACATGCTTCGTTCTGCTGTGCAGAACAAAATCTAGCACTTTCATTTTGGACACACATGGCGCCATATTGAGCCCCTTTTGTAGCAGTAATGCTACCGATATGTAAAGGTATGATGAAAAGCAGCAGCACATTAAAAGTTTTTAAATTGAACTGAATCTTGCATCATTTATCTTCCCCATGTGCTTGACACTAATGCTGCCAAGTTTGGTACTCACTCATACGATGATTACATCTTAGTAAGAGACCACATGGGTATCGGATCTTAGAATATCTTTATATTTACGGTACGTGAAGTTCAGAACTTACATGAGCCAAAGTCATCCGACACAACTCTAATAAAAAAAATTTCGAGAAAATCGATTTTGAAAGTTTGTAAGAACACGTAAGTACCAATAATTTAAACAGTTGCAGCGTCTGTAGATGTAGCTTACATGGTATCGTTCTGGCCTCACGACCATAGTCTGCGTTCGAATCCCACTGTGTCAGAATTTTTTAACATTGTTTCCGATTTCAGTTATATAAAACATTTTTGGAACTTTAATGCCACGTGTTGTGTCAGATTTTGTTTAGGTTTAGACGAGCTGAAAATCTCGTTGACACCTAAAACGATGATTCAGTAGGTTAGCTCTGCTTAGAAAGCCATTAGTAGCTATGAAAATGACTTTTGGAAAAGAGCGTCGTGGTTGTTCATGTTCACAAAATGAACAATCAAACACTGTTGTTGTTTATTGTGGTCTTCAGTCCGCAGACTGGTTTGATGCAGCTCTCCACGCTACCCTGTCCTGTGCAAGTCTCCATTTGAGAATACGTTCGGCAACCTACAACTTTTTGAATCTGCTTACTATATTCGTCCCTTGGTCTCCCCCTACAATTTTTACCCCACACGCTTCCTTCTAATGGTAAGTTGACAATTCCTCAGATTGTGTCCTACCAATCTATCCCTCCTCTTAGTCAGGATATGCCAGAAACTCCTTTCCTCCCCGATTCGTTTAAGCAGCTCCTCATTACACGATCTACCCATCTAATTTTCATCATTCGTCTGTAACACCACATTTCAAAAGCTATCATCTATCAAAGACTAGTGTCGTCAACTAATAGTGAAGCGAATAGCGTACTGTAAAAATTTGTGACATATTTTTTTTTCGATTGAAACTATCGTTATTAACAATCTTTTATAAAATATAGAAAATTAATGATAAATATAAATACGAACAATTTTCGTAAAAATTACTATTAAACATAAAATTGTGTAAGTATTCGAACTCGACGAAGAAACAAAATGAAAAAAAAATAGAAAGAAAATAAGAAAAACCTCCTTCAGCAAGTTTCTAGTCACCGAAATTATGGTTGTGAGGCCAGAACGCTACCACCTAAGCTACTCCGATAGATGCTGCAAGTGAATTAATTATGCGTACTTACGTGTACTTGCAAAACTTCAAAGTCGATTTTGTCGTGAATTTTCGAGAGTTGCGTCGAATGGCTTTCGCTTATTGTTGAGCTCTGAACTTTACATATCACAAAAATAAAAAATTCTAAAACCTGACACCCATTTGGTCTACTTGATAAATAGGGAAAGTTTAATTATAAGCAGCTGGTGTAGCATGGAAAAAGTTAATATACTGTCCGAATGCGAAAATATATTGTTGTTAGGTATAAATGATCATCAGAATAAAATACAAGAAATCAGAGCTGGAACGGAGAGATTCAGGTGTTCTTTCTTCCCGCGTGCTATTCGAGAAGGAAATTGGAGATAAATAGTACAACGGTGGTTCGATGAACCCTCTGTCAGGCACTTAAATGTGATTCGCAAAGTATCCCATGTAGATGTATATATAGAGGTATGTGAATATGACATCTGGATCTTGCAATACAAAGTCCACTGCCTCGACACTTCCGCAATTCCTTAACGGCTTATGGTAATACGTTTGCGTAGAACTCTGACACGTGTGGAAACTATAGCGCTCCGTAGAGCAGGAAACAGCTAATTGTGATGAAGCACGCAGAGCGGTGTCGTGTTAGCGGGAATCACGCAGCGCTTTTGCGGGAGCCCATTTCGCAAGCTGGGGGCTGCGACTCCCATTACAGCTGCGCTAAGTAATACCTAAGTGCCGTCTGAGAGCGAGACAATTAGGGATGCCCGGCGTAGCAGGTGGCCTGACGCAGCGGTAAACGCCCGACCGACGCGCCGAGAGCAACCGGCGTGTTTAGGATAGGGCGCAGGGGCGTCCGGAAGCGACGCCGCTACCCACTTCCTGAGGGATGGTTCCGAGCAAGGACGTAGCCGAAGGGAGAGCCTCTAGCTACAGAGCGTCATGGCTTATGAGGGCCGCTTTGAGAGTGCAGTGCCAACGTTGGACCTTGATGGTGATAGGCTGTGATGTGGATGTGTTTCACAGGTTTTGAAATAGAGCAGACTCCAACTGTCGGCTCTGGTCGGTGGTGATGACACCCGAAACAGGAAATCCAAGAGTGCAAGAATGCATGTGCGGCAGTTTCTGCAGTGATGTTTGGAAGGGGAGCAGCTTCACCCCAGCAGGTAGTGTGATCAGTTGAAGTGAGGAGGTGACGTAAACCTGTGACCTAAAGCACTAGATACACCGAGCTGAACAATCCGCCATTTTGAATCCCAATCCGACGGCAGTGTTGTATGCTTTGTTTGGTGTAGCGAAGTGAATCAGCGAATATTTCGTGATTTTATTGTTTCACAGTGTGAAATGTTTGGTTGTGCTGCTCCAAACTGCTCAAATAATAGCAGACATGGTCGCTATAAGTTTTATTTCATTCCTTCAAACATAGATCAGCGTAAAAGGTAGCTTGTATAATCGAGGCGCCAAGTATGGACGCCAAAATCGAGCAACTATCTGCGTAACGTTAAGAACAAAACCTTTGTTCTGTTTGTATTAGAAATAGTTATGCTCTCAGAGAGGTAGTAATGAAAATACATGCCTCTACATGTAAGCAGTGGCTTAGGCTATTTTAATTTTGCATCAGATTGTTAACGTAACACGACATATCGTGTGTTTAAAATAAACTAGCTTTCTTCATTTTATTTAGACCATCTAAGGAGTTATCCTAAGGCCTTTAATTGTATTTTAAGTGATGCACGAGTGGCATTGGCTTTACCCAGCTAGTGGTTTTATATTATATGGCATTAGTTCAGTGTTAAAATGTGACTCTCAAGGCCTAACTCAGACTGTGAACAGGATGTGTGAAAAAACAAATAATAATAAATTCAACTTCGTAAAGAATGCGAACAGGAAAGAAGTCCTACATGAAAGGCATTAAATTCAAAACTTAGCATGCAACATTCCTTTATTTCGATAAGCACGCTACCGGAGAGACTTTATTTAGTCTTTATCTAATGAAACCAGACGTTCATATTTATTAAACATATTTTTGACGTAAAATCTATTCTGAAATATGGCGTGTGTAAAAATATGCGGGAAATTAGAGGGGTAATACGGTAAATACAATATCGCAATTTAACAATATTCCCTAATTGTTTTCGAAAGCAAATCTTAGTTAGCGTAAACGTATGTGGGCGTACCATTTATAAACCCGAAAATATAATTGTAACGTATTTTAATTGTACGTAGTAAATTTTTAGAACGGCAAAATATGCCTTAATTTGCAATGTAAGTGAATGTATCATATCTCTAAATATCAATGTAACCACTAACTTTAAGTTGCTTGCCTCTTACAGTCAGATGTAAACAAACAAATTTACTATGCTGTAATATAGCTACGTTAGGAAAACATATTCAATCGCCTTAAAAGCACATTAAACTGTGTGTGTGTTCCGGAGTCTTAAAATGCGCGCCTTCATCGTGGGATTCAAAATGGCGGATTGTTCTACTTGTATTATACAGTGCTCTACTGTGACCGGGGGAAGGGAGCCGACTAGGTCAATCAAGGACGTAGCCAAGGGGGGGGGGTCTTGGAGGTCCGGACCCCCCCCCCCCCCAATCACCTAAACGATAAAATACTATTCAAATTTATGCTAAGGACACACTCACACACACACACACACACCCATAATCGATGGTGGACTCTAACCTCCAAAGGGACTAAATGAAATGAGACACGACGTAGCTACCATGTAGTGAAACTGAATGATATTGTTATCAGTCATACGCCGAGAAGGGGATACGCACTATCGACAGACAACAAAGCCACCTATAGAATTATTTATCGATACTTCGATAACTGCATCGGCTATTGCCCATTCCTGCTCTACCCGTTGTCCATTGTTGGCCTTACTCCATTATTGCTATGTTGAGCACTACAGTGTAATGCTGCCCCTGCCGTTTATTTCTTGTGTGTGAAGAAGCGAAGTCGAGTAATGGTTGAAATCGCGGTTCGATCCAAATGAGTCCTCATAAACCAGATCACGGATCGGCAACAGGTCGATCGCGATTTACTGGTAGATCGCGAGTGCTTATTTGGTGGATCGTGTGAGTACTGACAGCGCATAAGAAAAACTCTTGATTAAAATTGTCATAGCAGTCAAAAGGTGCGGTTGCTCGACATGGAAGTTTATTTTTCTTATTAACAATCGCGTAGAACTATTATCAACACCTGCCTTTAACCTATACAATAGTGTTTCCCCGCTTTGGTTCAGTCACTACCTGTGCGACAGTCGCTGCTACACTGTTTGATTCATCTTATGTAAGATGTGGTATTGGTTCGGTACGTGTTTGGAGAAGGCGTCGAGTTTCGTACCTCGTGCCATTCAAGAAGATCGAAATATTTACTTCTTCGGTGCAGTAAACTACGAATGTCTACGTTTTATAGTTAGTGGACAGGATATTTCGTGACTAAGATATTCACAAGGTTTCTTGTACCAAGAACTTTAAGTAACATCATCCAAAATTGTTTCTCAAAAGTACTGCAGAACCCAAAAACTGTATGGTTCTACTTCACCAGGAGGAATACTACATATTGGTTAATGTTGCAATTGGAATTAAGGCCTTGTTTGCTTCTCACTGTGTTATACTTTTTTTTTTTTTTTTTTTTTTTTTTTTTTCAAATATGAATTTCATTGAAAATAAACGCAGACAAGATTGACGAACACCTTGAATGTTATACTGACTAAGGGCAACACGTTATACACCAATTATCAAGGGAACGTTAACTGAACATCTACTTAAGTTTCAGATTGTCTGGAAAATATTATGAAATAATTTTATTTTTTGAACAAATAGCAGTACTTGAATTTTGAAGATATGAGGAATGACTGTAGTATTAAAAGAAGTAGATCTCCGATACAACAGTATGAAATAGTAGATCGCCACGGCTTTGTGGTTGCCTGCCACTGTCCTAGATTGTAGTTTTGTGTGTTCCTTGACCGCAGTTAGGAAGTCTGTGTATGTCAGCTGCAGCTCCACGACAGTGGCTAGTTGTAACATGACACGGACAGTGTGTTTGGAGTGACCACCGTGATTGTGCGTCGCTACAGCCGAGCGGTAGACGGCTGCCTGTGTGCCAAGTGGCGGCGCGTCCCGGTGTTCACTGGTACAGTGAACCCCGGAAAAAAGCTAGTCGTGAAAAAAGGAAATAAATAAAATTTATTACGAGGCGCGTCCAGAAAGTAAGTTCCGTTTGGTAATAAAATGAAATTGTACACAGATACAGAAGAAATTTTTATTGCACAAAACTCTACAACTGTAACTACTTTTCCACTTAACTGCCGAAATTTTGCAGGTATTTCTCATAGCGTGGCACCAGGTTTTGTATACCTTCTTCATAGAAATCTTCCGCCTGTGTCTTCAACCAGTTGGAAACAGTTTCTTTCAGCTCGTCGTCATTGGTGAAGTGATGACCGCCAAAGAAAGACTTGAGATGTCCTGGATCCTGTCATCAATCGCGTGAACCAGTTCTTCTGTAACCAAAGGTGGACGCCCACTTCGTTCTTCATCGTGCACATCACCTCTACGCCCGCCAATGAACTGTCGGACCCTTCTTCTCACCATCGAATCACTCATCACATTTGGTCAGTAAAACATCGCAAATTTGCCGATAAATTTCACTTGGTTTCACTTTCCTCGCATTCAGAAACCGAATCACCGACCTGATTTCACAGGCGGCGGGATTTTCAATCAACGCCGACATTTCAAACAAGCACAACAAAGCGTACGTAACTGACAGCGATCTCCAAATGGCGCAAGTTCTTCTCCTTTATACACATCGTGCGGCACTGCAATCGCAGCGCTGCAGCGGAGATAAATTGAAACGGAACTTACTTTCTGGACGCGCCTCGTATAAAGAACAGTCTAGAGTGCAGAAATTTATTTTGTTCCAAGTAGTTTCGGTCTTCTCTTAGACCATCTTCAGGAATTATAGCTCCATTGATGTTGTGGAGCTGGCAGGAAACTTGGTTCCTTCACTCTAGACTGTTCTTTATATATAAATTTAAATACGAGTGCTGTTGCCCAATAAATGAAATTAAAATGTTTCCAAAAATATGAAATAAATAAAAAGTGTTTTTAAACCATCATTCTTCGTTTCGCTCTTCTATCCGATTATTTTATATGCACATTCAAGATATTTTTACCGCACGAGAAATTTTTTTACGTCGCGGAACAACACGTATACGAATAGTAGCGAGGCCGCTTAATATATGCGGCAGTGGTCGCAGCGTTGCAATGCGAATGCGTGGCTGAGATTGAAATTCTCTTTTAAACCCGCTGGAGGCACAATATGTGCGCTCACGCGGGATGGAAGGGCGAGGGGAAACGACGCTTTTAACACTGGCGTTAAAGGTGGTAGAGACGCTAGCTCCTCGCTACTCGAGCTCTGGCGGTTACGTACGAATGGTCCCGAAGCAAAGGCAATGGAGTTATTGCGCACCTCGCTTTGTGCATGGGCACATAATCCATGAAGACAACGTCCGCCCTTCATATTTGTTTTTGGTGCGTTGAAGACTGTCAGAAACACGTCATATTTAGTAAAATACCATATAGCTATAAAGACGCATCAACTGTAAAAGCCTTCAAAGGATCTGATCAAGAACAATAAAGAAGTGAAGTCTCCACCTAGCAAGGATAGGCGTGTAGTTAGTGACATCGCAGTACAGCGTCGAAGGTATTGGGTTCTTTTAAAATCCCATCTTCTTTTTCACAGATACGGAAACAACAATGACTTTTGTATTGTACCCGCGGCGGAGCTGCCGAGCGTATTGAGGCGCTACGCTAAGATGCGCGAGGCCGTTCCCTGTCGGAGGTTCGAATCCCCCTCGGGGATGGATGTATGTGTCGTCTTTAGTATACGTTAGTTCATAAATAGTTTCTAAGTTTAGAGACTGATGAATTCGCATTTAAGTCCCTTAAGCTTAAACATTTGAACATTTGTATTGTTACTTGCCACATATATTTGGAAGTTTTTGCAAATATGTCGCGATTTTGAGAGTGAAGGACGCTGTAGTCTTCGTTGTAACCAATATTTAACTGTTTGAAAAGAGGTGGGGAGAGCAGCCTTTGCACATGCGTCAGAGTGTGTTGCTTACAGTGTCATGTGATCCGAAGGTAGCTTGTCTCTCTATCGTAAGAGATTCATTTCGTTACAGTCACTTAAAAGTGTAATCAGTTACTGTGTTTCAGTGTTCATTTTAATATTTTCTTGGTGTTTATCAAAAGAGGTGGGGGGGGGGAGCGAGGGGCAAACTGGGGTGCTTTACATCTACATCTATACTCCGCAAGCCACCCGACGGTGTGTAGCGGAGGGTACCTTGAGTACCACTATCGGTTCTGCCTCCTATTCCAGTCACGTATTGTTCGCAGTAAGAAATATTGTTGGTATGCCCCCGTGTGGACTCTGATTTTATCTTCATGATCTCTTCGCGAGATATACATAGGAGGGAGCAATATACTGCTAGACTCTCGGTAAAGGTTTGTTCGCGAAACTTCGACAAAAGCCCGTACCGAGCGACAGAGCGTCTCTCCTGCAGAGTGTTCCACTGAAGGTTATCAGTCATCTCAGTAACACTTCCACGATTACCAAATGATCCTGTAACGAAGTGCGCTGCTCTCCGTTAGATCTTTTCTACTTCCTCTATCAACCCCACCCGGTACGGATCCCACACTGGTGAGCAGTATTCAAGTTGTGGTCGAACAAGTGTACTGTAACCTACTTTGTTTTCGGACTGCATTTCCTTCGGATTCTTCCTTTGTATCGAAGTCTGGCATCTTATTTACCGACGACTGATTTTATATCCCTTTCAGACGCAAGTTTGTAGGTGATGTGACATTAATATAGAGGAGTACGTTTAAGGTACAAAATACATACAGTAATACATCACAAAAAAGAAAAAGACTAATTTATTTTCAAAAATTTTGTACCCACACAATTGTTTGTTTTGGGCCTTCACGACAAATTTTTATAATCTGCACCATCTTACAGTAACATTACTTTGAAAGAAATAAGATAATAACATCAACTAGCTGTCAGATATGATAGTTTCACATGTCAAAACAAGGATATCAACAGCTTGTTAATAAGTCTTTCTTGCCGCTATTCCAATTGTACTGGAAGTTTGCCGACTGCTGGCGCCACACAGTGTAGAAACGTGGTACTAAAACACGTTGCGCACGTTACCACACTCCATCCACGATTGTGTGATGCAGTCTGAAACTTCTTCGCGTGAATCACAAAGAAATAAAGCGAGCAAAACCAGAAACGCAGAATTGTGCGTGAAGGACCTGAAAGGGATATGGTCGTTCCATTTTAAATCACTCCTACCCGGCGCCACTCGCAGAGGTTCGTCAAGCCGAGCAGGGAGGTGGCGGTCCCAGTATCAAAATCCGGCACTGGAAGAAGAGTGAACCCCTCCAGTCATCTGAAGCACAAGCCGCCAATGGTGGCAACACTGTAGCACGAAGCGACATAGTCAACTGGCAGGTAATTTTAATCGGACTATAGCACGTAACTGTAATGGGACTGCAGTTGTTATGTGCCACAGCTGGTGCTCTGGTAGTAGTTTTGTGTAGTTCGCAAACGAACTAGTTCGGAAGAGCGCTCCCACAGGCGAACTACGCGAACTAGTTCGCAGATCCCTTGTCTCTTAGTTCGTCCGCTCCTTTTCCGAAGACTGACGGGTAACAGCGAGAGGACGGGAGAGCGCGCAGAATCGCGTGATTCCCTTCTGCCAGTGGCCGTAATTTCGAGCTGAGATGCAGCTCAGCTGTAGTTTTAGAAGCGGTAGCAAAAGCCAAAACGAGAGGACGAACTAAAAAGAGCGACCTACTTCGCGGCCGAGCTGAAACTAAAAGGAGAGCTACTGGTCGCGAACTCAAAGATTGGTGATAGCACAGAGTAACATATACAGAGGAGCAGCCCCCTTTAAACCACTGTCCTACGCTCCCCTCGTAGTTCCATAAGATGCTAGCAGGTGTCAGGCGGATCGCTGGCTTAGGGTGCCTCTCGCACGTCAGAGGGTAGCGTGGAGGGGAGGCTGAGGGGAGAACTTATACCGCCTGCCAGGAGGCCACGGCTGTGTCCGGCTTGCTGGCGTTTGAGGGGAGGTGGTGGTGGGGGCAGCCGCTACCTGCCGCCTGTGCTGGCCAGTTTAAAGGGCTGTTCCTGACCGCAGCGCCATCATGGGACATCTTACGAAACTGCTGGAAACCCTCCCTCCCCGCACCCCAGAGCGTAGGACCGGGCCCTTACGGAGGTTTCCCGTCTGTGGCGATAGGTCGCGAACTAAAAGATGCGCGATAAGTCGCGAACAGAATTAAAAATCACGTGTTTGCCTTCTGCTGATGAGAGCCATTTCGAGGTTAGCGTCTGCCTGCTAGATTACATAGTGCAGTGCTACAAAATTTCTGCTTTGAAGTATTCCGCACTCTGCAATATCTAACTAATAAATTCCATAACGCCAAGGTATAGAGATAACTCTAAACTTAAACGCGAGAAATTATCCACAAACTGTTTCTTTTGGTTTGCGCGATATCGTTAGCGGCTCAAGCAGCAAGCGCATGAAGCAACTAGGTGGGGGAACTTCTCTCTCCACCTGCATGCGCAGACCACGCCGCGGCCGCTCAGCTGTCACTGGGAGCGGACGAACTGAAAGAACGAACTAGTTCGCGGCAGAGCGCTCCCGATCGCGAAGTATTGCCGCGAGTGACGACGAACACAGATTGCCGGCGTGGCGCAGGGGATAGCGTCACGGACTGCGGTGCAGAAGGTCCCCGGTTCAATCCCGCCCACTGGTAATTTTTTTTTTTTTTTGTAATTAACAATTCCAGAAGGTTCTACATCTTTCTTATGTTCACTTGTAAATTCTACTTGTTTCTTATGTTAACTGTTCTTCTAATTTCTGGTAAATTCTGTGTATAAATAGCAGAGCACTCTGCCTGAGAGGCAGTCAGTGCTGCGTGTATGTTGAGTTCGTAATAAACGTGCTTTGAGTATAAGTATTGTGTTCAGTTGCCTTCGAAGACAAGCCTGCTCCCATTGCAAGGCGACAGTATTATGCGCAAGTCTATCAGGCAGATGTCGGCACGAGTGAGTATCGGCTCGTGGGGCCGTCAGAGCGGACCATCGGCAGCAGCAGGTGAGGCGCGCCTCCCCGGTGCTCGGTGGACGGCGACGGCGCAGTATTGGAAAGCTGCCACCTCCGGCCAGCGTTACGTAAAGCCGGCCACGGCCAGTCGATGCGGCGACAGCGCGCCCTCCTAATGGACACTCCTCACCGGAAAAGGTTGCGCTCGCCCCACACCCGTCGATGCTCTCCAATAATTCAGCTTGCCGGCCACGCTGCCGGCCCTTTTATAGCAGACTTCCGGCAGGCGACGACCGCGCCGAGCCTGTCTCGCCCATTGTGTGCATCTCCTGTTGCGATATGGATGTGAGTGTCAGTAGAACAAAGGGGGCATCTGCCGACGTTAACGTGCGGGATACAGAGGAGGAAACGTACACGGCTACGATACGGACCGTTCCGAGAAGAAAGAGAGAATAATCGATCGTAACACAATGTTTATTGACCAGACAGCAGTGTGAAACCAAAGAACGAGTAGCAACTGCTGACGACAGAGATATATTTAGAAATTTATAATAATTTTTTTGTTACACTACTTCTTTAACAGGCGTTGACTTACATGACATGTCTTTTTCTATGGAAACTTTGCAGCGAATTTAGTTGTTGAAATTAAAAATACACAAACTTATTATTACCACTGATTCATATAATAGATAATTTGGTACAAATTAATAATAAAGTAAGTTTATTATGCTCATGGTCCTGTATTTCCAACATAGTCAACAGACCATTATCATCGCCATACTGCTAACCGTCACCATCGTCATCACCACCATTGTACTAACCATCTCCGTCGTCATCAACAGTCGTCGTCACCATCATAGGGCGTAACAGTGTCTTCACATAGTTACAATTGAAAATATTGGTGTGATCGTCAACAGCAGCAAGAGAGTGATCTACATGGCCAGCAACAAGTGTCGCCTTCATCATCAACAACACCGTGGTCAGCAACAAGTGTAGCCTTCATCGTCATCAACACCACGGTCAGCAACAAGTGTCGCCTTCATCGTGATCAACACCACGGTCGGCGACAAGTGTCGCCTTCATCGTCATCAACACCACGGTCGGCGACAAGTGTCGCCTTCATCGTCATCAACACCACGGTCGGCGACAAGTGTCGCCTTCATCGTCATCAACACCACGGTCGGCGACAAGTGTCGCCTTCATCGTCATCAACACCACGGTCGGCGACAAGTGTCGCCTTCATCGTCATCAACACCACGGTCGGCGACAAGTGTCGCCTTCATCGTCATCAACACCACGGTCAGCAACAAGTGTAGCCTTCATCGTCATCAACACCACGGTCGGCGAAAAGTGTCGCCTTTATCGACATCACTATGGACAGCAACAAATCACCCACCACCACCACCACCACCACCACCACCACCACCACCACGGACAGTCGTCGTCTTGATCACCATGGGCAGCAAGAAGTGTCGCCTTGATCGACATCGCCATGGACAGCAAAGTCGTCCTCATCGTCATCATGACGGACACCAACAAGTGTCGTAGTCACTGACAACAATAACGTCGTCCACATCACCACCAACAGCAAACGGTGGCCGAGGTGACTGAGGCGCTCCAGTCACGGTCAGCACGGCCACTACGGTCGGGGGTTCGAATCCCCCCTCGGGCATGGATATTTGTGCCGTCCTAGTTTGTAAGTAGTTCATAAGTAGTTTGTAAGTTTAGGGACTGATGACCCCGTAGTTAAGTCCCATAAGCTTAACAAACATTTTGAACCAACAGCAAAAGCAACGTCGCCTACGTCATCACCGACAGCGAAAGTAATGGTATCGTCACAGAGACGAAAACCAGTAACGACATTCATAACAGCAGTGTCGTGGGCAGCAACAAAAACAAAAATAAACACTGAGAGCAAGAAACGTAAAGAGACGCACAGGCAGCAGCAGGGACGCCAAGTGAGCGAGATGAGCGCCAGCTGAGTGAGGGCAAGTGAGCGCTTCCGGTGGTGGTGGGCGCGGCTTCTGTGGCGGGACCTTGGCCTTGCATCGAGCGTTTGCCGGCATCGCTCATTCAGGCCGTGCGCGAAAACGCCGGCCGGCCTATTACCATGTAAATAGGGCCAGCGCAGGCAGAGGCGGAGGCTGCACCCGCCAAGTCAATACCGGCCGCCAACACACCACCACCACCACCACCACCACCACCACCACCACCACCAACAACAACAACATTTCAACCCTGTAATGCCTAAATATGGTTTTAGGTTTCAAAACATTTTCAGAATTTATAATTATATTTCAGATAAGTGGAAGTGACGAAAGTTTTTCAACATAAGCAGAGGCACTGAATTAAAATTTATGCGGTGGCCGGGATTCGAACCCGGAACCACCTACTTACTAGTGCTTTAGACCACTTTTTTTTAAATACATTTATTAAACACTAGCTGAACCCCCGCTGCTTCGCATGCGTTGGCTGCTTGGTCTGCACCCGTTGTTTCTTTTTAATCCTGATGAAGAATCCATATCTTAAGTTTCGAAGTTATAGCTTGAATTAACAGAAACATATTTTTGAAAATCAATTTCTTGCGTCTTCTATTTTACCCCAATATTGGTTGAATTTCAAAAAAAATGCCGAAACACGAGTCTTTTGAAGTCGAACCCCGAATCCAAATCCGAAAATTTGTAGTTCTAACTTCAAAATTGCCTAAATAGCAACATATTTTCGAAAAACACCCCTTCTCCAATTTAACCCCGTTGATGGTTGAATTTCCAAAAATACCGAAACACCTATTTTTTAACGTCTAACCAACTATACAAATATCAATTTTTGCAGCTCTAGCTTCAAAATTGTATCAATAGCAACGTGTTTTCAAAAAGAATTTTGATCCTCTATTGAACCCTCTTACTTGTTGAATTTACAAAAATACTAAAAATCATGGATTTTTTATCTTGACCAAGATTCCATATCCGATGTTTCATAGTTGTGGCTTAAAATTTGAGTTAACAGCAACATATTTTTGAAAATCAGTTTTTTGCGTCACCTATTTTATACCCTTATTTGTCGAATTTCAAAAATGCCGAAACACGTGTCTTTTAAATTCGAACCCTAAATTTGAATTCAAATTTTTGTAGTTCTAGCTTCAAAATTGCCTAAATAGATACGTATTTTCAAAAAACGTTTCATCCCCTATTTCACCCCCTTACGGACGGAATATCGAAAAATCGCTTCTTAAATGACGCCTACAGCGTAAGATCAACACCCTCCACAAATTTCAAGTTTCTATCTTCAGTGGTTTGGGCTGGGCGATGATGAGTCAGTCAGTCAATCGGGACACTTCCTTTTATATATGGAGAAGATTTGAAGTACATTAATTATTACAATGGTTTCATAGCTTTTATGTTAACAGCTGACACACAAGAACCATGCACTCTTCCTTACTTGTTTCCTCCATGGTAACAAGGATTACTTGGCTTCAGTTTGTCGCAAAGCTTTTCCAGATTTCGTTTTTCTCCATGGCCCACACTTGCAGAGCACCTTCGATAATCATTGCAATGGCTTAACAATTTTTTAAATTTTTTTTCATACATTTTCATATATTTCAACTTCCCTTGACCGATCTTAATTCTTAATTTCTTTGTCTCATATTAATATTATATATATCGAAAGCATTCATCAACGTAGCGATGTCCGCCTAATTATAGCTTACAGCGCTGTTCCAGGGTTCTGTTGAGGCCTTCACGGCTACCGTAGCGGCTAGGGGACCCACGAAGTCCCCACCGTACTTCACCCTCAGCAGCAATCCCCTACTTTGGCATTTAAGCCATAATCAGGCTAGCCGACTTCAATTTAGGTCTTCATTTTATTTTATTTTCGAGGAGCAAAATTTTTAACATGTTGCCAAATTTCTTTTCATGATCCTCCCATCTGTATAGTTTATAGAATTCGCCCTTTATAAATTCTGCGTATTCCTGTATACAGTCATTCTCTTTCTTTGTTATTACGTAATGTACGTAAATGCCTAATAGCCATAGTATAGCGTTATTTTTTTTGTTCTGGAAAATATACTTCTATACTTTTAAGGGAACAATGGTGTTTGATTAAATATTACATTGCAATATATTTGAATATCATCCCTCTCGCTTTTTATTAGTTTTGTCAACGCCCATGCACACAAGAACGCAGAAGTTTATACCATGATTTTGAATTCTTTTGTTGACTACGTCGAAAATTTGTTCATACATTGCCGTTATTGTCAATAACGTTTATCATTTAATATGTTGCCTGTGTTTTAAATAAACAGGGAAGCTTTCGGGAAGCACCTCGTAGGTTTGATTTCTTCTATTACTTACACAAGACAGGTTGTAAATGGCACGCAGATTTTACCTTTAAAATACAAGAAACTTACCACGTCAGCTGCCAGTGAGTACTGAATTACTTCAATTGGGAAAGATGAAAATTTGTGCCCATCCGGGGTTAGAACCCGGGTCGTCCTGCTTACTAAGCAGTCGCGCTGACCACTACGCCACCAGGGACACAGCGACCTCCAAGGTACGCGGGCTACCCTGGCACGCCTCCCGTCACAGGCATATTCTCCACTTGTCCACCTCTATTAACGCAGAGGTGATTCTGTTGAAGATCGTGCTGTAGGGCCGCACACTAACGTGTTATTTGTTATGGTTCGGTTTGTGTTCTGGTTGGAAGCAACCAATTCACTACGATTTTGACAGACAAGTAAATGTTGATCTATTGAACAGTATTATCTACTCCATTCAAGATGTTGGCTACAGCGTTGTTGCGGTAGTGTGTGATCTTGGCACAAAAAATCGAGCGGTGGAGAAAGTTCTTAATGTTACAGAAACAAATTCATGCTTTTCAAAATAAAAGAATCTGGGTGTTTTCAGATATTCCACATTTATTTAAGTTGATGAGGAACCACTTTCTGAACGAAGGAATCAGGCATCCGAGTGGAAAATTTGTGGATAAAAGACTGCTCGCATTAGAAAGCAGTAAGATAAAATTATGTCTTAAATTGTCACAAATTCACCTCAGTGTCAATTGCAGAGAACGTCAAAGGGTTTATTTAGCTTCAGAGGTCCAGGGGTGGATCGTAGCAACAGAGAAATAATTTAAGAAAGGCCGTTTATTCACTCATTAACACGTTCAAAAAATACAACCAATGAACATATATCCGTATTATGTAAATTATTCACGTAGCTGGACACACTTAAAGACATTTAACTGAACGGATGAGACCAATAATTTCAAGTAACTCATCCAAGTGACTAACATTACTTTAGAATATTTAAACAGTTTCACAGGGGTGAAGGTCTTTACTCTCGTTCCTCACGAAATGCAGTTAAAATATGTTTTGATGTTTCTGCATCAGTAGAACGGACGGATGTGACTGAAGTTATTCCACCTTTCAGAACCTTGACTCCAAATGGAGATAATAGACTTGCAGAACATTTCCTTGCAAACATATAAAAATGAATCCACTGACGAATTGTAGAGTGAACATGTCCCAGAAAAATATGAAAGTCGAAAATATTAGCCATCTACCTGGCTACTGTGTTTGGCTATACATATATTTCTCAAACTTCATTTAAACAATTTCTTAAAGAATAAGTATCACTCAAGATTAACGGTCGCTCACCTTGAAGACACTATTCGCATAAGCTGATCGGAATGTGAACCTAACTTTGAGAAACTGGCTGAAGATCGCAAATGTAATTTCTTGCATAAATTTTTTTTTAAACACAAATACACAAAGTTCATTGTATTTCATACCTTTTAGTGAAAATTAAAAAAAAATAAATCTACTCTGGTGCATGACTTGTTACTGGATTTTTCATTAGAAGTTTGACTACACAATTCATACTTTTGAGAATGAAAATAAAAGTAAACAGCAAATATAACTTTTTCTGGAATATACATTATTTCACAGCTTTTGTATTTCTTATTATTTTGAGACTGAAAATTAAAATAAAAGCCGATAAGGAATATGTGGTACTAGCTTAAACCCGCGGCTCCGCTCGCTTTTTGGTTGATTATCATAGATAAGCTATCTTTCAGTAGTGTGCTATGAGATCAAAACACACGTAAAAAATACACTCGTTTCGAAGAATCCAATGACGAAATTCAACAAATGATTGTAATGTCACTGCTTTATTTATTTATTCTTATATTTCCATATTCGTATGCTTATCCTAAACAACAACAACAACAACAACAACAGAGAAAGAGCAGAAGACATTGTAGCACGCATAGACCAAAGATATGGTCTGTGGCATCATGTTTCGCTTTATGTAACCTCCTTGCTATAGAGTCACAAACGTCATCGCTGGCCTTCCGTCAGATTTTTTTCCACCCCCTTATAGCTTTCGGCATGGAACTGCCATGGTGTACAACGTGAGACTTCGGACAACAATTACACACAAACCATTCGTTTGCGTTCTGTAGTTTTCGCTGCAGAGCGAAATATAACACACACACACACACACACACACACACACACACACACATGCGCGCGCGCGCGTCCAGAATTTTATATACACCGATAACATTCCATCTCAATATACTCCACCCTTTCATCATCATCAACACTCAAGCAACAATGCAGACAAAACCACTTTCAAAGAGTAAATATAATTTTCAAAGAGTAATTATTGTTCCGGATTTTGCGTTATAGTCTTCAAATTACTAAATATTATCAGATCGCTATAAAACCGTGCCTAAAACCTTGCTCAGATACAAGTTAATAACTGTACAAATATTTAAGTCTCTGCGTCTTGTCGTTCGGATGTGATAAGCGTACACCGAACAGACATTCACATTAACATACAGGGTGTCCCAGCTATCTTGTCCACCCAAAATATCTCTGGAACAATAACAGCTATTGGAAAACGACTTTCACCGGTATCAATGTACGGCTGGGGCCCATGAATGTACATATTTGGAAACATTCTAAAACGAAAGCAAATGTGTTTTTTAACACAAACTTACGGTTTTTTTTTTTTTTTTAATGGACACCCTATATTTTTTTCTTCGCCAATCCATAGCATGACAAATCACATAAAAATGGCGTTGATTGCATCGCAATATTCCAATTACATTCCGAGATATTGCGATGCGAAGTTGACGCTTGAAATTCACGAAACGCGCGGATAGCGCTCGTCCTGAGCAGTATGGGGTTCTGACCTGTTTCAGGACGTGCGCTAGCCGCGCGTTTCGCGTATTTCAAGCGCCAACTTCGCGTCGTAATATCTCCGGATGTAGTTGGAATATTGCGATGCAATCAACGCCATTTTTTATGTGATTTGTCATGCTATGGATTGGCGAAGAAAAAATATAGGGTGTCCATTAAAAATAGTTTGTGTTAAAAAACACATTTGGTTTCGTTTTAGAATGTTTACGAATATGTACATTCATGGGCCCCAGCCGTACATTGATACCGGTGAAAGTCGTTTTCCAATAGCTGTTATTGTTCCAGAGATATTTTGGGTGGACAAGATGCTGGGACACCCTATATATAGATAAATAGCTATCCGATAGCTATAAAACCGTGCCTAAAGATTTCCCCAGGTAGACATTAGTAACTGTACAAATTTTTAGCTCTTTATGTCTTGTTGTTCAGACCTGATAAACGTACACCGAACAGACATTCACATTTATAGATATAGATTATTTCTGGACCTCGATAAAAGTTTTCGAAACTATCCGGACCCCATCCAAGATTACGTGCCGACCTCTGGGATTTAGGTGTTCCTTTTTCCCGCGAGCTAAAAGTAGGTTGAATGAAAACCCTCTACCATGCACCTCAGTGTGACTTGCAGCAGAGTATTTACGCTGATGTAGATGAAAGAGCTTGTCGGGTAGGCGCGCTGGCTGCATTCTCAGAAGTGTCGGGTTCTGCGAGCAGGCGAGTGGGAGAGGAGCGGCAGCGAGGTGCAAGGCGTTGAGCCGTGGTGCTGAGGTAAGGGAGAGCGGGCAGCGCTGGGAAGAAGTTCCCAGCAGAGCAGGCTGACTTCCCGGACGGCGTCTTATCTAATCGCAGCCGGCCGCGTCTGCCGGGCAGCGAGCTCAGAGGATGCCGTAGCCGTTACCTAACAGACCGCTCCAGGGCCTTTGTCCACTACACGTACAACAAAGCTCCACTCTATACCCTCACGGTAACCCATTACTGGCCATTGCCCCTCTTCTGGGACGCAAATTTTGTATCAACATCATAACTTTTAGCTTTGATTGTGGGACCTTAAGGATGAATTGACACGTATAATACCTGCAAATACGAAATAAACCTAATTAATTATAAAGAAAAATTATTTATCATTTTGACCGATTCTTCCGTCGATTCTTGGGAGAACATAATCAAATTAAAAAACACAATTTTGTATGTATTCTAGAAGTCTATTTTTGTTTACTTAACCGGTTTTCGGCTTATTAGGCCATCATCAAAGTATTTACTGCTGTGTCAAAGAGGTTACAATGTTTAGCTACAGTATGGGAAGATGACAAATGTCTCCACTTATATCGACATAGCCGGCCGCGGTGGCCGAGGGGACTGAGGCGCTTCAGTCACGGTCTGCACGGCCACTACGGTCGGGGGTTCGAATCCCCCCTCGGGCAAGGATATTTGTGCCGTCCTAGTTCGTAAGTAGTTTGTACGTTTAGGGACTGATGACCCCGTAGTTAAGTCCCATAAGATCAACAAACAAACAATTATATTGACATACATAGTAAACTCTTCTTTGACGTTGTGTTATTACAGTTATCAACTTAAAAACCAAACGGTAATAAATGAATATACAATGTGTGAAGGATAAAATAAGGAATAAATTTGAATATAACTTGGGTACTGAAACTACCTACTATTACAAACAAACTGATAATGCTGATAAAAAAATATATATAAGTGCCTTGTTAATAATTCTGCGCGATAATTTTAGATCATGTTACTTATGACAGTTGTAAGGCTAGGTTTAGAGTGGCATCAAGAACTTAGAATGAATAGTTACTGCATTAGATTAAACTAAAACAAATCTGTCTAATGAAATTAATATTTTAAAAATTCAATTAGATGAAAATGAATATTATGTTGTAAGCTACACTGGGACCGAATTTTTAAAAACTTAATAACAGGGTAGGAGGTAATATAACTCAGGGATGAATTAACTGAAGTCCAATAGGGGTGAACTGTTTCTGTTTAGTTGTGTTTGATCATTTAGCCCGTAACCATGATTTAGTATTAAATACACAGGCAGGGCTATACAAACCAATCCCTTCTTGATTTTTGTGTGTGTCTTGTATCCATTTCAGATACGTATTTCAAACATATTTCAAGATGACATCTGCGATGTGTTCGTTTAACAAACAAACACCGAAGAAAAATAATTCCGAGTCCTGGCGGTCCCCACACACTAAGCACATTACGTATTCTTTTAAATTTCTTTTTCTATCTGAGAATCAGACAACTGTACGTTTTCATAATCAGGCCACAGACAAATCTCGGACGATGAAATTCTTCGGATGCTAAATAAAAGTGATGAGGACTTTATTCCAGAAAGAGATGCATCAAAATCGAAAATAGTACTGTACTCAAAAGAAAGTAGCATAGCTGGCGAACATTCTGAGAATGTTTCCGATGACGAAGCTGAGTTCATTGCAAATTCAGGACAAAAACGGACAAGTTCTGTGCCTCCAGTGACTCTTCGTCAATGTAACATTGTGATACTATGCTCCGGGCCAACGCATGCAACTGATGTTGCAAATTACAATATCCGATGTTTTCAATATATTCTTTGATGCCAAATTTTAAGTACTACATGCAACATCAGCATTGCTGAAGCGTCGTGTGTAGTTCAGCATGCTGCTGTAAAGAGAACGAGAATTTGGACAGATGCGGACTGTGTCGAACCGAAAGCACTTTTGTATGCACTACTTATTGTCACAGCTCTTGTGTGCCGAAAGGAATCAATTTCAGAAGAAATTCTTCGTGCACTTTTCACTGCTGTCATCTCGCGGAAACCATTTGGATATATACTATTTGATGTCACCTATATGTAACTAAAATATAGTTTTACATATTCGAAGAACTTTATTACAGCATCCTTCCAACTACTTGGTTAAAAATTTAAAAAGGACGTTTGTCCCTAAGAGAACCCCAGCTTACTAAACAACTTTGATGAGTCAGACTTGCTGAATTTTATGTTGATATTGGTATTGATACGTAAGGAAAAAAAGAATGTATATCAGTTATTGAATTTCTTTTTGTTTTACACGATGGTATATATACTATACTCCATGCAACTTTGAACTATTGCTAGCATTTTTGACTTTTAACTCGCCTTCATATTCTATTATAAATAAATTTATTAAAGTAAAATAGTTTTATTTCAATAAAGTGGTATTTCACAAAAAAGAAGGAAAAAAACATTAAAAAATCTTTACATAAAATTAGTTGATCATCATTTTCTGTCCCCTACTCTTCCTTGTGTTTATAAACGATTTAGGAGACAATCTGAATAGCTCCCTTAGACTGTTCGCGGATGATGCTGTCGTTTATCGGTTAGTAAAGTCAACAGAGGATCAAAAGCAATTGCGATTTAGACAAAATTCCTACATGGTGCAATTGTCACTAAATAAAGAAAAGTGTGAAGTAATACACATTACCACTAAAAGAAATCCGTTGAACTTCAATTACGCGATAAATCAGTCAAACCTTAAGATCGTAAATTCTACCAAATACCTAGGAGTTACAATTACGAACAACTTAGACTGGAGAGAACACACAGAAAATACTGCGGGGAAGGCGAACCAAAGGTTACGTTTCATTGGCAGAACGCTTCGAAGATGCAACAGTGCACCAAAGAGACTGCCTACATCTCACTTGTGCGTCCTCTCCTGGAGTACTGTTGCCCATTGTGGGACCCTCACCAGGTGGGACTGACGGAAGATATTGAGAAGGTTCAGAAGGGCAGATCGTTTTATCGGTTACCGTGGGGGGGGGGGGGGGGGGGAGCGTCACGGAAATGTTGCACGAGTTGGGGCGGAAATCATTAAGAGAAAGACGTTATTCACTGCGGAGTGATCTGTTTGCGAAGTTTCAATCACAGACTTTTACTTCTGAATGTGAAAATATTTTGCTATCACCCACCTTGTTAGGGAGACATGACCATCCCATTAAAATAAGAGAAATCAGATCGAAAACGGAACGATTTAGGTGTTCTTTCTTCCCGCGCGCTATTAGAGAATGGAACAGTAGAAAAAAAGTTGTGAAAGTGGTTGATGAACCCTCTGCCAGGCACTTAATGTAGATGTAGATGAAAGTCTCGGAAGCATGTTTTCTGTTTGCTGACGCACAATGGCACTTTGCAGTCAACACACGTCCAGAAAGTGCGTACCTGCTTCTTTTTTTTATACTGAACTTTGCACAATGTCTAGCTAAAGCGTGTTCTGGTTGGTGTGATGACTCCTCAAGCCGCAGCCATGAGCGAACGTGTGGAATGATTTTCTCCACTTGTACTGGGCTGTCGGTAATTCTCGATGGCCTCAATAGAGTTTTCTTCGTCACCAGAGTTTGCAGGATGCCACTGTTGTTGTTGTTGTTGTTGTGGTCTTCAGTCCAGAGACTGGTTTGATGCAGCTCTCCACCCTACTCTATCCTGAGCAAGCCTTTTCATCTCCTCATAAGAACGACAACCCACATCCACTTGAATCTGCTTACTATACGCGTCTCTTTGCCTCCCTCTGCGGTTTTTACCCCACACACTTCCCTCCAACGCTAAATTCACAATTCCTTGATGTCTAAGAATGTGTCCTACCAATCTATCCCTTCTTTTAGTCAAGGTATGCCAGAAATTTCTTCTCTCCCCAATTCGGTTCAGTACCTCCTCATTAGTTACGCGATCCACCCACCTAATCTTCAGCATTCTTCTGTAGCACCACATTTCAAAAGCCTCTATCCTCTTCCTGTCCGCACTGCTTATTGTCCATGTTTCACTCCCATACAAGGCAACACTCCATACAAATGCCTTCAGAAAGGACTTCCTTAGGCTTAAATCAATATTCGATGTTAACAAATTTCTCTTTTTCAAAAACGCCTTTCTACCCATTGCCATTCTGCATTTTATATCATCTGTACTGCGACCATCATTTGTTATTTTACTGCCCAAGTAACAAAACTCATCTACCTCCTTTATTGTTTCGTTACCTAATCTAATTCCTTCAGCATCACCTGATTTTCTTACACTGCACTCCATTACCCTAGTTTTACTCTTGTTAATGTTCATCTTATATGCACCTTTCAGCACCCTGTCCATTCCGTTCAATTGCTCTTCCAGGTCCTTTGCTGTATCTGACAGAATTACTATGTCGTCGGCAAAAACGCAATGTTTTTAATTCTTCACCCTGAACTTTAATTCCTTCTCCAAATTTCTCCTTGGTTTCCTTTATAGCTTGCTCAATGTACAAATTGAACAACATTGGGGAAAGGCTACAACCCTGTCTTACTCCCTTTCCAACCACTGCATCCCTTTCATGCCCTTCAACTCTGACGACCGCTGTCTGGTTTTGTTTTAGAGCAAAATTTCGAGTATTATTATTTTTCATTATTTTACCTTAATTATTAGAAGGACAAGGTCTACTAATCTACTACGTTTGTTTTATTCTAAAAACAGTCAATATGCTTTCGAGTGACATACTTTTCTAAAACAACTGTATTAAAAAGTTTGTTTTAATTTGACTAAAATTTTGCTCGTCAAGCAGATATATCCCCCCCCCCCCCCAAAGCCAAGTCCTAGATACGCCACTGGTCCATACAGCCAAGCACTAAGTTAAACGCAACATTCCTGATGCCGTCGTCGTCTACGTATTTAAAAGAGAGTAACTTTATTTCTTTTGTTGTAGAATTCCTTGTAGCGTGTTTTAAGTGCAAAGTACCGAGATTAGCTAGCAGCAAAGGAGAGGGCAGGGGAAGGAGATCGACTACTAATGAGAGAAACTCCTCAAGTTCGCCAGCTGAGAAACAGTCACGATATTTGGTATTTCCTTTCGAACACCCAGGCAGTGATGATGGCATGAATCTGCTGAAACAAGTGCCAGGTAAAATAACATTTTACTGCGAAAGAGCGGGGCGAATGTGGTGCTAGTACAGTACGGTACTGCTTCGAGAGGATCACAAGCTAACCGAACATGGAATACTTAGTATACATGACAGATTGCACCAAAGTCGACAGTATTGGCACAAATTAAGTCACGAGGAGTATAGGGTTCCTAAACAGCAATTCCTAGTGTGATAATTTTTCTTTCGAGAAAAAATTGCATGGAACAGGTATAGCTAACAGCGAGTAGTTTTACAACAGTGAAGATGCTAGCCACAGCCCAGAGAGAAGGAAATGTCTGTACAAAGTGTTTCTTGTAAGACAGGGGTCATTGCCCTCCCGGTTGCTGCTGACACATCCGAGGATTCTCATCTCTTTGTTCACAGTTTTAAGGAAGACGATGTCGCAAGAAAACCACAGGCTATCCTGGAACAGGCCAGTACGGTAACGGATATCGCGAAAAAAAAAAAAAAAACATGCCGGACGACGTCTGCTTTCTTTCTTTCGCGGTACGTTACGATAGCAATCTCCGATTCGCATAGTAAACAGGTTGTTCAGTGTGTGTAGGTCAATTGTCTTATAAACACGACATGCGTGTTTCCTTCGGTTTGCACTGCTGTCTGAATAGCGAAAAGCTATCTTTTCTCACAGCTACAACTACTTGTTCGGCAAATGAATTGCACATGAGAAACAAATATTTTACGGTTTACAACATGTTCACATATTGTTGATATTCCAACCCGGATTTTCATTGTTATTTAAGAGTTCGGAAGTTGTTGACAAGCTTAGCAAAATCGCGTGTTTTTGATCGTATGTCCTGTATATAGTGAGAACGTTTCTCGCCCGAATACACATGTGATAAGACTGATTCAGTAGTGCAAGGTTTACGAACCGCGTACTACACTAACCCCATGTCTTGGGTGTATTATATGTGTACAACAGGCTGATACACTACACAAAACATATCGCACCAGACGAGATTCCACGTAATTCCACATCACACTCTAACCAAACTTCACCAAGTGAAAGGTTTACTTTTATGCTAAGTAACTTATTATATAAATTAAATGACGAATGTGTTACACGTTATTCTTTTACTTCCCCATTGCTAAACATCTTCAATAAACCAAGAACAAACTTTGGCTGGATGACTGCAAGATATTAGGAGTAAAAATTCGTATTTTTGAGGAAAGTTTCAGAAGCAATATAGAGAGATTGTAACAGTAGATGTTTGCAGATGACGCCGTCATTTACCGTCCAGTAAAATCATCTGAATATCAATACCAACTGCAGAACAATCTGAATAAGATATCACAATGGTGTAAAAATCGACTATTGACTCTAATGAGTAGTGTGAAGTCTTCCAGATGAGTACGAAAAGAATTTCGTTAAAATTTGTTTACAAGATAAATCAATCAAATGTGAAGGCGGTAAACTCCACAAAATACCTAGAAATTACTATTACTTCAGACTGAAAACTGGAAACAGGACGTAGATAATGTCGTGGGAAAGGCGAACCAGACACTGCGTTTTATTGGCAGAACCCTTAAGAGATGCAACAGAACTACTATAGAAACTGCATTCACTACGGTTGTCCGTCCTTTCTTAGACTACTGCTGCCCAGGGTGGGATTCTGATCAGGTGGGTTTGACGGAGGACATCGAAAGAGTCCAAAGAAGGGCAGCTTGTTTCGTATTCTCACGATACAGGGGAGACAGCGTTACGGAAATGATACAGGATCTGGGATGGGAATCAATACGGAAACGTCGCTTATCCCTGCGGTGTGAGCTACTTACGAAACTCCAAAGACCAACATTCTTCTCCGAATGGAAAGTGTATTGTTGACTACTACTTGCATAGGTAGAAATGATCATCAGAATAAAATATGGGAAATCAAGAGCTGGAACGGAGAGATTCAGGTGTTCTTTCTTCCCTGCGCTATTCGACAATGGAATGGGAGACAAATAGTATACAGGCGGTTCCATGAACACTCTGCCAGGCACTTAAATCTGATTTGCAGAGTATCCCATATAGAAAACATAACAACCGCTAACAATAAAGATAGAATTAAGCAACAGATGTAGCAGAAATTACAAGCACTAAACACTGCTGCTTAAGGACAAATCTTATATTTCACAACTGTTTTACCACGATTTTACCCGAATTTTCTATACAGTACATATTATGTACATTGCATACAAAATCCATAACGTTTGACAACTTTAAGGCTCATTCTTACGTCAAATATACAGAAAATTATACCTACCTTATATAGTTCTTAAATTCTCTCTCTCTCTCTCTCTCTCTCTCTCTCTCTCTCTCTCTCTCTCTCTCTCTCTCTCTCTCTCTGTGTGTGTGTGTGTGTGTGTGTGTGTGTGTGTGTGTGTGTGGCGCGCGCGAGATGTAGTATACAATTAACAGCTACGACGCCGAAATGAAAGTAACGGCACCAGTTGATTAAATGACTTTTGGCACGAACTTTTACGGAAAAATGACGGTTGACAGGAAGTAAGGGATTGCTTTGCCTCTTAATTCCGTTGCCGCAGCTGGTCCGGGTGGGCGCGAGAAGTGGATCACAAGTGTTGAGGTGCCGCGGGCCGCGGTGTTTGGGAGTGCGTAAGCGGCGGTGATTAGGGCGCGGCCAAGTTCAATAGCAGCGGCTAGCGGCCCGAGCAGCGCAGATGTCTGACCCCACCAAGGACGCCGCGGCCGTGGGCAGCCGCCCAACAGCAAAGCTGCCACACTGACTGTCTGTCTGTCTGTCTGACTGCCTACCTGCCCTCCGCCGCGTCCCGCGTCGACGTCGAAAATAATAAGACACGCCATAGTCGAAATCGTCGACACTCTAAAGCGTCGTCGACACTCTAAAGCGTCGTCGACACTCTAAAGCGTCGTCGACACTCTAAAGCGTCGTCGACACTCTAAAGCGTCGTCGACACTCCAATCCGGAATCCGTCGTGTCGACACTCCAATCCGGAATCCGTCGTGTCGACACTGCAACGCGTCGACGTCACTGTAATGCGTCGACGTAAATCATAATCATCGTCATCGCTACGTAAATCACCCTCGTCATCGTCGTCAGAACCATCGTTATTGTCTTTTCTGATACACATATGTCAAGAAAATATAACAAATCAAACTCAATTGCCAAAACAAATACGGAAAAAAGTAGGTACTATGACAACTGCATGAAGTATGGTACAAGTGACATTACAAGCACGAAACAGCTGATACCTCTATATTGCCGGGCGTCCTTAGTTAGCATCGCCACGGGCAGAAGAAAATTTATTTCTTTGTATTTACTATTTCTAGTCTGTTCTACAAGTTTCATATGTTCGATGTAATTGTAAGTTTCAGAAAATTCTTTCTGTGAAGCACTCCAAGTAGGAATCAGTCTGTATTGAGTACGCTTGCGCTCGCAATAAACGTGTTGTAAGTGCAAAGTGTTGCGCTCTATTACCAACCAGCCTTCGAATTCAGCACCACCTGCAGTTTGCAACGTTACAATATGACACAAAACAATACAAAATATACCGGTAACTGCTGAGACTTTCATGAGTAAACAAAAATCTAATTTGTCTTGTATACATCATTAACAACCGCGAGGAAATGGCCGAGTGGTTCTAGGCGGCTTGTCAGAGACCGCGAGGATCAAATCCTCCCTCGTGTGTGTGTGTGTGTGTGTGTGTGTGTGTGTGTGTGTGTGTGTGTGTAGATTAGTTTACGTAGCTTGTAAGCCTAGGAACTGATGACCACAGCACTTTGGGCCCATAGATTTACAAGCATTTCAAAATTTGCTTCCAACTTCTTTCCTAGCAAATGATACTGCTGGTGTACACACTTAACGACGGCAACAAGTCAGCAGTCGCAAACACTCCACGCCTGACTGTTGTGACTGTTTCTAGCAGGCTAAGTTCCGACCCTGAAGAATGAAACTTTTCATGTTACCCCCTCGACAGATTTTAAAACGGTCCAATGGGTCGCCCGTTAGAATCTGAACACTGATCACGCATGACGACAGGAAGGTGTACTTAACTGTGAAGAAAGAAGAAAAAGAGAAACACAAATGGTCCAAGCAAAATATGTGCAACATCAAGTGAGTTTCCAAAATCGTAGCGTCGTGGTTATGTGGAACTGGTATTGTACTACGCAACGGAAGATCCGTGTCCATTATCTCATAAAATTATGAACTGTATGTACGGTCACCGACATGTCTGTTCTCTTTCAGTAATCTTGGCGACTGTCGTGTTATACACTGATTATAGAACATGAATCGTACGGTAAACAGGTACAGCCGCCGCAAGTAATTTTTGCTTCTTTCACACATCCGTATACGTTTCTGTTTTCATAACTGGTCTGTGTTCAGTTTTGACTGTCTATCCATCGAGTCATCTTACCATTAAATGAAGACCTGCCAAGTTTGAAAGGAAGCTATCCGTAATGGGGGAGGAGGTGGTGAGGTGAACCAGGGCCTTACCCGCAATTTATTTCAAAAATTGACCGTAAACAATCTGTATCTGATACTTAACTGTAGTGTTAAGCCACGAGAAGACGCCTACTAAAAATATAAATACATACCTGTCAGAGTATACTTGACTTTAGAAGAAACAATTACATTGAACTTTTTTAACTTTACACTCGTTTGCGTGTGTCCGAAACAGATTATAAAAGTGCGAGACTGAAGTGCTGCTCAATGATTTTCACTCGCTAATGACAAAACCAGGAACATTAGTACTCATATTCACGGAATGTATGATATTAACTGCGAAATGGGCAAGCTGAAAATGTGTACCCATCGGGGATTCGAACCGGGGTCTCCTTTCTACGCGATTGCGTTGACCACTACACCACTTTTTTCTCCCCAGCTAGATCGATGCTTTGCGATCGTTTCTTCATATTCGTTCTGTGTTGTTCGTTGAGTATTTAGCCCAATTTTTTTATTACAGGGGATGGCAAGCTCTCTAACCGCGTTGAGCCACTGAAACATTTAGCTATTGTAAACTGATTCCCGTAAGATTAAGTGAATAGGAGTTCCTCCACACAGAAGAAAGTATCACTGTCCGCCATCGGCATATTATGTAACTTATAGAACAGTGGTATGCCCAATCGCCAATATAACTACAAGTTTAAGCGCCCGCAGTAGTGAAGTTATCAAGGCTCCACTTCAGTGTGTTCATTATATTGTTTGTATCAACTGACGATAAAAGATAGGATAAATCTGAAGCATTGAATTAAAATTTGTGCTGCGGACGGGAATCGAACCCGGACCTACAAGCTTACTAGGCAGACGTCTTAACCGTTTTTTGTGTTTTTGTTTTTTTTTCCCACCGCCACTTTTACCCTAGAAAATAAAATAAATGACAAACTACAACACTTCAGGCGTTGGCCCTATCTTATCCTAGGCCCAGTGCAACTAACCTATTTCTAATAGGGGGAAACAATAAAAAAAGGGTGAAAAAAATGAAAGGACATTAAGTGTAGCTACAAAAATGAAATGTATTAAATCATTTGAAGTTAATTTTATTCAATTTATTTAGTAAAAGAAAATTTAAGGATCAACTACTTCATGGCAGGAACACCCCAACTTCTGGGTGGATTACGAAAAACACTATAAAGAAAATTTGAGAAATATTGCCCGTATTTTGGATTGCGGACAACTGTGCAATGTCTTTCGTTCAGAAAGTTCCAAAAATCAAGTTTGTTTTTCTCTCCATGTACAAACAAGTAGTGAACCGCATGTCCACATATCCATTTCACAGCTTTTGTCTTCGTTTGTGGGTAGTCCCGAGTCTGGAAACAGGAGCAAATGGGAAAGTACGTGATGAGGTGTCGTACGGGTAATCAAAGCCAGCATCTGTCGCACCAACATCCAGACGCCTTCCGCCGATACGCATACGATACGAGTCGATGCTCGTCCGTGTCCATTACATCACAGGCGACGCACAGTGGTGTGTCTGCGAGGTGAATTCTGTGAAGTAGTGACTGGCACACTTGTTTCCCGTTGACTGTCAGGTACCATGTCGACTGGACATCAATGGCAAGGTAAGGAGCACTCACCGAGCGCCAAACGACACTCCAGTTGACGCTGGGATGCTTCCCTTCAATCACATTTCGTAATCGGTTCTTCTGAAGAAAGCCGTAGATCGCCTTCGTAGACATCAAGCGTGTCGGCAGTATCGCAGTGTGGATATAGCTCAGTTCGAGGGAAAAGCGGCGGAAGTAAAAGAATGGCGCCGGAACATCTGAAAGCATGATAGGAGCCGAGAGAGAGCGCGGTGCAAACCGTTAGACTACCACACCACTAACGGTTAAGGCGCCTTGGAATAGTCTAAGCACGATTTCCCTCCACGTCACAAACTTTAATTCAGCCTCTGTGTTCCAAAGATAATTGCCACTACTGCCAAGGCTCTCCATGAAACTGAATTAAAGTTTGTGACGTGGAGGGAAATCGTGCTTAGACTATTTCAAGGCGCCTTAATCGTTAGTGGTGTGCACAGACATACATTACCAGACTGGCAATGCCGTATCATTGGTGTCAGTGAAGACTCGCCGCCTTATTTCTATAGTATAACGTGCGAGCAGTCGTTTGAGTTCTTACAGAAAGCAGTCGTAAAAATAATGAAGAACTGACGTTACTATGCTGTCCTTAGAGTTTTGATATGTAGGAAATTCGTTTTTTGTATATGGCTGACATTTTTTAAGCTTGAGTCAACTTCAACACATACAGCAATGAGTTGCATTGATTTGCTGTTAATATTAATCTGTTACCAATTTCATTCAACTTCGGATTTTATTTCAGTAGTGTGGTCATTATAAAAGTGTACCCTTATTCTTTTGAGAGTTCTTACGAAATCTATAGTCTGCTTTGACGCATAGACTAATGAGTCGCGTTTCCTGTTTTTATTAATCTGTTTCTAGTTTCGATCAACTTCGGTTTTTCTTTTAATAGTATGACCGTTATAGATGTGTTATTTGTTGTGGATAACACATAGCTTTATTCTTGTTAGTGTTTTTCGGATAACTACTTCTGCTTTAACTGTACGTAACGGCAAAATTTTACCTATCATCCCGCCGACCTCTCATGATTATGTTGGCAACACAACAAAATGGTGGAAAGTCTTTGCCTAGACGTTAATGTTACTGTTTAACAGTACGTAACATTTCTCATAACACGATTCGAAAATGCGGAAGTGTTAGCTCAAATGCAAATCACATTCAAACCAACGAGTAAAGCTTACAGCGTCATATCGTCAGAAGATCATAGAAGTACCGTACGAAAACTTTTTGACGTTAGGTGAAGCAAGATGGCGGCATCAAACTTCAGTCACAGAGGCAAGTTTTCCAGTCTAGTAATGTATGTATGTGGTGGTGTGGTAGTCTAACGGTTAAGACGTCTGCCTAGTAAGCATGGAGGTCCGGGTTCGATTCCCGGCCGCACCACTAATTTTAATTCAAAGCTTCAGATTTATCAATAATGTCTTTGACATATTTGAGACGAAAATCCGTCTCAGGGACTGTTTATTTGCATTAAATTGACGATAAAAGGGTTCGGAACTGCATTATTTCTGAAACTATACTGGTTTATAAACTGATCTTACAAAAAGTGTTGCCAAACTACTAAATAAATCAAATATAGAATTCCATAATTTCAGCACAGGCTCCCGTAACACCGCAATTTTTGGCTATAAATCGTGGTAATTACGGACAAATCGTAATACTTGGCATGTCTGTAAAATGTAAGTGGGCGAGATGGGCAGTTTCCTTGTTAGGGTCAAGGTAATTGCAACTTCCAGACTCATCGCCGGTGAAACCAGCTGTCAGAAACAGTAAGAACGTAATTTATCAGTATCAATATCGAGCTTATAGGCTGCCTTATGGTTGTGGTAAGAAGTGGTTCAGTTATTTAAAACAGCCGCCTCCGACGTAGCACTCTATTACGAGGTAAGTCGGTTCGAATCTTGTCGAAGAAAGAAATTTTCACTGCCAATAATTAGCCGGGCAGGGAATGAAAGATGGTGGCATGAAATTCGTGACAAACACTCTACGCTTAATGCTCACAGTATCTCGTGAGGACGAGACACGCTGTTAACAAAGTCTGTCCCACTCAGCAGATACTGAAACGTAATACAGTACTTACATTCCACGAAGAAAGCGGCCATTGTGTGCGTGGGAAGAAAATTCTTTCCGATTAGCCGGCATGAATGTACCGACGCGTTGTCAAAACAATGCCACAGGACTCTTCCGTCAACATTTTTGTGATGTTGCTGTTTTATTCATGGTTCCCCAGGTTTTCAAGAAGGGTCTAATTAATGTATCAAACCAGTATCCCATTAAGGAAACAAAGTGCGATTCTGATCTCTGTTAAATATGTATTAGGAGGAATTGTTGTTGTTGTTATGGTCTTCAGTCCGGAGACTGGTTTGATGCAGCTCTCCAACCTACTCTATCCTGAGCAAGCCTTTTCATCTCCTCATAAGAACAGCAACCCACATCCACTTGAATCTGCTTACTATACGCGTCTCTTGGTCTCCCTCTGCGATTTTTACCCCACACACTTCCCTCCAATGCTAAATTTCCGATTCCTCGATGTCTAAGAATGTGTCCTACCAAGCGATCCCTTCTTTTAGTCAGGGTATGCCAAAAATTCCTTCGCTCACCAATTCTGTTCAGTACCTTTTCATTAGTTATGTGATCTACCCACCTAATCTTCAGCATTCTTCTGTAACACCACATTTCAAAAGCCTCTATTCTCTTCCTGTCAGCACTGCTTATCGTCCATGTTTCACTCCCATACAAGGCAACACTCCACACAAATGCCTTCAGAAAAGACTTCCTTGCCCTTAAATTAATATTCGATGTTAACAAATTTCTCTTTTTCAAAAATACTTTTCTTCCCATTGCCATTCTGCATTTGATATTCTCTGTACTGCGACCATCGCATGTTACTTTACTACCCAAGTAACAAAACTCATCTACCACCTTCATTGTTTCGTTACCTAATCTAATTCCTTCAGCATCGCCTGATTTTGTAAGACCGCATTCCATTATTTTTATTTTGCTCTTGTTAATGTTCATTTTATATGCTCTCTTCAACATGCTTTCCATTCCATTCAACTGCTCTTCCAGGTCCTTCGCTGTCTCTGACAGAATTACAATGTCATCAGCAAAACGCAATGTTTTTATTTCTTCCCCCTGAACTTTAATCCCTATTCCAAATTTTTCCTTGCTTTCCTTCACCGCCTGCTCGATGTACAAATTGAATAACATCGGAGAAAGGCTACAACCCTGTCTTACTCCCTTCCCAACTGATGCTTCCCTTTCATGCCCTTCGAGTTTAATAACTGCGGTCTGGCTTTTGTACAAGTTGTAAATAACTCTCCTTTCCCTGTATTTTACCCCTGCTGACTTCAGAATTTGAAAGAGTGTATTCCAGTCAACATTGTCAAAAGCTTTCTCCAAATCTACAAAAGCTAAAAATGTAGGTTTGCCTTTCCTTAATCTGTCTTCTAAGATAAGACGTAAAGTGAGTATTGCCTCCCGGGTTCCTACGTTCCTCCTGAATCCAAAGTGATCTTCCCCGAGGTCAGCTTCTACCAGCTTTTCCATTCTCCTGTAAACAATTCGTGTTAAAATTTTGCAACCATGACTTATCAAACTGATGGTTCTGTAATTTTCACACCTGTCTGCGCCTGATTTCTTTGGAATGGGGATTATTACATTTTTCTTAAAGTCTGAGGGTATTTCGCCTGTCTCATACATCCTACACACCAGTTCAAATAGTCTTGTCATGGCTGGCTCTCCCAGAGACTTTAGTAGCTCTGAGGGTATTTCATCTACTCCTGGGGCCTTGTTCCGACCTAGGTCTTTCAAGGCTCTGTCAAACTCATCTCTCAGTATAGTATCTCCTATTTCATCTTGATCGACTTCCTCTTCCCTTCCTACAACATCGTCTCTAAGTTCATTTCCTTTGTAGAGCTGCTCTATGTACTCTTTCCACCTTTCAGCTTTCGCTTCTTTGCTGAGAACTGGTTTCCCATCTGAGTTCTTGATATTCGTAGAGTTGCTTTTCTTGTCCCCAAATGTCTCTTATTTTCCTGTAGGCAGTATCTACTTTTCCCCTTGCTATACATTCTTCTACAGATTTACATTTGGCTTCTAGCCACTCCTGCTTAGCCATTTTGCACTTCCTGTCAATCTCATGTTTTAGACGTCTGTACTCCATTTTGCCTGTTTCATTTACTGCATTTTTATATTTTCTCCTTTCATCAATTAAATTTAGTATTTCCTGTGATATCCAAGGATTTTTTGTAGGTCTTGCCTTTCTACCTATTTTGTCCTCCGCTGCCTTCACTATTTCATCTCTCAATGCTACCCATTCCTCTTCTACTGTTTTATTTCCCCCTGTTTCTGACAATTGTTGCCTAAATCTCCCTCTGAAATTCTCCAGAACTTCAGTTTCCTTCAATCTATCTAAGTCCCATCTCCTTATTTTCCTACCTTTCTGCAGTTTTTTCAGCTTCAGCCTACAGTTCATGACTAACAAGTTATGGTCAGAGTCTATATCTGCCCCTGGGTATGTCCTGCAGTTTGTAACCTGGTTCCGGTACCTATGTCTTACCATTATAAAATCTATCTGATATCTTCCGGTGTCTCCTGGTCTCTTCAATGTATACAACCTTCTTTTGTGATTCTTAAACCACCTGTTTGTTACGATTAAATTATGTTCCGTGCAAAATTCTACCAGGCGACTTCCTCTTTCATTCCTCCTGCCCAGTCCATATTCATCTACTATTTTTCCTTCTTTTCCTTTTCCTACGACCGAATTCCAGTCTCCCATCACAATTAAGTTTTCCTCTCCCTTAACTGTCTGAATAATTTCCTTTAGCTCCTCATATATTTCTTCGATCTCCTCATCATCGGCAGAGCTAGTTGGCATATAAACCTGTACTACTGTTGTCGGTGTTGGCTTCGTATCTATCTTGACAATGATAATGCGATCACTGTGCTGCTCATAGTAGTTTACCCGCATTCCTATTTTCTTATTCATTATCAGTCCTACTCCTGTGATACCCCCAACTGATTTTGTATTTATAATCCTGTACTCACCTGACCAGAAATCCTGTTCATCCTGCCACCGAACTTCACTAATCCCCACTATAACTTCAACCTATCCATTTCCCTTTTTAAATTTTCTAATTTTCCTACCCGATTAAGGGATCTAACATTCCACGCTCCGATCCGTAGAATGCCAGTATTGTCTTTCCTGATGACAACATCCTCCTGAGTAGTTCCCGCCCGGAGATCCGAATGGGGGACTATTTTACCTCCGGAATATTTTACCCGAGAGGATGCCATCATCATATGTTTATACAGTAGAGCTGCATGTCCTCGGGAAAGATAACGGCTGTAGTTTCCCCTTGCTTTCAGCCGTTCGCAGTAGCTGTGTGGCAAAGCCACATTAGCTGATGTTACAAGGCCAGCTCAGTCAATCATCCAGACTGTTGCCCCTGTAACTACTGAAAAGGCTGCTGCCCCTCTTCAGGAACCACACGTTTGTCTGGCCTCTCCACAGATACCCCTCCGCTGTGGTTGCACCTACGGTACGGCTATCTGCATCGTTGAGGCACGCAAGCCACCCCACCTCGGCAATGTCTGTGGTTCATGGGGGTGGTAGGAGGAATTAAGTAATGTTAATTACGATCGCGCGGCGGTTTTGACTGTTTCATCCCAGCTGCGGTCGTCTTCGGCCTGCCTGGTGTGTCTCTTTCCACGTGACCCCACTGCGGCGACTTGCGTGTCGCTGATGATGAAATGACAGCACAACACCCAAACCCCGAGCGGAAAAAATAGGCAACGTAACCGGAAATCGAACGCTGCACCTCCTGCGTGGCAATCCACCCACGGTCTCGATTGGACTACGGAGGAGGGACTTGTCTCAGAAATTGTTTGGGATGAGACTTCAGATGTTAGTAGTATACGTCAAGGATGTCCATTCAGGAAGTTTTAAAGCGCACCATCCTAGAAAAAGGGTTCGGAAATTTAAGGGCAACTCTTATACATCTTATATATTGTAAACGAAGGCTTCCGCGGCCGTTGTCATTGTTGATAAAACTCTTCTGGGTATTGGCATCGTCAATTTATCACATTTCACCGACGTTTCGGCCACTATTGCAAGCGGCCGTCTTATGGGTGTTTTTACTTGCTGCGGAAGATGGTTACACAGACAAACTTGTCATCTAGATTTAGATTTTTCGTGATTTCTGTAAATCAGAGGAAACGCCGGGGAGGTTCCTTTCACAGGTCACGGCTGATTTTCCGGATTCCTGGCAAAGACTATCCGAGCCTGTACTCCCTCTTCAATGACCACGATGTCGACGAAATGTTAAAACCTAATCTTCGTTCCTTCCGTCCTTGTTTCTGTGCTGCCAGTCCAGCTTCATTCCTGGAAACGTGGCCTCAATGCCGTTGAGACATATACGAGTTCCAGTTTAGAGATTCGTAATTAAAATTGTCAAGACGCCCATAACTGTGTTGCCTTTCAGTATCTGTAACTTTCTCATACGTCATTTTGGTTCTTGATTTTGTTGTTAAATGTAAACTCTATGGCGTTGTTGACTGGGAGGTCCATTGGGGCATCTTCCAGTGCTGGTCCAGCCACACTTGTGCACAGTAACACCTTACTCATTGAGAAGTGGGAGGCTTATGTCTTGCATGTTAGGATCTGTAATAGAAGTGTTGTGTTGTGAAAAAGGCAAATAACTCCTTTCATTCTTCGAAGTCTCTGCGGGTTTTCTGCCGGATAATAAAATCAAACTGATTCAATATTTCGACGGTACAGCTGTCTGTCATCTTCAGGAAACTGCTGCTGCTGAGTCCCGCTGAAAACTGGTGCAAGAGCGAAGTACGGCGTCCTATATAGGCGTCGGTCGCGTGCGCGGCGCTTGCGCCGGCCGTCACAGTTACTAGCTCCTAGACAGGGCTGGTGGCGCCGCCCCTAGTGGAACAGGCCACAACGATATATCGCATCTAACAATCACTCCCAGGTGCTGGAATCCGGGTCGAACACTGCAATTTGATTTTATTTAATAATGGACTCAAGAAACCCGGTGTTTATAAAATACCGTGTGAGTGTGGCAAGGCATACATTGGCCGTACACTTAGAACTGTACATGGACAGATGCGTGGAACATTGCCGCCACACGAGACTATTGCAGCCGAATAAATCGGCGGTAGCAGAACACTGTTTAACGCAAGGACACAAGATGATATATGATAAAACCCGCATAGTAACCAATACCTCCGGTTTCTGGAACAGTGTTTACAGAGAAGCCATTGAAATCAGGGAGACGGACAATCTAATAAATAGAGACATGGGGTTTCCTCTTAGTAGAACATGGAATCCATTATTAAATAAAATCAAATTGCAATGTTCGACCCGGATTCCAGCACCTGGGACTGATTAATGCTAGGTGCGATATATCATTGTGCCCTGTTCCACTAGGGGCGGCGCCACCAGCCCTGTCTAGGAGGTAGTAACTGTGACGGCCGGCGCATGCGCCGTGCACGCGACCGACGACTATATAGGACGCCGTACTTCGTTCTTGCACCAGTATTCAGCGGGACTCAGCAGCAGCAGTTTCCTGAAGATAGCGGACAGCCGTACCGTCGAAATATTGAATCAGTTTGATTTTATTATCCGGCAGAAAACCCGCAGAGACTTCGAAGATTTGTTACGCCGGGAAAGGCTGCGAAGTTACAAATCCTTTCATTACTAGCATCCTGGAAGACGCAGACGTTAGTTTTTTTTTTTTTTTTTTTTTTTTTTTCCCAACGGTCGGAATACCATCCGCGGCGTCTTATGCTCTCTCTTTATTAGATTCTTTGGAGAGTTGTGGAACTTAACCCGGGAGGATTGGATTAGTGTGGAGTTGGGATGTTACGCTCTTCCTTACGTCCAAAGAGTGACAGTGAATCTATCTTCCACCACCGATGCTCAAACGTCTACCTAAAGCATTACTAATGCTCGTGCAACGTTAACGCTGGTCGTAGAGGTTAGTCACTGTGCTTTGTAAGGGAATCCAGATGTAATACTGATCAATTAGGCGACCTGGATTCTACTCCGGGGAATGTTTTACGAATTATTAAGCATGGCTATAAGATTAATTCAAGATAAATGCTGACGCTCTTCGGATGTTTTGAATGGAGATATTCCTTTTACGACAAGCGAGGCTCTTCCAAAATACCTGTTGGAGGCTTCAAACTCTTGACCTGTGTTACTTCTGTTCCATTGGTCGGAGAGCATCTAGCTTTGCCTGCATCATTTGCAAACGTTACAATAAAACCTCTTTTATTAATCATTGACATTTCATCATTATTTCGTTAATGTTTGCCTATGCATAGAATGACTGTAGGACCACAGGTACAAGGTATTATTTGCAGTTGTTGCAGTTGCTGGGTATGAAAACAGACTTTAACAGTTCGACCCTTAGACTACATTTACATACATATTCCACAGTCCACCCAAAGGTGGGTGGTGGGGGGTACTTGTACCACTACTACTTACTAGCTAGGGAAAAACGAATCCGTACTAGCCCTAATCTCTTTAATCTTATCCTTGTGGTCTTTACGCGAAATGTAGGTTGGCGGCAGTATAATCTTTCTGCAGTCCACCTCAAATTCCGGCCCCTCTAAATTTCTTCAACAACGTTCCTCTAAAGAAACGTCGCATCCCCTCCAGCGACTCCCAGTTGAGTTCCCGAAACATTTCGGTAACACTCACCAGTTATAAACCTCGCCGCCCGCTTCCGGACTGCCTATGTCCTCCTGTAAACCAATCTGGTGGGGACCCCAAACACTTAAGCAGTACTCAAGACAGGATCGTACAAGTGTTTTATATGTAGTCTCCTTTACAGACGAATCACACCTTCCGAAAATTCTCCCAATAAATCGAAGTGGACCATTCGACTTACCCGCGACATTCCTCATATCCTCGTTCTATTTCATATCGCTGTGCAGCGTTTCGCCTAAATATTTAATTGGCGCGACTGTCAAACAGCATACTACTAATGCTGTATACGAAATTTACGGGATTGTTTCTTCCACTCATCTGCATCACCTTACTTTTTTTTTCTTTTTACATTCAGAGGTAGCTGCTGTTCCTCGCAGCACTTAGAAATTTGGTGCAAGTCATCCTGTATCCTACTACAGTCATTCAATGTCGACACCTTCCTGTACACCACAGCATCATCAGCAAACAGCCGCAGATTGCAACTCAGATCATTTATATAGAAAATAATAGCTTTCCCATCAAACTTTCGTGGGGCACTCCTGACGATACACAAGTCTCTGATGAACACTCGCCACCGAGGACAACGTACTGGGTTCTATTACTTCCGTAATCTACGAGCCACTCACATATTTGGGTGTAGTGCGATACCATTTCAAACGCTGTTGCCCTTCTTCCATAGCACGCAAGATGTCATGAGAGAAAAGGGCGAGCTGGGTTTCGCACGATCGATGCCTCCTAAAGCCGCTGTGATGCATGGACAAAAGCTTTCTCCGTCTCGAAGAAATTTACTATTTTAGAACTGAGAATATGTTGAAGAATTCTACAGCAAACTGATGTAAATGATACAGGAATATAATTTCGTGGGTCCGTTCTTATACACTGGAGTTACCTGTACCGTTTTCCAGTAACTTGAAACTTTACACTGGATCAAAGGTTAACGCTGAATGCAAGTTAAGTAAGGGGCCAATGTCGGCCAATAGTCCATCGCGCCAGATTTCATGGGGCCGTACATGGCCCAATAAGAGAAATTTGAGTCTGGCCAATGCAACTTGGATACTTTAATACGAGAAGGCATGTAAAGTCGCAATACAATTCCCGTCTTTGGACCTAGTACACGTTTAGAGCATCCCCCGCTTCGGGCACGGTGATGCGACGTTCAGCCCACGCGCTAGTAGCCGAGCGGTCTGGAGCGCCACGTTAGGGATAGCGCGCGTCGGATGTTCGAATCCTATCCTCGGGCATGGATGTGTCTGTTGTCCTTAGGTTAGTTCGTAAGTCCAGGGACTGATGACCAACGTAGTTTGGTCCCGCAGAATTACAAACAGTTGAACATTTTTTCAACTTTCACAAACACTAATGAAGTACGAGTTGTGTGTCGCCGTTTTCAAAACTGGTAGAGACGTGGACGATCAGAGAGCTGCCTTCAGAGGTCGCGGTGCAGCGCCGCGGGTGACGCTTGACGGCCGGTGAGGCCACGGTAGGCGCGGCTGCCAGGAATAGCCTGGCACTGCACGCGGTCAGCTGTACCCAAGTGCAGGCAACAACCAGCGCGACCGCTTCCGTTGCCACCTCACCGACGCATTCTTTGCACTAACAAGGAGACTTCAGGGTCTCCGAAATTCAGGTCGGGATGGAACTTTTCAGGATTGTACTAATACCTCAAGGGTGTCTACTCATGTCTTAAAGCTGAATATCCAGGAAAAAAAAAGCTGAAAAGTTTTAAGCGAAACACATATGACGGGTAGGCTTGCTAGTCAAGGCCGGCCGCGGTAGCCGAGGGGACTGAGGCAAAGAAGTTTGTAAGTTTAGGGACTGATGACCCTGTAGTTAAGTCCCATAAGCTGTACAAACATTTGAAGTTGCTAGTCAAGACTGTGCTGGAGAATGGTCGAATAGCGCAGACGGTAACGTGTTCGCCTGTTACATCGACGGTTCAGGTTCGAACTTACCTGGAAAGAAAAACTTTATTATTTGACTCTTTCTGACCGTCTGCCTGTTTTAATAAACAAAATAAGGCAAAAACTACACTTTGCTTTTTCGTGAAGAAACTGGTTGTTGTTGTTATGGGGTTTTTTAGGGGAACTAGACTGCTATGGCCATCAGTCCCCCGCTTCATATCTAGGCGACACGCAGAAAAACAGAACCATCGAAAAACGTGCCTGAATGAGATTTAAAACAAAGCAGAATAAAGGAATTCACCGTCAATGAATTATTGACAGAGTCAACAAGAGACAATACGAAAGACACCAGACACACAGTAACAAATACGAGACAAAAATGACAGAGCCAGTGAATGTGGTTGACCGACCATGTGTATAAAAAGGGAAAAGTCAACCACATAGCGTACAAAATAAAAATAAAAACTGTAGTCTAAAGACACGTCAACGGAATCACAAAAAATTATCTAAAAGACCACCCAGAGGACTCACAGCTGGTAAATACCCCCAGCACGAAGAAATCTTAACACCAAATGAGCCTCAGACGCACCGTCGCCGAGCACCAAAGAGAGAGTGTTCGGGAGGGTAAAAGAATGCCGCAGTGGAGCTAAAATGGGACAGTGGAGTAGGAGATGGACCACAGTCAAAGGGGCACCACATTGGCACACGAGCGGGTCCTCTCGACGGAGGAGGTGACCATGCGTCAGATGGGTGTGACCAATGCGGAGACGGCAGAGAACCACGGAGTCCCTACGGGTTCCCAGCTGCGAGGACTTCCAGACAGATGTTGTGTCCTTTATCGTCCGCAGCTTATTGAGCACGTCCAGAGTGGACCATTCGGCGTTCCACAGTTTGCGTATTTTATTGCGAAGCAACGGGCGGAAGCCTGCTTCTGGGAGGCCAATCGCCAGAGGGCGGCAAGTAGTAGCCTGTTTGGCTAGCTGGTCGACGCTCTCGTTGTCCGGAATGCCTACATGGCCCGGGGTCCAAACGAATGTAACACAGCGACAAGAGACACCAAGAGCCAGTATCGACTTCTGAATGGCCCTGACCAATGCATGACGAGGATAAGACTGATCAAGGGCCTGTAAACCGCTCAGCGAGTCGCTGCAGATCAAGAAAGAGGTCCCACGGCATGTGCGGATGTGTCTAAGGGCGCGGTATATAGCCACCAGTTCTGCGGTGAAGACGCTGCTGCCGGGTGGCAAAGAGCGTTGTTCAACATAGGCGCAATGCATGTAGGCATATCCAGTGTGGTCGCCATCCGAAGAACCGTCTGTATAAATGACCTCGGAGTGACAGAACTCACGGAGCAGGGCAGAAAACTGATGCCGTAGGACCAGAGGAGAAGTAGAGGTCTTCGGCTCACGGGGAAGATCCAACCGAATCCGCGGCCGAGGAACGGTCCAGGGAGGAGCATGGAAAGTCGAGCGGAAGGGACGGTTAAGAGGAAAGGAGTCCAGGGTCGACAGTAGCGATTGGACACGCGCTGCTATCGGGAGTCCCGACCGAGGTCGCCTCTGCGGCAAACGAGTGTCCTCCCCCGGAAAGAGGAGTCTGTTATTCGGATGCCGAGGGGTACAGTGAACTCTGGCAGCATACTGGGCTAGTAGTTGTTGGCGCCGGTATCGCAATGGGGCGACTCCTGCCTCTGCCAAGAGACTTGTGACAGGGCTTGTACGAAAGACTCCAGTGGCCAGACGGATGCCGGTATGGTGCACCGGGTCGAGAACTCGCAGTACAGATGGAGAGGCTGAGCCGTAGACCTGGCTTCCATAGTCTAGACGTGACTGCACCAGAGCGTTGTACAGCCGCAGGAGGACAGAGCGTGCTGCCCCCCAGACAGTATGGCTGAGACAACGAAGGATGTCCAAATGTTGTGAACACCGTTGCTTAAGCTGGCGCAGATGAGGGAGCCATGTCAAACGCGAGCCAAAAAGGAGACCCAGGAAACGGTGTGTGTCCACAACCTGAAGGAGCTCACCATCAAGGTAGAGCTCCGGATGCGGATGTACCGTGCGTTGGCGACAAAAGTGCATCACCCTGGTTTTCGCAGGGGAAAATGTAAAACCATGGGCAGAAGCCCAATTCTGTGCCCGATGAATGGCTGCCTGCAGTCGTCGTTCAGCTACAGTTGTACTAGCGGTAGAGTAGTACAGGCAAAAGTCATCCGCATAGAGAGAGCAAGAAACTGACGGCCCCACTGCAGCCACTAGGCCATTAATAGCCACTAAGAAGAGGGGTACACTTAAGACGGACCCTTGTGGTACCCCAATCTCTTGGATATGGGAGGAACTGAAGGAGGTGCCAATGCGGACTCTAAAGCGGCGCGAAAGTAAAAAATTCTGAATAAAAATTGGGAGGGAGCCATGGAGACCCAACCCATGTAGCGTGGCAAGGATGTGATGACGCCATGCCGTGTCATATGCTTTCCGGAGGTCGAAAAAGATGGCGACGAGGTGGTGACGTCGGGCGAAAGCAGTACGGATCGCCGACTCCAAAGAGAGGTTATCAATGGCAGAGCGACCCTGCCGGAAAGCACCTTGTTGTGGGGCGAGCAGACCCCGATACTCGGGAACCCACAGAAGTCGCCGGCTCAGCAAACGTTCAAAAAGCTTACAAAGAACGTTTGTGAGACTTATGGGACGGTAACTGTCAACGTTCAATGGAACCGCACCTGGTTTCAGCACAGGGATAACGGTACTCTCCTGCCATATCGACGGGTATGCTCCCTCGATCCAGAGACGATTGAAGAAATCCAAAAGATGGTGTTGCGAGTTTACAGAGAGATGTTTTACAGTTGACAGTGGATTCGGTCCGGTCCTGAGGATGTATTGGGGCAACTGGCAAGAATACTTTGAAATTCCCACTCGGTAAATGGCGCATTGTACGGCTCCTGGCGGTTTGTGCGAAATACCAACTGCTTTCGCTCAGCCCGCTCTATTAAGGTACAAAAACCTTGGCTGTAGGCAGTGGACGCCGAATTAAGAGCAAAGTGCGCTGCAAAAGACTCGGCAATGATGGTCGGGTCGGTATGAATATTTCCATGGATAGAGACACCCGCGATCCCTGCCGGTGGATGGTAGCCTGATATACGGCGAATCTTCGTCCAAATCTGGCTGGAGGAGGCACGGGGTCCAATTGCGGAAACGTATTTTTCTCAGCATGCTTGCTTGTGCTGCCGGATAAGCCGACGTGTCTGGGCTTAAATGCAACCAGGTGGTCAAGGTTGGGGTGGCGCCGGTACTGCTGCAAAGCTCAGCGGCGATTGCGGATAGCTGCTGCTATCTCCAGTGACCACCAGTACACTGGTCTTCGCCGAGGTAAGGCAGAAGAAGATGGTATCGCGGACTCAGCAGCAGAAACGACAATGGAAATAATTTGGTCCACTGCCATTGTCGCATCAGCAGGGAGAGGGGTATCCAACGTTGCAGCGGAAGTATATGCTGCCCAGTCGGCCCTGTGGAAGGACCAGCGGGGTAGGCGTGCGTGGCGTTGGTGGTGCGGAAGCGAAAGGAAGATGGGAAAGTGGTCGCTTCCACAAAGGTCATCATGGACCCACCAGTTAAGGAGTGGACGTAAGCCCAGACTACACACAGAAAGGTCTATGGCGGAAAAGGTGCCATGGGCCACACTAAAATGGGTTGGAGCTCCTGTATTAAGAAGACAAAGGTCAAGTTGGTTAAAAAGTAGTTCAAATTCTCGACCACGTCCTGCAGTCACGTTGCTCCCCCATATGGGGTGATGTGCGTTAAAATCTCCTAAAATAGGAAATGGTGAAGGAAGTTGATCGATCAAGGCTGCCAGGTCAGCTGGTGCCACTGCTGCATCAGGAGGGAGATAAAGGGAACAGATGGTAATGTCCCGTGTTGCTCGAACCCTGACAGTGACAGCCTCCAGGGCTGTGTGAAGTGGCACTGGGGAACTATAGGCAGAGGTATGTACATATAGACATACCCCGCCCGACACCCTATTGTAGATGGTGCGGTTATTGAAGTACCCCTGGTAGCCCCGAAGGGTGGGGGTCCGATCACTAGGAAACCAGGTTTCCTGGAGAGCAACACATAGGGGTGGAAAAGAGCTCATCAGCTGACGCAATTCAGCCAAGTGACTGAAAAAAACTCCACAATTCCATTGGAGGATCAGACTGTCTCCTGGTTGACGGTACATGAAGATGAAGATGGAAGAGGAGCGGTATTAGCACTCGTCTCTGGCTGTGAAGCCTGATCCTCCGTGTCCATGGTATCCCCAAGATCGGCAAAGGCTAAATCTTCTGGCGTCGCGAGAAGGATGACATCATCTTCAGGCACGTCAGGTGCAAGGGCTGGAGGCACTGAGGCCGCCAGTGTCTCCTTGCGCTTTACCGTCTTGTCTTTCTTGTCTTCCCGTCGTTCCTTTGGCCTACCGGAGGAGGGGGTTTCTCTGGCGTGGTTTGAGGAGTGTGGGGAGACTGAGAAGCCAGACGGCTTTCCGGCCGAGGGTCCTTCAGCCGCTGGCTAGTGTCGGATTTCTGGGGTGCCATGGTAGGAAGGGGAGAAAAGGTTTTCCTTCCCAGAAACAGAAGCCAGAGAAGGGGAACCCTTTTCTGGCTGGGGAGCGGGAGTAACCACGAGGGGCAGTACCTGCCCCCACAGAAGATGGTGTGCCTCCAGATGTCTGGAAGACCGAGGTAGAGGGGCGGCCCATAGGGCCCACAGATGGAGGTACAAAAGGGCGAGAAGTGGCCACTGGTGGTGGCGCCATCGTAGTAGCTGCAGAATATGACTTAAGTAAAGATACTGGATGCAGCTTTTCGTACTTCCTCCGAGCCTCTGAGTACGTTAGTCGGCCCAAAGTTTTGTACTCAACTATCTTCCGCTCTTTCTGTAGAGCGGGACAGTCCTGCGAACAGGGAGGGTGGTGACCGCCGCAATTGACACAATAAGGAGGAGGGGCACAGGCAGTGTCCGGATGGGAGGGACGGCCACAGTCCCGACAGGTTGCAGCAGCATTGCAACGAGAGGACATGTGCCCGAAACGCCAACACTTGAAACATCGCATTGGAGGGGGGATGTACGGTTCGACGTCACATCGGTACATCATAACTTTGACCTTTTCGGGCAGATTGTCACCCTCAAAGGCCAACACAAACGCGCCAGTGGCCACCCTATTATCTTTCGGACCCTGAAAAACGCGTCTGACAAAATGTACTCCACGTCTTTGCAGATTTTCGCGTAATTCCTCATCCGTCTGCAGCAAAAGATCTCGATGAAATATCACCCCTGTACCCTGTTTAAGGATTTGTGAGGCGTTATTGTGACAGAAATATCGCCCAAGTGGTCACATGTTAAGAGGCTTCGTGATTGAGCAGGGGTCTCCGCCTGAAACAGGACCGAACCGTCACGCAATTTAGACATACCGGCAACTTCGCCAAACCTTTCTTCGAGGTGTTCGACGAAGAAGGAAGGCTTAGTTGCCTGGAAAGATTCCCCATCCTGTCTGGTCACAACTAGGTGTCTTCTTCGTGGGCCCACGTTCCCCCCATGATGGTGTTAGGGAAGGGAACGATTTGGGGTCATATCGAGCAGCATTGAAATTAAACTTACCCAACTTTGAGACACCTGACTTAGAGCCAGGATTTTCAGAGGTTTGTTTCCTCTTCATTGCGGAATATCCGCCCCGATGCCACCCACTCCGAAACAGAGGCTCTCCTCACGGGCGCCACCCAGCCACAGCAACGCCACCTGGCAGGATGACCGTTGCCGGGAGTCCTGATGCCCCGCAAAGACAAGCATCGATTCCTTGGCATGCATGAGATGGTCACAGCTCAGGCATCAGCAGTGTGATCCCTGTGCAATTCAGGGGGCTCAACCATGAGGATACATAACAGCCCCACCACACGGACTGGCTACTGTGCTGGTGACCTAGCGGGGAGGGAGCTACGGCGAGGAAGGGATGTGGAAGGAAGGGGTAGGAATCCGCGCCGTAGGGGCTAGGTTGGGAGTTCTTCCCCAAATGGCTCACACTAACTCTGAAATTTAGATGGAGGTCAAACCCCAAAGGGGACCTAACTGGGCCGAAAATGGTGAAAACGGCAAACAAAACATAAGAGAGAAAACAGAAGTACCGTGGAAATAGCCGGGCCATCATCGCGAGAACACCTAGAGACGGGGTTGGAGAAGGGTAGGGTGGGAAGAAGGATTAGGGAGGGAAGGGAACCGGGAGGAGGAAAAGCGGCCTGGGAAACTGGAAGGAAGGCCGCTATGGTTCGGGGACCCGTGCGCGCCACACACGTACCCACAAAAGAGCTGTGGGCCCCCTGGAGGGAAAGAAACTGGTTTCTCCCATTTATAACTACACTACTGACAAAATTGCTACACCAAGAAAAAATGCAGATGATAAACGGGTATTCATTGGACAAAAATATTAAACTACAGCTAACATGTGATTACATTTTCACGCGATTTGTGTGCATAGATCCTGAGAAACCGGTACCCTGAACAACCACCTCTGGCCGTAATAACGGCCTAGATACGCCTGGGCATTGAGTCAAACAGAGCTTAGATGGCGTGTACAGGTACAGATGCCCATGCAGCTTCAACACGATACCACAGTTCATCAAGAGTAGTGACTGGCGTATTGTGACGAGCCAGTTGCTCGGCTACCATTGACGTTTTCAGTTGGTGAGAAGTCTGGAGAATGTGCTGGCCAGGGCAGCAGTCGAACATTTTCCATATCCAGAAATGACCGTACAGGACCTGCAACATGCCCTCGTGCGTTAGCCTGCTGAAATGTAGGGTTTCGCAGGGATCGAATGAAGGGTAGAGCCACGGGTCTTAACACATCCGAGATGTAACGGCCACTGTTCAAAAACTGTCGATGCGAACAAGAGGTGACCGTGACGTATAACCAATGGCACCCCATACCATCACGCCGGGTGATACGCCAGTATGACGATGACGAATACACGCTTCCAATGTGCGTTCACGACTGTCGTCAAACACGGATGCGACCATCATGATGCTGTAAACAGAATCCGGATGCATCCGAAAAAATGACGTTTTGTCATTCATGCACCCAGGTTCGTCGTTGTGTACAGCATCGTAGGCGCTCCTGTCTGTGATGCAGCATTAAGGTTAACCGCAGCCATGGTCACCGAGCTGATAGTCCATGCTACTTCAAACGTCGTCGAACTGTTCGTGCAGATTATTGTCTTGCAAAAGTCCCCATCTCTTTACTCAGGAATCGAGACGTGACTGCATGATCCGTTACAGTCATGCGGGTAAGACGCATGTCATCTCGACGGTTTGTGATACGAGGCCGTTGGGATCCAGCACAGCGTTCTGTATTGCCCTCCTGAACCACCGATTCCATATTATGCTAACAGTTATTGGATCGCGATCAACTCGAGCAGCAATGTCGCAATACGATAAACCGCAACCGTGATAGGCTACAATCCTACCTTGATCAAAGTCGGAAACGTGATGGTACGCATTTCTCCTACTTATACGAGGCATCACAGCAATGTTTCACCAGGCAACACCGGTCAACTGCTGTTTGTGTATGAGAAATCGGTTGGAAACTTTCCTCATGTCAGCACGTTGTAGGTGTCGCCACAGGCGCCAACCTCGTGTGAATGACCTGAAAAGCTAATCATTTGCATATCACAGCATCTTCTTCCTGTCGGTTAAATTTCGCGTCTGTAGCACGTCATCTTTGTGGTGTAGCAATTTTAGTGGCTAGGAATGTATTTTTAAGGCGGCATTTTCTTTGTTGGATCAAACCTCAGCAAACTGTTTTACTTCGAACCGGAAGTGTATTACTGACAGGTTCGTAAGATTTCATTATCGCATTTTGTGGAAACTACTATCTGGCTCATTTTTTGCAGCTTTCAGATGTTCAAATATTTGTAGAGCTTATGGGACTTAACTACGGGGTCATCAGTCCCTAAAGTTACTAATTATGAACTAACTAACTCTGAGGACGGCACAAATATCCATGCCCGAGGGGGGATTCGAACCCCGACCGTAGTGGCCGTGCAGACCGTGACTGGAGCGCCTCAGTCGCCTCGGCCACCGCGGTCGGCGGATAAGAAAATATACAAATTGTGGCGAAGCTGTGTGGATTCAGCCAGCTACCAGGCGGGAAGAACACCGTGAAAATCGCGAGACTATAAAACGGACAGAATGCACTGATGATGCTGTAAAATAAAGGGCGAAACGCATATGGAAGAAATGTAAAACTGCAGCAAGGAATCGGCTGTTTCATTTCGGAAAACAAATACATCATGGTGGCCTGAGGAGGGTTTGAACTGCCGACCTCCCGAATGCAAGTCGACTGTGTTACCGCCGCGCTACCTCGCTCGGTTAGACAGCACAAGAGCTGGAAATGGAGCGTTAAACGTGGCGTCCAGAAGGGCCGGCACGCACTGTAGCAGCAGAAGCGAGCACTGGCTCGCCACAACTTGGCGGCGGCAGAGTTGTCTGGCACTCCCCACCCTCCACAAACTCGGCTGCAGTCTGCCGGCAAACTGAGGAGACAAGCCACCACTTCGCGTCACAAGCAATACGGCGATGGCGTTGCACAGGGCGAGTCTCATCCGCATTTCTGCAGCGGGAGGCAACGTGCTGAGACGCTACGACGTCTGAGTGCTCATTCTGAACAGATGCGTTCATCTACATCGGTTTTCATAATAGGATTTAGATATTTTCAAAAAATAGCACTGACGTGTTTTACGGCCCACTTTAGATTTGTACTTTTATAAGTTTTTGCAAACATTTTGGATCAAAATCTATATAAATGTGAATGTCTGTTCGGTGTACGTTTATCACGTCTGAACCACAAGACATAAAGAGGTAAAAATTTGTACAGTTACTAATGTCTACCCGGGGAAGATTTTAGGCACGGTTTTATGGCGATCGGATAGCTATTTATCTATATGTATTAATGTGAATGTCTGTTGGCTGTACGCTTATCACGTCCGAACCGCAAGACGCAGAGACTTAAAATATTTGTACAGTTGCTAATTTATACGTCAGGAAGGTTTTAGGCATGGTTTTATAGCGATCTGATAGATATTTAGTAATTTGAAGATTATAAAGCGAAATGTGGAACAATAATTACTCTTTGAAAATGGACTTATTGGTTGCATTGTTGCTTGAGGGTTGATAATGATAAAAGGGTGAAGTATATTGGGATGGAAAGTTATCGGTGTATATAAAATTCTACGTGTGTGCGTGTGTGTTAATATTTCGCTCTGCAGCGAAAACTACAAAACGCAAACGAATGGTCTGTGTGTAATTGTTGTCCGAAGTCTCCAGTTGTACACCATAGCAGTTCCATGCCGATAGCTATAAGGGGGGTGAGATATATGGTGGTTGAAAGTCGTCAAATTATAAAAAAATTCGGACTGAAGGCAAGCGATGACGTTTGCGACTCAATAGGAAGGAGGTTTACATACAGCGAAACGTGATGCCACAGACCATATCTTTCGTCTATGAGTGCTACCAATTAGGTTAGCGTGCTACAGTGTCCTCAGCTCTTTCTCTGTAATGAAATAAGAATAAATAAAGAAAGCAGTAAAAAAGAAATTTCTTTTAATACATCTCTTTAAAAAAATCGATTTGACGTTTCGGGCATTATCTATCGTAATCAACCAACACGCGAGCGGAGCCGTGGGTTTAAGCTAGTATAATCTAAATAATAAAAAATTAATCAATAAGAGTGTCTCAAAACTATTTACGAAAAAAAAAATTAGTGAGTAGCGGGTTCCGAACCACTGACCTGCAGCGTCACAGTCCAACGCGCTGCCCATTACGCTACGCCTAATAGTTAGGTATTACGTCCTTTAATCTCATGCTATTGATGGCCGTTGTTAACTGATGCTAATGTGGCATTTGTAGACACTAGATTATCATTCATCGTGCGAAGAACGACGTGTTTTTGTTTATTATTCAGTGCGCCATTGCTTTGAAATGACAACATGTAAGTTACAATCAAATATGCAACGCAAGATGGCGTATCCCAGATACAGTTCTGGGCGTGGAATGTCACGTGAATCTGCGAACGGCTGGTTTTCGTTAATTTAATGGAAGATGTCAAAACTCCGTTATTTTTGCAAATATCTCTCAGACGTTACGAGACATGAAAAAAATAAGGGAACAAAGCTGTAGAGAATTTTCTCCTCTACAAATTCGTTTATTCAATTTTCGCGTCAGATGAACGGTTTATTTGCAATTAAAATTACATTACGAACGGCTTTTTTTAGATTACTAACGTATTTATTGTCGGAGATATTTAAAAAAGCGAGATTCTGGTCTCTGGTAGCCATCAATCATGTCTGTAAAATTTGGTGCCGATCGGTTGAACGGTTCGACCTAAATATTGAAAGGAATACAAATGTTATATCCAAAAGCGCTTAAAAAGCAATGAAGCAATGTAGCTGTCACCCGAAGATTCATAAATATTTTATAAACATTAAAAAACAATTTTCCTTTTATTTTAACGGACGGCAATCACTAATTCATCGTATGTAATATCCAATTTCAGCTGTAGCGTGACATAGGAACGAGGAAAGTAAAACTGAGGGAAACCAGAAACTGGGTCGTACGTGTTGTGTGTGGACAACATTTTGAGGCAAATTAAATGTTCAGATGTTTGTAAATCTATGCGACTTAACTACTCTGACCATTAGTTTCTATGCTTACAAGCTACTTTAACTTATGCTAAGGACAACAAATACACCCATGCCCGAGGGAGGACTGGAACTTCCGACGGCGAGCAGCGGCGCCCTCCGCAGCTAGGCGCCTTGGAACGCTCTGCCACCCTATCGCGGCTTTGAGGCACATGAGCAATGATTTTTATTACCGTCAGTGCTCACACAAACGTAATGGATGTATAGTTTTTATTAGACTATAGTCGTTAGAAAAGCTCGTTAACACTTATAATATCTTCTGCTGAGCCATGCACTCATGTTGATGCAGCTATTGGAAAAGACATGTTTCGTATAGGCAAGAAGTAACTGAAGTAATTGTTACAGTGAAAATTTCTGTGTCCATTGAGGTCTTTACCAACAGTGTTCATCTATATCTACATCCATACTTCCCAGTCCATCGTAAGGTGTGTGGCGGAGGGTACACTGTACTACTACTACTACTACTACTACTACTACTAATAATAATAATAATAATAATAATAATAATAATAATAATAATAATCATTTCCTTTCCCATTCCACTCCAAAACAGAACGAGGGAGCCCTAATTTCTCTTGTCTCTGTTATCTTTACGCGAAATGCAAGTAGGCGGCAGCAAGATGGTTGTGCAGCCAGCTTTAAATTCCGGCCCTCTGAACTTCAACGGAATTTCTCGAAAAGAACGTCGCCTTTCCTCCAGCGATTCCCATTTCTTCCTGCAGCATTGGTTGAATCTACCAGTAACGAACCTAGCTACTCGCTTCTGAACTGCTTCAATGTTTCCTTTAAACATATCTGCAGCGCGTCCCAAACACTTGAGCTATGTTGAAAATTTGGTCGCACAAGCGTTTTACACGATGTCTCCTATACAGACAAAATTCTCCCAATAAACCGAAGTCGGCAGTCCGCCTTACTCGAAAACTGTGCTTGCATAATGAAACTTTCACTCTGCAGCGGAGTGTGCGCTGATATGAAACTTCCTGGCGGATTAAAATTGTGTGCCGGAACCGGGATTCGAACCTGGGACCTTTGCCTTCGCTGAGCTATCCCGACACGACTCACGGTCCTGCGCCCCAACTTCAATTTCGCCAGTACCTCACCTTCTTACATGTTCGTTCCATTTCATACAGATCTAGTTATTTGAACGACGCGACTGTGCCAAGAAACCCACTACTAATGTTGTATTCGAACAATTTTTCTTTCCTACTCAAGTGCATCTCCTTTCATTTTTCTACATTTAGAGCTAGCTGCCATTCTTCACACAAACGAGAAATTTTGTCTAAGTCATCATTACAAATATCAACGTAATAGTTCTCGACAAACGGCGGTATCTAGAGAGAAAACAGTAACGTCTTTATGTACTTATTGTGTATTAACTTTTACCCGCGATATATCGCTGATTGGTACAACACGATTTTCCTGGCATAAAATAAAAGTGATAAAAGACATAATAGAACTACTAAAACAACTTCGCTACCGGGACAAAGTAAAGATCGCTGACAACATGTGTGCTCGAAACAGTCTGTCATTACATTCATATAATAATATGCTGTTTTATGTGCTCGAAGCTGGCATGATCAGTCATGTGTTATACGGTCACTTGATTATTTAATTGAAATGTATTTCACGCGATTTGTAGCTGCGGAGAAGCACAACAAAAGAAATATTTTTATATATACGTGTGGCGTCTGTTTCTAAAGAACAGACGCCACTTCTGATCCTACAGTTGTTATTCTTTCATATTCACAGAATATGACAACTGCGAATGGGCACAGCTAAAAATGTGTACCCAGCCGGGATTCGAACCCAGGTCTCCCGCTTTCTACGCAATTGCGCTGACCCCTGCACCACTGGGGACACAGTGATCGCCGCACCTGCAAGGACTACCTAAACACGCCTCCAGTCATACACAAATTCCCAGCTTCACCCTGCCGACAGTACTCTAACAAGTAGTTTTGAAACTAATTCCAATAAGAGTAAGGGCCCCAAACTTGCCCACCCCTCCCCACTAACGAAAGGATCATTGCCCGTCACCTGCATATTATATACATGTGACGTCACTAAATTCTGTGAGTATTAAAGAATAACAACTGCAAGATCAGAAGTGACGTCTGTTCTTTCGGAACAGACGCCACATAATATGCCGGTGACGGGCAATTATCCTTTCATTAGTTAGGAGGGGTGGGCAAGTTTGGAGCCCTTACTCTTATTGGAATTAGTTTCAAAACTACTTGTTAGAGTACTGTCGGCAGGGTGAAGCTGGGAATTTGTGTATGACTGGAGGCGTGTTTAGGTAGTCCTTGCAGGTGCGGCGATCACTGTGTCCCCAATGGTGTAGGGGTCAGCGCAACTGCCTAGAAAGTACACTTGCGCATAATAGTTCGTGATCGGGAGCGCACACTTTAGTTCGCGTCTCTGCCGCGAACTAGTTCACTCTTTTAGTTCGTCCGCTCTCAGTGACGGCTGAGCGGCGTGTTCTGCGCGTGCAGATGGAGGGGGAAGTTCCCCCATCAAGCTGCTTCATGCACTTGCTGCTTAAACCGCTAACGATATCACGCAAAGTTTGTTGATAATTTCTCGCGTTTAAGATTAGAGTTATCTCTATATGTTGGCATTATGGAATTTATTAGTCAGATATTGCAGAGTGCAGAACACATCAAAACATAAATTTTGTAGCACTGAACTATGTAATCTAGCAGGCACACTCACCTCGAAATAACTCAGCAGAAGGCAAACTCGTAATTTTTAATTCTGCTACGCGCCCTCTCGCTATTGCCCGTCGGTCTTCGGAAAGAAAACCAACGAAATATGAAGCGAGATATGTTTGGCATAATCGTCCGCTGCTCCTAGTTCGTCCGCTCTTTATGGCTTTTGCTACCGCTACTAAAAGAGCTCTTTTTTTATTACAGCTTTTTTATATAATGTTGCCAAAGCGTGTGCTATACCAGTATTTTCTGGACAATTTGACATCAAGTACTTAGGCAAATAAACCAGTTATTTACACGAATGGGTGATACAATGTTATTCAACTACTTTGCATGCGGAGTAATCGTAGTACTTTATTTTTAAAATAGATTTCTTATGCCAGTGAACTACGAAACTACAGCTGAGCTGCATCTCAGCTCGAAATGAAGGTAACTGGCAAAAGGGAATCACGCGATTCTGCGCGTTCTCGCGTCCTCTCGCTGTTCCCCGTCAGTTTTTAGAAAACGAGCGGACGAACTAAACGGCGCGGGATCTGCTAACTAGTTCGCGTAGTTCGCCTGTGGGAGCGCTCTTCCGAACTAGTTCGTTCGCGAAGTACACAAGACTACTAGAAATCGGGAGACCCGGGTTCGAATCCCAGCTGGGTACACATTAGCAGCTCTGCCCATTCGCAGCTGTTGTCATATTCTCTGAATATGAAAGAAATATTTTTGTTTGAAATAAATCAAGCGTGCAAAAGGTTTTCTGCCGTCAGTAGAAAAGTGAAGCGGAAAGACCGCTAGGCTGCAAAACTGTAAGCAAGGCCTGTCCACGAGCGAGCGCAATGTCAAGAGGAAGGCCGTCGCTAGCCCCTGGTGTGTGGCGGCAGATAGGACGAGCCTTGGCTTGGCGTGGCTCGGCTTGTCGCTTTATCGCAGGCGCTATACGCTAGGGCGACGGCGCGCGGCTACAAGGCTTCGCATGCGTCGCCCAGATAGCGGCGCACGGCTCAACCTAACAACACACCAGCCCGACGACGCCTTCCCCAGGCTGCCCCCACACAAGGGCAGCAAAAGAATGCAAGCAGGTTCCAACGACAATACAAAAAACACACTATCTTCACTACTGCGTTTCAAACAAATTATTCGCACGAACGTGTATGGAACATCTCGCGAATAGCCGAATCAGTCGTCAAAGAGTTCACCTGTCTCTTGTCAACTGACCACAATTCGAAACAACATCGCGCAGAAATTTTTAAATATTTCTTTTACTTGTTTATTGAATTTATATACCTGCCAACCTTCAAAACATAAAAACAGGAGTAGTTGTCTTCAGTCCGCAGACTGGTTTTATGCAGCTCTCCACGCTACCCTGTCCAGTGCAAGCCTCTTCATCTGAGAATACGTTCGGCAACCTACATCCTTTTGAATCTGCTTACTATATTCGTCCCTCGGTCTCCCTCTACGATTTTTACTCTACACACTACCATCTAATGCAAAGTTGACAATTCCTTGATGTCTCAGAATGTGACAGCCAATCCCTTCTTTTAGGATATGCCAGAAAATCCTTTTCTCTCCGATTCGGTTAAGCACCTCCTCATTAGTTACGTTTTCTACCCATCTAAATTTCATCATTCGTCTGTAGCACCACATTTCAAAAGCTTCTATCATCTTTTTATTTGAACTCCTTATCGTCCACGTTTCACTCCCATACAATGCTGCACTCCAGACAAATGCTTTCAGAAAGGACTTTGTAACATTTAAATTAATGTTAGGTGTTAACAAGCCTCGCTTCTTCAGTGTAGAAATCGGGTGATTCTTCAAAAAATCAGGAGATAAGTTCTGTCAAAAACAGCGACGCACGTAACTATGAAGATTAAGATAACTGATTTTGGCCTCTTCCTATCATCTCACATTGCTACATAATGGCTACGAAAACACTTGCATTTACCCAATGTTGAATAAAGTCCAGGTAAAATAATTGATTTTTTTTCATTAAAAAATATTCACTGCTGTATTTTTGTGCTATACTGCTACCTGGGAACATTTTATGGAACAAGTGACCCAAATGGTCATGGCATTTAATTGGTAAACCATACTCTAAAATAAACAATGTAAATAACCACTCTGCATGTATCACATTATCACTTTCAACTTTTCTCAGTAATTTCAGTCTTTTTATTGTTACTCACTTTTCATTTTCTCTGTGCGTATTCCGGTTCATCACTTTTTCCACCATGTGATGTGACATATCGACAAGAGTGTAAAATACAAATAACGGTCCGAAAACTGCTTAAAAAACATTTTTTGCCATATTGGAACAAATACCACAGAAATGAAATCCCACAGTCACAGGCCGAGGGGACTGAGGCGCTCCTGTCACGGACTGCACGGCCACTACTGTCGGGGGTTCGAATCCCCCCCCTCGGGCATGGATATTTGTGCCGTCCTTAGTATTAGCTAGTTTGTAAGTAGTTTGTAAATTTAGGGACTGATGACCTCGTAGTTAAGTCCGATAAGCTATACAAACAGTTGAACATTTCAAAAATTTGATTTGAACCATAGTCACATAAAATGGCTGTTTACACGAAATGCTTTTCTGCAATTTGCTTATGAAACTACCTATCCAGTAAAAAGGTTTCCATCGATAAATGACTGAAGTGATTTCACTTACGTACAATGACTAAACATCACATTAAAAAAGGACACAACTTCGAAACACTAGACGTGTATTTGCAAATACGCGGAAAGAACAAAAGTAATCGATATACAGGTCATGCGCAACTCCTAATATCTATGAATTTCGATGCGTATTTAAATTAAACTAATAAATGAATAATGCACTTCTGACCATTGGTCAAATAGGAATCTTGGGTTTCAGGACAGAGACTCCGTCCTAAATCGGGAGAGTTGGTAGGTATGCACACACCCATGCCCCAGGGAGGGCTCGAACCTCCGACGGCGAGCAACCTCGCGCTCCGCAGCGAGGTGCCTTAGACCGCTCGGCTACTCCACCGCGGTGAAAATTAGAGCCGTTTCAGTAAATTATGCATTAACCAAATTAATATTCTCCGCATTGAAAGCATTAGCCACTGGCTATACTTTAGTAGGAGAATACAGAATATGCTTCCAGTGTACTAAATTAAAATCCTTAGAAGAGCAACGTAATTATGTCTAGAATTAATTATGCTGTTAGCAGGAGCATAAAATTCAGAGATTAGGTCAGTTAATACATCATACGAACTACCGAAAATTAATATTTTTAATGTTGATGCACAGAAAATTCAAAGAAATATTTATCGAAAGAGGTGATTGATAATATCGAATATTCATATGTTTGCATGTTGGTTTTACTGTGCACCTCAATAGGAACAAGAAAAATATGTTTGTAGGTCTAAAAAGCAGTATTTTCGATCTAACAGGAACACAATTTTCGTCAACCAATAAAGTGAGATACACAGTGGAATCAACGTATAAAACTATGAATATTCGTTAGCAACAGTAATCACTTTAGATACATATATTTAAAAAATAGATGAATTTCAAGTAACATTGTACAATATTACAATAATTTTCAAAATGGGGTAAGATTATACCACTGAGGATGGCAAAAAACTGAAGAAACATGTATGGGAAGAATAGTGTAAATTAATTGTCTTGTATACGGCAGAGTATCCTCACTATTTACCGAGTATTGTGGCTGTAATAAGTACATGAAGATAAACAATACAGAATAGGGGTCAAATCAATCTCAAGTCCACTACCTTAGGAGATTGTAAAGGTGCAGGTACATATAAACGAAGTTTTAAACACGGGCTATCAAAGTCAACTTAACACACGTCACGTCTGACTAAGTTCGAACGCGACTTTCTTCCTCTGCTGGAGCACAGCATCTACATCTACATCTACATGGGATACTCTGCAAATCACATTTAAGTGCCTGGCAGAGGGTTCATAGAACCACAACTATACTATTTATCTCCCATTCCATTCTCGAATAGCGCGCGGGAAGAAAGAACACCTGAATCTCTCTGTTCGAGCTCCGATTTCTCTTATTTTATTCTGATGATCATTTCTACCTATGTAAGTGGGAGGCAACAATATATTTTCGCATTCGGAGGAGAATGTTGGCGATTGGAGTTTCGCAAGTAACCCACGCCGCAGCGATAAGCGCCGTTGTTGTAATGATTCCCATCCCAGATCCTGGATCATTTCCGTAACGCTGTCTCCCCTGTATCGTGACAATACGAAACGAGCTGCCCTTCTTTGGACTCTTTCGATGTCCTCCGTCAAACCCACCTGATAAGGATCCCACACTGGGCTGCAATACTCCAAAAATGGACGGACAAGCGCAGTGTATGCAGTTTCTTTAGTAGTTCTGTTGCATCTTTTAAGGGTTCTGCCCATAAAACGCAGTCTTTGGTTCGCCTTTCCCACGATATTATCTACGTGTTCTTTCCAGTTTAGGTCTGAAGTAATAGTAATTTCTAGGTATTTTGTGGAGTTTACGGCCTTCACATTTGATTGATTTATGTTGTAAACAAAGTTTAACGGATTTCTTTTCGTACTCATGTGGACGACTTCTCATTATTTAGAGTCAACTGCCAATTTTTACACCATACTGATATCTTATTCAGATCGTTCTGCAGTTGGTTTTGATCTTCAGATGATTTTACTAGACGGTAAATGACGGCGTCATCTGCAAACAACCTAAGAGAGCTACTTAGATTTTCCCCTAAATCGTTTATGTAAATAAGGAATAGCAGAGGACCAATAACACTACCCAGCAAATATGTACACAGCTGTGAGATTGGCTCCCTGAGGTGACCGATACCGCCCCAGGTCGCATTGACATGTAAACCGCTCTGGCCCGCTTTCAGTAGGCAGGTGTACACAAGGTGAGACTAGCCACTGTCACGACGTAATAACAAACGGTCCGTTTTGAGATAAAGGCTCTGCCCTCTGTGTTTGCGCAGACGTCTAGCCCGCAGTAAGTGAACAACACAAGGTATTTCAAAGGTCAGCGACTACGTGCCACAGCTACAAGCATGTTCCGGCTCCGCCAGCACCACTGTAGCTACTCTGAAAGGAGGAAACGGCAGCGCAGCTCTTACTTGGTAAACATGTTTCAAGGTGAATCTTACATGTAATATTACTATGTAATGGGGCATGTCAAATAATAAATAAAAAAAATTAAAAATTCTTTGATTTTCACTACTGTACATCAGTAATTTTTAACCTTTTCGAATATGCGACCCCCTTTCAAGTAAAAACATACGAACCGTAACAAAACTATGTTATCTCAAAGGAAACAAATATGACTCTTAATGCAGGTTTCTTAGACGAAAAATTACTGTATGGTGACGAATTACACTGATGATTATAATGAATTGCTGTTCGTTAGTCTCGCTAAAACTCGAGAACGGCTAAACCGATTTGGCTAATTTTAGTCTTTAAATATTCGTCTAAGTTTAGGGAAGTTTTAAACGGTCACAAAATATGGAAAAGTTGTCCGGAAAAAGAGGAAAATCGGGAAAAACTGAAACAGCTTTTTCCAGTGAGCTATCAACACCATTCGTCCAATTGCGATAAAATTTTGTAAATTTAATTTTGAAAGCGAGAGGAACGTTCGCATCAAATAAAAATTTGGAAAAGTCGCCCGGAAACTAGGAAAATTTATGAAAAACCGAAAGCGATTTTTTCTATGAATAAAAATAAATTGCCACAAGGTTGTAAGAGAATCACTTTAGTACGGCTTGACGGATAAGATTTGTATGAAATAACTTTTTTTTGAAAATCAACCGAAAAATTGGAAAATTTGAGAAAAACTGAAAGTGCGTTTTTCAGTGTGTTTTTGATTGAATTCAGCACTAACTATTCGCACGACGGAGAGGGGTAGTTCTGTTTTTGTTTTGTTCATGATGGTCTTGGAATAGTTTTCAGTAACAGAAATAGGGACAGTTAAAAAGGAAAGTCGCACAATCCGAACAAAATTCTTTTTTCAGTGTGTTTCTAAATGTACTCAACACTATAAGTTGTGAACCGTTCATCTGATTGCGATAAAATGTTGATCATTTGACTTTCAACGAAAGATGAACGTTCTTATGAACTAAACATTTGAGAAGTTACCCAGAAAATTTGAAAATTCGCGAGTAACTGAAAGAGCTCTTTGCTTTGGGATATCAAAATCATTTGTACGATTGCGATAAAATTATGCGCTTTTGACGTTCAAGCAAGAGTACATACATATTAGCAATTGCGAAGCATTACCGGGTCGACTGGTATTATATTTTCTCGCAATAGAAAATTTCTTTAAACGTCACGTCAATGTATAAGGTATAGATGATCTACCAAATGGTGACATATGAAAATTTGTGCCGGGCCGGGACTCGAACCCAGGTTTCCCGCCTTAACCACTAGGCTACCCGAACACGACTCCAGGACCGACCTAAACTTCCATATGCCACACTGACTGCACATATGAGTCTACTGCATTCACCCCTTAGCACTCGCAGCTTAATCTGTATTCCCGCACCAGGGAGAATAAAAACAACGAGGCATTAACCTATGTGGAATATGGAAATTTGGGTCGGTCCTGGAGTCGTGTTCAGGTAGCCTAGTGATTGAGGCGACCGCTCGCGAAAAGAGGAAAACCCGGGTTCGAGTCCCGGCCTGGCACAAATTTTCACATGTCACAATTTGGTAGGTTATCTATAGCTTATACAGAGAGGCTTAAAAATCGCTATTGCGATAAAATATTGATAGCTTCTTAGACGAACTTTATTGTATTTTTAGGAATGGAGCATATGATGTATTACATTATTTCCGACAGAAAAATATATTTTGCTTAAGCAGTGTTTCGCATTTTAAGCAAGACTCAGAAGCGAATTATGCTCGTTAAGAAAGATCCCATTGTATAGAATTCTGTAAAGGAGCATACTTTTTTCGAATTTTTCAGTAACACTTAATGTATCATGTTCTTTTGCCTATCAATTGGTCCCTGGAAACAGTTTTCAGGATTTCCGCTTATTCACCATTAACTCACTGTATTATAAAACAATTTGTGATCTATTTAATTCATAATTAATGTTACACAGCCAACTCCGTAACTTTAACGTTAAGTTTATTTCACTTAGGCATATGTTTTTGTTCACTGCGCCCGCACTTTCTCACTGTTGCAGGCACTTTTGAACCTCTGCCTACTGGTTCTTGGTGTATTCTGTTTAACGTCCATCACCAGTAATTTACACTTTACTGGTAATTTAAAATTTTGTAACTTACGACCATAAAAATTGCATTCTGTGAAATACACACGTTTTACAGGCACTATTACGGCAAATCTGCTCATTTCTTCGAAATTTTTATCAATGGTAGAAGACATAATTCTCGCAAGGTTTTATTCTCTTTGTTATTTTTCATACATTTACACAATTCATTTGCTTCATTTAATATCTAGTTTTTAACCTAACTTTTAAACATTTCCATAAAATGTATGTTCAAATAAATAGATATTTCAGTTTTCTTTCTAGCCGATAAGTGACATTTGTGGCTGCAATTTTTAAGCTCCTTTGTGCTATCCACTTCTTAGATTAATTTCGTAAAAATGAACAAAGAAAAAGAAATAGTTTTGCGTGATGTCGACGGAGTAGGCAGAGGGATTGCCTTTTCGAAAGACGTGGATTGAAATAATATCGTATTTACTTTTTATCTCAGAAATTATTGTTCTGCTTTTATACAGAATCTACTCAGTTTCCTATTTTGATTTGTTGTTGGATAATAATTGGATATAAAAGGAACAGTGAACGAGTAGAAAGCAACGGTTTCCAAAAAAAGGAACTATCACCAGTGAATTACATCCCAAAAATGAAATAGTTTGCTCATTTGTACTCCTTACGGCAGTGACTTCAAACCCTATTATCTACAAACCCTTCCGTCATTGCCAGCACACCGCAGGCAGGCTGTAGCTACAACGAGAAAAATCCCCGTATCAGACACTCCAAAAGCAAAGGAACAGGGTGGCTCTTTGCCACCACGCCCGCACTAGTATGTAAGTTCTACTGTTTGTATTGTTAGCTTTAAATTTGGGCGTGACAAGATACTGGTCTATGACTCTGTACGTACGTCTGAGTAATATTTCCGACATATGGTGATAGAAAGTGGAAGAAGAATGTTTGAAAAGAGCGGCAAAAACAGGGGGGGGGGGGGGGAGGGGAGTACAAAGAACAGTGCGGGAAGAACTTGTGTGGCATTATGGACAGGTAATGAGAGCAGTAGCGGATTTCGCGCTATCTGCGACAGATCATGCAAGGATAGGGACTATATTAATAGTTGCTATCGCGCGAAGCTCGGTACCGTTTCATAAATTAAGTTGATCACAACGACTGTCAGTGTGTTAAGTTGAGGAGCGTCATTGTCACTGGATACCGAAGGTATCTCCTTCGTCGACATCAGTGTCTGCGTACCTGTAACAAACAGAAAAGGATATTTTAGTGGTCGGACGCACAGTTTATGAGTATGGGAAATCGAAAATTAATCACTTCTATATAAATACTAACATCTCTCTTATAAAATACTTAAAAAAGATACGCAACAGCAAACACTATTTGTACTATCCTTTGAGCTAAGGCTCTTTTTCCAGTGGAAGTAACCCCCTCTCCCACACGTCACGCGTGGGAGTAGCCGAGCGGTCTGGAGTGCCACATTACGGATCGCGCGGCCTCCCGTGTAGGAGGTTCGAATCCTCCCTCAGGCATGGATGTTTGTGCTGTCTTTTAGTACAAGTCAGGTTCATAAGTAGTTTGTAAGTTTAGGGACTGATGACCCCGCAGTTAAGTCTCACAAGCTCAACCAACATTTGAACACACACAGGCACACTGACACTCATACACACTCGCCGTCACGGAAATGTGAACTATTGATTACTGAGGTAATTGTTGCACAGGGAGATGATGCGTTGGTGATATGGAAGGATTCAGGACACCAGGAGAGGGTATCGGCATAATGTGAAGTGGCTCTTCCAACAGATGACTCAGCGGCTTCACAGGAAGGAAGACAGAGGGGTGGGAGGAGAGGGAGGAGGGAAGAAGAGGTCGGTGGAAATCAGGGATATGCGAGAATAGAAAGGAATCCGAGGGGAAGAGGAGAGGAAGAGAACGAGAGAGAGGTTTGTTGTAGGGGACTAAACAGCTCGGACATCAGTGCCCTATTACGATCGAAGTGTCTAAAAACAAAATTCAGAACACGTAGAGGGAGGAGAGAGAGAATGTTCACATGACGGGACATGAAGATAGTAAACGATATAGATGGGTGGCTATTACTGTGGATTTCACCCAGAATTTGCCACTGTTGTTACACAATCGCTCAGATTCTCATAATCACTACGCGAGATATTCGGCTGTGGCAACAGATTTGTATTAGAGAGAACACCGTCGGCTTTTCAGGGTTGCCCAAGTATCTGTTTATATGTGCGTTTCCGACCAGCTGCGCTCGTAACAACGCTTATCTGAATTCGTCTCACTATCCGTTGTTATAGCCGATTGGAAAGTGTCTACAAATGCTGCAATATTAAACTAGAATTTGTCGTACCAGCGCCTTGTATGCCATACCCTTTACCGATACAACAGACTTTCCAAGAGCATTTAGAAGTAAATGCGAGTCTTTCAGTCGCTTTCCCTAGTAATTATCTTATGTGATGGTTCCTTTTCATATGGTTTACCGCCATCACCCCTGAACATCTAATCTTGAAATCTATTACTGTCTGGATCTCTGTCATATAAGCACATCGTTACTCCCACGACTCATCTGAATAAATTGAGCTGGGTACTAGTAAAAATAATCTGGAACGACCAAGTTAAACGTGCGCTACTTCGGATCCGACCATTTTATTTATATTTTTTCCGGACGATCACTCCATTAGTTTCGCTGTCTGGCGACGGATCTATTGTCAAAATGCTCCTCGAACTGTAAAATGTACAACAACAATACACTTTTTTTTTTTTACTGATTCCGGTTAGGATGGAAGTTTGCCAAGTCGGCCCTCTTTGGACAAAAATCTGAATGTTTAATTTCAATTAAGTTTAGAAGTCCACTCCTTAAAACCTTGTGTACAGAACAGATTGTGTTATTAGCGTCGATGCAATGTTTATTTTAACGCTTCCCGACAAGTTTAATGGAGAATCGGGTTTTCAACAGAAAACTTGGGGTAATTCTGTTTAAGTCTGGATACTTGGCAACCGTTATCGCCTGCAGTATTACTCCGCCAGGCGACCTGAATACGGGGAGAGTCCACTGCGGTGAATTCTAACAGCGGTTCGCCGCATTTGGCGCCTACGGCAGTGGTTTCCAGCCTCTTTTAGACCACGGACTGCTTTCATTTCTTTGTTCAGGACAGGTTCGCAAGGTTAATTAAAAATTAACTTTAATCAAAACTTACTCGCTGAACTCAAAAGTAATATGTACTGACAGTGCTATAATAACAAAACAGAAACTTTTAGTAGAAAATTAAATTAGGTTTGCAGCAATGTGATTATACAAGTTTCATCTTATTTTTGAGTTCCGTAATCCTAGGGCAGATACTGTTGCTTAAAGCTACACGAGTATCACTTTCAATAGAATACTGGATTTATTTTTAAGCACAAAACTGTGGTTCTCCTACATAAGTCGCGATGAAAATCGTTAAGGTAGCGGAAGGCGATTTCCGGAATGTTTTTACATGTTTGTCCTTTTTTTTTCCAGAAAAACTGCCTAAAAATAGATTCAAATCCGTTCTTACAGTTTCTATTATTCTGGAAATCAATAAGCGTTTACAACACTAGCATGCAAATGAATACAAAGTGAATAACAGTCTTACACTAAGAGATTTATCATTTGTTTATCGTAACTTTATCTGGACAAAACAAAAATATAAGTATTTTATGAAGGTACATGTCTTTCAGATAATACTATGAACGATGTTTAAACAACGTGTAACAGTTAAAATAGACCACTCTTCGATGGTCACGTTGTGAAGATACATAATTGTTTTGAAACTTTTATTTAATCATTTTTTACGGAATATATTCCAACTCACCTTACTGTTGCTATTGATGTATATTTCAGGTTGAAAGTGTCACGAAATTTAGTGCAAAATTGCACTTAAGGTCGGAATCGGCCCATGCTGTATTTTGTTTACTATTACATTCTATGTATTTCAAAGATTCTTAAGAAGAAATGGCTATTGACGATCATATGATTGCCGATCGTCAACTTATAATTATGTTAACAATTTAAGAATAATTGTAGTCACAAAATACTTGGAATGACTCAATTTAACACAATTACATATACGTATTATATGAACCGTGACATGCTAAAATGCAGTCATTTGTGTCACGTGAGTTATCACTATGACGTAAACTATAATATATACAGTAAAACCGGTACAGCGAACACTGTGTATGTTTTGAAGATTATATGTTGAACTTATAGAACCAGTGAGTAAGTGGCAGATGTATTTCGTCAGTATAATAATATGAAGTTTATTTAAATACTGTGATAATGGGACTCAGCGAGTAAGAGTACTGCAATGTGGAGGGATGTCTACATTCCAAAGCTATGCTACGTGAGCTGAACTAGCAAGGAATATTTTACGTTGTTAGTCAAAATGGTGACGCGCCCATGCTGTGAGCGATTACCTGATGCCAATATTCAGTATGAAGACTATTCACGAAGTTGTAACGGAGGTAATATCTCAGTGCGACTGCTTGAAAGGAAGTCAATTTAAAATTGTAATTTAGGCCAGACAAAGAAGATAATTTTGATTTGTGTACTATTTGTGTTTACATAAAAGTTGTTTGTCTTCTGAAGGCCATTTATGAGTGCAGTGCAGATAGAAGAACCTAGTAGTTTTCTCCGAATTTATAAACATTTCCAACGGTTGAATGTTCAAATGTTTGTAAATCTATTGGACCAAACTGCGTGGTCATCAGTCCGTAGCTTGCAAACTACTTAAACCTAGGTGAACTAACCTAAGGACAACACACACACACCCATGCCCCAGGGAGGACTCGAACCTCCACGGCGAGCAACCGCGCGCTCCGCAGCGAGACGCTTTAGACCGCTCGGCTACTCCACCGCGGCCAACGGTTGACTTTTTGTGTTTACAGTTCTATTTGCACGAAGTGTTCAGCTTACACGCTGAGGCATTTCAACGTCACTTTAATATACGGATGGATGACAGTGTCGCACTTGTTTTTATCTTCACGCCTGGGTAAATACTTTGAGTCAGAAGGCAAGTGCGTGTTTACAAGCAAGGTCGACTGTCCAGACGGTATGAAGCCACACAAAGCTAATACCGGTTTTGAGATATGACAATGTGTAATTTTTAACAACACAAAAGACAATATTAACAACTTCCTGGCACGCTCAACATGAGTGAGAATACTGGGGCATATGTCATCAGGCGATTCAAAAACGAGGACCGTATTAACTCTGTACCGCAAAAGATCTAGCCACCGAAGTTGAATACACGTGACAAGAGAAAGCTAATACGGGAAATAAAGAAAGATCCTATACTCCGTGCACCTAGATTAACAGGTAAGCTTCTAAACGAGACTGGGAAGGAGGTACTTCCTCACGCGATTCCCAGAGCATTGCAAGAAAGTGGCTACAATAGACGAGTGGCTAGGAAGAAACCGAATGTGAATGCACGTAGTCTAAAGAGACTGGATTTTCATGCGGAGTTTATTACAAAGGAGGAAATATGGTGGAACGACGACATTTTTACCGACGACAACAAATTTGACGTTTTGTGGTTCGGATGGACGAAGCATGGTGTAGTGGAAGAAGAAAGAACAATTTACAGTGACAAATATTAAAACGACTGAAGTATGGAGGTGGCAGTTTTCTTGTCTGAGGACGTATATCGACATTTGGATGGGGCGAATTGGTATTCATCGACGTTATTATGGGCAAATTGTCTATATGGACATACTAAAAAACATGGAGATATCTGAAACGTTTAAATTTTACCAAGACAATGACCTAAAACATAAGGTTCGCATTGTGCAAGAATATTTGTAGTACGATCATATAACCACAACCTCAATCACCAAATCTGAACCCTATTCAGAATGTGTGTGTGGGGGGGGGGGGGGGGGGGAACTGGAGTGATGTATTAGAAAAAATAAAACTCTGAAGCGTCGATTGAAAGCAGTACTCAATTGGAGTAATCCGCAGCGTTTGATAGAAGTGGTTAAACAGAATGGCTACGCGACAAATGATTGAAACATTTATTTTGCACAAAATTTTCTCTTGACCTAATTATAGTTCTGCTGTGTCCGAATATTAAAGTAATGAGAATGTAGTACCGAGTTGTATTTAAATCGTGTTATTAACCTTCTAACTGGAATATCTGTTATACAACAGTAATATAGGACATCGGTCTCCTAGACCGCTAGGATTTAAACGTGCTTTTTTTCTCCCCCTTCTTGATTTTTCGCTTTTCCACATCGTTTTGTTTCACAGATTGAGGTGTAAGTAAACAAAGATACAAATTTATTACTGGCAGAATTTTAATAAGCAGTATTTGCTTGTTTATATTTGGACCATGTTATGTATCACAAGACCAAGCGCCGTTACTTTGTATTTCTGATGTGAGCGCAATTAGTGCTGTTTAGTAGTTATTTACAGTGAGATTTCACTACTAAGTGAAAGAACACTAATCCTTCTTTGGTACAAAAAGTTGAGAAACATTCATAAATAAATAAATTTTAAGAAAATGTAAAATTTAGGTTCCATTATGTCAGATGGCGGTTGGACTAGTGACGGATAACAACGTCCATTTTAAGAGTTTAGAAATACGTGTGTTTTTCTTTATAGATAGTTGCTATGTAAATAAACTGACTAAAAATAAGTAAAACGATAAGAAAATTTAAGGTATATTTTTCGTCGGACAAGTTTGGCACACTTCTCGTGTCGGACAGGCCGCCAATACGTAAAAAAGAAAACAATGAATGTGGCGAAAACAAGTTGTTCAGCAGCGGCTGACCAGCAGATTGAGTATTACTGAAAATTTCCTCTCCTCTGGGCTCCACGCAGTGCCGTTAGCGTTGTTGTTGTGAACTATGGCGTTATGTAAGACCGATGTTTCCATTAGAGGGTTAAAGAACTTACCTAAGTTACCTTAATAAAGTGTATGTTATTATTTACAAGTAGTGCAAGTAATACTTGGTAATATTCATATTCACGGAATGTTTGACATTAACTGCGAATGGGTAATATGTTGAAAATGTGTACCCAGCCGGTATTCGAACCCGGGTCTCCTGCTTTCTAGACAGTTGCGCTGACCCCTACACCACTGGGGACACAGCGATCATCACACCTGCACGGAATTACTCAAATACGCCTCGCGTCAGATACAAATTTGCAACTTTACCCTGTCCACAGAAACTCAAACTCTTAGTCTCTTAGGACTGATTCCCATAAGAGTAAGGGCCTAGTAGTGCCTCCGCACTGAAGAAAGGATCATTGCCCGTCATCGGCAAATTTTATATATGGTATCTGTTCTTTCGGACATATATAACTTGGACATATATAACTCTGTAATATGTTTGTTTTGTTACGAGTCCGAATATAAGGATATTTTCAAATGGTAGCGTCGGTATCCACTTTTGTCATAAAAAATGTTCAAATGTTTGTTAAGCTTGTGGGAATCAACTACGGGTCATCAGTCCCTAAACTTAGAAACTACTTTATATTAAAGACGGCACAAACATCCATGCCCGAGGGGATGGGGGGGAGGAATTCTAACCCCCCACGGGAAACAGCCTAGCGCATCGGAGCATAGCGTCTCAATGCGCTAGGCCACTCCGCCGCGGGCCACTTCGGTCATCACCAGCGAAGTTGTGGACACACAGAGCGACTGATCACGTAACAAGTAATTAATAATTTAAAATGAATAAAGATTTGGAATGTTATAATTCTCGCGGACCATATTTTAGCTGTTGCGCACCACTTGTGGCTCGAACACCACAGGAAGAGAAACCACTCACCGACGGAATCCCCGGCCGCGCGGAATGGCCACGTGGTCCAGGGCGTCATTCTACGGACTTGGCCGCCTTTCCCGGCGGAGGTTCGAGTCCTCCATTTGGCTTGGGTGTTGATTTTAGTGTACGTTAGTTTGGTCCAATAGCTTTAGGAACATTTGATCTCAAGCCGCCTAGCGCTAGTTGCCCCTAGTAGCATGTTCTTTCAGTGCTTGTCATAGACACTATCTTCCACCTATCCAAATGTGACGATTTTTTTGTCGCTCTGTACAATCTAACTTGGCACTAGGCTAGTAATAAGTTCACTATTTGATCACAGGTACCGGAAGATCCCTCTCAACAGGAAGTTTAATACTGTAGACGTCACAAGACGCACATCCTACAATCACAGCAGACTCGGAAGGTCAGGCGACCTTTGTTTTTTGTTTTTTTAATAACTTTATTCGTGTCAGAAGCATCATATATATACATGTGTATGGAAGATAGAACAAACAGAAGTTACATATATATAAAATAAGACCTATAAACAACAAACATACATATACATTTGTCCCAAGAGAGTGCTATATCGGCATTTGGGGCTGTGAACATCAGGTCCTGGAAAGTGCAATGTGAAGGGAATTCGAAGTATTACATATACACTGGTGATCAATACGTCTCCACAATCCCCAGTTCAGAAGATTATCTCTTCACCGTGCATTGTTGGTGCGTAGCTTCTTTAGTGAACTCATAACCGCCCAGTCCTCATTGTAGCCTGGTGCCAATTCTTCCTTAGGTTCCATCCAGTGTCTGTCCCCGACGTCATCCACATCTCCAGGTTAATCACTGAGGACCTAGGTTGCTCTGTTCTGAAGAAGCTTCTAGCTTTTTAGGCGTTCGGTGGCTGGCTGAATGTTGTGAGGGAGGTGGCTCTCCGAAAACTCGGCCCTCGCTCTTTCACTGTAGGCTGCAGCTTCTCTACGCACAGCATGAGGACCAATACCAGCCAAAGTCGTATAGGTTGTCACTAAGCTTTCCAGTAGATTTTTCAAAAGTAACATGAAAAAATCTAGAGGAGAGCTTAGCGACTCTCAACGTTGGCTCTTCGCTTGGATTAGTTCAGCCTTTATAAAGCTTGATGACTTGAAACGAATGATGGGACCGATGAATCGCTGTAATCGAAATTAGACAAAATGGCTCGAGATTGGCGAATGTCTCCGGAGAACGTTGCCTGCCCTCACGCGAACTGTGAACCTATGTGAGCACAATGGAAAACCTTGATATGGTTCAGTATGTAGACTTCAGACCACAACGCCGAACATCATTAACTTCTCTAGTTTTGGCCCTTCAATAATAACAATGAAGAGTGAGGGAAGCTCTGCCGAGTATTTTCCACTATGTATAAACTCTTGAGACTTGATTGAGGAGACAGTATGGAACAAAATCTCTAATTTTAGTTGTGTGGTGAATAAACCAGTGACATAACTGCTCCCGACGTGGAATGTCTGTTGTTAGTAAGTCCTGCTCGGACTGTTATGAAGAATGTTTCACAGGCTCGTCTGGCTTACCCTGTACTGGCTGGCCAACTGCCTGGTACTGACCAAGCAGTCACCTTCCACAGTATTAATCACATTGCCCTCCAGGTTTGGAGTCCGAATATTTTGGGTATATCCTTCACGGTGTCCAGCTTCCTTAAATTACCCTGTCTCAGACAAATGGTAAAAAAAGTTTATAGACGTTGAATAAGGTCTCCTATTACAAGCTTACTACTTGCCACCTTTTGTCATATGCCTTCCCGTATAAGTATGGGGTAAAAATTGGCAGTTGACTGTAAATAATGAGAAGTGTGAAGTCTTCCACATGAGTACGAAAAGAAATCCGTTAAATTTTGTTTACGAGATAAATCAATCAAAAGTGAAGGCCGTAAACTCCACAAAATACCTAGGAATTACTATTACTTGAGACAAACTGGACAGTACACGTAGATAATGCCGTGGGAAAGGCGAACCGGGGACTGCGTTTTATTGACAGAACCCCTAAAAGATGCAACATAACTACAAAAGAAACTGCATTCACTACGCTTGTCCATTTTTGGAGTATTGCTGCCCAGTGTGGGAACCTTACCAGATGGGTTTGACGGAGGACATCTAAAGAGTCCAGAGAAGGGCAGCTCGTTTCGTATTGTCCCGATACAGGCGAGACAGCGTTACGGAAATGATACAGGATCTGGGATGGGAATCATTACAATAACGGCGGTTATCGCTGCGGCGTGGGCTACTTACGAAACTCCAATCGCCAACATTCTCTTCCGAACGAGAAAATATATTGTTGACTCCCACTTACATAGGTAGAAATGATCAGAATAAAATACGAGAAATCAGAGCTCGAACGGAAAGATTCAGATGTTCTTTCTTCCCGCGCGCTATTTGAGAATGGAATGGGAGATAAATAGTATAATGGTGGTTCGATAAACCCTCTGCCAGGCACATTAATGTGATTTGCGGAGTATCCCATGTAGATGTAGAGCTGCCATTCGCCTATACATATTCAGATTTGTTTCTGTCGCCAGTAGCGACAGTACCGGCATACGGACTATGGATGGACGCACTGCTGACGAGTTAGTGCAGACCGCAGAGCGACACGAACCTTGAAGCTGGCTCGCACCGGCCACGTGCTGGCGAGTGCTCGGGCAGAGGTCGTCGGACAAACAAGGACATTAGGCTGGCTGGCTGGCTGGCTGGCTGGCTGGCCTCTTCATTGTGCTGGGCCCGCGCGTCGGTTAGCATGCGGCCGCGGTGTTTTGGCTGCCTCGCCGTCAAGGCTGGGCCGCAGCCGCAGCCGCGGGCCGGAATCTGCGACCGCGCGCGAGGCCGACGCCTGGCCTCCGGCCGGCCTTCGCTGGCTGCCATACCACACAACGCACACGCGCCCACCACTCTGCAGCACAGCCGCGGCTTTTAATCCACCACAGCCGGTCCCGTTTACTGTTTTTCTCTTCGCCCTCCCCCCTCCTCGTCTCCCTCCCTAGTCTGACCATCTCCTCCATCCCCCTCCCTTTCTCCACCTCCCTTTCTCCACCTCTTCCTACCTAGGGACCCCGTATAGAGCAGAGAATGACCACGAGTTATACCGCTGCTGATTGGCTGACCGCCCAGGACGCCATGTTTTTACCAAACGCGGCAGACGCTGTAAGAGGTCCGCTTTCTTTTCAACCTCCGACAGGCCATGCATAATAGACAAATGGATATAGAAGAAACATTTTACTACCAAGTGCAATGTACTCTTACGGCTACTTTTCAACGTAATCATTTGTCATACCTGTGGACAAGCTTTCCAAAACCCTCTCCATAAAAATGTTGCGGTGGCCGAGGAGACTAAGGCGCTCCAGTCACGGTCTGCACGGCCACTACGGTCGGGGGTTCGAACCCCCCCCTCGGGCATGGATATTTGTGCCGTCCTAGTTCGTAAGTAGTTCGTAAGTAGTTCGTAAGTAGTTCGTAAGTAGTTCGTAAGTAGTTCGTAAGTAGTTCGTAAGTAGTTCGTAAGTAGTTCGTAAGTTTAGGGACTGATGACCCCGTAGTTAAGTCCCATAGACTATACAAACATTTGAACATTTGAAAAATGTTGCCGTCAGTGACTTAAATGATTCATCTCATTCTCTTGAAGCTCCTCGTTAGTTCAGGAACACCTCTGGAAATTCCAATGATACAGCAATTGTAAACCTGTGGTTTTTTATTCCCACTTTGTCTACTCGATGAACAAGGCCATCTGTAGCTACAGACTGCGTTCTTGACCACCTCCATCGCGCACACCAGTGCGGCCATCTTTAAATTTCTTGCACTCCTTCGCCCATGAAGCTCTTTCCATACACTTCGCTCTGTCTTCGATGGATTTCTGCCGCACTGTTTTTCTTTTTTACAGAAAACGAATAACGCTTCGTAACTCGCACTTAACGGGAGAATTGATCAAAGCGGTCCTGTTTATGTGACTGCAGCTCGGCAGAGAATGGCTTCGCGAACGCGGCAACAACAGAGAGAGAGTGGTGATGGAGATGCGCAATCGTCTACTGCGCACACCGCTCACATGCCACTCGTTTGGTCTCTATGCTGTGCATTCAGAGGTTAAAAAACATAAAAGTCCCCGTCTATGTGTGAATAGCCACAGTATGCGTTTCTGTACAGTAGAGTCTCTTCAATGCTTGTGACAGCGATTTCACTCTACAGTTATTTACAAGGTTGTATTGCAGTAGTCACTGGTGGACTTTCGCACGTCTTCTGTCGGTTCTATATAGGTAAATTAACTTACATCAATAAACATGCTGTTGGTCGGTCTATGACACAATCTTAGACCTTCGGGCAATTTTAAAGATTAATTGTTCATTTACTTAGAGTAGCTAATAATGTGCATTACATAATCATTAAGGACAGACAAGAGAATTGCCTGGTTATTCCGCTGATGCATAAAAGATGAACATTAACAAGAGCAAAACTAGGGTAATGGAGTGCAGTCTAAGAAAATAAGGTGGTGGTGAAGGAATTAGATTAGGTAACGAAGCAATAAAGGAGGTAGATGAGTTTTGTTACTTGGGCAGTAAAATAACAAATGACGGTCGCAGTACAGAGGATATAAAATGCAGAATGGCAATGGGTAGAAAAGCGTTTTGGAAAAAGAGAAATTTGTTAACATCGAATATTGATTTAAGTGTAAGGAAGTCTTTTCTGAAGGCATTTGTATGGAGTGTTGCCTTGTATGGGAGTGCGACATGGACGATAAACAGTGCGGACAGGAAGAGGATCGAGGCTTTTGAAATGTGGTGCTACAGAAGAATGCTGAAGATTAGGTGGGTGGATCGCGTAACTAATGAGGAGGTACTGAACAGAATTGGAGAGAAAAGGAATTTTTGGCATACCTTAACTAAAAGAAGGGATCGATGGGTAGGACATTCTTAGACATCAAGGAATTGTGAATTTAGCGTCGGAAGGAAGTGTGTGGGGTAAAAACCGCAGAGGAAGACTAAGAGATGGATACAATAAGCAGATTCAAACAGATGTAGGTTGCCGTTCTTATGTGGAGTTGAAGAGGCTTGCTCAGGGTAGGGTAACGTGGAGAGCTGCATCAAACCAGTCTCCGGACTGAAGACAACAACAACATTCCGCTGATTGTTATTCATTGCATTATCTTTGCACTTAGCGTTGATTGTCCTACTAGCATGTACATTTATTAAGCGACAGTACAAAAATGTAAGTGTTAATTTTATCCCATTATATTAACTGATCTTTATTACATTCTATTTGGTTCGAAACTGCTTCAAATTTCTGTAGCCGACTTTTGTACGTTCTATAGCCTTTACTGTATTCCAATGCACTTGTTTGTCTGTATAGAGACCAGAAGAAGGGCACTCAAGCGCCCGAAACCGGTCGTTAAAGTTAAAAATACTGGCTTCTGCATTTCATTAATTTATAATCTGAACAGTTGCTGAAATGGGTAAAATACTTCAAAAATCATGTGTTTGCCACCAGACTTTATGAAAAGGAGTTTTTACATTGGTTGATTCATACTTTACAAATGAAATGGAATAGAGCCGTTGAGTCATTATTCAGGCGTACAGGGAGGGAAGGTGTTTGTATAACCCACACGATCTCTCTATCAAGTTATGCCAGCAATCATTCATTAACCAATGATGTGCGTACAACTTTACGTACAGCAGCTCTACAAAACAGTTCCGAATTTGTTGCGGATTCCCGGGTTTCAGTTCTTTTATTACCTGTGAGTATTCCCTTTCTTTCCTTATTTCCTGCCACAGTCGAATCCAACGTCTGGTTTTCGTCGTTTTGCCGTAATCTGAAGATTTACTGTCATAGGAAAAAAAGCGTCCTATGTCAGAAATGCCGTATAAATGTAAATTTCGACAGACATACATTTGCAACGTAGTGTCGTAATATACGAGGGTCACTCCAAAAGAAATGCACACTGTTTTTATTTTTTTAATACAGTTTTGACGGATTTGCGCGAAGGAATATCCGCCGTGTATCGTGTTAAATATGTTTACGTGAAGCAGAGCGTAGTTCCAGATAATCACACACGCGGTGTTGCGGCATAGGTGTACGTAGAGAGCATATATAGGGAGAGAGTTGCCAATTGGCCAGTGTCCGCCATGTATTTACCAGACTGCGAGCGGGACATGCATTCAGATAGCGACCCAAGCAAATATGCAGCCACTTAACCCTTAAAATAACGCAGCAGTTGGATCCGTGAGACCAAAGTAGATTTTCTAGCTTAATACTCAGGAGATCGTTAAAACATAACGCGCGTACGTTTATACAGGCTTAATAAATTTGTGGGTACATTAAAGCCTCGGGAAGCAGTGCCCACGTCTGCACCATGTTAACAGTAATATTTTACGATCTTCTGGTAACATCGACAATTGACAGCTGATAAATTAGAAAGTTAAAGGTTTCTTGTCATGAATCTCAAAGAAACTGGTATTTGAGATATTTGGATGTTGAAATTAGTGAAGTACTATGATAAAGCGCGAAACGTCAATCGATTTTTTAAAGATATGTATTTATTTATTCTTGTATTTCCTCATTCGTCTGCTTATCCTTACAAAGAAAGAGCTGAAGGCATTGTAGCACGCATAGACCAAAGATATGGTCTGTGGCATCATGTTTCGCTGTATGTAACCTCGTTGCTATAAAGTCGCAAACGTCATCGCTGGTCTTCAGTCGGAATATTTATATAATTTGACGATTTTCAACCACCATATCTTCCACCCCCTTTAGCTATCGGGCATGGAACTGCTATGGTGTACAACGGGAGATTCCGGACTACAATTACACACAGACCATTCGTTTGCGTTCTGTAAGTTTCGCTGCAGAGCGAATTATTCACACACACACACACACACACACACACACACACACACACACACACACACATACACACACACGCGCGCGCGCGCGCGCGCAGAATTTTGTATTCACCGATAACTTTCCATCCCAATATACTCCACCCTTTTATCATTATCAACCCTAAAGCAACAATGCAACCAATAAAATCATTTTCAAAGAGTAATTGTTGTTCCACATTTCGCGTTATATTTTTCAAATTACTAAATATCTATCAGATCGCTATCAAACCGTGCCTAAAACATTCCTCAGGTATAAATTAGTAACTGTACAAATATTTAAGTCTCTGCGTCTTGTCGTTCGGACGTGATAACCGTACACCTAACAGACATTCACATTTATAGATATAGATTACTCCTTTCCACTACCATATAATGCATGTTAAAGTGTTTTACTGTCGATCTTATTTTCCTACAATTGGAAATTAAGTCATTCTGTACATACTTTCAGGAGCATTGTGCCCCACATACAATCGGTAAAATATCAGTACTTTCTCTACTGATATAGCTGAAACTGACTCAAAATAGGTAATTGAGTATATACAATGAGTCAATAACCCCCCCCCCCCTTTCATGTCATATACCATAATCAATAAAAAGATTGTGAATAGCCGACAATACACAGCCAAGGGCATGCGTTGACATGGTTCGTAGACAAGTTAAAGCATTGTGTAGCATGTCGTGTTAAAGAGTAAAATTATAAACTAACAAAAGGCTAGAGAATAATGATAAAGAAATGAGCTCTTACCAGATTCGAACTCGCTACCTTCAGGTTACAAACTCAGTACACAACTCCAACGCCACGGAAGAATTGAATTTACGCTAATTTGTTTACTAGCTTTTGTTAACACTTTTCTAGCATTGGGGTGGGGGACAAGAGAAAATAATTGCATAACTGGTCGGTTTTCATTAGCATTCACTGTTTTTGTCTTTGTTCATTTCTTGGAAACACATGCATCATTAGCCATCTTCATTTCGGTTTTTACAGTCAATAACGGAATAAGGAATTTCTTTTGACTGTACGTAATGGTTATGTAAGACATTATTAGTTATACGCTGTACATCACTTCAATATTTAATCTAAAAAATTGCTGGAAAGTCTTAAGTTATCATCACAGACCGACGAACAGCATGTTTATTGGTGTTAATTTACGTAAACAGAAACGACAGAAGACGTGCCAAAGTGCAGCAATACTTACTGTAATACAACCTGTAAATACAGGGTGTCCAGAAAAGGGCTCCCTGATTTCAAAATTAAATATCTCTAAAACAAACATCGTTAGAGGAATGCAGTAAACGGTATGTTTATTGTGAAAGCTGTAAGAAGTTTATACAGCAGTTAGAAATAATAGTTACAAAAGCTGCTTACAGATGGCGCTGTAATCGCCATACGTAATGCCTAGTATAAATAGTGATCCGAAGCTCAGAGCGATCAGTTCCACTATTGACACGTGAAAGGAGGTTAGCGTACCGAAGGAAGAGATTAAAACCATGTACTACGTTGAACAACTCTTTTTTTCTGGTGCTAGAGTACCAAGGGCTAGAAGAGAGTCCTACGGCAACAAGGTGAAGTTTTCAAGCACGATTTAATGTTCCAAAACGACCCAATGCGAAAACCATTCGTACGCTCTTCGCAAAATTTCAACGAACAGGCAGCGTAACTGGCGATCTAGTGGGGCATGTTGGCCGCAAGCAAACCGCAGTTACGCCTGAAAATATCGCCACAGTTTCTGAAATTATTCAGCGAAATCCAATGTCATCCGTCCGTAGAATTGCATCTGAGACTGGTTTGAAGCGTTCCAGCACGTAGAAAATACTGAGAAAGAGCCTACACATGTTTCCATTCAAAATTCAAACGCACCAGACCATACCCGTACGAGCTGTACAACAAAGGGTTGCCTTTTCTAATCAGATGCTCACAATGACTGATAGTGAAGGATTTGATGTTGTCTGCATCTGGTTTACAGATGAAGCACACTTCCACCTGAATGAATACCTGAATAAGTAGAACTGGCGATTTTGGGGTTCCGAAAAGCCATATTGGTGTGAAGCGAAACCCCTGTATTCTCCTAAAGTTACTGTGTGGGCTGCAGTACGCAGCAGAGGCATTATTGGCCCTTTTTCATTCGAGAAACGGTCACTGGTGCACGTTACGTTGCAATTTTGGAACAATTTGTCGCCACACAGCAAGCGTTAGAGGATCGACCAGGTACTGCATGGTTTATGCAAGATGGAGCCCGACCACATCGGACCGAACAAGTGTTTCGCTTTCTTGAGGAATACTTCGGGAATCGAGTCATATCCCAAATTTACTGGTGCAGATATGGATTGGCCTCCATATTCGCCGGATTTGACTCCCTGTGACTTTTTTTTGTGGGGCATAGTGAAAGACATGGTCTTTCCGAAGCATCCCGCCACGCTGGACGAGCTTGAATCGGCGATCTCTGTGGCATGTGAATCCATTTCGGTTGAGACACTACGAAATGTGATGGCGAATTTCATTCTTCGTTTGCGCCACCTCTGTAGTGCCAATGGTGAACATTTTGAATACATTGTGATGTGATTGTTTGCAAAGAGTGTTTTCATGCGATTATTTCACTTATGTATGCCGATACGAACCGTACAGCGTACAGCGCCATCCCTTAGCAGCTTTTGTAACTATTATTTCAAACTGATGTATAAATTTCTTACAACTTTCACAATAAACATACCGTTTACTGCATTCCTCTATCGATCTTTGTTTTAGAGGTATTTAATTTTGAAATCAGGGAGCCCTTTTCTGGACACCCTGTAAGTGTACAATGAAATCGCCGTCAGACGCATTTAAGATCCTTACAGTACAGAAACGCACGCAGTGGGTATTCACACACACGTAAAACCCGCCGAGTCTGGTAAAAACATGGCGTCCTGGGCTCTCAGCCAATTAGCGGCAATTTCACGCATGGCGACTCTCTCCCTATACAGGCTGTCTATGTGTACGCGCAGTACCCCCTTAGAAGAAAGCCTGCGCACGACGTCACAACATGGTGGCGGTGAGAGCCTTAGAGTCCTCTGAAAGATTGTAAACATTACCGTGCACGCTGTTTATATTGCATTCCTTCGTCCAAGAGTATTTATTTCGTAAATTGGTGTTGTGTACGGTGTGATCGCTATGCTGGACAATTTGTGTGTGTGAGAACGTGTGCTCTCTTTTTTTACTGACAAAATGCCGTTTCACTCTTCTGTGACGAAATGTAGAGGAAATTACGACTGTGGCCCAAAAGTTACCGCCTTTAAACGTCCGGAGAAGAAGAAATGGATATCAAGAATTCCCAGGATAACTTGCGTTCTTCTTCTTCTTCTTCTTCTTCAAGTTAATGAGTAAGTTTTCGTTTAACCTTATAAAAGAGTTATGTCATGACTGTTTACCGTTGGATATTGAGATTCATTTCATTTACGTAACCATCCCCAGTAGCTTATTCTTCACCGGATGTTTAAAGACGGTAACTTTTGGGCCACAGTCGTAATATCCTCTACATTTCGGCACAGAAGAGTGAAACGGCATTTTGTCAGTAAAAAAGAGACCACACGCTGTTCTCACACACAGAAATCGTCCAGCGTAGCGATCACACCGTACACAACACCAATTTACGTAATAAATACACTTCTGAACGAAAGAATGCACTATAAACAGCGTGCACTGCTAATGTTTACAATCTTTCAGAGGACTCTAAGCCTCTCGCCGCCGCCATGTTGTGACGTCGTGCGCAGGCTTTCTTCTATAGGGGGTGCTGGTACGCGTCAGGTGTTTCGTGTAATGCGGCCTGAAGAATGGAGAAGTGCGGCAGACTGCGGGCTAAAGACTTGGCGGCAGCGATTCGTTCCTTTTGGTCGCAGTGCGCGCGGGCATCAAAACTTGGCGAGAAATAGTGTGGTTTTATGAGCGGCCGCAGTGGGGTGCGCGGGGATACTGCCAGGCCGTAAGTCGGCAGCGACCTACTTGCAGCAGCCGGTGCCGGAGCCGGAGCGCGCCTATAAAGCCCGCTGCCGGGCCACCGACCCGAGGGGCCGAGCCGCCCACTGCCACTGGCTTAACCCTTTGTGGCCCAAGGAACCGAACTGAGTTCTGAAATAATTTGAATTTGCACGATTACATTACAGATGATTTACAAAACTAATATATGAAGTAGAAAAGTAGTCGAGTGTTAACAATTCTTGGCCCACTTTAGGTTACGGTAGTAACACTAAAAGTGGGCCTTTGCGATCGTCTTTTGACAGCTCGAAATTTAAATGGAAATAACGGCTTAACCATTCATCTGACACGAAAATTGAATAACCCAATTTGTATATTCTCTACAACTTAGCTCTCTTATGCTTTTTCTTTTTCTTCAAATCTCGTATCGTTTCAGATCTATTTGCAAACCTAACAGCGATTTTGGCAGGTACGTCCGTAACGTATTCCCTGTTTTTAAGACGAACCGTTCAATCGATCAGCACCAAATTTTACAGACATATTTGTAGTCCGCCAGAGACCAGAACCTCCCTTTTTCAAATTTTTCTGACTAAAAATACAGTAGTAATACAAAAAAAAGCCGTTTGTAATATAAATGTAATTGCAAACTAACCGTTCATCGGACACAAAAATTGAATAGCCTTATTGGTAGACGGAAAAATTCTCTACAACTTCGCTCTATTATTTTTTTTTCACATCCTGCATCGTTGCAGAGATATTTGCAAAAATATCGGCGATTTGACGATGTCTGTCTGTAACGTGCTCCCACTTTTTAGGTCGAACCGTTCAACCGATCGGCACCAAATTTTACAGACATAATTGTTACCTTCTAGAGACCAGAACCTCGCTTTTTGAAATATTTCGGACAAGAAATAAGTAAGTAATACTAAAAAAAAAAAAAGCCGTTTGTAATGTAATTTGAAGTGCAAATAAACCATTCATCTGAAGCGGAAATGGAATAAACGAATTTGTAGACGAGAACATACTCTACAACTTTGTTCCCTTATCTTTTCATATCTTGTATCGTTTGAGAGATATTTGCAAAAATAACGGAGTTTTGACACCCTCCATTGAATAAACGGAAAGCAGCCGTACGCAGATGTCACGTGACATTCCTCGCCCAGAACTCTGAGGCATACGCCACCTTGCGTTGCGTATTTGATGATTTTCTTATTGTAACTTACACGTTGTCATTTCATGCAATGGCGCACTGAAGAATTGACAAAAACACGTCGTTCTTCGTACGATAAATGATAATCTAGTGTCTACAAATGCCATATTAGCTTCAGTTAACAACATCCATCAATAGTATGAAATTTAAGAACACAACTCCTAACTGTTAGCTGTAGCGTAGTGGGCAATGCGTTGGACTGCAACTGTTAAGACCGGTACTTTGGAACCCGCCACTACCTAATTTTTTTTCCTAGAAGGGTTTCAGACACTCTTATTAATTTTTTATTATTTAGATTATTTTGGTCCAAAATATTAGTCTTCTCTACAATGCATAACCTTTCGTAACATACCAGAACTATGCCAACTCAGAAGATAATACAGTGGAAAACAATATATGTAACCTCACGATCCTCAGCAACACACCGGCATACATTGCGCAGCTGAATGTTTTCGTTACTTCTCGCGAAAACTTGCTACCTGAGCCGGCATCGAGTCGAATATCTTGGCGACAGAGGGTAGAACGCTCCAGTGCCGTGATGTTTTTACAGAGCAGCCACTTTGAGACATTAATTTGAAGGTAGTCTCAGTGTGAAAATGTTCAAATGTTTGTAAATCTATCGGACCAAACTGCGTGGTCATCAGTCCGTAGCTTACAAACTACTTAAACCTAGGTAAACTAACCTAAGGACAACACACACACACACACACACACACACACACACACACACACACACACACACACACACACACACCAGGGAGGACTCGAACCTCCGACGGCGAGCAACCGCACGCTCCGCAGCAAGGCGCCTTAGACCGCTCGGCTACTCCACTGCGGCCAAACGAGTATCATTACTCCTCGAAACGCAAAGGTCCCAGGTTCAATCCCGTTTTCGGCACACAATTTTAATCTGCCAGGGAGTTTAATTAGAGATGGAGCTCACGCTCCGATTTTTGGGCAAAGATAGGGGAAGCATATCGGACGTGCCATTTCAAAGGAACCATCCAGGCATTTGCCTGGCGCGATCTAGTAAAGTCACAGGAAACCTAAATGCAGATACCTGCAGGTGGAATTTAACGACGGTCCTTTCGAATGCGGCTTACAGTTGGCAACAGCGTTATTGCCAGTCTGGGATGTTGCGCCTTGGAGAAAGAGAGAGCAGTAAATTTCAGTGTCGGACGTAAGAAGCTCCAAGGACGGGTTCAATCTGCATAGTGCCAGACTGCGACGAGGCAAAAACAATTGGCGCTGCAGCAGCAGGGAGCTTTTTCCAGAAGGCCTCCGCCGGAGCGGAACCCGGCTCGACGTGGGCCGCGGCCGATTCCGAGAAAGAGGCCCGGGTATCGATCCCGGGACCGGCTGGATGGCGGCCGGGATTACTGTCGCTGCGCCCGCCGCTGCCATTCAGAGCCAACTCGCCCGCCTGCAAACAAAGCAGCCAGCCAGAGGCACAGGCAGAAGCAGCAGCAGCATCGAGCGGCGTGCACAATATGGGCCTACACTGCAACCAGCCGCTCGCCGACTCACACGACTCTTCCCATCCCACACACGCCTGACAGACGACCAATTCCCAAACGTACACAGGTGCAGCCGAAACTGGTAGAGTATCTACCACAAACACCCCGTTTACATGGGCTCCCAAAACCGGTGGTGGTGGTGATGGACATGAGGGACCAAACAACGAGGTCATCAGTCCCTTTAACTCCGAATTGTATATGCCACGGAACCCAACGAAAAATAGGGGAAAGCTAAAAGACCATTCCACAAGGAATTAAAATCATCTCACCAACAAGACTAAAACCACCTTAGGGTAGCGAAAGCTACAGTGTCCGCTCCCATAGCTCCGGAAGCGACTACAACCTTCTAAACCACAAGTTACTAACGGCACAGTGGTCAACAGATCAAAATCAAAATGTTTGTTAAGCTTATGGGACTTAACTACGGGGTCATCAGTCCCTAAACTTACAAACTACTTATCAACTAGCTTATCCTAAGAACGGCACAAATATCCATGCCCGAGGGGGGGATTCGAACCCCCGACCGTAGAGGGCCGTGCAGACCGTGACTGAAGCGCCTCAGTCCCCTCGGCCACCGCGGCCAGCATCAACAGATCACAGCTTCAGAGTAGGGAGAAATAAAAACGACGTTAAAAAGCAAAAGACTGGGGGGGGGGGGGGGAGAGAAGGCTCTAAACCCCCCAAACAGCCAAGAGTTACAAACCCACTCACCCCGACCTAGCGAGTCCTAGAGCTGAGAATAAAATCTACTTTCACGGAGGAAGGCAAGGACGCGATCAACCATCCGTGGGTCATCCGCCAAAACTAGAGGCAACGAAGGCGGTAGGCCATAGCCGCCACGAAGTGTCAAACGAAGAGGACATTCAACCAGAATATGAGACACGGATTGTACGGCTCCACAATCACAATGTGGTGGATTGTCATTTCGTAAAAGAAATCCATGGGTCAGCCTGCAGTGTCCAATACGGAGGCGACAGAGGACAGTCGATTCTCTCCGGGAAGGGCGTAAAGATGAACTCCAAGCTGCAGTCGTATCTTTGACGGTGCGGAGTTTATTGGAAGGGGCAGTAGCTTTCCAGCTGCTATCCCATGAGGAGTGAAGCAAAGACCTGATCTGCACCCGCAGATCCGCACCCGGAATTAGAAAGGGACGTGGTCCCAAAACAGGATTTCGTAAACCGATTTCCCAATTCTGCTTTTGGATGGTCATGTAAACATTACAAAATCGATTCTGGAAATCCACTTCAGTGTTACAATGTTTGTAAATCTATCGGACCAAATTGCGTGGTCATCAGTCCGTAGCTTACAAACTACTTAAACTAAAGTAAACTAACCTAAGGACAACACACACACACACACACACACACACACACACACACACACACACACACACACACACCATGCCCTAGGGAGGACTCGAAACTCCACGGCGATTAACAGCGCGCTCCGCAGCGAGACGCTTTAGACCGCTCGGCTATTCCCCCGCGGCGAAATCCATTTCCCTAAAGCGGTTTGCCAGTTCCACAATCGATTTTCGTGCCCATGTAAACGCAACCGTTTTTGAAGCGTTCTTGCCTTGTCAGATTGTGTTTTCTTGTTAAGAATTTTCGACACATATGGAAAGAGTGATATTTTCTAATGTGAAGTAAAAGTATAAATATTTAGAGTTAACAAAAATCTGTGTATTTAAAGAAAAATAGCGATTGTGTTGACTAAATCAGGAACTCAATCAGCTGTTTTTCAGCCGCCATGTTAAGTGGATTACGAAATCCGATTCAGGCTATGCCATGTAAACACGACGGCGAAAAACGGTTTACGAAAATCGGTTTTCGTCTTCCGGAAGATGTGTTGCATGTAAACATTGTGAAATAAATATAGACTGACGTATTAAATTACATGGAAAAGCGATCTGAGCAGTCATGTTATGGGTTGCGCAACCCCTCTAACCAGAGGTTCAAGTCCTCCCTCGAGGTTGGGTGTGTCTTGTCCTTAGTGTCAGTTACCTCAAGCAGTTTGTAAGTCTAGAGACTAATGATCTACATCTACATGGGGCACTCTGCAAATCGCATTTAAGTGCCTGGCAGAGGTTTCACCGAACCACCTTTATTCATTTACCATTCCATAGCGCGCGGGAAGAAAGTTCACCTGAATCTCTCCGTTCGAGCTCTGATTTCTCTTATTTTATTCTGATGATCATTTCTACCTATGTAAGTGGCAGTTAATATATTTTCGCATTCGGAGGAGAATGTTGGCGATTGTAGTTTCGTAAGTAGCCCACGCCGCAGCGATAAGCGCTGTTGTTGTAATGATTCCCATCCCACATCCTGTATCATTTCCGTGACGCTGTCTCCCCTGTATCTTGACGATATAAAACGAGCTGCCCTTCTTTGGACTCTTTCGATGGTTTCCATCGAACCCACCTGATAAGGAACCCACTCTGGGCAGCAATACTCCAAAAAAGGACGGACAAGCGTGGCGTATGCAGTCTGTTTAGTAGTAGCATCTTTCAAATGTTCTGGCAATAAAACGCAATCTCTGGTTCGCCTTTCCCACGACATTATATACGTGTTCTTTCCCGTTTAAGTCTGAAGTAATTGTAATTCCTAGGAATTTTGTGGAGTTTACGGCCTTCACTTCTGATTGATTTATCTTGTTAACGAATTTCTTCTCGTACTGATGTGGACTTCATACTTCTCATTATTTAGACTCAATTGTCAATTTTACACCATACCGCTATCGTTCTGCAGTTGGTTTTGATCTTCAGATGATTTAAATGACGGCATCATCTGCAAACAACCTGCTTAGATTTTATCCCAAATCCTTTATCTAAATAAGGAACAGCAGAGGACCAATGACACTACCCCGTGGAACGCCCGATATCACCTCTGTTTTAGTCGATGCCTTACCATCAATTACTACAAACTGTGTTCTGACAGAAAATCCCCTATCCAGTCACAAATCTGGGGCGATATACCATAACCACGCAATTTGATCAAAAGCAGTTTGGTGCACCAGATTTACATAAACATTTGCGGACTGGGATGCATTTTCCTGGCCGTATTAATGCTCCAGACGGGACTTTCAAACGTCCGCGATATGCTGAACTGCACGGAGACCATCTTGGTCTATTTTTGGCGTTCCCACACCTTGATGGGTGTGCGAAGTTTCAAAATGACGCGTCGCTAGGGAGTGGTTCCAGGAACATGGAGGAAAGATTCAAATAACGCGACGGCCACCCTGGAGCTCAGATTTGAACCTCATCAAATATATCTGGTGTGTCATGGAACACAGGCTGCGCACCATGGATCCTGCACCCAACGAACATACCAGAATGGGCTGCCGCTCTGCAAACGATTTGGAGTCAGCTACGTCCAGAGGAGTAGCAGGGACTTGTTTAGCCACTTCTCCGACATCTCAGTGCAGTCCACTCGACATTAGGTACCCACCCCGTGTCACGTCATTTGCGAAGGCAGCGTGCATTACGCACTCGCGATAGGCGGTTACATCACAGAAAGCGCTATGAATATTTACACGTGGGCGAGCCAGGAAATGATGCTGCTTGTATTGCCTAATGCAACAGTTTGCGAGACCGGCAGATGCAGAGCACCACATCTTAACCTGCGCTGCGTCTTGCAGTTTTTAAGCGGTCTTCCACGCTCCTTTAAGCGAATGCTGTACTAGTCCTAAATACCCGTCAAACAAAATGCATATTTTAATACTGTACAATAGGACATAGAACGATGCAGAGGTAGATGCAATTTCCCTCCCTTAGGTTACCCCGTAACAAAGTTCAAATAAAACTTGAGAATATATATGAATCAGCACGATGGCAGGTGTGTGTGTGTTTTATTTTTTGATTTATTTAACTATTTAGTTTCGTTAGCGTCTGATGCGAGGTACTGCAAAGACATATTGACTTTCGTAATAGGTAATATTACATCCCGCTTCAGATTCAAGCCCTCTAAATTTCTTCAACAGTGTTTCTCGGAAAGAACGTCGCCTTTCCTCCAGCGACTCCTATTTCAGTTCCAAAAATGTTCAAATGTTTGTAGAGCTTATGGGACTTAACTACGGGGTCATCAGTCCCTAAACTTACAAACTACTTATGAACTACTAATACTAAGGACGGCACGAATATCCATGCCCGAGAGGGGATTCTAACCCTCGACCATAGTGACCATGCAGACCGTGACTGGCGCGACGCAGATCGCTTGGCCAACGCGGCCGGCCATTTCAGTTCGCTAAGCATTTCAGTAACACTCGCGCATTGATCGAATCTACAAAAGTAACGAACTTAGCCGCCCGCCTCTGTATTGCTTTAAACCTTTAAAACCGATCTGGTGGGGTCCCAAGCACCTGAGCTTCATTCAAGTAGGGGTCGCACAAGCGTTTTACTTGCTGTTTCCAAAAATTCTGACAATAAACCGAAGTCGACCATCCGCCTTATCCACGACTGTCCTCATATCGCTGTGCAGTATTACGCCTAAATATTTAAGTGACTCAGCTGTGAAGCAGCACACTACTAACGCCGTATTCTTACATTTCGGGGTTGTTTCTCCTACTCATCTGCATCTTTTATTTTTCTACAGTTATTACTAGCTGCCATTCCTCACCACCTAGAAATTTGGTTGAAGTCATTGATAGCAAGCCTTTAAGTAACTACAGTAAAATAAACGTAAAGAAGGGTTTCATTTAATTTTTCGCAAATTAATTTCCAATACCTTCTAATTCCGTGTAAACTACGAGCAAATCAGCTTTACGATATTTTGTCCAATGTTGACATTCGAAGTCTATATAACTGGTTTGGTAGAATAATGGTGAGAAGGCGAATGGAAAACTACTGTCACTGCACAGCAGAAGTCATCTATCCTGTCCAGAGTAAAAAAGGTTAATGAGCAGAACTAGTTTCTCCAGTTACCTGCCAGCTTCACCATCATTTATATCAAAAAACCTCGTCTTATTCGCGCTGTCTTACGAGTTATCGTCTCAGCCGTGAAGTCTCGAGGGGGATGGATCTGTAAGAGTAAATATCCCGGAGTGACGACGCAAGCATCCTGAACTTTAAGGACAGTTCGTGTCATAACACGACCTTTTAAGTGGCATGTTGAATGACCTAATGCCATTATCGACACGCGTGGGGAGTCTTATTACTGCACACATGCGGAAACATGTAAAGTATTTTGAGTTAAATGTTTTTGAAACCGCGAGATATGACGAGAAGCTAGTTCTCTTGTACATCTTTGACTCTGGTCAGGACACACCCGCCTTCTGCTGTGCAGCGAGAGGAGCAGGTGTCATTCTGGTACTAGAATATTCTAGTATCTGTGGTATCACCTGTTGTTACCGCGCACAGTGGAGCAGCCACGGGATGGAGGACGCTAATGGAGCTAAAACTCGCCCCCCCCCCCTCTATCCCTCCCTCCAGAACCACCCAAAGATTTTTGTTTTCATTTTTTAACAGGTCGGCACCGGAAATTTGAAATGGCACACACGTGATAAATCACGACGTAACTGTAATTTGCCAAGCACAAGTGAACGACAGAAATGGGTCACTAACGGGGGTTGGAACACTTGCGCGGAGTGACACTTGCGCGGAGTGACACTTGCGCGGAACCCGGGCCCCTTGGGGCGGCTAATCGCTTTTCCTGGGTACAGGCCCACCAAGAAGTCTAGCACTGCTGTTGTCAAGTTTCCACACTGTCAACATAACACGAAAATCAGTGAAATTGCACAACCCTTTGCAAGCTGAAGAGCAATATAGTGACTTGTTCTAACTTCATATTAATCCGTTGAGTGTTCCTCCTGTAAACAAAAAGGTATTTTAATAGTGATAATGTTTTTGAGAGTTAGTCTCTGCTACTACAAGACTATGACTTTCCACAGTCATCCCTCCTAAAAGCATATTATTCAGAACACTAAGCATATCAAGACACCTGCGCAAGCAATAAATATATTAGGCATCCTGCACAGATACGTTGATGTAATTGACCGCTATGTAGTTAACCCCACTATCACGCAACTTCCATCTCTTTAAAAATAGCTACTATGCTTTTTAATAGGAGATGCAACCTTAAACGTTCAATTAAAAAAACGTTAATAATAAGTCAATGAGTATTTTACATACTTAAAGCGTTTATTCGTAGACCCCAAAACGATTTGGCTGTATTCGAATTACAAATACATCTAAGAAATATGTGAAATACGGAATGTGTAAGGGAATGTCACAAACCGAAAAATGCTAAAGATAAATTCCATTTTCCATCACCGTCATATAGAACCATTTTTACTCCGAACTTGGCATAAACTAACAGGGAGAAACAAGTTGCAAGACTTCCAGGAAAAATGAAGCGAAATTGACAGCCAATAGTTGGTTATAAATTACATTGCCTGTTAACTGTATAAATTACGGAATACGTGGAACTCCTGTTCAGTACAGTCAAAAAGGTCTAAGGTAATAGGCAGTGGTTTACAATCAGATATCCGTATCACTCTCCTCCTCAAGAAGTCTGTGTGAAGATTTATATTCAGAACATTCAAGAAAAAGGTGTTGAAACTATAAGAAGCAGCTCATTTACTCAGGAAGGGACAACGTTATGGTGCCCGTAAATTTGAATGGCTGTATCTCTTGTAGTAACATTTAATTTTTGATAAAATGTTAAAATCCAATAAACCAGAATTTTGTTTTTCTAAACTCAGTGCCAACTTTTGTTTGACGAAATTTTTGCAGGAAGTAGTCTTGACGTGATTTCATACTTCTATGCATTAATATTATCAAACATGTAATTTGTGTCACAAATTGCGCGACCGGTCCGGTCGGAGGTTCGAGTCCTTCCTCGGACGTAGGTATGTTTGTTTGTACTTTGCCTAATTTATTTTAAGTAAGATTAAGTAGTGTGTAAGTCTAGCGACCAATGACCTAAGTAGTTTGGCCGCATAAGACTACACATATACACGTAATTTATTTATTTCATAACCACATTTAAGTACTAATAATTAAAGAAACTTAAAAGAGAAATTTGAAGTAAACACTGAAAACAAATGATTGATATTTCTCATGAGATGAATGCACACAACCGTTGTCTTATGTCTTGTGAATGTACCTACAAATTCTGCCATATGAAAATTATAGTGTGAGTCCCAAATATGTTTTTTTCTGTAATAACATTGAAAACATATTAAAAACTCAGAACTCGAAAATCAGTGAAGTTTTGGACTTGAAGCGTTTTGTGTTGCTACATCATTACATAGTAGACACGATTTTAAAATTTGGTTGCTATCGCCAAAGTAGACGAAACGTTAAATTTTTTGGTGTAATCTTCGCCGTGTAGACTGTATGTTGTAGAAGTCTACGTCGAACCTAATCACACCTCTGAGGAGAGAACGTTGTTTGCACTTCTCCTGCGTTTCTAGTCGCCGTGCTGTGCTACGTAACGACATCGAACCGTCCCACTTTACCGAGAGCTATATATGTGTTGGTGTGATGTCTGTTTTTTCGAAATAAGACATCACACCAATATATGTATCATTTAGACGCAAAGATTCTGGGTTCTGGTTTCATCGCTAACGCGATTAACAACGTTAGACCTCGTGTGTAAACAAAATGTTCAAATGTTTGTATAGTCTATGGGACTTAACTACGGGGTCATCAGTCCCTAAACTTACAAACTACTTATGAACTACTTACGAACTAGGACGGCACAAATATCCATGCCCGAGGGGGAATTCGAACCCCCGACCGTAGTGGCCGTGCAGACCGTGACTGGAGCGCCTTAGTCTCCTCGGCCACCGCGGCCGGCGTGTGTAAACACTTAAAGGTTTTGAGTGCCACTGGAAAAATGCATAAGTAACACCTGTTGTTTGAGACTTGAAGATGACCTGAAATTAGCCGAAATCGATATCTCATAATAAACATAAGGTGTAGCTGTCTATATTTCATAATGCTATTCCTAACATATTTAAAAGCTGCTCAAAACCACCTACAAAAACCTTTATAATGAGATTGTATATAATTCCACGATCAAATTGTGTTTTAATTATTTGTAGTAAGATCTGCCCTTGCTTTTAGTGCCTTGATCAGCTGTTTATTTTTAGAGGTATTACTAGGGACAGGAAAAATTCGCATTTGCGATAAATGCGAATATAGATGCGAATTCTGACTCAAAATGCAGTAAATCCGAAATTGTAGTTAGCAACAGTTGCGCTCAATTCCGATTTCATCACATTCCTCTTCACATGGTGCTGTATTGTAAATCGAGTGATATTTTTATGACGTGTTATCTCCCTGTTGAATGAGGCTGTGATATCTCCGGGCCGTTACTACAGCTCCACCTCGCTCGGTGGGCCTTTCCCTGAATACGGCACAGGTAGCGGCTGGAGGACGAGGAGTAGGGGTGGTGTATCCCTACTTCTGGAACACCCTGTTCACTACCTGCAGCGTCCGGGTCTCCGCGCAAGTGTCTACAAATTCCCTTTCCGCGCAAGTGTCACTCCGCGCAAGTGTCACAAACTCCACTAACGTGATGCTGCCACTGAGGACGTGTGCTGCTGTTACTGTGAGCGGTTTTGATGCCGCGCGACCAGCTTTGATTCTGCCACTATTGCCGCGGCGACGTGGTCGAGCGCATTGAGGCGCTATGCTCCAATGCGCGAGGCCATTCCCCGTCGGGGGCTCGAATCTCCCCTCGTGCATGGATGTTTGTGCTGTCTTTAAGTTTGTAAGTAATTTGTAAGTTTAGAGACTGATGACCGCGCAGTTAGGTCTTTGAGCTGCCACTACTGTTACTGCTATGCTGAAGTTACGAGCCGATTGTTCTTATGCGGCGACCCGCTGCTTAGCAGGTCAGCGGCGCCAGATTGGAATCTTATGAACAAGAGTCTCGTGTTAATCATATTGTAAAGACATTTCTCTTTCGCTAGTAACAAAGAAACTGCTTAATTATTTTACGAGCTGATTATATGCCGCAGCGAAGCGGCCGAGCGCATTGAGGCGCCAAGTCCCGATGCGCGAGGCCATTCCCCGTCTGGGTTCCAATCCCCCCTCGTGCATGGATGTTTGTGCCGTCTTTAGTATAAGGTAGATCATAAGTAGTTTGTAAGTTTAGGAACTGATGTCCCCGCAGTTAAATCCCATAAGCTTAAGAAACATTTGATTTTCTCTCTCTCTCTCTCTCTCTCTCTCTCTCTCTCTCTCTCTCTCTCTCTCTCTCTCTCTCTGATTATATACAGTCCATTTCCACCACATTGCTCCTCTTCCACTTTCAAATTAATACGAGCCTACTCATTTTATTTCTTGTGCAATTGCTTTCGCATTTAATTGCTTCGATTATATAAAGTGTAAAAATAAGTCATTGACTAATAAATTCAATATGCTTTATTAAAAAACTGGCCCCCCTCCAGAACAAAATCCTGGCTGCGCTACTGTTAATTCATGTGTTTTCTATGTTTCCATTACAGGACATGGTTTTAAAAAATCTGAGTTTCAAAACACTATTTTGTGAAAAATAGTTAGTCATTGTAAGATTTATCACAACTACTCAAAAACAAAGATAAACTGGGAATGAACATTATATATGAAGCAGTTAGAGCGAACAGACTGAGATGGTGGGGTCATGTCACACGCATGGGAGAAGCAAGGTTACCTAAGAGACTCATGAGCTCGGCAGCGGAGGGTAAGAGGAGTCCGAGGTAGACCAAGAAGAAAGTACTTAGATTCGGTGCAGAATGATTTTGAAGTAAAAGGCGTAACATCAGACGAGGCATCAATGTTAGCATTGTATAGGGGATCATGGAGGAATTTTGTTAGAGGTACTATGCTCCAGACTGAACGCTGAAAGGCATAATCAGTCTGATGATGACTCGAAAACAGAAACTTGGAGTTTTATTGTTGAGGTGGAGCGTTATGGCACCTAAAAATTTTAGAAACTAAACTCTGCCATGATGGAGGTTTTCTGCACGAGCTCCCTAACGCGTACTGGTCCAGTTCGGTTCTACTTTTGTCGACGCTACGTGCAGACAGTAGCAGCAGAGGCCGGTAGACGGCGAGGCCTAGATCCCGCGAGCGCGCACACAGTGTGCAGCGGTAATGGGAGCGAGTCGTGAGCGGCATGGCGACGCCTGCCGTTTCCTGGGCGCTGGCGACCTCCCAGCCGCAGAGGCGCCGAAAGCGAAACCCTGGCCAGCAAAAGTGTTGCTGCACGTCTTACCCAAGTTCCCGCCGGCCTTACATAACGGAGAAAACGCGCTGCACCGCGTGCGTGCACAGCCGGGCCGCTGCAACCTGGAATCCCTGATACAGGACAAGGCTGCATTATGCACCATTTTAGTTCTGCATCCGAGGTAACGTTCTCTGACTCTTTATAGGACAAAACTTTTTGTCTGAAAATTTTAAAGGTAATATTTTTATTGAAACTTCCTGGCAGAATAAAACTTTGTGTCGGAACCGGTGGTGGTGGTGGTGGTGGACATGAGGGACCAAACAACGAGGTCATCAGTCCCTTCAACCCCAAATTTTATACGCCACGGAACCCAACGAAAAATAGGTGAAAGCCAAAAGACCATTACACTAGGAAGTAAAATCGACTCGCCAACAAGACTAAGACCAACCCAGGGCAGCAAATGCTACAGTGTCCGATCCCACAGCTCTGGAAGCGACCTCTAGCCTAAACCACAAGGTACTAATGGCACAGTGGTCAACGTATCATAGCTCCAGAGCAGGGAGAAATAAAACTACATTAAAATGTAAAAGAGTGGGGGGGGGGGCTGATGGGGATAAGGCTCTAAACCCCACAAATAGCCAAGAATCACAAACCCACTCACCCCGACCAAGCGAGTCCTAGAGCTGACAATAAAATCTACTTTTACGGAGTAAGGCAAGGACGCGATCAACCATCTGTGGGTCATCCGCCAAAACTGAAGGCAATGCAGGTGGTAGGCCATAGTCGCCACGAAGTGTCGAATGGAGAGGACATTCAGTCAGAATATGAGACACGGATTGTACGGCTCCACAATCACAATGTGGTGGATTGTCATTTTGTAAAAGAAATCCATGGGTCAGCCTGCAGTGTCCAAGACGGAGGCGACAGAGGACAATTGATTCTCTCCGGGAAGGGCGTAAAGATGGACTCCAAGCTGCAGTCGTATCTTTGATGGTGCGGAGTTTATTGGAAGGGGCAGTAGCTTTCCAACTGCTATCCCATGAGGAGTGAAGCAAAGATCTGATCTGCACCCGCAGATCCGCACCCGGAATTTGAAAGGGAGACGGGCAGCGAGTAATTGCCGATCTAGCCAACTGGTCAGCTACTTCATTCCCTGTAATACCAACATGGCTTGGCACCCAGAGAAAGGTGTGCCGGAACCGGGATCCGAACCTGGCACCTTTGCCTTTCGCGGGCAAGCGCTCCACCGACTGAGCTATCCCGACACGACTCACGATCCCTCCTCACAACATTACTTGCGTCAGTACCTCGTCTCCTAATTTCCAAACTTCACAGAAGTTCTCCTGCGAACCTTGCAGAACTAGCACTCCTGGAAGAAAGGATTTAATGGAGACTTGACTTAGCCGCAGTTTAAGGGATGTTTCCAGAATGAAACTTATTCACTCTACTACTGGCTGAAGTAGTCAGGTCGGGATAGCTCAGTCGGTGGAGCGCTTGCCCGCGAAAGGCAAAGGTCCCGGTTCGAGTCCCGGATCCGGCACAGAATTTTAATCTGCCAGGAAGTTTCATATCAGCGCACACTCCGCTGCAGAGTGAAAGTCTCATTCTGGTATATTTTCACTGCTTCCCAGCCGCGCGGGAGTAGCCGAGCGGTCTGAAGCACCACGACGCGGAAGGCGAGGCCTCCCGCGTCGGTTGTTAGAATCCTCCCTCGGGCATGGATGTGTGTGTTGCCCTTAGGTTAGTTTAACTTGTTTAAGTAGTTTGTAAGTCTAGCGACTTTGTTTTGGTCCCATAAGATGTTTTTTTTTTTTTTTTTTGCATCCCATTTAACTTAGAGGCATGTAATATACTCAGAATTACATATTTTTGTAAACATTTGTTCCACTTTTTGGGCAACAGCACTCATTTAAATTTATACATAAAGAACAGTCTAGAGTGCAATAATTTATTGTTTTGGACTAGTTTCGGTCTTCTTTTAGACCGTCGTCAGAAATTTTAGTTCCATTGATGTTGTGGAGCTGGCAGGTAACTTGGAGCCTGCCTGTCAGACAACTGGAATCCAGTCACAAGAAGATCACACAGGTATCGGATTTTAGAATATCGCTATATTTATGGTACGTGAAGTTTAGAATTCAAATAACTACCAACCAACGCGATTCGACGCAACTTTCAAAAATTCTCGAGAAAATCGAAATCGAAGTTTTGGAAGTATAGGTAAGTACCATTTATTACAACAGTTGCAGCATCTGACGGTGTAGCACAGGTGGTAGCGTTCTGGCATCAACACAGAGTCGATGGTTCGAATCCCGCTGTGACAGGATTTCCTTCTCAAATTCAGTTATACAAAAAATTTTGGGATCTCTAATTCCACGAGTTACGTCAGTTTTCGTTTACGTGTATGTAGCCGAACTGAAAATCTTGTCATCTAGAACTATGGTTGAGTAGGTTAGTTGCATGGAAAGCCATTAGTAGCTATCGAGATAAGTTTCGAGAAACAGCTACGCAGCTTTTCACTAATTGAACAATCGAAGACTACCTTCGTCAACTAATAGTGAAGCCAACACTGTAAAAAATGTAACGTTCTTTCGATTGAAACCATCATTATCAAAGACCTTTTGTAAAATACAGACTATTACAAATAAAAAAGTGAACTTTTTTGTAAACATTACCATTAGATTTTAATATTGTGTAAGTTTTCGAACACAACGAAAAAAATTAACTGGTAACGGCAGGATTCGAACCATTGATCCAACAGTTTCAAGGCCTGAACGCTACCACCTGAGCTACATCGACAGATGCAACTTTTTTTGATTATTGGTTCTTACATGTACTTGCAAAACTTCAAAGTCGATTTTCTCGAGAATTTTTGAGAGTTGCGTCGAATCGATTTGGCTGATAGTTATTTGAATTCTGAACTTTAAGTACTATAAATATAGAGAAATTCTAAAATCCGATACCTTTGTGGTCTCCTTGTCAGACAGAACTGGACTATGACAAATACGAAATCTAATAAGTCATCAGAACCGTCTGTTACGGTAAATCGTCAACACAGGAGTTCACAGTTAGTTGTTGGAGGGCAAGGGGGAGTGGAGAGAGAAGCGTTGGAGGGGGGAAGACACGCATCACGAGATAAGCGTGCCTTATCGGTCAAACGGGAAAACAGTCAACTCGCGTCTAAATGTAGCAGGTAAAAATACTGCGAATAACCTTCGCAGAGTGCAGCGTATGCAAGGTTGTTTCTTACTATCTCCGGGATTTTAAAGGACAACTGCGCAAAACCTTCAAGGCGTACAGGAAATAGACGCAATGCAGCTACTCTCCCTTTACAGGTGTCGACATGAGCACCGATTGTGAGTTCAACACGTGCGTATCGTTCAATGAATTCGCTGATACAAATTGCCTGGGAAAGCTCAATGCGACACGCTCTGGAAAACCGATCTCCGAGTTCCCTACCTGCATGCGCCACCTAATCCGATACGTCAGAGCGGAAAGAAGGAAAATTAATATTGGACGACCCGTCGACATCGTGGTTATAGGAACGGGGGACACGCTCTGACACTTTTTGTCAGGAATGGGGAAGGAACTCGTCCGTGCCCCAGGAACCATCCCGGCATGTTCCAGGAGAGATTTAGGGAAATTACGGAAAACCTAAATCAGGTTGGCCGAAGGCGGGTCTGAACCCTAGTGCTGCCGAATGTGTTACCACTGCGCCACCTCTTGCTCGGTGCGGCAGTATGTGGCGAACGACTTGTCCACATGTTCTGACGTCTCATCCCAAGTGCAACCACGCCATGCAGTAAATTATTGATTAATTCTCATGTGCGTTGTATCTCTGTACACAGGGTGCTACAAAAAGGTACGGCCAAACTTTAAGAAAACATTCCTCACCCACACAAAGGAAGAAAATATGTTATGTGGACATGTGTTCGTAAACGCTTAATTTCCATGTTAGAGCTCATTTTATTACTTCTCTTCAAATCACATTAATCATGGAATGCACAGCAACAGAACGTACCAGCGTGACTTCAAAAACTTTGTTACAGGAAATGTTCAAAATGTCCTCCGTTAGCGAGGATACATGCATCCACCCTACGTCGTATGGAATCCCTGATGCAGCCCTGGAGAATGGCGTATTGTACCACAGCCGTCCACAATACGAGCACGAAGAGCCTCTACATTTGGTACCGGGGTTGCGTAGACAAGAGCTTTCAAATGCCCCCATAAATGAAAGTCAAGAGGATTGAGGTCAGGAGAGCGTGGAGGCCATGGAATAAGTCCGCCTCTACCAATCCATCGGTCACCGAATCTGTTGTTGAGAAGCGTACGAACACGTCGACTGAAATGTACAGGAGCTCCATCGTGCATGAACCACATGTTGTGTCGTACTTGTAAAGGCACATGTTCTAGCAGCATAAGTAGAGTATCCCGTATGAAATCATGATAACGTGCTCCAGTGAGCGTAGGTGGAAGAACATGAGGCCCAATCAAGACATCATCAACAATTCCTGCCCAAACGTTCACAGAAAATCTCTGTTGATGACGTGATTGCACAATTCCGTGCGGATTCTCGTCAGCCCACACATGTTGATTGTGAAAATTTACAATTTGATCACGTTGGAATGAAGCCTCTTCCCGAAATACTAAAATGAGTTGTAACATGGAAATGAAACGTATGCCCACATAACATATTTTCTTTGTGTGTGAGGAATATTTCCTGAAAGTTCCAACCCTCGTATACAGGTTGTTACAAAAGTAACACCCTGTATACGATGGTTGGAAGTTAAATAGTGGCAACAATTTAGTCACAACCGATACTAAAGCGTTACATGTTTGCACCTGTTACTGTCCATCGAAGTAGTCACCAGTGTTGTGTAGAACCCGTTGCTAGCGATGTGGAAGGTGTACTACTGTATACCGGTGGCAGAGACTGTTCTATTGGTGGTGCGAATGGAGCGGTCTACTGCCTGTCGAATCTCTGGAACAGTTCTGAAGCGAATGCCACTAAGTGGTTCCTTCATCTAGGGGATCAAATCAAAGTCACGGGGACTTAAGTTCAGGAAGTATGGTGTATGGTACAGTACTTCCAGTCCCATCGACCCAACATAGCAGCCAAAGCTTGGGCTAATCCGGTTTCATGGGCGAGCTGACGAATCGTCTCGCACCGATCACTGTCCATTAACGCGGCAACAATACCTATTTCTTCTGAGACGTTAGGACAACCTGTCCGATGCATGTCTGCCACACAGTTTGCCGACCTTCGTTGAAGACTTTTGCTCTATTCTGTACGGCAATGCCGATTAACCGCACGCCTTTTGAAGACCTTGCTGACACTGTCTTCTTGTACGACCTCTGGCACAGTCGATCTTCATCCAGATCCATTCTTCCTGCTTCGAAAACATGGTGACGCTGCTCACAAGTGACTGTGTCTCCCTTGACTGTGCGCACGCCGGTGACTTGGGACAGGCGAGTCAATTTGCTCGGAGATAAGGTAGTTATGTCAACAACGTGTGCTTTCAGCGACAATAGTAGATGCCATTGCATCTTGTCTCAAAAATCAAATGTTCAAATGTTTGTTAAGCTTAAGGGACTTAACTACGGGGTCATCAGTCCCTAAACTTACAAACTACTTATGAACTACCTACAACTAAGGACGGCACAAATATCCATGCCCGAGGGGGGATTCGAACCCCCGACCGTAGTGGCCGTGCTGACCGTGACTGGAGCGCCTCAGTCACCTCGGCCACCGCGGCCGGCCATCTTGTCTCCATAGCAATGTTGTCACTATTTAACTTCCAAAACTCGTATTTTAGTTTTCAAGCGGTGATCATGCGATACCCTCTAAGTACTTGTGGAATAACTCTGCACTGTTGTGTGTTGACATTTCTTGAAACTTAAAAAATTCTTACTTCTCAGTTTTTTCCACAGCGCTGAAATATATACTATGGCGACAAATGAAAATGTTTGCCGCCCTCTAACTGCCAAGAATTTAGAAATTTCTATTTTGTAATTAAATTAGTGTTCAGTTGTCAGTGCACATTTAGGAAAGAACAAGACACCACAAATATAATTTTCGGAAACAGACCTAAAGAGAACTTTATTATTCTAATGTTTGTAAATTGAAAAAATATGCTAGCTGCAAGAAAGATTGAAACACAGCGAATTTAGAATCACTCTATTACCGAGTTTAGAGTTACTTTTCTTTCAAGCCATACTCAATAGAATTGCGTCGTACAAAATGTATGGCATACAGTTTCTTTTAATGTCTTATTTTTTCCATCTAATAGAGAGAAAGAGAGATAACAATTATCCCACGTGTTACACATAAGTGAAGGTTATTCTTATTTTTACACTAGCTGAGTTTACGGCCTTCACTTTTGAATGAATGATTAATCTTGTAAAAAAGTTTAACGGATTTCTTTTAGTACTCATGTGGACGACTTCTCACTTCTCATTATTTAGAGTCCATTGCTAATTTTTACACCATAGTGATATTTAGATCATTCTGCAGTTGGTTTTGATCTTCAAATGATTTTACTAGACGATAAATGACTGCGTCATCTGCAAGCAACCTATGAGAACTGCTTAGATTTTCTCCCAAATCGTTCATGTAAATAACGAACACCAGAGGACCAATGACACTACACTGTGGATATCACGTCTGTTTTCGTCGATACCTTACCATCGATTACTACAAACTGTGTCCTCTCTGACAGGAAATCCCCTATCCAGTTCACTGTAACCTCAGAAACAGTGGACCTAGGTATGTTTAAGAGTGTGGAACTCTCGCGTTCATACTTCTGACAAGTGACACCGTACCATCTGACCACGCTCGAAGTCCGCGAGTTCTGCGGAACGCTCCATTCTACTATCTCACGACGTCTAATGATTAAGGTATTGAGGTTGCCAATATGGAGTAAATGGCAGTAGGTAGCAGAACAATGCACCTAATACGAAAAACGTATGTTTTAGGGGTGTCTGATACTTTTGACAACATAATGTGTCTCAGAGGTTATGACTATTTTTCTTCTTTCCTACCTTCTTCCTCTTCCTTCTCCCCCTAGTCTCCTTCCTTCCTCTTCCTTCTCCCCCTAGTCTCCTTCCTTCCTCTTCCTTCTCCCCCTAGTCTCCTTCCTTCCTCTTCCTTCTCCCCCTAGTCTCCTTCCTTCCTTCCTTCTTCCTCCTCCTCCTCCTCCTCGTCTCCTTCCTTCCTTCCTTCCTTCCTCCTCCTCCTCTCCTTCCTTCCTTCCTTCCTCCTCCTCCTCTCCTTCCTTCCTTCCTTCCTTCCTTCCTTCCTTCCTTCCTTCCTTCCTTCCTTCCTTCCTCCTCCTCGTCTCCTTCCTTCCTTCCTTCCTTCCTTCCTTCCTCCTCCTCGTCTCCTTCCTTCCTTCCTTCCTTCCTTCCTTCCTCCTCCTCGTCTCCTTCCTTCCTTCCTTCCTTCCTTCCTTCCTCCTCCTCGTCTCCTTCCTTCCTTCCTCCTCCTCGTCTCCTTCCTTCCTTCCTCCTCCTCGTCTCCTTCCTTCCTTCCTCCTCCTCCTCCTCCTCCTCCTCCTCGTCTCCTTCCTTCCTTCCTTCCTCCTCCTCCTCCTCGTCGTCTCCTTCCTTCCTTCCTTCCTTCCTTCCTCCTCCTCGTCTCCTTCCTTCCTTCCTTCCTTCCTTCCTTCCTTCCTCCTCCTCCTCCTCCTCCTCGTCTCCTTCCTTCCTTCCTTCCTCCTCCTCCTCCTCCTCGTCTCCTTCCTTCCTTCCTTCCTTCCTTCCTCCTCCTCCTCCTCGTCTCCTTCCTTCCTTCCTCCCTCCTCCTTCTCCTCCTCCTCCTCGTCTCCTTCCTTCCTTCCTCCCTCCTCCTCCTCCTCCTCCTCCTCCTCGTCTCCTTCCTTCCTTCCTCCCTCCTCCTCCTCCTCGTCTCCTTCCTTCCTTCCTTCCTCCTCCTCCTCCTCGTCTCCTTCCTTCCTTCCTTCCTTCCTCCTCCTCCTCGTCTCCTTCCTTCCTTCCTTCCTTCCTTCCTTCCTCCCTCCTCCTCCTCGTCTCCTTCCTTCCTTCCTTCCTCTCTCCTCCTCCTCCTCATCCTCGTCTCCTTCCTTCCTTCCTCCTCCTCCTCGTCTCCTTCCTTCCTCCCTCCTCCTCCTCGTCTCCTTCCTTCCTTCCTCCCTCCTCCTCCTCGTCTCCTTCCTTCCTTCCTTCCTTCCTCCCTCCTCCTCCTCGTCTCCTTCCTTCCTTCCTTCCTTCCTTCCTTCCTTCCTTCCTCCCTCCCTCCTCCTCCTCGTCTCCTTCCTTCCTTCCTTCCTTCCTCCTCGTCTCCTTCCTTCCTTCCTCCTCCTCCTCGTCTCCTTCCTTCCTTCCTCCTCCTCCTCCTCGTCTCCTTCCTTCCTTCCTCGTCTCCTTCCTTCCTTCCTTCCTTCCTTCCTTCCTCCCTCCTCCTCCTCCTCCTCCTCGTCTCCTTCCTTCCTTCCTCCTCCTCCTCCTCCTCCTCGTCTCCTTCCTTCCTCTTCCTTATTTCTCCTCCTTTTTCCTCCTCTTCTTCCTCTTACTCCCATACAACTTCTTCCTTCTTTCGTACTTAAAGCGTGTTCAGTTTTTGATGGGCTATCGGCTGCGTCATCGTACCACTAAATCTGAAGATGGCGCTAGCTGGAACTTCAGTTATAAACACAGCCTCAATAAACACATTTCAACATAAATGACTGTACGCCCTATGTACAGTTCCATCACAGTCCCGCAAGACTCTTAACAGCACTTGTAATTGTATGAAGTACAACATCAGAGCATCCCTATACTGTGAGAGTGGTTTGGTCGCCTCTCACGACGGACCAGTGTTAGCCGTCGCACCCTCGGCCACACACCGCTGCCACGGGCGCCTGCAGCGTGGCGTGCTCCGCGGCCGTATCGGACGGTCCGTTCTAGGCTCCCGGCCGCTCCCTTCGCCCTTGGCCTCTTTATTTGGATCAATGCACGTTTCACCGAAAACTGGACATCACTCAAATCCGAGTTGGAATTACTCCCACATCTAAACTCGTCTGCGGAACACACTTCCAACACTAGTACTGCCACGCCGTTTCCTTGAAGACGCCGCAGTGCTGTAAATCGACTGACGCTGTCATGTTTCCGTCACACGGATTATTTATTTTGTGTAGTTACACAGCGGAAACCTTGCCTTTCATTAACAGTCGTACCGCGTGTTGTTCTCAACAACAACAATACACTGGAGAAACGGGGGGGGGGGATTATTGATACCTTCCAACACTACATTACTATGAACAGGCTTATCTGTGAGCAGAACTAACTTTTCTCAAAACGTAGCAGTGATTGAGAGTTTGTCAAGGTGTAAGTTAGTTCGACAAATGGCAATGATTCCCAGACAGGATACTTGGAAAATTTCCGAATATATTAGCCATGTTTCAGCTTTGTCGCATTACTTTAAGGCTTACGGCTGGAATGAGTAATTATACACCGAAAAACGGCAGTTGTGGGTTTTTCTTCGTTGCGATCGTTCTACGAGTTTACATGTACTACGAGTTTATGTCTTGGAAGTCTCTTCAGGTTTGTTGGCGGATCCTAAATGAGATTGCCGGCCGCGGTGGCCGAGGGGACTGAGGCGCTTCAGTCACGTTCTGCACGGCCGCTACGGTCGGGGGTCGAATCCCCCCTCGGGCATGGATATATGTGCCGTCCTTAGTCTTAGCTACTTCATAAGTAGATTGTAAGTTTAGGGACTGATGAACCCCGTAGTTAAGTCCCATAAGCTATACAAACATTTGAACAATTTCTAAATGAGATTACGACCAATAACTTCGCCGGGAAAGCCTACAAAGACCTTCCTTTTGATCTATTTATCAATTATAATACGTAGTGTTTTAAACTTTTTTTCAAATTTTTACATGCTTTAATTGATGGCAATCTTATGTTTCAGCATAATAATAGTATATCCATGTATATGCTTCGCAAATCGCGAAATTTTTCCGACGTCTGCTGCTCCTGTAAGATGGACAAACGATCTGCAACACATGAAAATTTGTGCCGGACTGAGACTCGGGTCCAAGTCCCGGTCAGGCACAAATTTTCATGTGTTGCAGATCGTTTGTCCATCTTACAGGAGCGATTTGCGAAGCATATTCATGGATATATTTATCTGTGTTGCGGACCACCGCCAACGTGTTCCCTTGGAACAGGCATAATAATAATAATAATTTGCATATATAAAATTCATGTACACTGGTTCACAATGTTCAAATGTTTGTAGAGCTTATGGGACTGAACCACGGGGTCATCAGTCTCTAAACCTAGAAACTACTTATGAACTAGCTTATACTAAAGACGGCACAAACATCCATGCCAGAGGGGGGATCGAACCCCCGACCGAAGCGGCCGTGCAGACTGTGACTGACAAGCCGCAGATTTTTCTAAACACTGCTCAGAACAGATATTTGAATGTTGTGTAGGAGTTGTTAATGTTAATGGAACTAAACTAGTAATAGTTGTTATTTATAGATCCCCTGACTCAGATTTTAAAATGTTTCTGCCCAAGCTGGAATTGGTTCTGGGTTCACTGTATAGGAAGTATAAAAATTTAATTGTGTGTGGAGATTTCAACATTAATTGTGTAGGTGATAGCTCAAGGAAAAGTCAGCTGTTAGATCTATTTAATTCCTATAACATGATGCAAACAGTATTTTTTCCAACGAGAGTGCAAGGAAATAACAGTTCTACCATTGACAATATTTTTGTTCATTCTTCATTATTAGAGGGGCACTCTGTCAGCAGAATAGTAAATGGCCTATCAGACCACGATGCCCAACTTTTAATTCTAAAAAGTCTTTGTTCTCAAACAAATGTTAAACATAAATATCAACTACTCAGAAAAGTTAATCCAGTTGCAATTGAGACCTTTTTAAGCCTAATTAAGGAACAAGAATGGCAGGATGTTTATAGTGCTGATAATGCAGATGATAAATATAATGCTTTTCTGAACACATTTATTATGCTGTTTGAAAGTTGCTTTCCGCTAGAACGCTCAAAACAGGGTACTTTCAGTAACAGACAGCCAGGGTGGATGACAAAGGGGATAAGAGTATCATGTAGAACTAAGCGGGAGTTGTATCAAAATGTTAGAAGCAGTCAGAATGAAGATGCAGTAGCTCATTACAAACAGTACTGTAAGGTTCTGAAAAATGTCATTAAGAATGCAAAAAGTATGTGGTACGCAAAAAGAATAGCAAACTCTCGGGATAAAATTAAAACTATCTGGTCAGTCGTGAAGGAAGTGTCTGGTCAGGAGCAGCAGGTAGAAGATATAACGTCAGTGCGTAGTAGGAATGTTTCTGTTACTGACAAGTTAGATATATGTGCAATATTCAATAATCACTTTCTGAATATAGTAGAGGAACTAAACAAAACTCTAGTTTCTACAGGTAATCATACAACGTTTTTAGAAAATGCGTTTCCGAGGCTGTTGCCTGAAATGATCCTTCATGATACTTCCATAGGTGAGATTGAGTCAATAATTAAATCACTAAAGACTAAGGACTCTTGTGGGTATGATGGGGTATCTAGCACAATTCTAAAGTACTGTTCTCCATATGTTAGCCCAGTACTAAGCCATATTTGTAATTTTTCCTTTCAGAATGGTCAGTTTCCTAACAGATTAAAGTACTCAGTAGTGAAACCGCTTTATAAAAAAGGAGAAAGGGATAATGTAGACAACTATAGACCTATTTCTATGCCATCGGTTTTTTCCAAAGTTATTGAAAAGGCTGTATATTCAAGATTAATTGATCATTTCAGTTCACATAATTTCCTGTCAAACGTACAGTTTGGTTTTAGAAGTGGTTTAACGACCGAAAACGCTATATTTTCGTTTCTCTGTGAGGCACTTGATGGGTTAAATAAGTGGCTACGGACATTAGGCGTCTTCTTTGATTTAACTAAAGCGTTTGATTGTGTTGATCACAAAATATTGTTGCAGAAGTTGGAACATTATGGAATACGGGGAGTAGCCCACAACTGGTTCACCTCTTACTTTAATAATAGACAACAGAAGGTAATTCTCCGCAGTGTAGAAAATGGCTATGACGTGCAATCCCAATGGGGCACAATTAAGTATGAGAAGCCCCAGGGGTCTGTTTTGGGACCATTGCTGTTTCTTATTTATATAAATGATATGCCTTCGAGTATAACAGGTGATTGTAAAATATTTTTGTTTGCTGATGATACCAGCTTGGTAGTGAAGGATGTTGCTCGTAATATTGACACAGTATCAAATAATGCAGTTCAGGAGATAAGTTCATGGCTAATAGAAAACAAGTTGATGTTAAATCACAGTAAAACTCAGTTTTTACAATTTCTAACACATAATTTGACGAAATCTGACATTATGATTACACATAATGGACATGTGATAAGTGAGACTGAACAGTTCAAATTTCTAGGTGTTCATATAGACAGTAAGCTGTCATGGAAAGCCCATGTTCAGGATCTTGTTCCAAAACTAAATTCTGCTATATTTACCATTAGAACAATATCTGAGATAAGTGATTTTTCAACACGAAAAGTAGTCTACTTCGCTTACTTTCACTCACTTATGACGTACGGCATTGTTTTTTGGGGTAACTCGCCTGATGCAAAAAGGATATTTCTGGCTCAAAAACGGGCGGTTCGAGCAATATCTGGTGTAAGTTCGCGAACGTCATGTCGACCCCTTTTCAGTAGTCTGGGAATTTTGACTCTGGCGTCACAATACGTTTTTTCTTTAATGTCGTTTGTTGTTAATAATATCAGCCTATTCCCACGAGTTAGTAGCTTTCACTCGGTGAATACTAGACAGATGTCTAATCTACATTTGCACCACACCACCTTAACACTTGTGCAGAAAGGGGTGCAGTATTCTGCGGCATCCATTTTCAATAAGCTGCCACAAGAACTTAAGAATCTTAGCACTAATCCACATGCTTTCAAATCTAAATTGAAGAGTTACCTCGTGGCTCACTCCTTTTATTCTGTCGAGGAACTCCTAGAAAAGTTAAAGAATTAAGCTAATTTATTTTTTCTTTATTGATTCTTTTCACTTTGTCTTAAGATTGTCGTGTGCAAAGGACTACTTAAAATTTTTCTATTACCATTATTGTGTAACAATTAATGTATTGACTTGTTCCATGACCATGGAGTCTTACTCCTGAAGTGGGTCCTATGGAACAGAAAAAAACAAATAAATAAATAATAAATAAATACCGCTCGGCCACTACGGCCGGCATGTACACTGGTTAAAAGAACCTGTTCAAATTACATTTTATAGAAAGGGGGCTATTAACAGAGAGAAATATTTGAATAAATATGGATATGAAAGTTAATGTGTTCAAGGATTGCGTCAAGAACACGATCACATTGTGTCTCTAGTCCTAGTAACAACTTTTAATGTTCACCGTTTTTGTTTGGAAACAGTCGCGGAAAAGCGTGGGAACTGTTTACATATCACTGTTACTTATTCACACGTTGTTCGCCTCCCTCTGATGCGCATCTAGTGGTCTCCGCCACCTAAGTGTAACTGGACGCTGTGCTGACGTGGGGCTAACGTGGCACTGCGCTTTCTGCTTCGTGTATCGCTGGGATCTTTGTTGCAACGCGTCTTCTGTAGCACACCACTCGCATTCACATCTTGCGCAACAGTAGATGCCCTTGGCTGCACTTCGCTATTTGTACTTACTCTCCTATGGTGACGCTGTGCAGAATGAGAGAGATTTATTATTTGTCCATCCCTAGCAAGTAAGTCTCTTTCAAACCGTGAAATGGCGTTAGCGATTTTGTCCATTTCGGTTCATCATTTTTTTCTTTTAAGTTCATATAATGATCCGTCAGTGTCTATTGGTTTCCTAATCCCATTATTCTGTGGTTGGATGTTTCCGTAACCTTGGAATGTTGGGCAGTATCACCGCATCCCTTACAAAGCATTACAGAAATGCGTGCGCATTATTATCATGGTCGCACCAGCGCCTAAGACGGCACCTTCCGTGCCATGGACACCTGAACTTCTTTGTTCTCTCGACGTGTGAGATCTAGTGCTGTTAGGAAAGAATCGTATGGAATGCTTCATTGCTACCAACAGCAGAACTACCTTCAGCAGCTGTTTGTGGGGAGTTGTGTATGGTCTCCTGATATTTAATTGAAATGACCAGTGGTCGAAATTAGTTAATATACGAGGCATATATTACATAGCAAAAAATAAATGAATGAATTAATTAATTAATTAAAAAATAAAAATAAAGTTCTAAAAGCAATTCACTTGGGCTGTGGATCCAAATACACAAATCACAATAAACAAACATAAAAATAACTGTAACAAGTAGCAGCAGTGTCGGCATTTTCTCCTCTTTCCTGAACTTATTCCGTAACTTCCCGGTGTTGTTACGTTTCTCTGGATTCGCTAACGATAAAGGAAGCCCTTCCTGGCATCACACCCTCCCTCCCTCCCTCTCGAATCGCAAGTTGTGTGTCCGAACTATCTAAGTCTATTAAAATTGTGAGAATATGTTCCAAGTTTTTGCGACTCTTTCAGTCAGGTAGCACGTGGTACCAGCCTGCTGTGGGATATCACTAAACGCATGCAGGTCGGCACATCGGCCTATGCCGTTAAACCACGCACATTTATTCCTTTGCTTCTTTGGGAAGTAACAATCCCGCAGGGCTCCACAATGTTAAAAAAGAAAGCTGTGTAGTTAGTGTCGGCATGGAGTTTTTTTAATTGTAGCTTTAAATGTATATTCGTAAAATGGTATACATACAGCTTGGCACACTACAATACATTACTGGACTTTATTTCCTCTCTCCGACCTACAGTTTAACGCTGTCTCGGAGTCACTGTGTGACTTTGCATTTTTCACAGTGTCGCGAACGAGTTGTCCGTGTGTCGCCTTTGCGCGTTGCGAGCGTTCATCAAACGCCTGCTGCAATATTAAGATCGGTCCCCACTAATGGCTTCCCTACGGAGAAGTGCGACTTAGCGTCAGGCTTACGGTAGCTGCTGAGAGTCCTCGTCCACACCGCAGCGGTAGCTGCCATTGGTTACCGCTAGCTAGCTAGCGTTTTCCTGCTTCCAGGTGGGAACGCCAGTTCCACTTGCACCTCCGTCTACTCGGAAAACGATTGCCGCTGCCGCTCCCTAGTGAAACTTGTGACGTAACGGACTAGTACCAGACTTGTCAGAGGATGAGTTATGCGCCAAAGAGACGTCACATAACAGAGTGAGGCTGCTGAGTATGTTATGCGAGGGTCACCTCTATTGGTTTCACGTATTTAAAATACTATTAATAAAAACTCTTACACAGGGAAATCCAAAGACCACTACGGTCGGGGGTTCGAATCCCTCCTCGGGCATGGATATTTGTGCCGTTTTTAGTTGTAGGTAGTTCATAAGTAGTTTGTAAAGTCCCTTAAGCTTCATAAACATTTGAAATCCAAAGAAACCACCACTAAGTTCAAGAGTTGTGTATTTTTTCCCTTTTAACAACCAACCATACATGGAGTACATAGATGGTGCAGAGGACATGCAGAAAACCTGAAGTCCTAGAGGACAAGGTTGGAGGATGTGAACCATGGAAATATGAACTTCTGCATCTCTGGTTCGTTGTTCTCTGGTCCGAGAACGAGCGTCTGATCTTAAAGGTCCACGTCACTGATGGTGTAGTTAACACAATATTAAAGAAAGTTAGGATTTTTTTTTTTTTTTTTTTTTTTTAAGGTATTCTGTTATCCACATTATATATTGCGGGCAGTCGTCCAACCCCTCATGACAGATTCCTCAGAATCGTGGGTTCAAATGTTCACATGTTTGTATGGCTTATGGGATTTAGCTGCGGGGTCATCAGTCCCTAAACTTACAAACTACTTACGAACTAGTTAATACTAAGAACGGCACAAATATCCATGCCCGAGGGGGGATTCGAACCCCGACCGTAGTGGCCGTGCAGACCGTGACTGGCGCGCCTCAGTCCCCTCGGCCACCGCGTCAGAATCGTGGGACCAGCTCAGTCGTGTACCAACTATTTCTTTAGTAGCGGGGGCGGCGGCAAGTAAACCTGTTTACTGCCTTCGCCTGTCTTTGATCTGGGGGGAGGGGGCGAGGTCATGGAACTTTCATGTACCCGAGTTGTTCCAGTTTCCTTTTCATTTTCTAACAATAAAAGCGGTTGCGTCTTTTTTATATGTAATAGCGACCTTCCGAAAAATAGGACGAAAGAGGTCAGAATGTAGTAGTTGTTACAAGATGCTTCAGCCAAAGGCAAAAATAGTTGTCATCAAAAATATTGAGGGAGGGGGGGGGGGGGCAGAAATCGTGTCTTGCCCCTCAGAAGTTTCAATTGGGAGGGGGGGGTGGCGGAGGGGCGACTGTTACTCCTGCTCCCCTCTCTACCAACATTTGATTTTGAACTCCTACCCCCCCCCCCCCTCCGCCCCATGGACCAGCTGAAGCTTGCTCGACTCCGAGTGCAACCGCGTGGGTGACGTGTTCCTTCCCTTATGCCCTTTAAATAAGTGTTGCCACCACTTCCTTGTTTGAGTGGCGGCCCTTTGCTCCAAGGTCTTCGCTCAGCGTACCGAAGCAGAGGGGACTGCTGAGCTATGAATTCACACGAGTGCGAGTTGGCACCTGCGTGCTTACAGCAGGCCTGATGCAAGTGCGTCACTGGAAACCTCGTCGTGCCCACCAGAGCTCCACTGGATCAGGTAACAGCCGCCTCCAGTGGCGTCAGTCTGGCGACCAACACAGCCATTTCCAGGGACTAAGAGGAACCCTGTGGGACCCAAAACGAGCTGCACATGCCTTTAGACAGAATGTCAACTGTCAGCTGGCGCTTCTGGTTTCGTCTCTCGGTTTCTCTTATTTTACCCGGAGGCGAAGCCAGGACTTTGGGGGGAGGAGGAGCACTGAGTCTATCCGGGTCCCAAGCTGCACCTGACTGTGGCGAAGATATCGAGATTCGTGTAACGGCAGATTAACAAGACTGATCTCTCTCTCTCTCTCTCTCTCTCTCTCTCTCTCTCTCTCTCTCTCTCTCTCTCTCTCTGCTGGTACTACGAAAGAAGTTTCCACACCCTTTGGTTGCGAGCTGGTTGGCGAGTCTCGGTCTCTACCACCGCTGTTTTCGTGGATTTTCCAGTTTCCGGTAGCTTCCCGCGTCCGGTAGCAGTTTCTCGCCTCATGACTGCTGGATCTTCACTCTGGTCGTTTGGTGAGGTAAGGTTGGTTCTGTTCTTGTTTCTGGAGATGGTAGCGTTTCATTGACTAGCACGTTTAACATAGTTTCGTGAACTTAGAATCATTTTTTGGAATGTTTTCTCCGATTGTGTACAGAAATGTGTTCTAGTTTTTCAATTCAGTTATTCATTCTCTCTCTATCTCTCTCTCTCTAGAAAAGGTTGCGAAGAAGCACGAACTATATGTGGATGAGCATTCTCCTGTTAAGAGGCAACACGATGCTGTCATGTGCGAGGCAACGCTTGTAGAAGGACACATAATGATTCAAATGGAAAATGTGAAAATGGAAGGTACCGTACTTAACTGTTGCGGTTACAAAACACTAACTTATTCTAAGGGCAACACACAAACCACGCCAATGCCCGAGGGAGGACTAACCTCCGACGGCGAGTACCGAGCGAGTTGGCGCAGTGGTAACGCACTCGACTCGCATTCTAGAGGACGGTGGTTCACCTCCGGCCATCCACATTTATGTTTCCCTGAATCACTCTAGGAAAATGCCGGGATGATCTCTCTGAGACGGCATGGCCGATTTCCTTCCCTGTCCTTAAACAAAAATCAGAGATTGAGCTCCGTCTCTAATGAATACGCTGTCGACGGGACGTTCAACCCTAAGCTAGCTTCCTTCCGACGTCGAGCAACCGTACGCTCCGCAACAAGGCGCCTTAGAGTGCTCGGCCACTCCACCGCGGCACGCAGGATGGTCATGATGTGTGTCAGAAGAGTTCTTCCATTCAAAACCATCTGTCGCCCACGTCATGACGCAAATAGAAAGATTCTCGAAACTCTCGACACTGCAGGAAGACCGGCGCGAGACTTGACCAGAGGTACAACCTATAGTAGAACAGCTCTAGCGTTGGTGACAATCATTCCAGACGTTTCATGCAAACATTTTTAAATACCCGGTAAAATACTGAACAATAGCGTCTCTATGACACTACCATCACGATCACCAGTTTACTGCGACTAGGGTTCTTGCTTGTGAAATTGTGAGAATATGTTCGGAGTCCGAAAGTTCGAAGTGTCTGCAGAACGACAGACTCTTGCCCCTTCCGGCTTCGTCAAAGACGTTAACACAACTGTCTGCCCTTCTTGTACCCATAGTAACAGTAAAAAAAAAAAAAAAATCGTAGCCAGAGGCAAAAGAAAACAACCTCTGACAGATTGAGGACACGATGCAGCATTTCAACAGGACAGGATAATAAATCGCACAACCATGATAACATTACAGTAGCGACCTCTACCAGTAAGTCGGAGGAAGGAAATGACAAGATTTAATGGTAATCCCCCCCCCCCCCAACGGATGACCCGTTAAAAACTGAACAAGACAGACCAAGCATGAAAATAGGAAGAAAGTGTACGGAACTATGAAAACAGAAAAATAGAAACAGTGAACGGTTCAAGCTAAAGATCTCCAACATGGGGCGAAATAGAAACGCCTAGGCGTAGTAGTTATGTGCACGAAGTTTGATTGCAAATCCGGAGATCCGCGTTCAAATCTACCTCGTCCATCTTTTATTATTATTATTATTATTATTATTATTATTATTATTATTATTATTATTATTATTATTAACAACTATTGGTGCAATCAGTGATGAGTCTGTTCAATTTTTGCATTATTTTGATAGTATACGCTGAATATAGAACGTAACTCATCTGTTTATATTACCGTGGCCAGTAAACGTAATTAACAGCGGGAAAAGGGGAGATGCCGCATACACGAGTGACTATGTACACATCAGAACTTTCGGCTCTCGGTGCGAAGTCCGTCACGCGACTACCCGTCTCCCACCGCCTGTAATTTCCGCCATTTCTGAACCCGCCGAATTTTACGTACCGTGTTTCTGAACAGTAGATTCGGACGCTACGCGTCCTCACATACTAAAAAAGAAAACACCTTATTTAACCTCTATCTAACTTAAAGGAGAAAATATAAAAATGCAGTCAATGAAACAGGCAAAATGGAGTACAGACGACTAAGAAATGAGATTGACAGGAAGTGCAAAATGGCTAAGCAAGACTGGCTAGAAGGCAAATGCTAGGATGTAGAAGAATGTATGAATAGGGGAAAAATAGATACAGCCTACAGGAAAATAAAAGAAACATTTGGAGATGAGAAAAACAGCTAATGGATATCAAGAACACAGAGTGAAAACCAGTTCTCAGCAAAGAAGGGAAAGCTGAAAGGTGGAAAGAGTATGTAGAGAGGCTCTACGAAGGAAATGAACTTAGAGGCAATACTGTAGGAAGCGGAGAAGTAGATGATGAAATAGGAGGTACTATACTGAGAGATGAATTTGACAGAGCACTGAAAGACCTAAGTCGAAAGAAGGCCCCTGGAGTAGATGACTTTCCCTCGGAGCTACTGAAGTCTCTGGGAGAACCAGCCATAACAAACCTGTTTCACCTGGTGTGTAAGATGTATGAGACAGGCGAAGTACCCTCAGACTTTAAGAAAAATGCAATAATCCCCATTCCAAAAAAAAGCAGGTGCAGACAGGTGTGAAAACAACAACAAAAACAACAACAACAGCAAAACCTTGTTAAGGCTGCGCTACAGTGAAAGTTAGGATGTCTCCACCCCACTTTCAGACTATTCTTTAACACACTATCAATAACTGAGAAGCCAACAATAGACCAACATAGCCTTAAGTTTAGGTATAGGTCACAGATGATTAGTTTTTGCGCGTGAGGGCGCTCAGAAACCCGCTACGTCAATTCGGCGGTTTCGAAAATGGTGGAAATTACAAAAAGTAAACGCAGGGAGGGGGGGGCCGAGGAGAAAGAGAGAGAGAGAGAGAGAGAGAGAGAGAGAGAGAGAGAGAGAGAGAGAGACAAAAAAATTCTGGTCTGTACATAGACACTATTGCCGCACATACCTCTTAACGAAAAACGAAATAAGAAACGGGTGTGAACTAAGTTACAACAAAGGAATTCAAGAGTCAAAACAGAACGCAGGAGGCATAACACGTAGTCCATGTTTAGAACAAGTTATAGATTCGTTCCTTACACCTACTTGTTGCAAACTTACTTTACACCACGACACAGACACAAAACTAAGTACAGCGAAAAGGTACGTCAATCACCAGATGGGCATGTTTCTTTTTTCACATTTCAGTACATTTCTTCCAGTTTTAATACTTTTATCTGTGTCCAATTTCGAACGGCCTGTCCGTTTGGGTCATCTTACAACTATCTGAGGAGGGTGCGATTAGGTGTGTGTGTGCGCGCGCCTTATAAGAAAACATTTCCTTTACGGGCATCAAGCGAGGTGGCGCAGTCGCGAAACACTGGACTCTCATTCGGAAGGATAGTGGTTCAAATACACCTTCCGTCCATGAAGATTTGGAATTACCCTATTTTCCTAAATCACTCTAGGAAAACTCCGAGATAGTTCATATGAAAGAGCACAGCCGTCGTTCTACTCCTGCATCGCCCAAAAATTCCGTTCGTGAACTGCGTCTCCATTGACCACGCTGTCGACGGGACATTGTACCCTAATCTTCCTTCCTCCATCACGGGCATTCAAAGGGTGGAAACATATGATTCTTTCTAGCCCCCGGGATAAATGAACAATAGTCGCACAGCCAGGGGGAGTTGGGCACGACGCCCAAGGCCTTGAACCACATACGCCGTGTAAATAAATGCAGCGCGCCGCATTCGGCGACACAGCGGATTCATAAACAGTCACACGGCGCCGGAGCGACGCGCATTGTGACTGCGATTCCCACTACCGCTTGACTCACACGGGTCGGGGTCATGTGACTGCAAGGGACGAATACCAAACTATTGTTTAAGTGCAGACGTACGTCGTCCTTCGTCGCGTGATGAATAATTATATTTGGATAGTGAGAATGACGCCATTAAATCTTTGTTTTGGGTTCGCTACCTCAGTTGGCACTGGTAGCAGGATAGCTAGCTTCTAATCCGACTGGACAAATTTATGAATATATGATACTTGTACCACTTATCTGTTGTGGCGTAAAGTCAGCGCCACACGTCAGACGCACGAAAACGATGGTGAAGAAGGCAGCCAATCACACGCCGACATCGCGCCTCCTGGAGGGAGCAACCGAGAAGCGCGCCCTCTACAAGCAGCTGTATCTAGGCCGACATGCGTCTGCAAGGGCACCTCTGAACTCGGCTCCGAAATAGTCACTAGGTCTCAGCGCAGCTAGCATCGTGCAACAAGACGCAGCCGCGAGAACTGACATTTTCTCTTGAAGTTGAGTATATATATTTCAGTACCTAAAACTTGTATTACTAATATGTATAGCTGCTTTAGTCTTCCACGCATCCCACGCGTCCTGAGCAGATCCTGTTCCTGAAAGATAGGCCGGGGAGAACAAATCATCATCTATGGTATCTGAAAAATTACGGCCGGGCTGTGAAAATGGAAAATAAAGAAATACGATCTCAGAACGAGAGGGCGACACCTTACTAGCCGCGCTGAATGGCCGCGTGGTCTAAGGCGTCACGCTACGGACTGGGCGGCCGTTCCTGCCGAACGTTCGAGTCCTCCCTCTGACATGGGTGTGTGTTGACAGCAGATCGGCCCAATACGTTTACAAACATTTGACTTTTTGCACCTAACTACCTATAAAAGATGAATGGGTTGTCGAAGCACTAATGAATGTAACGAAATAATTTAAAAAAAAAAACAAATGAGATAAACATGTCAACACACATGGCATTCCAGGAAGTTTCATATCAGCGCACACTCCGCTGCAGAGTGAAAGTTTCATTCTGGAAACATGCCTCAGGCTGTGGGAAGCCATGTCTCCGCCATACCTTTTCTCCAGGAGTGCTATTCCTGCAAGTTTCGCAAGAGAATTCTGTGAATTTTTGCAATGTAGAAGGCGAAGTAGTGGTGGAAGGAAACGTGTGAGGACGGGCCGTGAAGCGTGCCGAGATAGCTCGTGACGTCAGCAGCTCGTAGTTTTGTTGTCTCGTTGATCGGCGCCCTCAGTAACGACTGCCTTAATTATTTACCTGTTGCCATTGTCAACATCATGCATTTATATACAAGTCACTCTCCAGTAAAAATTGGAATCTAACATATTTTCTACTCCTATTAGGTCTGTAACACGATAAAATGATTTTACTTGACAGAAGTCTTATTAGTTTATAATTACATCAATGTTCAACAATGAGTAAAATCCGCTGGAGCGCTCTTTGTTGCATTTGTCCTCAATTCATGACTGCCCTGCCTTCTACGGAGGAAACTATCAACTAAACGCTTACAACAGGCTCCAATGTATACGATATGCATGGTGTTGCCACCTGTCACCAAGACGTATGTCTGAAAAAGTGAGGGTAAAAAAAATTTGCGTTTCCAAACGGCAACACCGTGCAGTGTATGGTTCAATTTCATGGGCAGAACTAGTCTACTAGAAGTAATGTAGGCGACACGTAGAATTGCAGGTCACTCAAACTTTTGTGGATCGTTAGTGCCGAGTTGTCCCCAAATCTCATTAATAACAGTCACCACAACCCAGTACCCATATTCCACACACCAATAGTACAAATGTACACAGTTCGTATGTGGAATACTTCAGTTCCAAGTGTACGTTTAGTGTGGCACGAATATGAAGATTTCGCTCTTAATCGCGACTAACACTGAAGAACTTTTACGTAATTGTCACAATCGGAATTCAAAGTGACGAGGACTGTCCAAGACGAGACAAGACTCAGTTACAAGGCGCGAAAGCATACTCTTTATAAAAGTTTTAACAATGACTCTGAAATAATACGGAATATTAATTGAGTCCTTTAAAGTAATTATAATAGAGAAGTAAACAATTACATGCAACTGGCTATAGTAAAAGGTAGCGTCAGTAATACTCAGTAAATAGGTATACAAATATGTCAATATTGCTTCACTTTCATAATATATTTAAATAGGTTTTTAAACAATTGCTCCCTCGGGCATGGACGTGTGTGTTGTCCTTAGGTTAGTTTAACTTAGTTTACGTAGTTTGTAACACTAGGGACTGATGACCAACATAGTTTAGTAGCATTACAGACATTTGAACATTTGAAACAATTGCTTTGGAATACAGAAAATAATGAGGGCAAAACGTTTCTAACATTCATTCTGAAACTTAATAATAATATCTACTTTAATATTATGAGAAAAGAATTTTAATTAGTTTTATCAGAGATGTTAATTACACTAATATCTGAACTACACAATACGCCTCTTGCATGAACTAATTAATATTTGATAATTAAACAAATCTCTTCAACGCCAAATAATAGAAAATAACTTCAGTTAGGACGGTAGAGCGCTTGCCCGCAAAAGGCAAAGGTCCCAGGTTCGAATTCCTGTTCCGGCACAAATTTTTAATCTGCCGGGAAGTTTCATATCAGCGCACACTCCGCTTCAGAGAGAAAGTTTCATTCTGGAATAGTAGAACTAATACCGATTTGCCAAACACTGAAGATAGTAGGTTGGGTAAAAAAAAAATCTCGTTTCATCAAGAAATACCCAAGTATGTCAAGGAGGTGGGAGGAATATTCGGTAGTTACTTGCTACTTGAGCCAGTGTAAACGGACAACGTTTACCGCATGGAAACGTAACTTCAAAAAGGCATGAGTTTCAGGATTTTAGTTGTTCAGGCCGGAACAGGAAGTTAAATGATATAAAATTTAACGGATGTATGACAAGACAAACTATTAAAAAATAGTAAGACTTAACGTTATATCTCACTAACAACTCCAAAAAGATTCGCGGTACAAAAATTTTTTATGAAGTGCTGTTAACAAGCAGCGAAAATGTGATTGCCGCCGCGGAGTGGCCGAGCGCATTGCTGCGCTATGCTCCGATGCGCGAGGCCGTTCTCCGTGGGGGGGGGGGGGGGGGGGGGGGGGGGGGTTCGAAACCCCCATCGGGCATGGATGTTTCTGCTGTCTTTTGTATAAGTTAGTTCGTAAGTAGTTTAGGGACTGATGACCCCCGCAGTTAAGTTCCATAATAAATATGGTTTTTTTTTTCTCCCCCCCCCCCCTTCTGTGTGTATCATACAAGCAGTGACGATGATTAAGTGAACCCAAGCGCTCTAAGGCGCCTTGCAGCAGAGCGCGCGGTTGCTACCCGTCGGAGGTCTGAGTCCTCCCATGGACAAGTTGCATCTAAGTACTTCATTAGGAAAGCATTTTTAAAGCTGAATGTGTGAAAAATTTCTATTAACAAGTAGAAACAACCAATGCAGACCATCCAGTCTAAGCATGCGAAGCAGCGGAAATTAAGCTATAATTCGAAGCTCTAAAAATACCACGATTATTAAATAGTGCGCATAAACTGAGAAAAATATTGGAAAAATCCTTAAAATTATTAAGCACTACTAGCAAAAAAGTTCGTAACTGGTCAGCTATACAGTGCTTCCATGATGTACCCAATGTACGTCACTATTATGCCTCTTATCTTTACAGAAAGTAACTCATAATGCAACAGTAGCATGTGATTGAATACTTTTACATGGCAAAGGAGGAATACTAATGTAAACAAACGCACTCTGCAATTTATAATTTCTAGTACGAGCTACTAACATATGTAACAGTATCTATACAAGCAGCTACAAAGCAATTTGGGATAAAATTTTGATCAGTTAGAGATATTGGGAGAAAATGAAATGTTGCTGATCCGCTATACTATGCATTTAAGGGTTAAGCACGATACATGGTGCTACCGCGGTCAGCTACGTAAAGCGCCATTATTCCTACAGTATTAAGAGAAAAGGCTTTATGGGAGGAAGAAAAGAGGTGTATAGACAACTGAGAGGCTACAGGCGAGCTACAGCGCTCTGGGTGGCAGCACTAAGCAACACTGGCCGCCATATTTGAAAACGTCAGTCTGAAGCAGCAGCGTGAGCAGACGCTTCTGTTTGTAACGTGTAAGCGCTGTTATTAGTGGTAAATCAAGCCCTGTGTATGTTCGACGTACAATTGCAGCAACCGCACTGTTGGAATATCATACATAAAGAAAGAGAGATGTAATTACATAGGTCGTTGTGTATCAGCGTGTATTTGCCTATAAATATACATTATACTTAACTTTCGCATTTACCAAGTTTCAAAATTATGTTTACTTCACGACCATCAAAAAGCTAACCAGAGAACGGATATATTTGGTGTGTTTTAATGTAATGACACTTGTTTATATAGTGTACAAAAGCGTATTAACCATTGGGTAAGTAGCCTACGTATATGAACTGTAAACTATTCTTTATACAGATTTCCTTTGAAAAACAAGGAGTTGCTAACCCAAAGGGTAATCAGTATGAGGCGTGATAAGTGGCAGCCTACAAAGTATAGTTCCATATGCTCTTGTCATTTCGAAGAAAAGTTATCGATGCTACCACCGATCGAAAGCGGCTACTTGCAAATGCCATTCCAACTCTATTTTCGTTTCCTGAGCACCTACAGAAACCAAAAGCTGTAAGGAGTGTACCAAGGAAACGTCAAATTGTGGAGAGCTTGATAAATACGTAATGTACTCCAAAGCATGAATCATCATTTGAACCACAGGCAAAATAAAGGTAATTAAAGACTTTAAAGAAATTCGCCTGTATTTATAGGGAAGATATGTCGGCAAATACAAACGATTATTGACATTATAGTAACATCAAATAATGCAGCAGTTCGACGATTGTTAACATTACACTTAGGATGCAGTAGTAAACGAGAAATGCTATTCGTAGTGGGAATTACTTTCCGAAATGCGTCGTCCAGAAATTAAGGAAAAATCAAGACTGCAATGATTAATATAAAACCTATGATTCAGCGTTATCAGATGCCCGGTAACACCTGGCTTGACAATGACGTTCTCAAAGATGGCGGCAACCTTTCCAATTGGCTTCAACTACGGCGGCGCTGTGGCCTGTCTATGTTATTTATATAGATAGGTCTTTGGGATGAACGCACCCTGCAGACTCCGTGGCGCAGCTGGGAAACAAAGCCAGCGAGCAGACAGCAAGCAGACACTGACGCAAAACGTTTTCCGGGTCAGCGGGAGCGGGAACGCCGGGGAAAACCTTGGAGCAGCAGCAAGCAACCCGGCGACCTTCATTTCGCTTAATCTTAGCAATGTTACCGACTTTCTCTTCATACTCTGCGCCTGCTTTTGCGCCTTCATTTCTTTTTGCTTACAGGATATAGTACATTACTGAAGTGGCACCAGCTGTGAACGGCATTATAGAAATATTTTTGCATTTGACAGAATTCTGTGACGACTACAGGCTTACCAGTCGCCATGTTCGTCAACGTTGGCTTTCATTTGCTGCAACGCTGTGGCCTGTATAAAGCATATATACCCCAGAAAATCTCGTTTGTTCGAATTAATGCAGCGTACGATCCATAGTTGATCGTAGTCTTGTGCCCTAATATTCCATGTTTGTACTATATAAGCATCTTATGGCGTTTATGGCAAGTCACATTGATTTGATCACTTTTATTACTTGTGTTTTTAATGAACTAAATTAATTAATTATTGAAAGTCTTAAGCTTAATGTTAGACAATTATGTGTTTGTTGATGAAGTTAATAACTAAGAATATCTGAGGTCTTATGTAAAGTATTGACCGTAATGTAACACTTTGCTGAGTGTAAAATTTTATAGTTGCTTTGATTTAACAATTTTAAATAATGTAAACATATATTAACATTGCACTAATTGTTATTTACTTACGATCTTTTGTATTGTTTTGATATGAAAAACTTATTATTGCATTTGTCATAATTTTTCTTATCTTTCCTTGATGAACAATTTATATTATGTTTCATGAACAGATTATTAAATATAATACATTGTAACTTCCGTATTCTAGAATGTTCTAGAAACTACATTAAGTATTAATACGCGCGAATTGACGAACACAGTTAGTTGTTAGCTGGAAGTCTAAAGTTAGTTGTCAAGTTTGTATGACTTTGGCAGTTGTAAAGTTAGTTATCAGTCAGTGTAAGTGTAGTCATTACGTTGTTAACATGCAGTCTTATTTTTGTTATTATGTAACAAGTTGTACTTTTGTTTGTGCTCCATCAAGAAGGAAAAATCTGCTTAAAATGAAACGTGTCACATTTATGGTTCATTCCATAAGACGCCTTAAGAATCCGTCGTCCTAATGTTGTCATATTTATTTAAAGGCAGGCGAGCAATTAAAACAACATCTACCACTGAACAACCGACAGATAAAGGTAAAGTATTAATAATGTGGCTGTAATGTAAGTGCCACAAGGTTCACGTAGATTGTTTTGTTGATTATGGTGTTAGTATACGTGTTACTGGATTCTTCTAGAAACAGGAAACGCCGGAATTTCTAGGAACTTATTGAGTTTACTAAGAGTCACATCATCTACTTAACTTCAGTGTTATTGATTTATGTCATGAAACTGAAGGTTGTCCCAGTAATAATAAATGTAACAATACAGAGTTATACAACGCTAAAAACGAAATTTCCTAAAAAGTTCAAAAGTGTTCAAAAGTTTGTTAGCTTATGGGACTGCGGGGTCATCAGTCCCTGAACTTACAAGCTAGTTATGAACTAACTTATACGAAAGAAAACACAAACATCCATGCCTACGTCTACATCTACATAGATACTCTGCAAATCACAGTTAAGTGCCTGGCAGAGGGTTCCTTAACCACTTTCATAACCGTTCTCTACCGTTCCATTCTCTAATAGCGCGCGGGAAGAAGGAACACCTAAATTGTTCCGTTTTCGATCTGATTTCTCTTATTTTATTTTGATGGTCATGTCTTCCTATGTAGGTGGTTACTAGCAACGTATTTTCACATTAAAAAAATAAAAGTCGGTGATCGAAATTTCGCAAACAGATCTCGCCGCAACGAATAATGTCGCTCTTTTAATGATTTCCACCTCAAATCGTGCAACATTTCCGTGACGCTTTCTCCCCTGTAACGTGATAAAACGAGCTGCCCTTCTCTAAACCTTCTCAATGCTTTCTGTCAGTCCCACCTGGTGAGGGTCCCACACTGGGAAACAGTACTCCAGGAGAGGAAGCACTAGTGTGATGTACTATTTGGCCACAATAACTTGATTCGCCACCCCCATGAACCACAGACATTGCCGAGGTGGGGTGGCTTGCGTGCCTCAACGATGCAGATAGCCGTACCGTAGGTGCAACCACAGCGGAGGGGTATCTGTGGAGAGGCCAGACAAACGTGTGGTTCCTGAAGAGGGGCAGCAGCCTTTTCAGTAGTTACAGGGGCAACAGTCTGGATGATTGACTGAGCTGGCCTTGTAATATCAGCTAGTGTGGTTTTGCCACACAGCTACTGCGGACGGCTGAAAGCAAGGGGAAACTACAGCCATTACTTTTCCCGAGGACATGCAGCTCTACTGTATGAACATATGATGATGGCATCCTCTCGGGTAAAATATTCCGGAGGTAAAATAGTCCCCCATTCGGATCTCCGGGCGGGGACTACTCAGGAGGATGTGATCATCAGGAAAGACAATAGTGGCATTCTACGGGTCGGAGCGTGGAATGTTAGATCCCTTAATCGAGTAGGAAAATTAGAAAATTTAAAAAGAGAAATGGATAGGTTGAAGTTAGATATAGTGTGGATTAGTGAAGTTCGGTGGCAGAATGAACAGGATTTCTGGTCAGGTGAGTACAGGATTATAAATACAAAATCAGTTGGGGGCATCACAGGAGTAGGACTGATAATGAATAAGAAAATAGGAATGCGGGTAAACTACTATGAGCAGCACAGTGATCGCATTATCATTGTCAAGATAGATACGCAGCCAACACCGACAACAGTAGTACAGGTTTATATGCCAACTAGCTCTGCCGATGATGAGGAAATCGAAGAAATATATGGGGAGCTAAAGGAAATTATTCAGACAGTTAAGGGAGAGGAAAACTTAATTGTCATGGGAGCCTGGAATTCGGTAGTAGGAAAAGGAAGAGAAGGAAAAATAGTAGGTGAATATGGATTGGGAAGAAGGAATGAAAGAGGAAATCGCCTGGTAGAATTTTGCACGGAACATGATTTAATCGTAACAAACACGTGGTTTAAGAATCACAAAAGAAGGTTGTATACGTGGAAGAGACCAGAAGACACCGGAAGGTATCAGATAGATTTTATAATGGTAAGACATAGGTACCGGAACCAGGTTATAAACTGCAAGACATACCCAGGGGCAGATATAGACTCTGACCATAACTTGTTAGTCATGAACTGTAGGCTGAAAAAACTGCAGAAAGGTAGGAAAATAAGGAGATGGGACTTTGATAGATTGAAGGAAAGTGAAGTTCTGGATAATTTCAGAGGGAGATTTAGGCAACAATTGACAGAAACAGGGGGAAATAAAACAGTAGAAGAGGAATGGGTAGCATTGAGAGACGAAATTGTGAAGGCAGCGGAGGACAAAATAGGTAGAAAGGCAAGACCTACAAAAAATCCATGGATATCACAGGAAATACTACAGTTAATTGCAGTAAATGAAACAGGCAAAATGGAATACAGACGACTAAAAAATGAGTGACAGGAAGTGCAAAATGGCTAAGCAGGAGAGGCTAGAAGCCAAATGTAAATCTGTAGAAGAATGCATAAGAAGGGGAAAAGTAGATACTGCCTACAGGAAAATAAAAGAGACATTTGGGGACAAGAAAAGCACCTCTACGAATATCAAGAACTCAGATGGGAAACCAGTTCTCAGCAAAGAAGGGAAAGCTGAAAGGTGGAAGGAGTACATAGAGCAGCTCTACAAAGGAAATGAACTTCGAGACGATGTTGTAGGAAGGGAAGAGGAAGTCGATCAAGATGAAATAGGAGATACTATATTGAGAGATGAATTTGACAGAGCCTTGAAAGACCTAGGTCGGAACAAGGCCCCAGGAGTAGATGACATACCCTCAGAGCTACTAAAGTCTCTGGGAGAGCCAGCCATGACAAGACTATTTGAACTTGTGTGTAGGATGTTCGAGACAGGCGAAATGCCCTCAGACTTTAAGAAAAATGTAATAATCCCCATTCCAAAGAAATCAGGCGCAGACAGGTGTGAAAATTACAGAACCATCAGTTTGATAAGTCATGGTTGCAAAATTTTAACACGAATTATCTACAGGAGAATGGAAAAGCTGGTAGAGGCTGACCTCGGGGAAGATCAGTTTGGATTCAGGAGGAACATAGGAACTCGGGAGGCAATACTCACTTTACGTCTTATCTTAGAAGATAGATTAAGGAAAGGCAAACCTACATTTTTAGCTTTTGTAGATTTGGAGAAAGCATTTGACAATGTTGGCTGGAATACACTCTTTCAAATTCTGAAGTCAGCAGGGGTAAAATACAGGGAGAGTTATTTACAACTTGTACAAAAGCCAGACCGCAGTTATTAGACTCGAAGGGCATGACAGGGAAGCATCAGTCGGGAAGGGGGTAATACAGGGTTGTAGCCTTTCTCCAATGTCATTCAATTTTTACATCGAGCAGGCGGTGAAGGAAAGCAAGGAAAAATTTGGAATAGGGATTAAAGTTCAGGGGGAAGAAATAAAAACATTGCGTTTTGCTGATGACATTGTAATTCTGTCAGAGACAGCGAAGGACCTGGAAGAGCAGATGAATGGAATGGACAGGGTGTTGAAGAGAGCGTATAAAATGAACATTAACAAGAGCAAAACAAAAATAATGGAATGCGGTCTTAGAAAGTCGGGCGATGCTGAAGGAATTAGATTAGGTAACGAAACAATGGAGGTGGTAGATGAGTTTTGTTACTTGGGTAGTAAAATAACATGCGATGGTCGCAGTACAGAGGATATAAAATGCAGAATGGCAATGGGAAGAAAAGTATTTTTGAAAAAGAAATTTGCTAACATCGAATATTAATTTAAGGGCAAGGAAGTCTTTTCTGAAGGCATTTGTGTGGAGTGTTGCCTTGTACGGGAGTGAACATGGACGATAAGCAGTGCGGACAGGAAGAGAATAGAGGCTTTTGAAATGTGGTGCTACAGAAGAATGCTTAAGATTAGGTGGGTAGATCGCATAACTAATGAAGAGGAACTGAATAGAATTGGTGAGAAAAGGAATTTTTGGCATACCCTGACTAAAAGAAGGGATCGCTTGGTAGGACACATTCTTAGACATCGGGGAATCGTAAATTTAGCATTGGAGGGAAGTGTGTGGGGTAAAAATCGCAGAGGGAGACCGAGAGACGCGTATAGTAAGCAGATTCAAGTGGATGTGGGTTGCCGTTCTTATGCGGAGATGAAAAAGCTTGCTCAGCATAGAGTAGGGTGGAGAGCTGCATCAAACCAGTCTCCGGACTGAAGACCATAATAACAACAACTTGATTCGCGCGGGGAGCTTGTCGTGCACGAACGGAAGCCAGCATCGGCTGCTTGCTGCAGTGCTGGAAGCGTTACCCTAACAATGTTTACATTAATTCTTCACGTCAAGGACCATTATAAGGTTGGCACCGCATGTAAATAACTTTCAACTGGTGTAGATTTTCTCCGCTTGTGGCAGCACCAACAAAATCGTCAAGTTATCGTGGCCAACTAGTAGGCTGCCTCTTTGGTGGAGCTGTTGCATCTTCGAAGCATTCTGCCAATGAAACGAAACCTTTTGTTCACCTTCCCCACAACATTGTGTGTGTGTGTGTGTGTGTGTGTGTGTGTGTGTGTGTGTGTGTGTTCTCTCCAGTCTAAGTTGTTCGTAATTGTAGCTTGTATGTATTTGGTAAAATTTACGACCTTAAGGTTTAACTGATTTATCGTGTAACTGAAGTTCAGCGGATTTCTTTTAGTGGTCATATGTATTACTTTACACTTTTCATTATTTTGTGTTTGTCATGCCGGATGAAATTCGAAGTGAGACACCCCCATCTAAGCACATGGAGAAAGTAAGTCCGACAAATGTAACCAATAGCTGTGGCGGGAGGAAAGCAGGTGCAGGGCTGGCGGGAGTGAGAGTGCCGGCGTCAGCTGACGGCGACGGGCGCGGAGCGGCGGCCTCGCGCTCAGCTGACCCGCGCCGCTCTATCGATTCCACAGGCCTGCACGTGGCCCACTAGCCTGCGAGCCTCAGCCTCAGCCTGAGCCGACACAGCAACGGACGCCCGCCCCCCTCCCCCCCCCCCCTCACTCTCGCTTCAACCAGCGCGCCTGCACGCTACAGGCTAGAGGTCTGCACGTGCGTCTAATTCTAGGCAGGGAATCTGTTATGACGTCATCAGAATGACACGAAGTGTTTAACAGTGCCACCTGGGGGCGTGGCCTGTAAGCTCCTCTACTGCTGTACGTGACGTCACTCGTTTTCGTCGCGTCCAACGTGTTTTTGTTTACCGAAGATAAGCGGTACAAGACTACAAACTTTTCTGCAGGTGTCCAAACATAGCTTCGGTTAGAATAATTAAATGTTTACTCCCGACTGTAATGACAGACTAATCCGTATTCTGACTTGTATATGGAAGCATGTGATTATTTGAAACCAATGGAGAGGCAACGAATATAGTTTGGTTGTTTATCGGCGTATAAAGAACTGCTTGTTAATGTAACTACACTCGGTTGGTTTTATATATACGCGACGTTTGAGGAAACTCTGTTATAAATTCAGAAGTATAGGTCGTGAAGATTGCTATTTATTATTTGTTGATAACCGGTATCGCCAAAAGATTGTTGCTGTCGTGTGATCTCTCAATACAATCGTATTAGTTGAAGAATTCTTGTTTTCATAACTCAGTTTGTACTAATGAAAGATGAATTTGCCTTTTCATCTGCAGCGTTGGTGATAAATGCGGAAAAGTGAACAAAATATGTAAAAAATAACTTATAGGCCTACATAAAATGCAACGTCCCTTGCACCAGAAATTCCTTTTATCCCCAATTGCGTACAGTACCTCATCATTGGTTACGTGATCTACTCATCTGAACTTCAGCATTAATCGAACCTTCCGTACTTGGTTCTGTATCGTGCTTTTTCTGATATGCGCATATAAAGTTTTTCGTAGCTGAAATGCTTTATCCCATACAAAACACTTGTCGCAATCCGCCATCATATACACAGAATGGGAAAACCGCTTCATTCAAAAAAGATGGACGCCATGAAATACTAGCCAATCACCGTGGCCCTTCTGATGACGTCAGACCCGATTCCCTGCCTAGAATTAGACGCAGGTGAGGTCTGCACCTCGCTCGGTTGCTCGCTCGCTCGAATCGCGTGATACATGTCGTTCTAAGATAGTCCGGCAGATGTCGGTACTGCAGGTTGCGGCAAGGCGTGTGGCTGCGCTCGACTTCCTCCACGCTCGTTCGAACGGGGCACGCTCGACTGGCTCGACCGTCCACACTGCCCGTTCGCCACTCTGTCGCCCACCGCAGCGCCACTCGAGTCCTAGGCGAGTGTCGGGAGCAAACTAGACGCTTGAGAATAAATCCTGACTGCGAAATTTGGAATTGTTTCCTTTCCCGGGTGCTTCGAAAGCTGTTCTCTCGATCCACTTGAGCCATTCAGTTTAGCATTTCGTACTTTCCCATACAAGTTGTTATACCTGATTAATATAAAGTTTCTGTGCTAAGATCATTTACTAAATGAGTTATCCTTGATCTTTCTTTCTTTCTTGTTCCCATTTTATGGGCTGTTAGTGCCTGTTTAGTGGTAGGTGTAACTTGCCGTCTTAACGAGGAAATGATTGTATTTAATGTCCATTCCTCTCATCACTCTGAAGTCCTGGAATACTTTGTGCGTCTTTTATATTGATATTAAATATTCCTATATTGATGTACACCCGTTAGGTTAGGTTTGTGCATCTCTCTCTGTTGCACCCCGTTAACACATATTCCCGTAGCATTTTGGCCCTGTGCGTGCTTGCTGCGCCCCTACCTTTTCCAAGTTAGCCCTTAACGGGAATTTTTCCAATTGCAACATTTATATAGCCCCACAGCCACTGTCGTCTTTCTTATCTACATAATAAAGAACGTATGCAAGCTTTTGTACAATACATAGGATCCGCCCTTTCTTCCGTCGTCAGGGTCATATGCTCATATATCCTGTACCTGTTTTAAATCCTCTTATTCCAATTTTATATTTATTTAGGGCCGTCTGAAGAATGTCACCCGGGTGCACCAGCCAAAAGAATGAACTGCATGTTTTCGGAATGGCGGGATAAGAGATCGGCCTAGGTACATTGCAGGGGAAGTGACAATTAGGGGGGCAGCTACCCCTAAAGTGACCAATTTTTTTAGCTCAAAAATTGTTTTGATTTAATCTAAGTTGAATCTATGAAATTTGTCTTTTATCAAAAGATACTTTCATACCGAAAATCATTAAAATCGCTACACTAATCTCTAAGTTATTGGCATTCTCTTATTTTAGCCCAAATTTTGGAGGGACCGTTTCACCCCTTAAATATGTTTTTCCGCCGCTAATTACGTGTCCCATAGTTTATCATATATTATAAAATATGCAAATTTCATAAAAATCGGAGAGACACTTGGGTTGGTTTCCTTGTGAGTACAGCGGCAGCACTACGCTGTTCGGCCTGTGCCCGCCCCGCCCGACGTAGCCTCGTTCGAGTGTCAACACGCTCGTTGCGAGCGTACACACTCGGCGCGCCACCGCCGAGCGTTGCGCACTCGACCGAGTACGAGCGAGCGAAACCGGCGATTTGCAGACCTCTACTACAGGCACACGCACGTCGATCAGCATCCTCCAGCTTGCTGCACTTCTGGTAACGGATGCCGGACACTTGCCACGCCGGACTTTTGCCACGCCGGACCCTTCACCAGGCATTAGGATTAGCGGCCCTTCGGGCAAGGGACGCCCTTCCTTGTACTCCTGCTGTTGGCTTCCAAACCTCCGTCTCCGATCTTACACGATACTGTCCTTACGGAAGACATTTTTTTTTCTCTTCGCCATCTCGCCGAAATGTACATCTTCTTTCCAATATCCCGAAATCTAAATATTTATAACTATTGGGAAACTAAAGCAATACCGTCGTATATTTCAGTGTATAACTACTTCTTCCATCACAAATATGGATCCATTCTCCCTCCGTCTATACGGTAGCTTTCTTGCACACTTACTGATTGCGATAGAAATATTCCATCGCTATGGAAGGAACGACATATTGATAATTCGATGGTTTGCTGGTCATTCAAGTTGAGCACTATATTTGTACATATATTAATTGCTTCAACTGCATTAAAAATAGAGTGGAAAGAAGAACGATACACTTCATAACTTTACTCTCATGCGGCGAAACATTAGTTAATAAAGTGTATTGGGACAATGTTCAAAATAATGACAGAAAATACATTTACAAAATAGAGATAAGAGCTATGTTTTACAGGTCAGCTAAAGTCGACATACAATTTTAAAATATTTGAAATAAGGAAATAAAGAAATACAGAATGTTATCCTTGTAACGTAGACTGTTGTTCTACATTGTTTAGCTTTGATATCTAACGAGTAGCAGAGGAAGCACCCTAGTTTTTTAAGGAAAAGGGGAGGGAGAGGAGGAGGAGGAGGAGACAGGGGCACCCGACCCTTCGGAGCAGGTAAAAAGTGTGGCAAATGTCCGGCGTGGCAAGTGTCCGGACACCCTGGTAACACCTGCGTGTTTTGTAATCCACTGGCGAGTGAATGGCAAGAAGGCTAACAACAATTTTACCACGTCTTTGGTTTCTTCCATTCGCTTGTAGAGCGCGTTAATATGTCCTTCTGCAGAATCTAATCCAACAAAACTGTTCTATCTTCCTAGATTTGGCTTTATTAAATTGTTATTTGACATGTTGTCAGTCTCAATATTTTTGGTTAAGAAGGCTATATATATAGTCTTGATCGCAAATTTATTAACAACTAGCTCTTTATTCACACGAAACCGCGCGGGAGTAGCCGAGAGGTCTGGAGAGTCACGTTACAAATCGCGAGGCCTCCCGCATCGGAAGTTCGAATCCTCCTTCGGGCCTGGATGTGTGTGTTGTCCTTAGGTTAGTTCAACTTAGTTACATAGTTTGTAAGTCTAGGGACTGATGACTAACGTAGTTTGGTCCCATAGGATTACAAACATTCAGACGAAGTGATAGGTGCTATCGACAAGGATTTGCAAATCGATTCCGTATTTCTTGATTTCCAAAAGGCTTTTGACACCGTACCTTACAAACGGCTTTTAAACAAATTGCGTGGTTACGGTATATCGCCCCAAATTTGCGATTGGATAGGGGATTTCCTGTCAGGGACGACACAGTTCGTAGTAATCGATGTTACGGCATCGACTAAAACAGAGGTGATATCCGACAGGGTAGTGTTATTTGCCCTCTGCTGTTCCTTATCTGCATAAACGATTTAGGGGAAAATCTAAGTAGCTCTCTTAGTTTGTTTGCAGATGACGCAGTTATTTACCGTCTAGTAAAATCATCTGAAGATCAAAACCAACTGGAGAACGATCTAAATAACATATCAGTATGGTGTAAAAATTGGCAATTGACTCTAAATAATGAGAAGTCGTCCACATGAGTAGGAAGAGAAATCTGTTGAATTTTGTTTACATGATAAATCAATCAAAAGTGAAGGCTGTATCTCCACGAAATACCTAGGATTTACTATTCAGACTGAAATTGGAAAGAACACGTAGATCATGTCGTGGGAAAGGTAACCAGAGACTGCGTTTTATTGGCAAAACCCTTAAAACATGCAACAGAACTACAAAAGAAACTGCATACACTACGCTTGTCCGTCTATTTTTGTAGTTTTGCTGCCCAGTGTGGGATCCTTATCACGTGGGTTTGACGGAGGACATCGAAAGAGTCCAAAGAAGGGCAGCTCGTTTCGTATTGTCACGATACAGGGGATACAGCGTTACGGAAATGATACAGGATCTGGGACGGGAACCATTACAACAACGGCGGTTATCGCTGCGGCGTGGGCTACTTGCGAAACTCCAATCGCCAACATTCTCCTCTGAATGCGAAAATATATTGTTGACTCCTACCTACATAGGTAGAAATGATCATCGGAATAAAATACGAGAAATCAGAACTCTAACAGGGAGATTCAGGTGTTCTTTCTTTCCGCGCGCTTTTCGAGAATGGAATGGGAGACAAATAGTATAATGTTGGTTCGATGAACCCTATGCCAGGTACTTAAATGTGATTTGCAGAGTATCCCATAGAGATGTAGATGACTGGTTTCCACTTATTTCTGAGTCATCTTCGGATCAGTTTTATTGTTTGGCAATAGTTGTATGTCATCAGACAGTATAACCTTCCAATCATCAAATTTCAATTTATGGAAGAAAAAAAGTAATATTCCATTTTTGTCTTCCGTAAATTTTAATTTGATTACTGGAAGGTTATACTGTCTGATGCCAGGTCCAACTATTGTCAAACAAGAAAACATATGCGACGATGACTCAGAAATGAGTTGAAACTGGTCATCATTGTTAATAAATTTGCGGTCAAGACTATAGACATTGTCTACTTAATCAAAAAATTCTTCCCCCCCCCCCCCCCCCGTTCATATCCCTTCCTTCATCATTTCCTCAAACCCCTGCTTATCTCCTCCGTAGCCCCTAACCCTGCCCATCTCCTCTGCTTTCATTCCTGCTCATCACTTCCTCCTCCCGTAGCCGTCCATCTCTTTTTTCCATCTGTGTTCAGCCTTACTGATCGACACGTAGGTCTCTTCAATTAATTCCAATACTACCTGTATAGCACACCGATCTTAAAGGGCATCACGCCCCCCGCCCCAAATAACTAAGGAGGAGATGCAAACCGTGCGTGTTTAAACTGATTGCTGTCATTAAAAAGTCAAACAAGAACATGTATATAGTTTCTCTCCATAATTAGTGGAACTGAACTAAAAGCTGACGTAATTGTTTAGACTGAAATAAAGTACCAGCAGCTACGTTTAGATTTTTAAATTAAGCGACCGGTTTCGGTGCTTCACTAGAACCATCTTCAGGCTCCTGTTGCCGAACTGTCGAAAGCGATAGCGCATTTAAAAGGGATGGCTGTTGACACCGGTAACCGTAAATTTCTTCGTACTTGCATGACAGGTATCAAACGATAACTCAGACTGTCGTTTCATATCGGGAGAGAGAACCACCTCTTCGAATCCAACGATTAGGGAGATTGATGATGCACTTGTTGACATCAACACAGAAGTGGGCTGGTGCGCTGTCGTGTCCAAACCACATATTTTCGGGGGGGCGGCGGCAACAAGAGGTATATTCTCCACAAACTGTGGCAGTACAACCGCCTAGAACACCAGATAAGGTGAACCAGCCAAATAAGTAAAAAGTAAGGTCCTATTAGGTGATACCAGGCAGCTCTCACCCTTACGTTGACATAATAGTTGCCGCTGGCTATCAAATTGGGTGACGTGAGGATTATCCTCTCTTCAGACATTGAACACTTTCGTTGACACTGGTCGTCATCGCTTTGAACAACTGTATGAGCCACACTGTTGCTATACGGCGTACACTGTGTACGTACACAACACAATGAATATACATTTCCGACCACATGGGTATTGGATTTTAGAATTTCTTTTTACATTTACGGTACGTGAAGTTCAGAACTCAAATAACAATTCTCGAGAAAATCGACTCTGAAGTTTTGTAAGTAGATATAAGTACCAATTACTAAAGTAGGTGCACCATCTGTCGGTGTAGCTCGGCTGGTAGCGTTCTGGCCTCACAACCATACAGTCGGTTGTTCGAATCCCGCTGTGACTTTTTTCAAATTCAGTTATATAAGGTATTCGGATCTTTAATTCCACGTGTTGTGTCAGTTTTTGTTTATGTATATGTAGACGAGCTGAACACTGTCACCTAAAACGATGGTTCCTTACGTTAGCTGTTTGGAAAAAATGTTCAAATGTTTGTTAAACTTAAGAATCTTAACTGCGAGGTCATCAGTCCCTAAACTTACGAACTACTTATGAACTACCTTGCACTAAAGACAGCACAAACATCCATGCCCCAGGGGGGATTCGAACCCCCGACCGTAGCGAGCTACTTGGAAAGCCATTATTAACTATGGGGGTGAATTTCCAAACACAGCGTCGTAGCTCTTCACAAACTGAATAATAATAGACGAGCGTCGTCATACAACAGAGAAGCAATATTGTAAATAAAAATTAAATTATTTTTTTGATTGAAACCATCATTATTAACGACCTTTTATAAAATATAGAAAATTATGAATAAACAAAAAGTGCATTTTTCGTAAAAAAAAATATCATTAGATATTAAAATTGGGTCAGTATTCGAACACAACGAATGAAAATAATTGTCATGGCAGGATTCGAACCATCGAACGCCAGAACGCTACCACCTGAGCTATACACAGATGATGCAACTGACATTACGTGTACTAGAAAAAGTTCAAAGTCTATTTTCTCGAGAATTTTTGAGAATTGCGACGAATGGCTTTGGCTGATTATTCAAATGTTCGTAAATCTATCGGACCAAACTGCGTGGTCATCAGCCCGTAGCTTACAAACTACTTAAACCTAGGTAAACTAACCTAAGGACAACACACACACCCATGGATTCTAACCTCCACGGCGACCAACCGCGCGCTCCGCTTTAGACCGCTCAGCTACTCCACCGCGGCGGCTGATTATTATTTAAGTTCTGAACTTCACGTGCCATAAATATACAGAAATTCTAAAATCAGATACCCATGTGGCCTCCTCCTCAGTATAATCGATTGTGCACTCACTATCGCCTGTTTCGATTTGATTTGAAACGTGTGTCACTCCATGTATATAGATTCCTCCGTTGATGCTCATATTCAAAACAATGTACGCAAGCTTTCACTTGATAGCTGCCGTCGACTGTAAAGCGTTCAGCAGTTTAGATCTCTCGTTATCTCGGCGACGGTTACCGCGTGGTTCAAATCTGTAACCATTCATCATCATTATTCTTCAAGTTAAATACCTACAATATGGGTCCCTCACGTTTGATCAATGTTCCTACCAATGTACCAAAGGTTGCCGTCAGCTTTGCTCTTAACTGTCAGTATACACTCCTTCCGTTTCACACCCTCTAATTGTTACACGGTTGTTATTCAGTGGCACTGTAGGTGTTGCGCAAAATTGGAAATTGCTGAACAATTAGGCCTATAGTAAGTTGACAATCTCTGCGCGTTCTACAGTCATCATCGGCATTATCATTTCGTTGTTTACAGGTGTAACACTAATATTCGATAAACGTAGCAAAATTTGCGGAAGTTATTTTCGACAGAATTCAGTCAACGCTAAAGCCGATGCTATACTTACATTCCAAAGCTAAGTGCACATTTGCTGAGTCTGACAAGGGAACGGAGTTAATGCACAGTGTACATTTATCATAATATAAATAAGTTAACACGAACATTGTGGTACATATCACTAATTTATTAGCACAAGATGCCAATGAAAGTTACATAATACGAAAGGAAGTAGAAATTTTCCTATCTACAGCTTGGATCAAGTTCTACATAGTCCAACAATCTGCTCACTGATTGGCTATTCGCCTCGACCAAAGACGCTGTAATGCAGCGTATCTGCAGTATTAAAAAACGTATTAAAATAAGTGAATATCGAAACATGGAGTGCTCCCAACTCACTTTCTTGTGCCGTTCAAATGCTTCATTTTCGCAGTGAGTAAGTGTGGTTAAAGGAAAGGGATGTTTTCATATGAATGCCGATATAAAGGATGATGCACCGGGAGAGGCATCTAGCGGTGCTCGGGTGGAACTACCAAGTCGACATGTCAGCTCTGGAATATCGCAGTATCGAAATAACATTTCTTGGCGCTGTATAAATATACAAACACCGAAATTGTAGTTCCATTTCAAATATTAGGCTAATGAAAGTTATATAATTCGAAAATGGCATGAGAAGTAAATACTTCCGTTTTTATTTGTTGTTATTGTGTCAGGCATTTTCCTTAACACGTAAGAGATACCGTTTCATACCTCCCAGTGCCGGTTAAATTTTACCAGTTATCACAGCGGCCTCCTATGATAATGTTGGCAACAGATCCTGAATAGGGAAAGTCCTGTGAGTCTTCATTTTAGCCAATCGCTTGACAACGCTGTTTTCTAATGGAATCTTCGCTTTACGAGGGCAATTATTTTACTGAGCGGACGAGGGTACATACAAGAACCTGTCAACCATAAAGCAGGAACAGCATTATTTGCTTACTTCGTGGTCTGTACGATACACTAATCGAGTCATTCTATGTGGTTCGAACAAATGGGCAAAGATTTTCTATCGTGTTGTTGATGTTGCCAACATAATCACGCGAGGGCGCCGACATGATACGTAAAATTTTACCCCCAGTGACCATTGTAAACACAATTGGTCGATTTTCGACCACAGGCATTACTATTATATTTTAATTCACCATTAGAAGGTAAACCTTCACCGTAATCAACATCCTAACTTCTCGGCTTGCTGCTACACATGCCCGGTAAGGTAACTTAGGAGGCTGAGATAACTTTAATCCCGCCTCAGGAAGCTAACGGCCAGCAATTAATCGTAATCTATACTGTGTGCAGACATTAGGGAAGTGGCGAGGGGAGGGGGTTGTTGACGGGCTTGGCTGATCACTACGGTCAAAGTTTGAAACTCTGCCTTATACACCCTGCCCCCGCGGGGAGCTTGAGCATACAAGGTGTCTGCACTTTGAAGCCTGTAGTCTAAGGGGCCACACGTCGATAGTGAGATTATATGATGCCAATACAAAGTAACACCATCGAAAGAACAAGTCACAAAAACAATATTCACGACGGGGTACCACACAAATAGTCTTTAAAACCACTATCCATCGTGTGACTGTCGACACTTGCAGTCTAATCACAGAGAAAATTTAATTGGAATTTGGGAGAGCTACAAGAAGCAATTTTCGAAGGGTACTTTCAAATAAGCACAGAATGATCAATAGGCACAACGGACATTTAAAAATCAGTTTTTTTTATCAAGGGTAAACGCTTCACTCAAAATACCTGATAATCATCTTTTCGAAATGTTCTACATTATCAGTGCAACTGGAAACTTCTTACTACAGTTCGACCGAAACTTGTGGACGAAACCGAATATGCGGCTCCTCTTCAAGTTTCGGCCGAAACCGAAACTGTAATCGAAATTTGCGTAATTAAGTCAAAATTGCAGTATATTTACGTAACACCACAAGTCACTAGTGCTTCCACATTTTTAAAGATCCCCTCCCTGTACTAAGCCTTCTTGAGTGTGTGTAAACCTTATCAGAAGTCCGTAGAAGATGTCATGGAAGACAAATCAACTGTACTTTAATAAAAGTACTTTCAAATTGGATTCTTTTCTCCTCTTTGTGACATTTTCTACCTCGTAAAGAAAAACTAAACGTAAGAGTAAGTAAACTGAACTAGATATAGTGGAGTCTCGATATTTCATGTCTTGGAATTAGGAGATTACCATAAATACGACCGTTATAAAACAAAAAACAACTGCGAATACAGTCTATCTTTACAGAAAACACTCCGCAATTATAACGCTAAGTGAATAGTGGAGACTTTAAAGCTTTAAGAATGTGAATGAGGAAAAAAAACTGTTTTAAAAGAGGTTATTTTTTCAGTTTCTTTTGCACACGTAAATTTCGATGGTTGGATGTGAACTCGGTTCCGTTCACCTCGAACTAACGAGACTTCAGCATACCTACCACAAATTTCACAGTTCTGCATATCCTCTTGAAGGAAGATAGTCTTTAGGTACACAACAAACATGCCAAATAGATACTACGAAATGTCAAAGGCAATAAAACTTGTACATACACAAATTACGCCAGTTTATGATCGAAAACGCTAGTTTTATAGCACCTAAAAGTACCTGATTTCAGGTTAGTACCTGATTGTACCTAAATTTTAAAAATCCAGTTAAATAAACATTTTTATGGCTAACGTTCTCTCGTGGTCTTCACAACTAAGAATTACGCAATTATTCTATCATAAATTGTAATTTTGTAGTACCTAAAATACGTAATTTCTTGTTAGAAACTCATCTAGATAATTTTTAAAAATCCAAGAAATATCTAATTTCATATTAGAACCTGACTGCATCTAATATTTAAAAACTTGCCAAGGCCACGAATCGTGTAGATGAGACGATACGTCTTGTGTAATCAGTACATGTAGCAGAAACTGAGCAGAAATTACAGCTCCAGTCTCTTAATTCCCCAGATCTTTTTAAAGGAAAACAAATTCTTACTGTGAACACCGACGTGAGATATATCGAACTGTTTTCACAGCCAAATAAATCGGGGGCAAAATATACATTGTTTCATTGATACAAAAATGAGAATTACTCATTCATCAACTGCAGCTTGCAGTGAAACTTGGTTTGGTATCACTAGTCGTCGATGAAATGAAGTTTGCGCAAACTTGAACTACGAAATAATTTCGTCTAGTTTTTGAACAGGAGAGTTTCATTACAGAACATGGTTTAAATGGGCACCTTTCACGCCGTTGCAGCGCTTTACTATATGGATTTATGTAGTCAAGGAAAGTTAAAAACCCCTTTTCAGGGAAATTTTTGTTTCGGCCACAGTGTTTTAACTCGTGGCGAACAATCCCAGACATGGTCTCTCGGCCGATAATGCTATTTCAACAGTTTTTCTACTTGCGATGTCTATTGCTGTGCAGACCATCTTAAAAAAAAAATAAAAAAATAAAAAAATAAAATAAAAAAAAAAAAGGAAAAAAGACTGACACGCAGCTTCGTTAGAATCAGAGGACACACTGAATACGGGTCTCGTTACTGAACTATTGTTATCTAATGTTTACTTCTTGGTCTATAAGCTGCAGCTAGCGAATAAAATGTATATTTTGAATCCAAAGTGTATTGCGGCGACAAAGACAGAACGTTAGGAAGGCCCTATGTGAAACTGTCAGCGCGGCAAGTGTTACACGGGGATTGCGTCAAGTAGATGCCAAACGCAGGCGGACAGCAACAGACGTGGTACATGGGCAATTGGGCGTGAGGCTAGGGAGAAAGCGAGGGGCCTTGTGGCCGGACGAGTTGTACACAAACAGGCTGCTGTCCTTGCTGGGGAAAGCTGCAAGCCGCCTCCACTGCAGCGCCGCCGACCAACAGGCAACTCCATGGTGTGCAAAAGTCACTCAACAGTCGAGTAACAGCAACACATAGGGCAGTAGTAAGTTGTCACCATTCGGTAAAGTCTGTACAATGTCATGATGAACGAAAGAAACAATACTCAACTATTCCGTTGTTCAAGGCTTGATCTGTGAAGCGTGTTTCCGAATTACACGATGTCAACGATAGAATAAAGGATTTTCGCGTTAAACACATTTCATAGAAGTAGTGTTATTGTAGTTGTTAATGAATCGTGAAGACACTTTAGACGAAAACCACCGCCTAAAGACAAACAGTGTACGACATACGAGATAGATTTGAGTAACAGGGATCTGCTACGGATGCCCCCAGACCTGACCCCTCAAGAAGAGTCACAAACGAGGACAATGAATTGCGAGTAAGTCTACAAAATTGAACCAGATGATTAGTAACCGAGTTGGATTGCTCACTAAGGTCAGTGCGAAGAATATTAGACTAACAGAAGTGTAAAATGTACATTTGCAAAAGATTGTTAAAGGAAGCCAAGGAAGGAGGTTAGGAAAGAAAGAATTGACAGTGGCCGCATTTGGGCACTGATATTAAGCAATGCGATAAGTGAAAATGTGAGCCGGACCGGGAATCGAAACCGCTTCGGGCCAGCGGTCGCCTTAACCACTTGGGCACCCGTGCTCGCCTCCCGTCTGTCTCAAATTCTCACAAGTCGCACGCTATGTTTGTAGCGTCCGAAAGAACAGACATCACACCAATACAATAAAATGTACACGCCATGTTTACGTCATAGGTTACAATGGTTCAGATCGACGCCATGAGTTTCGGGAATTGATGGTTGACCAACAAACTTCTTCAATAAAAGTATGTGGTCTGGAAAGGCCAGTTGTAAGTAAGGTAAAGGTAAAGCAGTCCACAATCCGAAGATTGGTTTGAACACCACAGTGCTTTACTAAGCATGGTCCTGTTTGGAGGTGGTATGCCGTTGCCTTCCTCCGACCTTCGAACTGACTTACCCAGCCAGTTATAGGGGGACCTACAGTGCTACTCGGTATTTTTCACATGTGCAATACTGCCAGAGGTGAAAGAAATGGAAAGTGACAGATAAAAATCCTAGGACCTGGCGGGGATCGAACCCGCGACCTTTGGATTTGTAGTCTGGCACTCTACCACTGTGCAACCGAAGGGGGCAAATTAAGAGACATAACTGCACTTTCTGGTATACTGACAGTCAAAATCTTCTTTGAGAACAACTAAATCGACCTGGTGTGGGAGTTAACTATTTCGATAGTCGTCAGAATTATATGGTATCTGTTCTTTTGACATGTGCTTAAAACTCTCAGGAAATTACCTTTCAACACGATGGTGCTCCACCACATTATGCTACTGATGTCTGCTATTATTTACACGAAACTTTCCAAAGAAAAGTGATTGGTCTAAGGTAAGATATTGGCATGTCATCACGTTCAACAGATATCACGCCCATTTTTTTTTTTCCTGCGGGGTGTCGTCTGCTACTGCTTCTGTGTTTGTTCTGAAAAGCCCCAGACCATTGCGGAACTAGAGGAGCACATCCACTACGCCATTTCGCGATCTGGACACTGGAACATCACTATACAGTATGGAACAGTGTTCCAAAAAGTGCTAACGAAGAGGGGGAAAAAGTTTGAACATAGAAAGATTGTAAGTATGGTACTGTTTGTATCTTTAATGGCACATAAATTCAATATTTTGCAGTAAAAGCCGTCTTTGTTTGTTGGACAGCGTTTAATTGGTCTTGAATGACTCGTTTCGCCCTTTAGAAGAACATCATCAGGTTATGTGCGTGACAGATGTTAGAAAAGAATTACAAAACAGAATTTAAAACGGGGGGAGGTGGATGACATGCGGTTATTTTGCCATTTTATACAATCGCCTTAGCACAAAAACAGCGTTATTACATGATGCCAGGTGGAGTGGGTCGACACACAGTTTGGAAACCACTGTATTACACCATTCCCCCTCCCCCAGCATATACGTGTACCCAATTGTCTGAGCATTGTGTTACACAGGGAAAGTGTGCGATAGTTTTTTCTAAATATAACTTTAGTACTAACCCGGAATACAATTAGTGGGATGTGGTAAACCGCCTAAAAAGACCACATCCAGGCTGACCGACATCCCGACGCCACCACCTATGTTTTATAGCGCACTGAAGAAAAATCTTTTCGGGGAACAGAATTAAGGATTACTGTTCTGTCGGTTCTTGACAGAATATGTTATACTTTAACACACCAGATAACCGTGTAATATTCTGCAAATTTATTGGTTTTACAAACCAGTTTTCGGCTTTTATACCATCATCATGTAAACAATACAAGTTTAAGTTTACCTGGTGCAGGCGTAACAGCCGAAAACCGGTTAGTAAAACTAATAAATTTGCACAACATCTCACACTTATCTCGTGCGTTTCATTCAAAAGAAACATGAATGATAGCGTTAAGAATTGTTTGAAATACAAAAGTTTGTAAATCTATGGGACCATACTACTGCTGTTATCGGTCCCTAAGCTGATCAACTACTTCAGGTAAGACAAAACACACACATACACACCCATGCCCGAGGGGGGACTCGAACCCCCGACGGCGAGCGGCCGCGAGAACTGCAGCATGGCGCCCCAATGCGCACGGCTAAACCACCGCGGCGATTTAAGTTATCAAAAAACACTACTGAATAAAATAAAATCATGGGACTTTGCTCAGATTAACATCATTATGAGAGCGGCTTATGCTGGTTTACAATGCCTCTACTACACAATCAAATATTCTCCTACAGGATACAGAAATGCTGCAAAGCTTCGATTTAAACAATCAGCATCTATTACAAAGGTAATTGCATCTATGTCTAGGCTAAGATTAAAAAATCGACTGAAAGTGAAGGAAGTCTCAATTGCCATTCTGCTTCTCCTCTGGTGAAACCAACCAATTGGTAGAATTAATCCTCACACCCTTGGCTGAACTGTAGTCAATTACACATATTTAGGGGTTAAAAAGGTACATTTCTTTTGTCCCATTCGTCTTTGTACTGCTGTTATTTTCAAAACTGGCGTTTCCGTATCGATTCTGAGCACAGAAAACTTGGAGTTTACTAAAGCTTCCAGCAACTTACAAGTTCAGCAAGTTGGAAGAAACTGCGCGCACCAACTTGAAGGAACGCGAAGGGCGGAAGTCGACTTTCCGGAGGTGTTTCCACGCCAAACAACTCTAAGAAACAGTTTCTACATACGTAGGCGTTCGCAAGGGGAGGCATTTCGCTAATGGAAATGGGGTATGCACTTCATTCATTACGGAATGCTTATGCCTATCTGGAAATTATTATCTGTAATTGTCTTAAATCGTAGATCTAGCATTACCGAGTGACAGGGGAAGTACTGCGGCTTCAACACCGACCATCTACCTTAGCAATTGGGCTACTCAAAAAAAAGTTTATTTGGAAGGCATCACCAGTGGCCTGTAATATATACATGATTATGTTTCACAATATTTCATATTTACGTTTCTTAGTATTTTTAGGTTATAAGGTTCTCGTGCGTTATTTACGTATAATTACTGATATTTGGATGTTGTTACAATATTTCGTGGATATAAGCACTAGATGTAAAGCAATATCCACGTAATATTGTAAGTAACAACAGCCAAATATCAGTAATTATACTTAAATAACGCACCATAACTGTTTATAACCTAAAAATACTAAGAAACGTAAATATGAAATATTGTAAAACATAATCATGTATATATTACAGGCCACAGATGATACCTTCCAGATGAAGCCGAAATGCATATAGCAATAAAATATTTTATTAATTCAAGTTGCATAGACGGATAACCTAAATATCAACACTATAATAATATAATCAATTTCATTCACATTATGTGCGGCAAATTTGGGTAAGAAAACTGATTTATGTACATAACCTAAGTCTGCATGCGAAATTTCAGATATGAAGCCACCAGCCGCACTAATAACTTTGGTCGCCAAAATCCCTTGATCTGAAAATGAAGTAATTCCGCTTTCGTCCCCCCCCCCCCCCCCCCCCGTAACTGTTCGAATATCTTTTCACGTAATACCGCATCGAATTGTGTAATAAAAATAAATAAATAAATAAATAAAACACCCGCTAACTTGCTCTAGCGCTAAGAAGTACCTCTTACGAGTGGCACCTTTGGGTTCACCTCAGACAGAGGAGGTGCGTTCCCAGGTAATTTAAGCAAAAATAACTATCACGTTCGCAAAATGATTTTACACTATATTTGATAATAGGGTGACAGGTTTCGACCTACTCTGAGACCATCATCAGACGGATTCGTCTCACCGTTGATGCCGAGGCGATGAGCGTGCGGCGACTGCTCATCACCTCGGCATCAATGGTGAGACGAATCGGTCAGAGTAGGTCAAATAGGTCACTCTATTATCAAATACATTGTACAATCATTTTGCGAACGTGACATATTCGTTCTGAAACAGATACCAAATCGCTGACTTTCGAAATAGGAAACTATGTTTTGCAAACTCAATCCAAAAAAGTCAACACAGTTTCAGCCGACCAGTTGCATAAAAATGGTTTACATGCATAAACCTTGACCTACGTTTCGGCAAAAGTTATTTTACCTTCTTCAGATGTAAAACATAAAGCTCACATTAAAAAAGTTGTCAAAATGTGGCTGACTCCATATCAATAGAATAAGAAGTAAAATTTACAACAATGTCACATCATAAAATTGTGGAGCACGTCCACACACAGGTCGAGTGAGCCCTGCGTACTGGCAGAGGCGTGTATGTCAGTGTCTGTCTTTACCCATGCCCTGTACGCTGCTTTTAGTGTTCGTTCTTGCTCTGTTTATACGTTTCTCGTACAATTTCAGGTTGAATTCTACCGGATTAATCAGCTTACGGTGTGCAAAAGTGCTTCATAGGATTAAATTACATAGATACCTTAATATTGACTATGGAACATCAATATGAAATAATCGAACTCGGAAAATGCAACAGCTTGCAAGATTTTTAGGAACACGAATCACCTGTCTCGAATCTGGCAGCTTGGAAGCGACAGAGAAATAATAATAAACAAAAAAATCCGAGTTGAGTCTGCTGATCACGTTGCTAGGTTATACAGGAAACAGCTACATCTCGAGTAGACAAAAGCAGCAGAAGACGCAGCTTATACACGGCTATGCACAAACGCGCCTGCATGCTGACAGTGGCTTGAATTTGGGAAGTGTACGGAGAAGGTAGGGTAGTCGTGATGTCAAAACTGGCGTTCGATGAGATCTATTATTTGCACTACTACTGAGAATGTTATGGTCTTCACTCCGGAGACTAGTTTGATGCAACTCTCCACTCTCCTCTACCCTGAGCAAGCCTCTTCGTCTCCTCGTAAGAACGGCAACCTGCTGAGAAAGAATGTTAAAAATACTGATACAACTACCTGGATTTGTAGGCTTGACTTACTCATCAATATAATTACAGTATTTATGGAATTCTCTACACAATCACCACAAAAAATAAAGATTGAAAATTAAAATTAACTTCGATGATGTCTTAGGTGGAGGTGTGTAAAGAATGAAATCGCAACAGCTGTCAAGATGTGTTTATTCCGACACTACCGGTTTCTCATCAATAAAGATGCTTCGTCAGGTGGATGACATAAGAAAATGATTACATAATAATTGGAACAGCATACAGCTTTCAGGGAACCACAGGACGGTGTGGTCGTCTTTATGTAAATAATATCCCCGCTTTATCCTTTATAAAGAAAGCACTGACTCCCATCAGTGGTTTCTTTATAAAGGATAAAGCGGGAATATTATAAAGAAACCACTGATGGGAGTCAGTGGTTTCTTTATAAAGGATAAAGCGGGAATATTATTTACCTAAAGACGACCACACCGTTTTGTGGAATGTTTTAACAAGGTACCCTGAAAGCTGTATGCTGTTCCAATTATTATGTAATTATTTTCTTATGTCATCCACCTGACGATGCATCTTTACTGATGAGAAACCGGTAGTGTCGCAATAAACACATCTTGACAGCTGTTGCGATTTCATTCTTTACACACCTCCACCTAAGACATCATCGAAGTTAATTTTAATTTTCAATCTTTATTTTTTGTGGTGATTGTATAGACAATTCCATAGATATGTATTTAAGCTGTGGTTGCCCTTTTAAGAAAATTGTTTGTGAATATAATTACCGATTAGCTCTTCACGTTTGTACAATTTTGAACTTCGCTCCAGTGCTTTCAGAAAATCAACTTCACACGTAAGCCGAAATCGCCGACTGCCAATTTTCGGCGAGCTGGCGACCTTAAATTTCGTACCCTTATCTAAGTTACATAATATGTTGTACAGTTAATATCCTTTCTTTTTAAACTTCGGGCGGTATACATCCCTGACATTTCTGCTGGTAGGTTTTGTTAATAAACGAACGTTCAGACGATTTACAGCTCCCTTTGTGTTTCAGTCAGTTAATTTTTAAGGCAAAACAGTATTGGTACGGGAACAAAAGGTATATTTGTGAATATACCCAGTGTTATTTCCTACCTTATTGGATTTCGGGGGATGTAATTTCTTGCTGTTAAATGGAAACGGTGGAATCTATATTCATACTGAGCACAGAAAGAGACTGCATACAGTGATGGAGTGTGAGGGGCTGAAAAAAGAAAAATAGAAATAAACGAAAAACTCCGCCGTAGGCGCAGCTTGTGAAATATGCCGCTAGTCGTGTGTATAGTGCAACTAATTGAACCTTGAGTTCCAACTGCGTTTGTCGGCCTGGCTTTTAACCTACAGTAATTGTTTCTCTTATCGCTGTTTTGTTCTTGTTTCGTTTCTTATGACGGAAGGCTTAAGCCAAGAACATGCAGCTGTGAAATTTTGTTTTCTAATCGCTAAAAATGCCGCTGTAACTGCTTAAGTAGCGAAAACAGTTTACCAATACAGAATGATTCTTATCCACGAAGAAAACAGCAATCAACAACATTTGATTGTGCTGTTTATTTACTAAATAGCGCCGTTACCGGTTTCAAACTTTCCAGTTCATCGCCAGACGGCTGTTCACGCCACATGCCTGTCATTGTAAAGCTTATGGGACTTAACTACGGGGTCATCAGTCCCTAAACTTACAAACTACTTATGAACTACTTACGAACTAGGACGGCACAAATATCCATGCCCGAGGGGGAATCCGAACCCCCGACCGTAGTGGCCGTGCAGACCGTGATTGGCGCGCCTCAGTCCCCGCGACCACCGCGGCCGGCTGTCATTTACATTTTGCTTATGCACGTAACTTTGCTTGTGGCGAAAAGTCCTTGGTTATGTAGTGCCCTACAGTACAAAAAGACAACGATGATTGGAATTGTTTCCTAGAGCGTAAATATGACTCTTGATGAATTCTATCGTAAAAGTTTGTTTACAACATTTGTCCGTATCATGAGTCATACTTACGATCGAGGAAGCAATTCCAATCATCAGTATCTTTTGTACTGTAGAGCAGCACATAACCAAGGACTTTTCGCAACAAGGAGACTTATGTGCATAAGCCAAATGTAAATGACATGCATGTGGCGTGAACAGCCGTCTGGCGATGAACTGGAAAGTTTGAAACGGGTAACGGCGCTGTTTACTAAATAAACAGCATTAACAAATGTGGTCGATTGCTGTTTTCTTCATTGTAAGAACCATCCTCTGTTTCATACACAACCATGGGCTCAAAATATCAGTTTTTGACAAAATACCATACAGTTTACCAAGATGACGCTATGGGAAAAACTGTTGTGTACGAGTGCTCTTCTCGATTTAAAAATTTCGATATGCCGACTGATGACAAACTTCGTTCCGGACGTCAACCAACAGTCCAAATCGACGAAAATGTTGACTAAATTTCGCAACGTGCGCTCACAGACCGTCTATAGACAATTGATGGTCAGACGACAGTGAGTTATTTTGGAGCCCGGTTCAAGGAATTTTAACGGAAGATTTAGGAATGCAAAAGGTTGGTGCCAACTTTGTTTCTGGAGTTCTGACTGACAATCAAAAGGAATATCAAGCTGAAACCATGTCGTAATTTGAAACAGCAGCTTCAAGTTGATTCAGATTTCCTGTCAAAGGTCATTACTGTTCGTGTGCCATGGTGCTATGCTTACAACGCATAAACAAAGCTACAGTCAAGCCAATGGAAGACGTCATCGTTACCAAGTTCAGAAAATGGCATGTCAAATCAAACATCAGAACAATGCTGATTCGCTGTTTTTCTGCTAAGGACATAGGTCACATAAGACTTTCCCCCGGATCAGACCGTCAGTCAAACCATTACGAAGTTTTCAGAAGATAGCGCAACAGGCTCCGTTTGTGGCAGACAGGAGACTGGTTCTTCCAGCACGAGAAAGCACTTGCACACTGACTGACTGTAACTAAAATGGCACGGTTCCGCTGCCCCGCGCAACTTACTCGCCTGACCTGCTTCCGTGCGACTTTTTCTGATTTGCCCACACAAAAAGGGCATTAAAGGGCAATTTGACTACATTGAAAATTCAAGAAAGATACTGCAAGAACAGTTTCGCGCGCGCGCGCGCGCGCGCGCGCGCGCGCGCGTGCGTGCGTGAATATTTCGCTCTGCAGCGAAAACTAAAGAACACAAACGAATGGTCTGTGAGTAATTGCTGTCCGAAGTCTCCCGTTGTACACCATAGCAGTTCCATGCCGATAGCTATATGGGGTGGAAGATATGGTAGTTTAAAGTCGTCAAATTATTAAAAAAAATTCGAACTGAAGGCCAGTGATAACGTTTGCGACTCTATGGCAAGGAGATTACATACAGCCAAACGTGATGCCACAGACCATATCTTTGGTCTATGTGTGCTACAATGTCTTCAGCTCTTTCTCTGAATGAATGAATAAATAAATAAAGCAGTAAAAAAGAAATTTCTTTTAAAAAATCGATTTAACGTTTCGCGCATTACATCAAGTGATCGATCTGTGATATTGTTACAATCATTATTATTGACTTTGGTGATTGGATTCTTCGAAACGAGTGCATTTTTACGTGTGATTTGATCTACACTACTTACTTTCCTGATAAACGGTAAGTGCATAGACTTATGCAATCTGCTAGGAATATTTATCAGTTCCTTAAAAACAAGACTCATAGCACAGTACTGAAAGATAGATAAGCTATCATGAATCAACCAACACGGGAGTGGAGCCGCGGGTTTAAGCTAGTTGACTATAAAACAGATTATGCCGACTGCTATTAAATAATTTTACAGCAGTGGCGTTTCACTTTTTATTTTAGAAGCATCTTCTGTGGTGATGATGTTATCCCTTCTTTACCTCTCACTGCTGTTTCTCCGTTGTCTGGAGTTGGTTGGTTCCTGGCGTGTTTTCTGTCGTGTGCCGCACTTTCGCCTGTTTTTGTGTCGTTTCTTCCGTTTCGTTTGTTATCAGTACACTAAACTTATTACAAACTGCGTGCAGTTTGCATATCACCCGTTTTAAGTGGCTGTATGGGTACGTTAACGAAAACCAAAAACAAAGCAAAAAATCGCACTGACGTGTTTTACGGCCCACTTTAGATCTGTAGTTTTGTAAGTTTTTGCAAACATTTAGGATCAAAATAATAATCTAAATAATAAAAATTAGTTAATAGGAGTGTCTGAATCCCTTTCAAGGAAAAAAAAAATTTAGGTAGTGGTGGGTTCCGAACCACTGACGTTCAACGTCACAGTCCAACGCACTGCCTACTACGCTACAGCTAACAATTAGAAGTTGCGTTCTTTATTCTCATTCTCCAGTGTGCCATTGCTTTGAAATGACAACGTGTAAATTACAATAAGAAAATCATCAAATACGCAACGCAAGATGGCGTATGCCAGAGTTCTGGGCGAGAAATGTCACGTGACATCTACGAACGGCTGGTTTTCGTTAATTTAATGGAGGGTGTCAAAACTCCGTTATTTTTGCAAATATCTCTCAAACGATACGAGATATGAAAAAAAAATTACGTTAGGGAACAAATCTGTAGAGAATTTTCTCCTCTACAAATTCTGTTAGTCAATTTTCGCGTCAGATGAATGGTTTATTTGCAATTAAAATTACATTACAAACGGTTTTTTTCTTCTTTCGGTTCCACAGTGCCAGACTACAAATCCAAAAGGTCCCGGGTTCGATCCCCGGCAGGTCCTAGGATTTTTATCTGTCACTTTCCACTTCTTTCACCTCTGGCAGTATTGCTCATGTGAAAAACACCGAGTAGCACCGTGGTTCGGAACCCACGTTAAACTGTAGGTCCCCCTATAACTGACTGGGTAAGTTTTCGAAGGTCGGAGGAAGGCAACGGCATACCACCTCCAAACAGGACCATGCCTAGTAAAGCACTGTGGTGTTCAAACCAATCTTTCGGATTGTTGACTGCTTTACCTTACCTTTTTGTATTACTAACGTATTTCTTGTCCGAAATATTTGAAAAATCGAGGTTCTGGTCTCTGGTAGCCAAAAATTATGTCTGTAAAATTTGGTGCCGATCTGTTGAACGGTTCGACCTAAAAAGTGGTAACACGTTACAGCCAGGCAGATATAGTCAAATCGCTGTTATTTTTGCAAATATCTCTGAAACGATATGAGATATGAAAAAAAAAAATAACAGAGCGAAGTTGTAGAGAATTTTCTCCTCTACAAATTAGGTGATTGAATTTTCGTGTCAGATGAATGGTTAAGCCGTATTTTAATTTTAATTTCGAGCTGTCAAAAGACGATCGCAAAGGAAGGAAGGAAGCTTGGAGTTTAACGTCCCGTCGACAGCGTGGTCATTAGAGACGGAGCTTACTCTCGGAAGGTTTGGGTAAGGATGTGGAAGGAAATCGGCCGTGCCCTTTCAAAGGAACCATCCCAGCATTTGCCTCGAGTGATTTAGGGAAATCACGGAAAACGTAAATCTGGATGGCCGGAGGTGGATTTGAACCACCATCCTTCCGAATGCGAGTCCAGTGTGTTACCACCGATTGCAAAGGCCAACCTACTAGCGTAACCGAAAGTGGACCAAAAGTAACAGAAGACGGTGTGGCTAGGGGCTGTGAGAGGTTTTTGTGGTAACAGCGGGCGGAAGACATGGAGCCGCTGTTGCGGGTAAGTGGCGACTGTCCCTGTGTGGGGAACGGGACCGTGTCCCCGTTCTGCGGCAAGTGTCTGGCAGCCGGTAAACACCATTACTGCTGCTGCCAGTGCACTCAAAGAAATCTCGTTACTCGCCCCGCCCTGAACACGCGGCCTCAGTCCCCTGGTCTTGCCTCTGCCTAAGGCCGCCCAGCCCGGTTGACGGACACACTTCAAACAACGAGACACCGCTCCGCAATGCGGGCGCTTTGAACATTTACAGGCTGATGTGTCAGTATGCGAACATTCGTGTGGCCGTTCAAAGCGCTGCCCTGAGCACCGATGTCGAAACTAACACTTAACTCACGACCAGCGCTGGCTGTAGGATGGGGCGACCCGGACGGTCGGCCAGGGCTCCAGGACCCACGAGCGCCGCTGTATGTGCGTCCATGCTGCTGCTCATTCACCACACAAAGTAACTGTCGGTTCAAATGAAAGAAAATACCGGCATTACAATATGCTTTCTTTGATACGAATGGATTTATATCTAATATTTTCATTTAATGACTTATCTATAGCAAAAGTACTTTATCGATTTCAGCAACTGTTCAGGTTATAAATTAATAAAATTCAGCAACCAGTTGCTTGTAATTATTTATTTTAGACAACCGGTTTCGGAGGCTTGAGTGCCCTTCCTCTGGTCTCTATACAGACAAACAAGTGGATTGGTATACAGTAAAGGCTATAAACGTACAAAAGTCAATTGCAGACATTTGAAGCAGTTTGGAACCAAATCGATTGTAATAAGATATGTTCATATAATGGGATAAAATGAACACTTAAAATTGTGTTAATTTTATCCCATTATATGAACATATCTTATTACAGCCGATTTGGTTCCAAACTGCTTCAAATTTCTGCAAATGACTTTTGTACGTTTATAGTCTTTACTGTATACCAATCCACTTGTTTGTCTGTATAGAGAGCAGAAGAAGAACACTCAAGCGTCCGAAACCGGTCGTCTAAAATAAATAATTACATGCAACTGGTTGCTGAATTTTATTAATTATCTATAGTAATTAACAGATAATTGCAACATTCCTAACGGCCAGGGCTCGTGTACAACCTAACATAAATGTATCTTGGCTCGCCTACTAAGGGGCGGTTGTAACACTGTTGCTTTTACCCTTTAAAGTTTATGCCTGTAAACCAGTGAACTAACAAGGTACAGTACCGTTAACGAATACGTCCACACTTGTATTTCTACATTAGTTTATTTTCTTTAGTCACATTTACACAAATATATTTATATCTCACAGAGGACCTGGAAGAGAAGTTGAATGGAATGGACAGTGTCTTGAAGAGGGCGTATAAAATGAACATTAACAAGAGCAAAACAAAGATAATGGAATGCAGTCTTAGAAATTCAGGCGATGCAGAAGGAATTAGATTAGGTAACGAAACAATGAAGGTGGTAGATGAGTTTTGTTACTTGGGTAGTAAAATAACATATGATGGTCGCAGTACAGAGGATATAAAATGCGGAATGGCAATGGGAAGAAAAGCATTTTTGAAAAAGAGAAATTTGCTAACATCCAATATTAATTTAAGTGTAAGGAAGTCTTTTCTTAAGGCATTTGTGTGGAGTGTGGCCTTGTACGGGAGTGAAACATGGACGATAAACAGTGGGGACAGGAAGAGAATAGAGACTTTTGTAATGTGGTGCTACAGAAGAATGCTGAAGATTAGGTGGGTAGATCGCATAAATAATGAAGAGGTACTGAACAGAATTGGTGAGAAAAGGAATTTTCGGCATACCTAAAAGAAGGGATCGCTTGGCCGGACACATTCTTACACATCGAGGAATAGTAAATTTAGCATTGGAGGGAAGTGTGTGTGGGGTAAAAATTGCATAGGGAGACCAAGAGACGCATATAGTAAGCAGATTCAAATGGATGTGGGTTGACATTCTTATGAGGAGATGAAAAGGCTTGCTCAGGATAGAGTAGGGTGGAAAGCTGCATCAAACCAGTCTCCGGACTGAAGACCATAACATCACAATTTACAATAAACAACTCCGCCACTCACGTAACTATTGGAGCCGACAACGGTAAACATTCGCGTACGAGCGAGCGCACTTACAAATTTCTGAACGCCACACGTGGCGTATAAAATGCGAACCGCACTGATTTGTTCTGTAATGTTGTTTTTGTCTTATTGATCACTTTAGTAAAACTCTAATATATATAACATTGAAACCCCTTTTTGGTATTCTCTCACATGGCATATATAAATAAAAAGAAAACAAATTTATGGTACATTAAACTGGTCATAGTAAATATTTGTTCTGTAATGTTATATAATGCAATGCATGTACTACATTAATGGAGAATACCCCCCTAAGATACTGGAATAATACAGCGCCATCCAATGTTTGTTACACTGCATTTGTTGGTAGCGCAACGATTTACACTCACACGCTAGTGATTGTCAGTAAGAGTCGGAGGGAAGGATCATGTTTTCGTGGCTGATAATAGCAATTGAACGGAGAGTCGTGTCTGTTAACTACATTTTAATTTTCTGGTATGTCGAAAATTATTTTTATTTTTAGTTCAATTTTTTTTCTAGATACGTCTACTGACAGGTGATTTTCATATCGTAAATGACTGTTTTGCAGATCTAAACACAAGCTTACTAATATATACATAACAAAACTTTAAAAGATTGCAGTTGCAGAGCATGATAATTAACAGTGAACTAGTGTGTATACCAATATTTGCAACCATTTCAAACATGTTACTGATTTATCACTGACGGATAACTAGTTGAGTTCCTAACAGTTTAGAATCGTAGTACATAAATTAACAAATGACAAAATGCTATGTTTACTGTATAATAAACAATTTAACCCTCGAGCGGCAGCGCTGGTGCAAATACGCTACCACTTTTCTTTAAATGCTGACTGTTGTCACAGAAATCGAGATGCCGTATTTCTGCTTTAGCTGTTCCTCAATTAAGCCTTAACAATGACGTCAGTGAAGGTTCTGAGTTTCTAGCGCTGTCCTGGAAGCAGATTTGAACTGTTTTGTGTTACGTCTAGTTTACTTTCCAGATGGATTTGTGGCAGTTTCTAGTAAATATTTATAGTATAAATTTTACCTTACATATTAGAATACTAAGTGATTTAAATTTATATCGTAAATATAACTCTCGATAAATTGTCCTCTAGTTTCTCCTGATTAGCCATGCTGCACTTTCCGTCATTCTGATTTTTAACCCTTTTTAAGCCTTACACAATACGGAAATGATTGTTATTTTACTACATAATTTAACCTTCAGTTCTCGTAAACGTGGTATGGGTCAACATATGAGGAAATAGACTTCATTCGACAAGTAATGAATATCTTGGTGATTTTTGTGTAGATTCCTGATAAGATCATGAACAGGATACTATTATTCAAATGTAAATCTTAGTTCCGATCCCGAACAAGATTTCAGACGCAATGAATCTGATACTGAAGACGATACCACTCTCAAGCAGCACTCCAAAACACTGAAAAGAATATCATACAAATCTTTCCTGGTTCAAAGAGAACGCAAGGAACTTGGTCAGAGACACAAGATCTCTCATTCATGATAGTTGATAATGATTAATTAGGTAACTATGTTTATTAAGTTCCACATAACACAGAAAAAAAGCTGACACTAATTACACAAGAGACAGGAACTACAGGGAAGTAACAAAAGAGGAATTGATAGTACCTCTGGGTCTATTATACATTACTAGTTATTCATTATTATTGTCCACTTTTGGGATAATGTTACATTTGTGATATTTATACTCCGAAGGTAATTGATATACTTGTACTATTTCAGATATTAACCAATATGATATTTTTACCTGTAAATTAACCTGTTTTTGTCATTACGATCACTTAGTAGCTACATACTAGGTTTGTAACACGGAATACACAGAGGTAGCAAATCTGCACCGCGCTGACGCTGAAGTCCTAATAACTGGCGCTGGCGCTCGAGGGTTAATGATGACTATGAGATTTCAGAGTTTGAAAATTCGGATGGAGAAGAAGTCATAATGCAACTGCAAGTAATCAATCTGAGGGCGATGCTGGTGAAGATACGATATCCTCCTTTTCACTAACACCGTAGAGATTTGTGGTTGTAAGGATGAAGTAACTAAATCGACGACTACAACTAAGCCTAATAATATCAGAACTTCCTGGTTCACGGAAGAGTTTTCTCTAGCAGTTCGAAGTAATGAACGCACATCAAGAAGACGCACAGTTTTCCCAAGAAATGCCGATAAAAGCCAGGTTCATTTGTTGCAAGTGTAACCAATTTATGTGTTTACATCATACGAAATCTGCAGTAAATTTATCAGTTTATAAGCTTCTTACAGTGATGAAATGTGATTTTTCTCTAGACTCTTCACTTATATGATTGTGTCAAGTTATATTTTTTTGCTTTGCCAATTAAAATCTATCTATAATTTTAAAATGGTTGAAGATTTTATTATTCGATTAATTTGAAAAATAGTGTGTATACCAATATTTGCAACCATTTCAAACATGTTACAGATTTATCAGTGACGCATAATTAGTTGAGTTCCTTACAGTTTAAAATTTTATTACATAAAGTAATAAAAGACAAAATGCAATGTTTATTAGATAGTAAACAATAAAAGAAAAAATCGATACCTCAGTATCGTATTTATGTAGGGTGCTGTGCACACCCCACGCCCCAGTTATGTTATGAATACTCATTTCCCCAGTTGAAGGTTAACGAACTGCCACTCACTACAAAAGGAAAAATTTTGTCCTAGTCTTTCTTCATTAGCTTATCGTTCTATCGCGACACCATCCACGATCGACCATTCTTAAATGTCGCTACTTCCTAACAATGACTAACTTCTCTGCTCGGCGATAAGAAAGAGAGCGCATACCACCTTGCGAGGCCTCCCTACGCCGTCTTCGCGCGGGACACGTTGCCTCTTCGCGAAGCACACCAGACGGTGTCCGTCGTGGTTGCTGCAAAGGCCTCTGTTTCTAATGACCACGATGTCGACGGGGCGTTAAACCCTACTCTTCACTCCTTCCTCGATGCACACACTGAAACGACTTGTTGCACCTCGCGGAACGTGCTTCTCATCGTGATTTGCCGCCACAAAGCTCTCAAGCGGCAACTACCAGTGTGAAAAATAGCTGCGTTAACTGTCAGCGGTCGTCGAAGAAGAGCGGAGAGAGATCGCGAAGAAAATTTTGTTATAATAATTTTACCTCTTAATATTACACTAGCACTATCTGTCATTGATTGAATCTAGTAGAACAATCAATTGTTTTCGTTACCATGTGTTAGTCATGCCATTGTAAACTATTACAGGACTTGTCATGAACCGAGACAGATTTTAAACGCAGTTACGTAGACTGCAGTATTACAATTCATTGCTCCATGTTTTTGCCAAAATTTATGACTTTGCCTTTACTTATAGGAAGTAATATCAAATATTGCGGCTTATACAGGGTGACACAGAATCATGGGAAATGTTTCAAATGGGTGGTGGCAGCCTTGGGCAGGTGCCAGCACTGCGGGTTCGTTACAGTTTGCGAGTAAAGAGCTCGCCATTTTAATAATCATGGAATTGTGTAACGGTCAACATGTGCTTTAGCCATACAAATCTCTATCTACATAAAAGCGAAAGGACATCCATTCACTCACTGACTGACTAAACACGAAATCTCGAAAACTACTTCACCTATGAAGCTGAAATTTGGTAGGAATGTAGTTTATAGGTAGAATACGTCAGCTAAGAAAGGATTTTGCGATAGGACCAATAGTTCAGGAGATATGACGTCATAAACAATGAAAACTTCTCCGTCTTGCGGCACGTGATAGTGTGACTTTATCAGTCCACTATTTGAGTAGGAGAGCACTTAGCACCTTTAACAAACTTTGAACATAATTTGAAACCCTTAGGAACTTTCTCTCGCCGACAACCCCAGCAAAATGATGAAAAAAGTTTGTCGCTTACTACTTTTTTCATGAACAAAAATTACGGCATTTGGCATGACGTTACAATTTATTACTCTTACACTATTAATTGTATTCGTGCGAAATCTTACAGACAGTATACACACATACCACTGAATGTACGTTCAAATTTTTGTCATAATACGACACGCAGGTCATGAGATATGAAGTCATAAACAATTAGGATAATGAAAAACCGACTCATCGGGCATGACGTTTTAATTTATTGCGTCTTTCCTACTCTCTCTCTCTGTTCGCGACGTATTTTGCAGGCATTTTACAGATAAACCACTGGATGTACCTTCGAAATAATGTCGTATAACATATAGTTCAGGTGCTATGACATCAAAGAAAATGTAATGCATGAAAAAATTCGCCCAAATAAGCATGAAGTTGTAATTTACTACGTCTTTAGTAACCAACTCCATTAACGACACATTTCGTAGTCAGTTTCCTAATATTTCACTCTACGAATCTGGTAAATAATTTTTTTGTAAGACACAATTCACACAAAAGCGAAAGGTCAGTCACGTACTCAATCACTCACTGACTAAACACGAAATCTCTAAACCTAATGCACCTATGAAGCTGAAATTTTGCCGGTATGTAGTTTACAACTAGAAGACGTCAGCTAAGAAAGAAAGTATTTTTAGATAGGACAGAATTAAGGTGCACGGGGGAGGATACTTTTACTACAGACTGACGAAATCTACAGTTTCATTGCGATCTTCACGAAATTTTGCACGCTTGACCTTCAATGCAAGAGGAAGGTTAGCGTCTGCCTGAAGTTTCATAAGGTGCATTGGGCAGGGTATCTTGCAACATAAAAACGGATCCCTAAATATCTTAGTCGCGCCTTAACTTGATAACAGCTCGACCGATTTCACAGATCTTTTTGGGTTGTTTTCGTTATTCTCAGAACAAGGGTTGTATGAATGAAAACTGGAAAATTTGAGAACAATGAAGTGCGTTATTCAATGTGACCCTGTTTTTATTACAAATATATAGTTTTTTCCGATATTGATGAAATTTTGCAATCAGCTTAAACACAAGAAGAATGGCACTGTCTGTATAAAATTTCGGTCGTTGCATGATGGACTTTTGACTTTGACAAAATGCATAGTTTTGCTTCGATATTGCACACATGACTTTTAAACTAGAGGAAGGTCACTGGGTACATAAATGTTGGTATGGTACGTGACACAGGGTAACTTTACCGAGAGAGGGAAAGGTGGAAACGGATATAGAGATGGGAGAGAAAGAGATGGTTGCAGAGACAGGACGGAAGGGGAGGTGGACTACGAAAGTGTGAAATAAATAAATACCCGGGCAACTTCGGGTTTACATGTAGTTTATGTTTAAAACTGACTGAGGTCGTGAACCCTAAACTGCCATGATACGCACAGGTCTTTCTTTGGCAACCGTTGTGAAGAACGGGCATATAAACTAGTGTTTTTATAAAAACAGTGATGATTTGGTAGCGGAAGGGGTTTCGAAGTGTTATAATTTAGAACGTGGTGATGCCGTTTTGTCGAAACACGCGATCAAATGTTGGAGCAATGACTTTGCAGAGACTGAATTTGCCCTCAAGAAGAAACCAACAGAACGACCAAGAAGTGTGCCTTCTACAGCGAATATTTATGTACGCGAGACTCTTACGGAGTCCACGGCGTTAAATTCGTAAGCAAGCAGCAGTGCCTGGACTGTCCCTGGGGAGTGTTCGCAGAATACATCGTGATTTCGAATTCCATCCGCACAAACTCCAGTAGGCCCTTTTGTGATACACGGTTAATAAGAGATACTTCCGTGTCGAATATGAGGAATGTTTTCTTCGATTGTTGTATTAAGTGTCGTTAATGTTATTTGTAGTATTGAAACTGTTTGGTTTTCCACAACAATCAATCAAATCTAAGGCCATTCTGCAAAGTTACAGTTTTAATACCTCTAGGTTTTATTGATTCAAAAATTTACAAATGTTTGTAAATCTGTGGGACTTAACTGCTTGGTCATTAGTTCCTAGCTTACAAACTAACTTAGTTAAACTAACGTAATGACAACATATACACCCATGCCCGACCGAGGACTCTATAAACTCCGACGGCGAACGGCCGCGCGCACCGCAGCACGGTGCCTTAGTGCGCACGCCTATTCCGACGCGGATTTTATTCTTTCAATGCTTTTTCAGCTTGTGAATTAATTCACCTCATCAAGTTGTTTCAGGTCATGAAAAGCATATGTCTTATTAATTATAATAATAAGCCGAATGTATTAATCAGTTATGCTAAACGAGACCAAAGGACTTCGAAGCCATTTAATCTACTGTTGCATAACAAAATCTCACAAGCGGCAATCAAGCACAAGTAGAAAAACGATAATTTCATTTACTTTTTGTGTTTATTCAGTTTAACTACGTTCAGGTTCCACTGTTAAGTGACAAAAACTCTCCGGGATTTATTTATTTACCCTTCTATCGGAACAGCTGTCTTTGGGTATATAGCTGGTCGTGATTACAAAAACTATGTGATACATTTATGCGGAAAATGGAAAGGCAACTTAAAAACATCAACTATTTTAAGAAGAGAATAATAGAATATAGGAAATATTGGTTTGAGTGACAGTCTGAAGAATAAGAGTGGAAAGTCCAGGGTGGGAGGCCTCGGAATTTACTTCAAGCCCTGCCATCCTGGAGTTTTCTCATTTGGAGACTCCAATGATGGGCCTGCAAGTTACATTTCGCATGTGTTTATATCGTCCTCTGTGTCGGGGCTGACATCTGTGGTGTAATTTGTACAGTCTGCGCTTTCAGTGTCAGATTCATCGTAAGTGTTTTGTCTTCTGTTGTGGACGTTTCGTGTTGCATTACGTCTTACGTTCTGTGTGTATTCGTCTTTTTTCCGCAGTGAGACTTCGTCCGTCAGCCTGTCCATTACGACCCATCCGTTCTTATCTCGTATTAGTTCGTTTAGGTCTTTAGTCGTGTCGTGTCGTGTCGTGTCGTGTCGTGTCGTGTGTGTGTGTGTGTGTGTGTGTGTGTGTGTGTCCCGCTTCCAACGTTCCTATGGCTCTCCAAGCTATAGCTTTGGGTAAGTCACGTTGGTGGTCCATTTCTTGCATTGCACTACCTGTTCAGTACACTTTCTGAACCCAACTGCTTATGTAGTTGGTCTGGTAGAGTAAATACAACACTAACCATTTCCGCAGCAATTTTCTATTATTACCAGTATCTCTGTTGTCGTAATGAGTTCTCCACTCCGTAAAGCCGACAGAGAGTCGAACAATTTTCGTTCATTCTGCCGTTGACAACACATAACGTAGATATCTCGAGTGATCCCCCTAATAGTTTTGTCCAGTGTACTACGACGAAGGAAATGAATGTTCTCATATACATTTGGGGGCACAGGCCGTACTAATCTATATCAATATTCACCTTGGCACATTATGTAGCGTAACGGAGGGGACCTAGCACCACTAATAGTAATTTCGTTCACTGTTCACTTGAGGAGAAAAAAGAGTGTCTAATCCTAAGCAAGTCTTTTGATCTCCTCTTAACAACGGCAACCCACATCCACTTGAATCTGCTTACTATACGCGTCTCTTTGTCTCCCTCTGCGATTTTTACCCCACACACTTCCCTCCAATGCTAAATTTCCGATTACTCGATGTCTAAGAATGTGTCCTACCAAGCGATCCCTTCTTTTAGTCAGGGTATGCCAAAAATTCCTTTTCTCACCAATTCTGTTCAGTACGTCTTCATTAGTTATGCTATCTACCCACCTAATCTTCAGCATTCTTCTGTAGCACAACATCTCAAAAACCTCTATTTTCTTCCTGTCCGCACTGCTTATCGTCCATGTTTCACTCCCGTACAAGGCAACACTCCACACAAATGCCTTCAGAAAAGACTTCCTCACACATAAATTAATATTCGATGTTAGCAAATTTCTCTTTTTCAAAAATGCTTTTCTTCCCATTGCCATTCTGCATTTTATCCTCTGTACTGCGACCATCGCATGTTATTTTACTGCCCAAGTAACAAAACTCATCTACTACCTTTATTGATTCGTTACCTAATCTAATTCCTTCAGCATCGCCTGATTTTCTAAGACCGCATTCCATTATTTTTGTTTAGCTCTTGTTTATGTTCATTTTATACGCCCTCTTCAACACACTGTCCATTTCATTCAACTGCTCTTCCAGGTCCTTTGCTGTCTCTGACAGAATTACAATGTCATCAGCAAAACGCAATGTTTTTATTTCTTCCTCGTGAACTTTAATCGCTATTCCAAATTTTTCCTTGCTTTCCTTCACCGCCTGCTCGATGTACAAATTGAATAACATCGGAGAAAGGCTACAACCCTGTCTTACTCCCTTCCCAACTGATGCTTCCCTTTCATGCCCTTGGAGTTTAATAACTGCGGTCTGGCTTTTGTACAAGTTGTAAATAACTCTCCTTTCCCTGTATTTTACCCCTGCTGACTTCAGTATTTGAAAGAGTGTATTCCAGTCAACATTGTCAAAAGTTTTCTCTAAATCTACAAAAGCTAAAAATGTAGCTTTGCCTTTCCTTAATCTATCTTCTAAGATAAGACGTAAAGTGAGTATTGCCTCCCGGATTCCTACCTTCCTCCTGAATCCAAACTGATCTTCCCCGAGGTCAGCTCCTAGCAGCTTTTACATTCTTCTGTAGATAATTCGTGTTAAAATTTTGCAACCATGCCTTATCAAACTGATGGTTCTGTAATTTTCACACCTGTCTGCGCCTGATTTCTTTGGAATGGGGGTTATTACATTTTTCTTGAAACCTGAGGTATTTCGCCTGTCTCATACATCCTACAAACCAGTTCAAATAGTCTTGTCATGGCTGGCTCTCCCAGAGACTTTAGTAGCTCTGAGGGTATGTCATCTACTCCTGGGGCCTTGTTCCGTTAAGAGCCATAATTTCTGTTACCACCCAAAGCCGGCCGCGGTGGCTGAGGGTACTAAGGCGCTCCAGTCGCGGTCTGCACGGCCACTACGGTCGGGGGTTCGAATCCCCCCTCGGGCATGGATATTTGTGCCGTCCTAGTTCGTAAGTAGTTCATAAGTAGTTTGTAAGTTTAGGGACTGTTGACCCCGTAGTTAGGTCCCATAGACTATACAAACATTTGAACTTTTTTTTTTTTTTTTACCACCCAAAGTGGAAGTTAGTGGTACAAGAATCAAATGCCGATCCTTTAAATTTCCTGAATGGTGTTCCAGGAGAAGAAAGTCGTTTTATCTCCAGAGATTCCATTGGAGTTCCCAAAGCATCTTAGTTTCCATCAAACCTACCAGTGACAAACCTAGCAGTCCAACTCTGAATTGCTTGTGGCCGGCCGCGGTGGCCGAGGGGACTGAGGCGCTCCAGTCACGGTCTGCAGGGCCACTACGGTCGGGAGTTCGAATCCCCCCTCGAGCATGGATATTTGTGTCGTCCTTAGTATAAGGTAGTTGATAAGTAGTTTGTAAGTTTAGGGACTGATGACCCCGTAGATAAGTCCCATGGACCATACAAAAAAAAAAAAAAAAAAAAAAAAAAAAAAAAAAAAAAAAAAAAAAAAATTGCTTGTGTTTCTTCCTCTAATCTGATCTTATGAGGGGTCTCGGAGATTTGAGTAATACTCAACGTGCGTCACTTATTGCCCACCGCCTCGCACGCTGAGTGAGACGGAACAGGTTGGTAAATAGCAAGCGTGACGGGACTCTGCGAGTGGCTCGCGGCTCGATGAGAAACACGTGCGGCGGCAACGACCGGTGGCCTGGGAGGAGCGGTGGGTGCTCGTTTGGGCGGTGCGGCCTGTACCTGTACTGCGTGCAGACAGGAAGCGCTTCCGCGAGCAATAACCGAGCGCCAAGGCGGCAGCGGCAGCGCCAGGTTGTTGCACTCGCCGGCGCTCCAGTTAGGGGGCGCTGGTGGCCGCGGGCCCCGACGCCCACGCCTCGGCCGGTTCCTCGCTGCGGCACCGCTAGCAGTTCACGGTCGACCGGCCCCAACACCACAGCTCGCCGCCGTACACAACCAGCGGGACAAATCTTCTGTCCAAGCATCAGCAACGATTTAGACAACACTGCTCGTGTGATACCCGCACCACAGGGTGTAAGTTTAGGGACTCTTGAGCCCGTACTTAAGTCCCATAAACTATACAAACATTTGAACATTTTTACAGAGGCATTCCTTTGTCTAATTGTCCACTTTACTGAAATGACGCTACCTGTGTAAGAAACAGAGTGACTGACCCTGCGTCTGCATCTGCATATACACTCCACCCAGAGATGCGTGGCGGAGGTTTATTCAGTACCGTTACTAGTTATCTGCTTTCCTGTTCCACTCCGATACAGAACGAAGGAAAAACGAATACTTGCATGCATCTGTATAAGCCCTACTCTCTCCGACCTCTGTAGTAATTGGTCCTCTGCTGTTCCTTATTTACATAAACGATTTAGGGGAAAATCTAAGTAGCTCTCTTACGTTGTTTGCAGTTGACGCCGTCATTTACCGCCTAGTGAAATCATCTGAAGATCAAAACCAGCTGCAGAACGATCTGAATAAGATATCCCTATGGTGTAAAAATTGGCAATTGACTCTAAATAATGAGAAGTGTGAACTCGTCCACTTGAGTACGAAAAGAAATCCGTTAAACTTTATTTACATGATTAATCAATCAAATTTGAAGGCCATAAAGTCCACTAAATACCTAGGAATAACAATTACTTCAGACTTAAATTGGAAAGAACATGTAGATTATGTCGTGGGAAACGCGAACCAAAGACTGTGTTTCATTGGCAGAACCCTTAAAAGATGCAAGCGAACTACAAAAGAAACTGCACACACTAAGCTTGTCTGTCCATTTTTGGATTATTGCTACCCAGTGTGGGATCCTTATCAGGTGGGTTTGACGGAGGACAGCGAAAGAGTCCAAAGAAGGGCAGCTCGTTTCGTATTGTCACGATATAGGGGAGACAGCGTTATGGAAATGATACAGGATCTGGGATGGGAATCATTACAACAACGGAGCTTATCGCTGCGGCGTGGGCTACTTGCGAAACTCCAGTCGCCAACATTCTCCTCCGAATGCGAAAATATATTGTTGACTCCGACTTACATAGGTAGAAATGATCATCAGAATAAAATAAGAGAAATCAGAGCTCGAACAGAGAGATTCAGGTGTTCTTTCTTCCCGCGCGCTATTCGAGAATAGAATGGAAGATAAGTGGTATAATGGTGGTTCGATGAACTCTCTGCCAGGCACTTTAATGTGATTTGCAGAGTATCCCATGTAGACATAGATGCCTGTATCGGTTAAATCATAGTTTAGGAGACGATAGGCCGATAGCGGCTATTTGGTGTTCAGACACTGTTACCCGAAGGCAGCCAATGAAAACACGAAGGAATATAGCCCGTAATTTTAAACACTTAATATATTCGCAAATGAAAATAAAAAAGACTATCACACATGTGTACTGACTGGTTCTCGGTGTACGTCGCTAATACCTGCATTATTGATGAATTAATTGCAGTCATTTTCGTAAATAACAAAAAACTGCCACACCCATCTAGTGACCGGCTGTCGATCGACTTTTCTGACGATTTTCCGTAACGCCAGTTAACAGTTGGATCAATTACATACAGGGTGTTAAAGGTACGGCCAAACTTTCAGGAAACATTCCTCACACACAAAGAAAGAAAATATGTTATGTGGACATGTGTCCGGAAACTCTTACTTTCCATGTTAGAGTTCATTTTATTACTTCTCTTCAAATCACATTAATCGTGGAATGGAAACACACAGCAACAGAACGTACTAGTGTGACTTCAAACACTTTGTTACAGGAAACATTCAAAATGTCCTCCGTTAGCGGGGATACATGCATTCACCCTCCATCGCATGGAATCCCTGATGCGCTGATGCAGCCCTGGAAATGGCGTATCACAGCCGTCCACAATACTAGCACGAAGAGTCTGTATATTTGGTACTGGGGTTGCGTAGACAAGAACTTTCAAATGCCCCCATAAATGAACGTCAAGAGGGTTGAGGTCAGGAGAGCGTGGAGGCCATGGAATTGGTCCGCCTCTACCAATCTATCGGTCACCGAATCTATTGTTGAGAATCGTACGAACACCTCGACTGAAATGTGCAGGAGCTCCATCCTGCATGAACCTCATGTTGTGTCGTACTTGTAAAGGCACATGTTCTAGCAGCACAGGTAGAGGATCCCGTATGAACGCATAACAACGTGCTCCAGTGAGCGTAGGTGGAAGAACGTGTCTACATATTTTATTTCTTTGTGTGTGAGGAATGATTCCTGAAAGTTTGGCCATACCTTTTTGTAACACCCTGTATATACAAGGAAATTCGTATAAATAAATATATAAAAGCGAAAGGACATTCATTCACTCACTGACTATACACGAAATCATAAAAAACTACTCAACCTATTTGGCAGGAATGTAGTTTACAGGTTTTGTGATTTTAGGGCTCACAATTGCTGAGATCATTTGCGTCCAACACTGCCCATAGTAAAATCGAACCGGGGTTAGAACTTAAATGACTTTCGCCATATTTGCACGATGTATAAAAAGTAAAACTGTCAGCAGAATGCGGATCATCAGCTAAAATATCAGACATTTCAAATGGAAAACACAGATCACGGAGACGATGAAAAAACGGAAATTGCGCAATAAGATGGTACACAGTAAAAGGTTCATCACAGTGTTCACATAAGGCAGCAAGATCACCACGAAGTAAATACTGGTGACTATAACGGCAGTGGCCAATACGAAGCCGGGCCAGGACAATCTCCTCTCGACGAGAGGGACGAGATGACATTGTCCACAGATGAGGCACAGGTTTAATGACTCGCAATTTGTTCCCTGACAGGGATGACCAATGTAAAAACCAACGGGAGATGATACGCCGGGAGACGCCAGGCTTTGGAAATCGTCGCGAAACGACAAGACAAACTGAATAGAACTCACCAGGTAAGACTTGCACGATGCAGAGGCATTCAACACTGGGTACTCACCTGGAACAGAAGGAAACGAAAATTAGGTTCAGAAAACAGGTATCGTTAAAAATCAAAATGTTCAAATGTTTGCAAAGCTCATGGGACTTAACTACGGGGTCATTAGTCCCTAAACTTACAAACTACTTATTAACTAGGTTACACTAAGGATGGCACAAATGTCCATGCCCGAGGGGGGATTCGAACCTCCGACCGTAGTGGCCGTGCAGACCGCGACTGTAGCGCCTCAGTCCCCTCGACCACCACGGCCGGTAGAAAGGGTAGAAAGCCGAGGAAGGAGACCTGCCTCCTTGGCAGCTGTATCCACAGACTCATTCCCCAAAAATCTCACTTGGACAGGGACCCAGCAACGATTTAGACAACACTGCTCTTGTGATACCCGCTTGCCTGTATCGATTAAATCCTAGTTTTTGTGACGATAGGCCGATAGCGGCTATTTGGTTTTCAGACACTGGTACCAGTAGGCAGCTAATGAAAACGCACGAAGGAATATAGCCCGTAATTTCAAACTCTTAATATATTCGTAAATGAAAATAAAAAGGACTATCACAACTGTGTAGCGTCTGGTTCTAATATCTGTATTATTGACCAATTAATTGCAGTCAATTTTCGTAAATAACAAAAAAACTGCCACAACCATGTAGTGACCGGCTGTCAATCAACTTTTCTAACGATTTTCCGTACCGCCAGTAAACAGTTGAAGCAAGGATATATATATATAGTATATATCCTTGCTTCAACTGTTTTCGTAAATGAAAGGACACTCATTCCTTCACTTACTGACTATACATGAAATCGCAAAAACTACACCTATTTGGCAGGAATGTAGTTTATTGGTAGAAGACGTCAGCTAATGAAGGATTTTGCAATAAGGCCGATAGTTCAGGAGATACGACGTCATAAAGAATGGTAACTTCCCAGTCTCGCGCCACGTCATAGTGTGACTTCATCAGTCCATTTCAGAAGGAGAGCACTTAGCGACTTGCAACAAACTTTAAACATAATTCCCAACCTTTATTAGACTTTTTCTCGCTGACAACCTACAGCAAAATTATGAAAGGAATAAAGTTTATCGCTTACTACTTTTCCGCTGTAGATAGACTAAAACTACGGCATTCGGTATGACGTTACAATTTATCATTTCTACACTACAAACTGTAGCCGCAGGATATTTTTACACACACACACACACACACACACACACACACCTAAATGTACCTTCGAAATTATATAACAGTACGACACGTATGTCATGAGATATGAGCACATAAACAATAACGTTCATTTAAAACCGCCCCATCAAGTTTTAATCTATTACTTTTTTACTACTAAGTGGATTCGCAACATATTTTACAGACATACAGCACTTATACAAATGAATATATACCTGAAAAATTATACAATTGTACAACACATAACTCAATAAAGATGAGATCGTGCTATTTTTATATGTCATTTGTTTTTTGATTACTATATTTCTTTGTTTGGATACTGTACTTATCATTATGTACACTATGAAAAACAGCCTTATTCCTTACATATTCTCCGTTTTTAGAAAAAAGGAGATGAATAGAGAGAGAAGGGATAGGAGAAGTACTAACTCAAGGCTGGAATAAATAAATACCTGGGAACGCTGGGTTTTCAACTAGTAAAAAGTAACAGAAATAAACAACAACCGTTATTTCCTATATTACATTATTCTATTATAAGAAATATATCATCGCCCGATTCACACTACCACTCGTCAAAAACGCTGACCATTCCCAACGAATATGCCACCAATTTACGCTAAAAACATTTACACGAACATCGCAGTGTTGTTTACAATATAAACCTGAAGGACTCATCACTGGCCCTCTCAACGACACTTTACATTGGCTGCCTAAACTAGGATGTAACCGCATTTTTCTCGCACAACAACTTGCAAGTCATCCGCGGATCAAAGGCAGCAACAGAGTGCTTATTCCTCTATTTCTCAAAGGCACCTAACACGGTGCCCCAGTGCAGACAGCTAACGAAGGTACGAGCATACCGGACAGACTTCTTTAGCAACAGTACACGAACGAAGTAACGACAGTACCTGTCTGTGGGAACTGAAGTAAATCAGTGAGGAAAGTTGAAAATGTGCGTTCAGTCGCGATTCGAACCCGGATCCTCCTGCTTACTATGCAAGTCGCGCTGGTTGCCTTGCGGACAGTGATCACGACGCCTGCGCAGACTATCCTTGCCTATCCGCGCCTCGTGTACATCAGCAATGAAGAAAGCATCCAGCCATCTTCGCTTAGTTCGGGTATGTTCGAAAGGTTCTCTCATTTTAATCCATAATGGCCGATTTCTATGGAGCGGCACAGTTTAGGAAAAAAAAGTCTGAAGGGGTTCATGAAGTGGTTATCTCGAAATGACCTTGAACCTTGTTTTCGATGTCAAAGCAAGGTCAAGTTCATTTTTTTCACATTTGGTAATCCTTATGTTTTATTCCATATTCTTATTCAGCCCATTTTTTGTAGGCAACATTATTATTTATTTTTTCGAAAAACCCATGGTTTGTGGCTAGGGGGCACATCATTTCAAGTGTCCCAGGTACCAGTAGGCCTATCGAGAACAAAGCGAGATCGAGGACAATTTTCGAAGAGAAAGATAATCTCTTTCCAGTGGTTGGAGTTCAAAACCATACAAGATTTTCATTGAAAATTTTCCCGATCTCGCTTCGTTCTCTACATACTGCTAACCTAGAAAACTTACAATGAAGTGCCACCTGGCGACAAACCATTAAAGTGCGTATTTTTTCCATGTAGAATACTTATAAGGAATACAAAGTAGGGTTACCATTTGAAAAAACGAACCTGACCTCGGTTTGACTTGTAAACAGGACTCTTGGTCATTTCAAGACAACGAATCTATAACCCCTCAAATCTTTCAACTTTTCCTTATGCCGCTCCAGAGATACCGGCCGGTAAAGATTAAAATGGAACACCCAATACAGATGATACTGATTTCGTGTGGCCAGCTGGGATCGTGATCGGCCTTCCTGGTGCAAGTCTAAGTAACGCCACATGGGCAACTTGCGCGTCGATGATGAGGACGATACAACACCCAGTGTCCAAGAGGAGAAAATCTCCAAGCCGAACGGGAATAGAACCCTGCCCTTCTGCGAGGCAATCTACCACGCTATCAGTGGACTACGGAGGGGGATACCCTGCGCAGAACCCAGTACGTTGTTTTAAACAGAGAATATTTATCTGAGTCAAGGGTTTCGTCAGAAATGTCCCACAAAGTGTGATACGACCGCTATTATTTTCTGCCTCAAAGTGAACTGGCATCTGCAGTTGTGTGCTGATTATCTACTGGGAGGCGCCATTGAGTGACAGTAGAAGGATGAAAGATGATTTTGATGTTTCCAGTTGGTTTTATGAAAAGTGGCTACCTTTAAATGTAGAAAAATGTAACGTAAAGCAGATGAGTAGGGGAAATAATTCCGCAATTTTCGAATACAGCACTAGTAGTGTGTTGATTGACACATTTATGTCCACTGAACATTTCGACTAAAGTTCCAATTCGATATGAAATGAAACAAGCGTTTAACGGCTGTTGTGCGGAAGACCGATTGTCGACTTCCGGTTTGTTGGGGGAATTTTGGGAATATAGGGTCCATCAGGGACAGCATACAGAACGCTTGTCCGACCCCTTCTTGAGTATTACTAAAATCTTCGAGACCTGTCATCAGATTATTTTAGAGAGAGAGAGAGAAGCAATTCAGTGTTTATATAGTTCCATTTTATTCTGGATTTGGGACTGCGGCTGGTTTATTTTAAATCCAAATAATAAATGCAATCACCAACAGTCGTAAAGTTTGAAGTTTTATTTAACTATCGGTTTCGGTATTATAATAATACCATCGTCAGGTTCTATGTCATAATAGATATCCAAGAAAACTCTTGAAATAGCCTTACGCGTCGGTTTATTTAATATCTCACAGTTTCCAAATAAACTTATGCTGTCATCTGTGTATTAACATACGTTTATTTGGAAACTATGAGATATTAAATAAACCGGCACGTAAGGCTATTTCAAGAGTTTTCTTGGATATCTATTATGACATAGAATCTGACAATGGTATTATTATAATACCGAAACCGGTAGCTAAACATCAAACTTTACGACTGTTGGTTCAAAAATGTTCATATGTTTGTTAAGCTTATGGGACTTAACTACGGGGTCATCAGTCCCTAAGCTTACAAACTACTTATGAACCAGCTAATACTAAGGACGACATAAATATCCATGCCCGAGGGGGGGGATTCGAACCTCCGACCGTAGTGGCCGTGCAGACCGCGACTGTAGCGCCTCAGTCCCCTCGACCACCACGGCCGGTAGAAAGGGTAGAAAGCCGAGGAAGGAGACCTGCCTCCTTGGCAGCTGTATCCACAGACTCATTCCCCAAAAATCTCACTTGGACAGGGACCCAGCAACGATTTAGACAACACTGCTCTTGTGATACCCGCTTGCCTGTATCGATTAAATCCTAGTTTTTGTGACGATAGGCCGATAGCGGCTATTTGGTTTTCAGACACTGGTACCAGTAGGCAGCTAATGAAAACGCACGAAGGAATATAGCCCGTAATTTCAAACTCTTAATATATTCGTAAATGAAAATAAAAAGGACTATCACAACTGTGTAGCGTCTGGTTCTAATATCTGTATTATTGACCAATTAATTGCAGTCAATTTTCGTAAATAACAAAAAAACTGCCACAACCATGTAGTGACCGGCTGTCAATCAACTTTTCTAACGATTTTCCGTACCGCCAGTAAACAGTTGAAGCAAGGATATATATATATAGTATATATCCTTGCTTCAACTGTTTTCGTAAATGAAAGGACACTCATTCCTTCACTTACTGACTATACATGAAATCGCAAAAACTACACCTATTTGGCAGGAATGTAGTTTATTGGTAGAAGACGTCAGCTAATGAAGGATTTTGCAATAAGGCCGATAGTTCAGGAGATACGACGTCATAAAGAATGGTAACTTCCCAGTCTCGCGCCACGTCATAGTGTGACTTCATCAGTCCATTTCAGAAGGAGAGCACTTAGCGACTTGCAACAAACTTTAAACATAATTCCCAACCTTTATTAGACTTTTTCTCGCTGACAACCTACAGCAAAATTATGAAAGGAATAAAGTTTATCGCTTACTACTTTTCCGCTGTAGATAGACTAAAACTACGGCATTCGGTATGACGTTACAATTTATCATTTCTACACTACAAACTGTAGCCGCAGGATATTTTTACACACACACACACACACACACACACACACACCTAAATGTACCTTCGAAATTATATAACAGTACGACACGTATGTCATGAGATATGAGCACATAAACAATAACGTTCATTTAAAACCGCCCCATCAAGTTTTAATCTATTACTTTTTTACTACTAAGTGGATTCGCAACATATTTTACAGACATACAGCACTTATACAAATGAATATATACCTGAAAAATTATACAATTGTACAACACATAACTCAATAAAGATGAGATCGTGCTATTTTTATATGTCATTTGTTTTTTGATTACTATATTTCTTTGTTTGGATACTGTACTTATCATTATGTACACTATGAAAAACAGCCTTATTCCTTACATATTCTCCGTTTTTAGAAAAAAGGAGATGAATAGAGAGAGAAGGGATAGGAGAAGTACTAACTCAAGGCTGGAATAAATAAATACCTGGGAACGCTGGGTTTTCAACTAGTAAAAAGTAACAGAAATAAACAACAACCGTTATTTCCTATATTACATTATTCTATTATAAGAAATATATCATCGCCCGATTCACACTACCACTCGTCAAAAACGCTGACCATTCCCAACGAATATGCCACCAATTTACGCTAAAAACATTTACACGAACATCGCAGTGTTGTTTACAATATAAACCTGAAGGACTCATCACTGGCCCTCTCAACGACACTTTACATTGGCTGCCTAAACTAGGATGTAACCGCATTTTTCTCGCACAACAACTTGCAAGTCATCCGCGGATCAAAGGCAGCAACAGAGTGCTTATTCCTCTATTTCTCAAAGGCACCTAACACGGTGCCCCAGTGCAGACAGCTAACGAAGGTACGAGCATACCGGACAGACTTCTTTAGCAACAGTACACGAACGAAGTAACGACAGTACCTGTCTGTGGGAACTGAAGTAAATCAGTGAGGAAAGTTGAAAATGTGCGTTCAGTCGCGATTCGAACCCGGATCCTCCTGCTTACTATGCAAGTCGCGCTGGTTGCCTTGCGGACAGTGATCACGACGCCTGCGCAGACTATCCTTGCCTATCCGCGCCTCGTGTACATCAGCAATGAAGAAAGCATCCAGCCATCTTCGCTTAGTTCGGGTATGTTCGAAAGGTTCTCTCATTTTAATCCATAATGGCCGATTTCTATGGAGCGGCACAGTTTAGGAAAAAAAAGTCTGAAGGGGTTCATGAAGTGGTTATCTCGAAATGACCTTGAACCTTGTTTTCGATGTCAAAGCAAGGTCAAGTTCATTTTTTTCACATTTGGTAATCCTTATGTTTTATTCCATATTCTTATTCAGCCCATTTTTTGTAGGCAACATTATTATTTATTTTTTCGAAAAACCCATGGTTTGTGGCTAGGGGGCACATCATTTCAAGTGTCCCAGGTACCAGTAGGCCTATCGAGAACAAAGCGAGATCGAGGACAATTTTCGAAGAGAAAGATAATCTCTTTCCAGTGGTTGGAGTTCAAAACCATACAAGATTTTCATTGAAAATTTTCCCGATCTCGCTTCGTTCTCTACATACTGCTAACCTAGAAAACTTACAATGAAGTGCCACCTGGCGACAAACCATTAAAGTGCGTATTTTTTCCATGTAGAATACTTATAAGGAATACAAAGTAGGGTTACCATTTGAAAAAACGAACCTGACCTCGGTTTGACTTGTAAACAGGACTCTTGGTCATTTCAAGACAACGAATCTATAACCCCTCAAATCTTTCAACTTTTCCTTATGCCGCTCCAGAGATACCGGCCGGTAAAGATTAAAATGGAACACCCAATACAGATGATACTGATTTCGTGTGGCCAGCTGGGATCGTGATCGGCCTTCCTGGTGCAAGTCTAAGTAACGCCACATGGGCAACTTGCGCGTCGATGATGAGGACGATACAACACCCAGTGTCCAAGAGGAGAAAATCTCCAAGCCGAACGGGAATAGAACCCTGCCCTTCTGCGAGGCAATCTACCACGCTATCAGTGGACTACGGAGGGGGATACCCTGCGCAGAACCCAGTACGTTGTTTTAAACAGAGAATATTTATCTGAGTCAAGGGTTTCGTCAGAAATGTCCCACAAAGTGTGATACGACCGCTATTATTTTCTGCCTCAAAGTGAACTGGCATCTGCAGTTGTGTGCTGATTATCTACTGGGAGGCGCCATTGAGTGACAGTAGAAGGATGAAAGATGATTTTGATGTTTCCAGTTGGTTTTATGAAAAGTGGCTACCTTTAAATGTAGAAAAATGTAACGTAAAGCAGATGAGTAGGGGAAATAATTCCGCAATTTTCGAATACAGCACTAGTAGTGTGTTGATTGACACATTTATGTCCACTGAACATTTCGACTAAAGTTCCAATTCGATATGAAATGAAACAAGCGTTTAACGGCTGTTGTGCGGAAGACCGATTGTCGACTTCCGGTTTGTTGGGGGAATTTTGGGAATATAGGGTCCATCAGGGACAGCATACAGAACGCTTGTCCGACCCCTTCTTGAGTATTACTAAAATCTTCGAGACCTGTCATCAGATTATTTTAGAGAGAGAGAGAGAAGCAATTCAGTGTTTATATAGTTCCATTTTATTCTGGATTTGGGACTGCGGCTGGTTTATTTTAAATCCAAATAATAAATGCAATCACCAACAGTCGTAAAGTTTGAAGTTTTATTTAACTATCGGTTTCGGTATTATAATAATACCATCGTCAGGTTCTATGTCATAATAGATATCCAAGAAAACTCTTGAAATAGCCTTACGCGTCGGTTTATTTAATATCTCACAGTTTCCAAATAAACTTATGCTGTCATCTGTGTATTAACATACGTTTATTTGGAAACTATGAGATATTAAATAAACCGGCACGTAAGGCTATTTCAAGAGTTTTCTTGGATATCTATTATGACATAGAATCTGACAATGGTATTATTATAATACCGAAACCGGTAGCTAAACATCAAACTTTACGACTGTTGGTTCAAAAATGTTCATATGTTTGTTAAGCTTATGGGACTTAACTACGGGGTCATCAGTCCCTAAGCTTACAAACTACTTATGAACCAGCTAATACTAAGGACGACATAAATATCCATGCCCGAGGGGGGGGATTCGAACCTCCGACCGTAGTGGCTGTGCAGACCGTGACTGGAGCGCCTCAGTCTCCTCGGCCACCGCGGCCGGCAAGGGTAACGGAGCTTACATAAATCACAGATCGTACTATAATGTTAAAATCAACCAAAGACGAAATAAAAACAACCATGTCAAATATAAATGTATAATCTCTAATATCCTCCAAAATTTCTAATAAAATTTTTAAACCATAATTGTTAATAACAACAGACGACGAAATAATAAAGAAAATAATGCCATATCTATTAACTTCTATTTTTTCTCTCTGAAAGAAAAAAAAATGTAAATATTTGTAAACGTATAGTATTCTGAGGTATTGACAGATGCTGTAACTGGCTACAATTCAGAAATCAAACATAAATCATCACCTAATAAAGAGTCAGTTGAAGCACTTACAACCTCTAAATACGGTACGTACTGCACACTTTCTAAGTGAAATTTGTAAAATGTTATTTACGAAAATTTATTGATGTTGCATTTGGATACATACTCATAAGAAAATGTTTTTGCATAAACACCTGACGATGGCATTAAATGCCGAAAGATATTTTGTGTCATAAATAACTAATTAGTTACAGTGTTTGGACAATCCTTTCACATTATGCCAATATACGACATTTCTAACACTGTGGGCCCGAGATATAACAAGTTATATGTTTTTAGGTTATTCATACCTTGAGTACGCGGAACAAGCAAACCAGTAACGTCTACTTTCCCCCAGACCAGGTGAGGAACTATTGAGCGGAATACAGCGTTGCGGCACGCCTCGAAATAACAGAATTGGAGGTCGCTCTCTCGCAACAAAATTAACAAATGGAGGACAGCCCAAGCGTGAAACCATTTTAGATCGTAATTTTTACTATCTATTGCGCTCATCACAATAAGAGCAGAACTTTAGTATTGAGGTGCGACAACATTTAATTGCGAACATGAAACTTACCCTGCACTGACAATGGTTGTCCTTGTCAAATGCATAATGCAAACCAACAAAAACTCTAAATAGAATGACACGATGCACGACACACAAAATTTATTTACGCCCCAAAAAGGAGTATTACACGTTCTGGGGCTCGTAAGATAATCGGAACACTAGTAATTAAGTCTCTTATGGCCTTGCACAAGAGAATAACAACAGTGATTTCTGTCACGTCCTTCGCAGCTAACGTTCGAAACGACCTTCGTCGCCTGCACGGCGGGCTTGTAAGCGACGATACTAACATTCTACGACCCGTGCCATATACTCCAGCAGCGGCTTTCCACGGTTGCGGGAGCTTCTTGGATATTTTTCTTCGCAGAATTGTTTCATCATCGATGAGGTGTTGAAGTAAACCGGATTGTCTATGCTGAAAGGCGTAGTTCGCTTGGCGGTAGAGTTACGACCGTGGACCAAACTTACGCTTTTCTGCATAAGGAATGTGCGTTACACACGAAGAACGCATTTTGCCTAGTATTGAGTTAATGCTGCTAGGAAAATTGGAAATGAGCGTATGGCTTTCTTGGCCGGGAGAACCCTTGCGGGTTTGTTCGGCCGCCTTAGTGTAAGTCTTTTTATTTGACGCCGCGTGGGCGACTTACGTGCCAATGATGAGATGGATGATGATAACACAAACACCCAGTCCCCTGCCGGGAATGGAACCCCGGCCTCCTGCGTGTTAGTCAACGACGCTACCGCTGAGCTACGGAGGCCGATTGCTACTAGGATTAAGCCCATATTGCTGACAACAAACGAGATTAAAGAATATATATATTTGTCAATGCCAAAATTCTGGACCACTGAAAATAACGTTGATGAGGTGTTCACCAACTTTAGAACACACAGTACTAGAACTGTTAGTTTCTGAACCAAAAATACCCTTTGTGAGTGGGGGTGTTTTCGTAGATATAATGCTGCAAGTCATAAACGAATGAAAATATTCAAAATTCGTTCATTTACATGTTGGAGAACCACTGCACATAATGTTCTAAAGAAAAGTATAGAAGCAGGAAGTGTTTGAAGAAGATCCTGACTATGGGCCTTTCATTACAGCTTACTACCTGTCTGCACACCTTGGAATTAGAGGTGTGCAAACTCACTAATTATATACCGTGTGTGTGTGTGTGTGTGTGTGTGTGTGTGTGTGTGTGTGTGTGTGTGTGTGTGTGTAATGATGTCAGTTTTAGGTGAAATGTTTGTCCGAAACTGTAAAAACTGAATCTTACTATGATTTTGAATCATTATACCAGCCATTAATTTGTAGTACTTGCTACAATGTCTATGTGCATTCAGCTTTCTCAATATCAAGTCTTGACAACTACAACGCACAATTCAGTTAGCACACTGCACATTTACCGTTACCAATTTTGCTGTTTACATAATCTTTACCTCTAATATCATGAGAAGGTGACTCATAAATACTTACGAGTGTTCTATTTATGTTCATACATGTCTGTATTACATTTAAGTCCTACGAGCGCTTTATTTGTTTATCATTGTTACTATCGCCGGAATATAAAGCATCTAAAGGACAGAGGAAAAAGATTTAGTGTTTGAAGTCTCGTCGACAATAAGGTCGTTAGAGACTAAGCACAGGCTTGGATTGTTTTATGGATGGAAGTGGGGATTGATTTAAGGACGGAAGCGAAAATCGGCCGCGCCCTTCCAAATGCACTCATCCAATCATTTGGCTAGGACGACTTAAAACAATCATTGAAAACTTTTATCTCTATGGCCTTATTTGAATCTTAACCACCATTCTCCCAAATGCGAGTCCATTGTGCTAACGGCTGCCCCAGCTCGTTAGCAAGGAGAAAAAAAAGCACGTTCCCCGTATTTTATTACGTATTATTGCGATATTCTTAACACTGAGATCATCGACTGGGAATGAAATTTATATTATTCACTGAATTAAGCGGATAAGAAAAATGTCATGTCACCAGTGGAGAAAAAAGGCCTTAAAAGGACCTTGTGGTGGATTTCGTTATCTGCGCTCCACTATTGTCCTTTAGTAAATCACATCCTATTTAAAATCGCTAAGGGCATTTCTCCGCGCATATCTGTCAACTCCAAGGAGAAGTGCTGATGACCTCGAATACAGCGTACACCACAAACCACTATCACCGCTGAAGCGAGGCTGTAGAGCGTTGAGTCCTCTCGCGTCTACATTCCTTCAAGGCTTCTTCAATGTGGGCTGCAGGAGGAAACGTCAAGTAAGTGATCTCAACTTCTTTGTGTCCTGAAAATACGTATAGTAACTAGAATGTCGCGTATTTTTGTGGTCAAGTGTGAGGATCACTAGACTGAATATCAGTTTTACGTTGAGAAGACGACATTATTCAGGAAGATTCTTCTGAGGACAAATTATACACCAAAATAAAGTTTACGGTGAAATAATCGCGCAAGAAGGGCGTAAAACTTTGAAATGTCGAATTTGGTACTTACAAGGTGAGGACGGTATGCGACGTCATAAAAGCAATAAATCGAGGGAAGGCGTAAATATAATCAGCGATGGATGCAGAAATTGTCAGTTGATGCCAAGTTCGAATATGACTGGGGTGAAGTACGACTTGTACGCTGTAAGTTTCCGTCCGAAGACAACGTCGTTAAGACGAAACACGAGCTTACATTAAGACGCAAATCAGGCGTACCTTTTTTTCGCTAAAACCAAAGCAAAATTTAAATAGAGTTACCGGTTTGGGTTTTAACAGCCGCCTTCGGCAGTGTCGTAACCTCTATGCCGCCTAGCTCCTTAACGTTTGAAAAATTTGTCTTTTTTTCCCCCCTTTTGCATGTGTAACTTCTCAAGTCACTGTAATCGTATTCCGAAAGAAGTGGGTTAATACGCATCCTGACATCCTGTTATAAGTTTTCCTTCGTTTCACTGCCAACTTTAAGTAATCCACTTACTTCGGTCAACGAGGCAACCAGTTTCTTCACCATAGTTCAGAGAAGGGCGGACGTTTAGTCCTATAGCGAAGTGGTACCGCTATGTGGAGAACATCTTAGTTTTACGGATTTGCAACGAAGATGTCTTCTTTGTGCACTCCCTAGTCAACGTATGTCAGAAATTCCTTTTCTCCCCAATTCTGTTCCGTACCACCTCATTAATTACGCGATCCCTCCACCTAACCTTCAGCATTCTTCTGTGGCTCCACATTTTAAGAGCCTCTATCCTCTTCCTGTCCGCACTGTTTATCGTCCATTTCTCACTCACATACAAGGCAACACTCTACACAAATGCCTTCAGATAGGACTTCCTTAGGCTTAAATCAATATTCGTTGTTAAAAAATTTCTCTTTTTCAAGAACGCTTTTCTACCCATTGCCATTCAGCATTTTATATCCTCTGTACTGCAACCATCATTTTTTATTTTACTGCCCAAGTAATAAAACTCATCTACCTCCTTTATTATTTCATTACCTAATCTAATTCCTTCAGCATCACCTGATTTTCTTAGAGTGCAATCCATTATACTAGTTTTGCTCTTTTTAATGTTCATTTTATATGCACCTTTCAGCACTCTGACCATTCCGTTCAACTGCTTTCCCATGTCCTTTGCTGTCTCTGACATAATTACTATATCGTCGGCAAAACGCAATGTTTTTATTTCGTCACCCTGAACTTCAATTCCTTCTCCATATTTCTCCTTGCTTCTCTTTATAGCTTGCTCAATGTACAAATTGAATAACATTGGAGAAAGGCTACAACCCTGTCTTACTCCCCAACCACTGCATCCCTTTCATGCCCTTCAACTCTGACAACCGCTGTCTCGTTTTTGTACAAGTTGTAAATAACCTTACGCTCCCTATATTTTACTCCTGCTTGCTGCAGAACTTTAAACAGTTCATTCCAATCATCACTGTCAAAAGCCTTCTCCAAATCTACAAAAGCTAGACATATTGGTTTGCCTTTTCTTAATCTATCTTCTACGATAAGCGGTAAATCGAGTATTCTCCAAACTTATCTTCCCCGAGGTCGGCTTCTAAGAACTTTTCCATCCTTCTGTAAATAATTCTTGTTAATATTATGCAACCATGACTTATTAAATTGATGGCTATGTATTTTTCACACCTGTCTGCGCCTGCCTTCTTTGGAATGGGGATTATAACATTTTTCTTAAAGTCTGAGGGTACTTCATCTGTCTCATACATCTTAAGCACGAGGTGAAATAGTTTTGTCATGGCCGGTTCTCCCAGAAATTTTAGTAGCTCTGAGGGAATGTCATCTACTCCAGGGGCCTTGTTTCGACTTAGGTCCGTTTCGACTTAGGTCCGTTTCGACTTAGGTCCGTTTCGACTTAGGTCCGTTTCGACTTAGGTCCGTTTCGACTTAGGTCCGTTTCGACTTAGGTCCGTTTCGACTTAGGTCCGTTTCGACTTAGGTCCGTTTCGACTTAGGTCCGTTTCGACTTAGGTCCGTTTCGACTTAGGTCCGTTTCGACTTAGGTCCGTTTCGACTTAGGTCCGTTTCGACTTAGGTCCGTTTCGACTTAGGTCCGTTTCGACTTAGGTCCGTTTCGACTTAGGTCCGTTTCGACTTAGGTCCGTTTCGACTTAGGTCCGTTTCGACTTAGGTCCGTTTCGACTTAGGTCCGTTTCGATTATTGTTACTTATTTGTACTTTGCAAAACTTTTAAGTCAATTTTCTAGAGAACTTTGGAGAGTTGCGTCGAATGGATTTGGCTGATTTTTATTTAAGTTCTGAACTTCACATACCATAAATATAAAGAAAGTCAAAAATCCGATGCCCGTGTGATCTCCTTGTAAAACAAACGGATACAATAACGTAGCAACTTGCGCACGCTGCCATGAGGTGAACGGGTTGAGAGCTGGCGCGCAAGCGCTCGTAGCGTTACCCGAGGCGGGCTAAGACGGTAGTTGAGGCTGTCGTGAAGAATTAGCGCCAGTGCGCGGCACGGCACGGCCGGGCTGGCTTTGCCCCGCAGAGGGTTAACGAACCGGCGGGCGGCGCCGCGGGTCGAAGCTAATCAGATCGCGACCTTCACTCACTCTGCGGGGTGCTCACAACTAGCGGAAAGTTCCCCGCGGTATTTATAGGGGCTATCTCGCCGGAAGCTCCGTAAACTCGCTGTCATAACATTTGCCCCGCTCACCTAACTGAAGCGCTCGCCCGCACCGTTACTAGCCTACAACTTCACCCTTACTCTCGCCGCGTATCGACCGTACGCCGCCGTACTACACGCGTACCAATACGTAGAGAAGCGCCAAATTGCAGAGTTTGTAGCACCAGCTACTACACAGGATGCCTCAAGTCGCTATATTTGGGCCACCTTCCCCTTCATTTGACAACAATAGCGCGCTCGGTTCCGTAAACAAGAGGTTCGTTCCAGCAGCTGCCAGACGGCTAATCTCAAGCGCTAGGAAACATTACTACGCATGCGCAGCTACTATGACGTAAAAACCCTTGTTTGATACTTGCATTGCTGGAACACTTTTTGCACTGTTTCTGGCTGCAGGCGATTGCGAGTTTAAAGAAATAATTAAAATACTTTCCTTCCTAATAACGAAGAAGTGTAAACAAGAAATATCTGATCTCAAGTGGGATTGCAGTGACTTCGAAATAATCGAAAAACATGCTACAAACACACACGTATCACGTGATGGCTACCCCCACTCTAACTCAGACCTTTCTGCGCAAGCGCAAATTGACAGCTTGACCGCGTCAGAAATATTTTTTTCGGGTAGCGTCTGGCTGCTTGCGGCAACTGCTGGAACACCAAACAGCCTGAAGCGGTAGAAGGCGCTGCTGGAACAAAATTTCAGCGTTGCGCATGCGCGTCAAGCAATCTGGCAGCTGCTGGAACGTACCTAAGGTTGCATCGTACGCTTAGGTCCTGTTACAACAGCCTCAGACAGTAGCGTATGGTCGAAGGTCGCCACAACTCTGTTGTGAAAGTTGTTACCGACTGACAGTTGAAACGACACAAGCGCTCCTAGCGGTGGGCAAGCCGTCGTATGTTTTTTTATAATTTTTTATGTTCAGTGTTCAAATCTTTGTTAATCTTAAGGGACTTCACTGCGGGGTGATCAGCCCCTAACACCGTGGGGTTCCATATTTTTTTGACAGACTTCCAATTTGAGGAATCCACTGGTTTTTGCAGTTTACCTGAGTCACTTATTTCACCTTTCTACACTCTTCCAGTTGACTGTGATTTTGTTCAAACGTTCGTAAAGCTTATGGGACTTAACTGCAGGGTCATCAGTCCCTGAACTTACAAACTACTTATGAATTAACTTATACTAAAGACAGCAAAAACATACATGCCCGAGAGGGGATTCGAACCCCCGACGGGGAGCGGCCTCGTGCATCTTAGCACAGCGCCTCGATGCGCTCGGCCGCGTCTATGTAATTAACGAAAAAGTTACCATAATTTTTGCGTTATAACCGTCAGTAAAATATCAAGACACAAATAATCGAAAAATAAATGTAAAACAGCCGCTTATTACTGATTCGGTATTAGTAACAACATATTTATGAAGAAATGCGAATATAGTTGCACCCCACTTTGCTTGTTGTTGTTATTGTTGTTGTCTTCAGCCCACAGACTAGTTTGATGCAGCTCTCCACGCTACCCTGTCCTGTACAAATCTAAGTGTTCAAATGTTTGTAGATCTATGGGACTCGACTGCTTGGTAATTAGCCCCAGCTTAAGGTAAAAAAAGGTAAAGCAGTCAACAATCCGAAGATTGGTTTGAACACTACAGTGCTTTACTAGGCATGGTCCTGTTTGGAGGTGGTATGCCATTGCCTTCCTCCGACCTTCGAACTGACTTACCCAGCCAGTTATAGGGGGGACCTACAGTTTAACGTGGGTTCCGAACCACGGTGCTACTCGGTATTTTTCACATGAGCAATACTGCGAGGGGTGAAAGAAGTGGAAAGTGACACATAAAAATCCCAGAACCTGGCGGGGATCGAACCCGGGACCTTTGGATGTAGTCTAGCACTCTGCCACTGTGCAACCGAGGCGCAGCTTACAAACTACTTAACCTAAGGTAAACTAAGGACAACACAAACACCCATGCCCGAAGGGGGAATCGAACCCCCGACAGCGGACGGCCGCGCGCACCACAACACGGCGCTCCAGCACGCGCGGCTAATCCGCCGCGGCCTGTGCAAGTCTCTTCATCTGACAATACGTTCGGCAACCTACATCCTTTTGAATCTGCTGACTATATTCGCCCCTCTGTCTCCCTTTTACCCCACACACTTTCTTCTAATGCTAAGTTGACAATTCCCTGATGTCTCAATGTGTCCTACAAATCAATCCCTTCTCTTAGAATATGCCAGAAACTCCTTTTCTCCCCAATTCGGTTAAGCACCTCATTATTTACGTGATCTACCCAACTAATTTTCATCATTCGTCTGTAGCACCACATTTCTAAAGCTATCATCTTTTTGTCTGAACTCCTTATCGTCCACGTTTCACTCCCATACAATGCTACACTCCAGACAAATGCTTTCAGAAAGGCCTTCCTAACATTTAAACTAAAATTGGATGTCAACAAGTTTCGCTTCTTTAGAAACGCTTTTCTTCTCTTAGTCATTCTGCATTTTATATCTTCTCTACTTAGGCCAGCACAATTTATCTTGCTACCCAAATAACAAAACACATCTACTTTTATTGTTCTATTACCTAATCGAATTTCTTCAGCGTCGCCTGATTTTCTGACATTACATTTCATTGCCTTCGTTTTACTCTTGTTAATGTTCATCTTATATCTTCCTTTCAAGACACTGTCCATTCCATTCAATTGCTCTCCCAGAGCCTTTGCAGTCTCTGACAAAATTTCCATGTCATCGGCAAACCGCGAAGTTTTTATTTCTTCTCCCTGCACTTTAATGCCCTCTCTATATTTCTCCTTCCATTCCTTCACTGCTTTGTCAATGTACAGTTTGAACAACATTGGGGAAAGCTACAACCCTGTCTTACTCCTTTCCCAACCTGTGCGATCCTTTCTTGCCCTTCGACTCTAATAACTGCTGTCTGGTTGTTGTATAGGTTGAATATAACTCTTCGCTTCCTATATTTTACCCCAGCTACCTTCAGAATTTGAAATAGTGTATTCAAGTCAACATTGTCAAAAAAATTTTCCACATCTACAAACGTGTTAAATCGTAGGTTTGCCTTTCCTTACCATATCTTCTAAGGTAAGTCGTAATGTGAGTATTGCCTCCCGTGTTGCTTAAAGAGGAGAATATAAATGTTAGAGAAACCTAAGTTCCTATTACGGTCTGTTCTTACTATAATATGCACTTTCTTTGATGCATAACGTTTCGGTATGGAATCTAATGATTCACACATCTTTAAATTTCACTCGTATTCCTTATACATACACATACTTTTGAGTGGAATTTATTTTGTTTGAAAACAATGCCTTTAATATTCTTGCTGTTTATGCTTCAAACGTAGTATAACACTTCTGGAGTTTGTTTCTTCATTTTGGGGAACAGTTTTATTGGCTTTAACGTTTAATGCCGTCTCTCTCTCTCTCTCTCTCTCTCTCTCTCTCTCTCTCTCTCTCTCTCTCTCTCTCTCTGTCTGTCTTTTCTTATTTTTTTTAATTTTTTTTTTTATAGCCGTGGTGGTTGATTTGATAACGTAGATATTGCATTCCATATACGTTTCCTACGTTCGAAGCCCCCAGATTGGACTGGAATTGTATGGAGAAATCCTACTTTTCCTAAATAGAAAAGGACCGGCTTTCTGTGGAAGGTCTTATCTTACGGTAATTATTTGTTCTTAAGCGAAGAATATAATTTTCTATTAACACCCGGAAGTTAAAGGATAATCGCAAATAACCTTTTATGTACCTCACCAAATGTCCAAATGTTTGTAAATGTAAGTAAATTAAGGTTTAACTGGCCTTCTAGCTGGGGGACAGTCGATGTCAATGTTATAAGTGAGTCTCAAAAGTTTCGTCGACATCGGCATCAAATTATCGATAAGTATCATAGTCCCTGAATAAGTACTGAACTATGGATGTGTCAAGAATCGAATGGTGTTAGGGGGGAGGGGGTCAATAACATTTCACTATTTGTTTAACGAGACTTAAAATGCATACTGTACGTATGTTGCAAACAGCAAAATTAAGTGCAGTATTACACATAATATCTCAATTTATTACTTGTGTACTTTAATTAATAACGAACATGATACATGAAAACCTAGCACAATGTCCCTATTTAGCCTCCTATTGCAAGTGAGCTCTTTGTAACGGAGAAAACAATACATTAGAAGTCAACATATATCGGTATCATTATATTAAGCAGTGGTATCGCTGCCAATTTCCGTATCGAATCGTACTGTAACGTTCCTACATAAATAGTTGAGTGCTGACACGAGATTCGGAGGTGGCCAGTTTCAGTCTAGTCACTAGAAGGTAGGTGCTTATATCACGAGCATTTGGCCTCCGAAGTGAGATCAAATGGTGACGTAAAACTCTTAACCATAAAACAGAGTGTCATTTCGTGAAATGACTCCAAAATCCCACTAGAATGTGTCGCGGAGCGACGGCATGTAACTGATGTATGAAGAGAAAAAAAAAGTCCAGTTAGCAAAGGATGCAGCACACATTAGTAAATCAGTGACACTGAAAATCACTGTACGGGAATTGATGACGAAATTTGTGGTTGTGGAATTTATGACAACAGGTAAGTAGCTTTATGAAAAACATCGTTTCTGTTACCAAGATTTGTAGAGCAGAATCACATATTTTCATTATATCACTGTCGGTCAAAAAGTAACAAGTCTACAAAGAATAAGCTAAGGAATTGTGTTGCAACACAATACATTTCCATACCAACATCAAGAAGGGTTACGCAACTTTGGTGATATGTCAGATCCTTCGATATTATAAAATAACGCCTTTTGTTTTGGTTATCAATGAGATAAATTTATTGATGATGATCTGCTTTCTCTCACTCGATCTGATACCTTTATCTGTTATTATCGCAGACTCTCCTCCTCCCCCCCTCCTCGGAGTCTTAACATTATCAACAGCTATCTTCGAACGTAATGCCACTGATAACCTCATTATTCATTCGCCGGTTTTATCCGTCCCTGTAACTTTTGCTGTTGTGCGCCTTTCAGGGATAACATACAACAGCACTGATTGTTCAAATGTTCAAATGATTGTAGAGCTTATGGGACTTAACTACGGGGTCATCAGTCCCTAAACTTACAAACTATTTATGATCTACCTAATACTAAGGACGGCACAAATATCCATGCCTGAGGGTGGATTCGAACGCCCCGACCGTAGTGGCCGTGCAGACCGTGACTGAAGCGCCTCAGTCCCCTCGGCCACCGCGGCCGGCAAGGAAATGCAGTCCGGGAAGTAAAGAAGGAAGGAAGACTGCATTAGCTCGGGGCCCCGTGCTCGCCGTAACTCACGAAAGAACCTTGAGCCCCTTGGGGGTTCTATCCTATTACTCAACAGGGGCGACAGCAGGTGCGAACGATTCAATAGGCTTGACTGTTGCTAGACACACCTTTCGTTGTTGTCCACGTCAAAACACCCACGGAAAGATTTCCGTTTTGGAATCGATTGTAGCATTAATGTCTGCTTAGTAGCTTACTATGCAAAGGTCGACAATCTCACTACTCACTATATATGTGAAGAACAATAAAGATAAAGCAGTCACTAATCCGAAGATTGGTTTGAACACCACAGTGCTTTACTAGGCATGGTCCTGTTTGGAAGTGGTATGCCTTTGCCTTTTCCGATCTTCGAACTGACATACCCAGCCAGTTATTTGGGGACCTACAGTTTAACGTGGGTTCCGAACCATGGTGTTACTCGTTATTTTTCACATCAGAAACATTTCCAGAGGTAGAAGAAGTGGAAAGTAACAGATAAAAATCCACTGACCTGTCGGAGATCGAGCCCACAACCTTTGGATTCATAGGTAAAAAACAAGATTAAGGCGAAAAAGAGCAGCTACCATCATTTCATTTTTCAACTACAACTCCGCCGTTTTACTTCTTCCTCGTGGAAACCATTTAGTAGCATTATACTGGTAAACAAACTACTAAAAATCAAAATCAAAATTGAGCAGTAACTGACACCAAAGTTCTGACAATGACCGCGTGAACATTTATTTCAATTCGAGTAAATGATTCGGAAGAAAAAAAAAATAGGTTTCGTCATTACTCTTAGAATTGCTCGAAGACAGTTTTGCAACAGTGGTTAAGACTTCACTGGCACCTTGCTTGACATCTACAGCAGATATATATCATTACGACCTATAAAATCTTTTTCTCGCCCCGAGTAGTGAAAACGTCCTTCGACAATAACACCAAGAACATCTCGAAGAAACAGTTTCTCAGAAGCCAAAACAAAAATCTAAAACCTTCAATATACGTTGCCTCTCCAGATTTTTACAGTGTTAAAACAAACACGATAGCGATATTAACACACAAAATTTCGTAGTAAGTATTATACCAGAAAAAAGCGACTAAATTATTACGACAGTAGAAAGTTCTAGATAGTAATTAGTCACTGAAGAATGTAATAAAACCTTATGCTTCCCCGATGACATTATGCAATGCTTTGACCATGAGAATACCCAATCGTTCTTTACACTGGTGGCAACTGCAAGAGGAAAATCCGGTACACTATGGTAAAAGAAGCCAACATTTTGTACGGTAAAGTGACAGTTCATCTACGTCGTAAATAATAGTAAGAAATATAAAAGAATCTAAAATATGTAACTAGAAACGAATGAGAATTTTCCATACATATTTTCACAGCCATATAGCGTCAGACGTTCTTTGTTTAAAATAAGAGTCTGGCGAACACACAGAAAAATCTGCGAATACCGGTGAAGATCAATACTGGATACACAAGCAGCGTTGCTACATTTAACTGTAGTTTTTATGCAGCTCTTGGTCTAAAAGACACAAATCGTTTCAATAAACCGCCGATCAGATCCTGACCACGGTCTTTTTAGAACAAAAATAATACTTCTGAGGGAAGTTTCCGCGAGTGATGTACGAATCTCATAAATAAAATGGTAGTACCATAAGGTGTCAGCCAATTTTGTTTATTTTTACTTCATTACAAGATGTATTTTAAAAGGATTTTTATTAAAAATAATTTATCCAGTATCAACGATATCCCCTTCAGTATATTCTTCATTCACATTTATGCTAACGCTTTTTCCAGTCTGCAAAACATTTCTGCAATTACGATTGCTTTTACTTACCGTAGATCCTTTTATAAACTCTGTTACGCCTGTGAACAAATGACCTTTAGGTTTCCTTACCTTTGAAGGAAGAGTAAAACGAATGCTTGGCGGACAATAAGTTCGAGACATCACTAAATTTTGTTTTTGGTCCAAAAGACGGCCATAAACAAGCAACGAAGTGGGAGCAGATGTATTATCGTAGTGGAAAGTCAGTAATAGTTTCTCCACAAATCTGGGGGATTTTACGTACTGCTTATCGAAAACGGCTTTAGCTTGTGGCAAGCTACTGATCCTTCGACCTTTTTACACTATACCGCTGAAAATGGAAGAACCTTTACATCTAAGTAATAGAACGCAGTACGTTGTTCTCGACGGCGAGTGTTCATAAGAGACGAGTGTATCGTCAGGCGTGCCCCAGGGGAGTGTGATAGGACCACTATTATTTTCTATCTATATAAATGATCTGATGGACAGAGTAAGTTGTAATTTGCGGCTGTTTGCTGATGATGCTGTGGTGTATGGGAGGGTGTCGTCTGTAACTGACTGTAATAGCATGCAGGATGGCTTAGAAAAAATTACTAGTTGGTGCGAAGAATGGCAGCTAGCTCTCAATGTAGAAAAGGGTAAGGTGATGCGCATCAGTAGAAAAAACAATCCCATAATGTTCGAATACAGCATTAGTAGTGAGCTTCTTGATGCGGTCGCGTCGTTCAAATATCTAGGCGTAACATTGCAGAGCGATATGAAATGGAACGAGCATGTAAGGACAGTTGTGAGTAAGGCGGACACCCGACTTCCGTTTATTGGGAGAATTTTGGGAAGATGTACTTCACCTGTAAAGGAGACCGCGTATAAAACGCTTGTACGACCACGTCTTGAGTATTACTCAAGTATTTGGGATCCGCAGCAGATCGGTTTGAAGAAAGACATAGAGGCGGTTCAGAGGCGAGCAGCTAGATTTGTTACCGGTAGGTTCGACCAATGCGCGAGTGTCACGGAAATGCTCCAGGAACTCAATTGGGGTTCGTTGGAGGAAAGACGACGTTCTTTTCGTGAATTTCTGTTAAGTAAATTTAGAGGGCCGGAATTTGAAGCTAAGTGTAGTACGATCTTGATGCCGCCTACTTACATTTCGCGTATAAGAGAAATTAGGGCTCGTACGGAGGCATATAGGCATTCTTTTTTTCCTCGTTCAATTTGGGAGTGGAATAGGAAAGGAAATGCCTAGTAGTGGTACAGTGTACCCTCCGCCACGCACCTTACGGTGAATTGCGGAGTATGTATGTAGATGTAGATGTATTCGCAGTTTTCCGCTTTTGTCGAACCAGAATGATTGAACTGTAGCGACTGATCCTTAGTTTCGACGTCACATCCGTAAACCCATCTTTCATAACCTGTTGTGATTTACTTGTTTTGTATCGATGCTGACTTCATGTGACGACTAGTGAGCGACTTACATTTGTCGCCGTCTTTTGTGTGAAAGTCAACCATTTTGAGAGAGTTTACGCAAAACAGGGGAAAAATATGAATGTGTCAACCAAATGCGATGCGAACATGGTCAGTGACGATCTGTCGTTGTAATGTCTTTCACTTCTTCAATGATTGGTGTTGGGGTGAAGGGGAGAACGTCGTGATCTTACTGTTTCGTTTTCCTGGCCTTACGGAAGCGCTTATATTTCTTAACAGCGCTTGCTTTAGTCATATACTTCTCACTAATGGCAAATGTTTAACAAATCGAGTATTCCACTCTAGCGGTTCGTACAGTAAAAGTTATTACAAATTTCATGAACAGTTATTATAGAAAAATGATTAATATACAGTATTTTGTAATCACGTGCGCATTTTTTGACGGCTCACAACATACCACATATCAGTTATGGCTAACTCTGTATCGGTATTTCTCAAACGTATTTATCAACACAATATTAAGTTTCGTACTATCGAAGCTCAGAGACAGCAGAAGACCTGGAAGAGCAATTAAACGGAATGGACAGTGTCTTGAACGGAAGATATAAGATGAACATTAACAAGAGTAAAACAAAAGTAATTGAGTGTAGTATCAGAGTCAGGCGAAACTGAAGGAATTAGATTAGGTAATTAGACATTAAAAGTAGTAGATGAGATTTGTTACTTAGGTAGCAAAATAACTTCTGATGGCCGAAGTAGAAAAGATATAAAATGCAGAATAGCTAAGGGAAAAAAAGCGTTTCTGAATAAGAGAAATTTGTTGATGTCCAATATTAATTTAAATGTTAGGAAAGTCCTTTCTGAAAGGATTTGTCTGGAGTGTAGCATTGTATGGTAGTGAAACGTGGACGATAAGAAGTTCAGATAAAAAGATGATAGAAGCTTTTGAAATGTGGTGCTATAAAAGAATCATGAAGATTAGACGGCCGGCCGCGGTGGCCGAGAGGACTGAGGCGCTCCAGTCACGGTCTACACGGCCACTACGGTCGGGAGTTCGAATCCCCCCTCGGGCATGGATATTTGTGCCGTCCTGAGGATAAGCTAGTTCATAAGTAGTTTGTAAGCTTAGGGACTGATGACCCCGTAGTTAAGTCCCGTAAGTTCTACAAACATTTGAACATTTTGAACAAGATTAGACGGGTAGATCACGTAACTAATGAAGTGCTCAACAGAATTGGGGAGAAAAGGATTTTCTGGCGAATCCTGACTAAGAGAAGGGATAGATTGGTGGGACACATTTTGAGGCATTAAGGAATCGTGAACTCTAGCATTGGAAGGAAGTGTGTAGGGTAAAAATCGTAGACGGAGGCCGAGGGACGAATACAGTAAGCAGAGTCAAAAGGATGTAGGTTGCCGTACGTATTCTGAAATGAAGAGGCTTGCACAGGACAGGGTAGCGTGGAGAGCTGCATCAAACCAGTCTGCGGACTGAAGATCACAACAACAACTATCGAAGCACGTGGAATTACAAAATCATAGAGATTTTGGAATGTCTTACAAAGACATTTATAATCGGAGCAACTGTTTGCATGCAGGAAATGTAGAAACTGCGCAGTGAGACAGTTGACGCTGGCGAGAAGAGGCAGCAGAAACCGCCTGCGGTATCAGCAGACGTGGAGACAATGAGACCGCGAGAGCGCTTCTGGGGACGGAAGGGGTATTACGAGGGCGTGCTGACAAAGGCGCGACTCGGAATTTTACGCGAAGCCTCCAAATGAACTACGTACAGTGTTGATAATGCTTTTCTTTTTCATTTATGCATATTTATTTTTCAATATATTCGCCATGGCAACGAACACGTTCATCTGAACAGGAGAGTATTTTGTCGATACGGTCAATTGACTTTGTTGATGGAACCACAAGCCGACCTCTGCGTGTACCGCATCATCAATATTGAAGCCTTGTCTTCGTAGATGTTTTGTAAAGAGATCACATTTCACCGATCATTTGTGTAGGACATCACAGGACAGAACGCACAACACACTACCATAGGTATATAGTACTATACTGGCAATGCCGTATACATTATCATTGCAGTCGGTAAGGTCTCGGCGCCATATTTCTATACCGTAAAAGTGTGAACAGTCGTGTGCGTTATTACAGAAAAAGTCCTAATAATACGGGTGAACTAACGCAACGACGCTGTCTTTAAAGTTTTGACGTATGGGAAATTCGTGTGTTGTATATAGCTGTAATTTATTCACCTGCAGTAAATTTGACACATACAGTAATGAGTTGGGTCTATTTGCTGTTATTATCAAACTCATACCAATTTCATTCACTTCAGATTTTCCTTCGGTAATATGTTTTTGTTGTAGTCCTCAGTCCGCAGACTAGTTTCATACAGGTCTCCACGCTAGCCTGTCCAGTGCAAGTCTCTTCATCTGAGAATACGTTCGGCAACAACATCTTTTTCAATTGCTTACTGTATTCGTCACTGTCTACCTCTACGATTTTTACCCCCACACACTTCCTTCTAATGCTAAGTTGACAATCCCTTTATGTCTCAGAATGTGTCCAATCTATCCCTTCTCTTAGTCAGGATATGTCAGAAACTCCCTTTCTCCCCAATTCGGTTAAGCACCCCATCATTAGTTACGTGATCTACCTATCTAATTTTCATCATTAGTCTGTAGCACCACATTTCAAAAGCTATCATATTGTTGTCTGAACTCCTCATCGTCCACGTTTCACTCCCATACACTGCTACACTCCAGACAAAACTTTCAGAAAGTACTTCCTAACATTTAAACTAATATTGGACGTCAACAAATTTCGCTTATTCAGAAACGCTTTTTCCCCATAGCCATTCTGCATTTTATATCTTCTTTACTTCGGCCACCAAACGTTATATTGATACCCAAATAACAAAATTCATCAACTACTTTTATCGTCTCATTACCTAATCTAATTACTTCAGCACTGCCCGATTTTCTAACATTACGTTCCATTTATTCTTGTTAATGTTCATCTTATATCTTCCTTTGAAAACGCTTTCCATCCCATTCAATTGCTCTTCCAGATCCTTTGCAGTCCCTGTTAAAATTACTATGTCGTCGGCAAACCGCGAAGTTTTCATTTCTTCTCCCTGAACTTTAATTTCCTCTCCAAATTTCTCCTTGTTTCCCTCACTGCTTGCACAATGTACAGATTGAACAACATTGGGGGAAGACTACAACAGTAATACGGTAATTATAAAGTGTAGTTTATCGTGAATAACACGTATCGTTTACTTGTGAGAGTTTTTACGTGATCTACAGTCTGCTTTCACATATACCAGTTCCGATCAATTTCGGTTTTCCTTTTAGTAGTAGGTATTCGCTGTAGATAATTCATAGCTTTATCTTCGGGGTGTTTTTCAGGTAACTACAGTCTGCTTTCACTGTATGTAACGGTAAAATTTTACATACCATCCCGGCGGCCTCGTACGGTTATATTGACAGCATCAACAAAACGGTAGAAAGTCCTTTCCAAGTCGTTAATAATCTTAGAAATCCACATCGAGTAACTTTGTTAGTATTTCGCACAGACGATGAAGTAAATAAATCATACTGTTCGTGTTCTATGGCTGACAGGTTCTTGTATGTACCTCGTTCGCTCAGTAAAAGTAACTGCGGTCGCAAAACGAAGATTTCATGACAAGCATTTGCATTGTCACATGACTGGATAATGCCAACGTCACATGATTGGCAACATAATCAAGCGAGGCCGCCAGGACGTTAACTGAAATTTAACTGTACGTAACACGTTCTTCTTATAACACGAGACTGTAAGCGTTAAATTCAACTATTGCGGAACTATAAGCTCAAATGAAAATCATTTTCAAAGCAAGTAGTATAGCTGACAGCGTCATATCGTGTCAGAAGATAATAGTACATACGTAAACTTTTTGACGTGAGGTGAAGCAAGATGGCGGCTCAGGCTTCAGTCACAGCGGCACTTCAGCCAGTTTAGTGATCAATTGTGTACTGGGATGATGTTCAAATGTTAAAAAACAATGTTCAAAGGTTTGTACAGGTTATGGGACTTAACTACGGGGTCATCAGTCCCTAAACTTACGAAGTACTTATGAACTAGCTAAGGAGGCCTAAGGACGGCACAAATATCCATGCCCGGGGGGGGGGGGGATTCGAACCCCCGACCGTAGTGGCCGTGCAGAATGTGACTGGCGCGCCGCAGACGGCTCGGCCACCGCGGCCGGCACTGGGATGACGTCTCAGAGTTAACTCGTCGCTGTGATGCCAACGTGCAGCAAGATGTAGTACACTGCATGGTGTTCGTATTTTCTCGCCCCTGCTAAGTAAACCTCGACTCACAGTCAACTGTTTATCTTTGTTAACGACGTACACATTTAGAGCTGCAGAAGCTACTCGCCCGTCTCTGTTTACATTAAATTTCTGAGAATTACTGAAACGATAACTGGAGGAACGACTGTCAGACAGCTAGACCTTCAGCGTCGGCTGTGCTCCGAGTACTTCGCAATTCTCTCACACGTTATGTCACTGCGAGCTACAACAGACGGTGACACATATGCGTGAGAGATATGTAAAATACCGTGCGCTGGCAGCGCCTACAACCAGTGCAAATCTCAGTTGTTTATAATACACCAACGAGGTTACTGCAAGATCACTCACTGTACTCCACTGCATCAAAGCCTTCGGAAAAAATCCTTCTGTGTGGAACTGGATTTAAGATGCCGAAAATACATCCAAACGCGATGAGAAGATACAGATACTGAAGTAAGACAAAGTGAACCCCAGGAAAGTGTAATGGTATCATTGCTGTTCACGTTATGTAATAAGGATTTTGCAAATAACATAACTTCCTATCTCAAACTTTTTAGGTATGAAACAGCAGTTATTGTTTTCTTCAGCTCGAAGGCTGTTTTGATGCAACTCTCCATTCGATTCTCATCCAGTGCATGGCCTCGTCATCTCTGAGTAGCTAACTGCAAATTATATTGTACATTCAGAAATCGTTGGACCGTTGTTTGCGTCTTCTGCGAATATTGTGTGTCTTTATTTCGCAAATGATTTTTACAAGCGAGTGACTAATACGTATAAAAGCTTATGTTGGTCCTTTTCACTTTTCCATCTAGTACAGTTGAATACCATAAATTTCTGTTGCCATTCACGTTTTGTCTTTATTATTTGAAAAGCACCTTACGAAGCAGTTTTCGTAGATACAGGTCACCATGTTCTCCACATCCTAAATTAATGGTGTGATTTTGTTCCTGCTTTAAATGAAAAATTTCCTTCACACAGTCCTGCGAATAAAGTTTGTTTTGAAATACTTAACGATGCTGGCCGCGGTGGCCAAGCGGTCTGCGGTGAGTCAGTCACGGTCTGCACGGCCACTACAGTCGGGGGTTCGAATCCACCCTCGGGCATGGATATTTGTGCCGTCCTTAGTATTAGCTAGTTCATAAGTAGTTTGTATGCTTAGGGACTGATGACCCCGTAATTAAGTCCCATAAGTTCTACAAACTTTGATACTTAACGGATACAGTTTATTTCCGCATCTTAAACGTTGCCACGACTGACTGAAGTCCTTCCTTCTGGATAGTTCCGTATTTATTATAGACAGCGAGCGGCTACAGTAGCAAGACGAACTGTTTGTACCAGCCACGACGAAAAGTGATCACCTCCACTGACGAGTTAGTCAAGTAAAAATAAAATACGGACAGAATAATTTATTTGATAGCGCCAGTGGCATACCCGTCTTCAAGCAAGAGTGATACACAAGAATAAATCAAAATTATCACCAGCTTAAATCTATTTTGTTGATGAATGACTAAATGACGTGTTTGGTTACATTAAGATTATGGTAGCACTAACTAGTACATTACTATCTGCACTACTCATCGTCAGAATTATCAGTTAACGATTAAGGTAATTCATCTGTTACATGTAGCATGAAAACGGACAATTATAACTGGTCTTTGTTCGATTGGAAGTGCTGATTGTTTACGGCCAATGCATGTTTAGCTGCCTCGTTTGAAACGAGACCTGGAGGAAAATGTCATTTGTAAAATATTGTAGGATTGTGACCGGACTAGATAGAAAATTTTTAGCAAGAAAGGTTGAAGTCAGTAACACAACTCTGGGAATAACGGCAGTCTCGACAGGCTACGAAAAGAAGTAGTTCACATTGGTAACCGAGAAAAAGTCGATTTTACTACCAGACTCTTTAATTCCTAACAGTGGACCCGTTTAAAGCAAAAATGTCGTGACTTAAAAGAGCAACCTTTATTTTACATAATTATTAGGCCTATATATTTTACAGTATATTCTACGTGTCTGATGGTTCTCACTCACTGCTCCAACAGTAGCAATGTCACTGCTTAAATGGTTTGAATGTTGTTACAACTATTTTACATGTAGGCGACTTTATCCGGAATCTGGTGCAGATCTACCACATTAAAATTATTACAATTGGAAGAACCAGCTTTGGCCGCATTGAAATCTTTATTTTTATATACAATGCAGATCGATTTCGGTCAGTGTCTGACCATCCTCAGTGCATGAATCCAAGCCCTGTGGGCACACAAAACTTCCACTTTGCATATTAACATGCAAACATATGTTTAAAATTCTACCTATGTACTGCCTACTTGATGTTAATATGCAAAGTGCAAGTTTTTGTGGGCCCACGGGGCTGGAATTCATGCACTGAGGATGGCCAGACACGGACCGAAATCTATCTGTATTGTATTGGGGAAAAAAAAATTTCAATGGGGCCAAAGCTGGTTCTTTCAATTTTAATAACTATTTTACAGTTATATCAGTAGACGAGTTTCTCAGTTCGAAGACTGATTTGATGTAGGTCTCCACTCTATGCTAGGTTCAAGTTCCGCCACACACAATGAAGAGAGTAAAAGTCATTGGATACCTCTGAATATCTTCTGAGACCTTTAACAAAATCAAATGTCTGTAAACATACAGGACTTAACTACTGTGACCATCAGTCCTTAGGCTTACAACTACTTAAAATTTAAGCCTAGGGACTAATGACCACCGTAGTTAAGTCCCTTAGAGTTATAAACATTTGAACACACACACACACACACACACACACACACACACACACACACACACACACACACACACACGAGCACGCAAGACCGAGGGAGGACTCAAACCTCCGACAGGGTGCAACCGCGCGCGCACCTCGACAGGGCGCCTTAGAGCGCTCGGCCATTCCACCATGGCCCCTCCTTTTGCACGGCGAAGTGCAGGAACTCGACATGGCATGGACTGGTAAAATCTTTGTAAGTTCCCTGCAGGAATACTGAGACACGCTGCCTCGATAGTTGTCCACAACTGCGAAATCGTGGCCGGTGCAGGAGTTTGTGCACCGGCTGACCTCCAGATTTCGTCCCATAAATGTTCGAGGGGATTCGTGTCCGCGATCTATGCGGCTACTCTGCCTAGAATGTACTTAATAGCGAACAACTGTGACCTGTTTACACGGCACACTGTCATCCACAAAAATTCCATCGTCGTTTGGAAACTCTATGGTCACGAATTGCTGCAAATGTTCTCCGAGTACCAAAATTTAACCATTTTCAATGATCGCTTCATTTGGACTAGAGGACCCAACTCATTCAATGTCAAAAGAGCCTGCATAATTTTGGAGTCACAGTGTTTTGATGAAAACTTGGGTCCATGGCTTCTTGGGAACTGTACCACTAGCTTTTTTTTTTATGGGACTTAACTACGGGGTCATCAGTCCCTAAACTTACAAACTACTTATGAACTACTTACGAACTAGGACGGCACAAATATCCATGCCCGAGGGGGGATTCGAACCCCCGACCGTAGTGGCCGCGCTGACCGTGGCTGGAGCGCCTCAGTCAGCTCGGCCACCGCGGCCGGCGTACCACTAGCTCTTACGAACTGATGTCGGGACTCATATCGTCAAGCCATTGCTCTCCAATATTGTAGGTTCCAGCACGAATGGGCACGAACCCAGTAGAGGCGCTACAGGCAATGTTGCTGTTAGCACTCTCGAGTCTTGTCATAGTTCATTAACGCCACAACTGTGCCTCAGTGACTTAACGGATACCTTCGTCGTACTTCTAAATTGATTTCTGGAATTATGTAATGCAGCGATGCTTGTTTTCTGACAGACAAAGCACAGGAGACACTAAACGATTTGAACCAATTTCGGAATAAAGTAAAAGACAGAAGAAATGACTGGCAACAGGCAAGGAACAACCTGAAATATATTTCTAGAAGGAGCCAAAATAGAATGTTTCCCAATTCAAATACCAAGGAAGCATGATCTCGAAAGGCAAGACCATTAAGCACGAAGTGCTCAACAGGTCACAGCATCCAGTTTTTAGTCAAATTAAAAATCTTCCCTGGAATGATAAAATGCCACAAAAGCAAAATCATATACCACACCGTATATTCCGTACCATTACTTACATATGGTTTATAATCATTTACTCTACTAAACAGAGACCTCAGTAGAATACGGTAAAGGTAAAGCAGTCAACAACCCGAAGATAGGTTTGAACATCACAGTCCTTTACTAGGCATGGTCCTGTTTGGAGGTGGTATGCCGTTGCCTTCCTCCGACCTTCGAACTGACTTACCCAGCCAGTTATAGGGGGACCTACAGTTTAACGTGGGTTCCGAACCACGGTGCTACTCGGTATTTTTCACACCAGCAACACTGACAGAAGTGAGATAGGTGGAAAGTGAGAATCGAACCCGCGACCTTTGGATTTGTAGTCGTGAATTCTACCACTGTGCTACGGAGCCGGAAAATGAGATTAATCAAAATATGAACCAAACATCTAGAAACGATAGGAATGGCGACAATAGAAAAGTAGCTGGTATTGAGGCTCCTGTAACTTGTTTCATGAAGAAACGCAGGCTTCCGTGATATGTGCACATAATGAGAATGAACAGTGAAAGACTTTCTAAAGAGTATTTCAACCAGAACCTCGCAGGAAGAAGACGCAGGAAACGCTGGATGGAGACTGTAAGATCAGATGTGCAGGAGAGAGGACACAAACAGAAAAGCGTCCTGGACCAGATGATGTATGAAGACAGGAGGAAATGGCGAGCGCTTGTACACCACACGCGGAAAGCTGTAGTAGGATGATGACGATGACGTAAACGCCGCTATTCTCTGTCACTGAGAGCAGGCCGCCGCCCACAGCAACGTGGCGAGAGGTAATGCCTCAGATCCGACATTCACTGCACACAGTACTGTATATATCTGAATATTATGTTCACTAACGATTTCCGAAGTGAAATTCCGCATGCCTTAAGCAGCAACTAGCATTCCGCGTTGAAAGTCTTAATTCCCAGTAAAAAGACATAACCGCACCGGAAATAGTTTCACATATATACCTACATCTACATACATACTCCGCAATCCACCGAAAGGTGCGTGGCGGAGAGAACAATGTACCACTACTAGGCATTTCCAAAAAAAAAAAAAAAAAAAAAAGAATGCCTATATGCCTCCGTACGAACCCTAATTTCTCTTGTCATAGTGATCACTGCGCGAAATGTAAGTAGGTGCCACCAAGATCGTACTACACTCAGCTTCAAATTCCGGCTCTCTAAATTTCCTCAACAGAAATTCACGAAAAGAACGTCGCCTTTCTTCCACCGATCGCCAATTGAGTTGCCGGAGCATTTTCGTGACACTCGCGCACTGGTCGACCCAACCAGTAACAAACCTAGCTGCTCGCCTCTGAACTGCTTCTATGACGTCTTTTAAACTGATCTGCTGCGGGTCCCAAACACTTGAGCAATACTCAAGACGTGGTCGCACAAGCGTGTTATACGCGGTCTCCTTTACATCTTCCCAAAATTCTCCCAATAAACAGAAGTCGGATGTCCGCCTTACTCACAACTGTCATTACATTTTCGTTCCATTTCATATCGCTCTGCAAAGTTACGCCTAGACATTTGAACGACGCGACTGCATCAAGAAGCTCACTACTAATTCTGTATTCGAATATTATGGGAATGTTTTTCCTACTAATGCGCATCACCTTACATTTTGCTACATTGAGGGCTACCTGCCATTCTTCGCACCAACTATAAATTTTGTCTAAGTCATCTTGTATGCTATTACAGTCAAAGTGTACCGAGTAAAAATGACAGGTGGGTCCATCCACCGTCCTTTAAGACTTGGGTAAGCGATATGCAGTCGCCTTTATCTGTGCACGTGTCTACCCACTGACGTCTCTCTGTGTAAACAATACACACGACTATGTGACTTTTTCCTGGTCTACGGTCAAATCGCCGATTGTAAACGTCACTTGCTGTAAAATGCGACTTTTTACATGCTATTGACAGGGAGCACCTTTTTTCTATTGGCGCCCCGGGCCTCCGAATGGGTTAATCTGCCACTACTCCTCCCTTAAAGTAAATTCCTATATTTCTGGTTCCCTTACTGCAGAGCTTTCAAAACTGGGTGTCGCGACACCCTGGGGTGTTGTGTAGCAGTATCAAGCGTGTCGCGAGACTAACAAATTTAGACTAAACAAAAAGCTTGTCATAAAATAACAAAAAATATCCTCTTCATACTACCCTGAAGACTCGCCTGCAGATAATCATCCTTCTCTTCATTCAGTGCACCACATATCACGTATTAAGGGAATGATCGGTGCACATTAATTGCGTCATCAGCCGCTAGGCGGCACTCTGCTTCAGCAGCAGTAGACACTCAGGGTTCGTTCAAGCTTAGCCTCCAAATAATACAAAGCCTACTCACTAGGAGTAAACTCTTGTCGCCGCTCTCGTTGAAACAGCAGCCGCTAGAGGCGCCACATAACAACCACACACGCGCGAAACTTGACTGAAGTGCGTTCTGCTATAGTGCGTTGTAATGCACATTGTGCATCCCAAAAGAGTGTAACTTACTGTTTTTACGTGAAAATCTACAACTGTTTAAGGGTTTGTGGAAAATGGTATATTGTTGTGAGCCATTTTGCAATCAGGGCTCCCGAAATAAAGCTCCTGGAGTTAGTTATCATGAATTTCCGAGTAATGAATCCACGAGACAACTATGGATAAAAACAAGGTATGTGCATTTCTAAGTGATCAGTGCTGGTATAATTTATTTAATTGTTGACTAAATATTTCATTTTTATCTCTTATGTAGGTGATACAAAGGATAAGTTATGGCAGCCCAATGAGCATTCTGTGGTATGCAGTAACTATTTTCTTTCCTCAGACTATAAATCCGGCCTGAAGATGAAGAAATTGAATCCTGATGCAGTTCCCAGTGTTTTCGAATTGTATCCGCCAAGCAAACGAATTAAAATAAAAGAACCGAGAATAGAAATTGAAAGATGTGGGACAAAATCTTTGAAACAGAAGATAGACAAAATCGCTACAGACAAGAGAAATGTAAGCGAAAAAGTCTGCCAAGAAGCCATATTTCACAACCTATGATAAAAGATGCCATAGTACAAATAAAAGTTAAATAGGCGAAGTATATAATTTAGAAATAGAAGACTGAAAACTCTGCAACGATTTCGTCAGCGTGCTGAACAACATTCGTCATGTTCCTGGCAAGACTAGAAAGTGTGACTTAACGAGGCACTGGAATCAGTGATAGACAAGCCAAGAGTACTGTTCACACTTTTACATATGTTACTGCCTCATATTAGCCGCAACCCCGCGTTGCAGTGCGGTAAGGATTCGCATGCAGAGATACTGACCAGATTAATACTGCAAAAATTTCTGCGGCCCTACTTAACTCATTTCACGAACAATATGACAGACCATGTACGTAGGGAATATTTTGCGAAAATAAATGAAAATTTAGGAAAGAAGCTCGCTAGGAAAAGCCGCAAAACAATTCCAATCAATTAGGCCTAATAGTCAGTGTACATGATAATAACAAGAAACAATCGATGTTATCATTGTTAAATAAAGACAGTAACATGAACTTCAATATTTGTTCTCGACATCAGTAACCAAAATGAACCGTTGTGCTAAAAGAACATATTTTTAAGCCTTATTTCGTATTGGGTTCCATAAGAATCTACACGGAATGAGGTGGGCTTGTGGCGCCAACAGCGGAATAAGTTTGAACTACAGCGGCGACACTGCTCATCAGAGATACGCTTCTAGTGAGTAGGCTTTGTATTATTTGGAGGCTAAGGTTCAAGCTGCTGCCAGTTGCCAGATTCCAGCAAACTGCGCATGCGCAGAGCTGCTGCTGATACTCGATAACAGCTCTTGCCATGCGCAGTTACTGGAACTGGCAGCTGCTTGAACGTACCTTCACTGTAGTCTGCTTTCCTTCTCAAAAAGCTGCACCTGAGCGATTTTAATAGATTTATCAAAGATACGTGACCCTCAGAGCTGTAAAAGCTGTCACAGATTGTAAAAGCAGTTACAATTGTCCACTGACTAAAGCTATTCAGTAGCGATCTTTAGTATGGAGTATGGCCGAGTGATTAACGGAGAGTAGTGTTTTAAATGCAGTGATCGTTTGTTCGAACCCTGGTAGTTAATATTTTTTTCTCTCAGTTTCCTGTATGTAAGATTCTGGGACCAGAAATGACATTCATATTCCTACTTGTCACAAATATTTATACATTTTTTCCGAATATGTCGTGACTTCCGAGGTTCTGGTGAAGCAAGAACCTAACAATAGAACTTGAATAATAATTCATCACTTGTCATAAATACATCCTCTCTATTTCTGAAAATAGTGTGATAATATTGAACTGAAAGGGAACAGCCACTGTGCTGTCTAAATCAGAAATCCGTGCAGCTAATTTCCAGATGCCGTTCTCAATCGATCCAGCAAAACCGTATCTGGCCATGACACACGAGCGCGAAAAACGGTTTCCGAAATTCAGTTTTCGTGTTGTCTGTGGTGTTACTCTGTTGTACATCTCTGTAGTTCCTAATGTTTCCTTTTCTTACGTTGAGTGAACGTAATTGCTGTAGTCAGGATCAACATTAAACGTGCCAATGCGTACGAGGATTTCAGTTTGTTAAACTATATTTAAGCGATACTTTATTGCCCCCCCACCCCCCGCTACAACCATCTAAATTCCACCATATGTATTTATATTAGTGAAGGGGTGGTGGTGTTCTTGGTGGTGGTGGTTGTGGTGGTGTGTTCTTCCTTCTGCAGAATGGTTTGATGCAGCTCTTCACACTGCCCTGTCCTGTGCAAACCACCTCTTCATCCCCTCATAAGAATGGCAATTCACATGCATTTGAGTCTGCTTACTGAATTCATCCCTTGGAACCCCATTACCATTTTTAGGCCACACACTTCCCTCTAATGCTAAATTGACGATTTATTGGTGCCTCAAAATGTGCCCCACCAGTCTATCTCTTCTTTTAATGAAGACGCGCCAGAAATTCAACCAATTCTGTTCAGTACCGCCTCATAAGCACGTGATCTACCCCTCTAATATTCAGCACCATACTTTAAAAGCTATGTCTGAACTCCTTATCGCCCACGTTTCGCTCCCGTACAATTCTACACTCCAAACAAATGCTTTCAGAAAGGTCTTCCTAACATGTAAATTTTAATATCGGATGTCAACAAATTCCGCTTCCTTAGAAGCTTATTTCGTTTCTTCTTTACTTCGGCCCTCAGAATTTTTTTGCTACGCAGGTCAAATCGCATCTATTATTTTTATTGTCGCATTACCTAATCTAATTTCTAACAATATTCGAGTTAATTTTTTTTTTTTTTAGAATTGCTTTTCCTCTCATTGCCATTCTCTATTTGATATCATCTGTACTGCCGACCATCGTACGTTATTTTACTACTTAACAAAACTGATCTACTACCTGTATTGTTTTGTTACATAATCTAATTCCTCCAGCATCACCTTATTTATTTGGTCTACATTCCGTATTACCTTTGTTTTCCACGTATTAATGTTCCTCTTATACGCTCAAAGACACTGTCCATTCCGTTCAACTGCTCTTCCTGGCCCTTTGTCGTGTGACAAAATTACCATGTCATCAGAAGATACACGCAAAGTTTTCATTTCTGCACCCTGAACTTTCAATGCCATCTCCAAATCTCTCCTGGCTTTCCTCCACAGCTTGCTAAATGTACAAATTGAATAACGCTGAGGAAAGACTATAACCCTGTCTTAATCCCTTCGCAAACATTGCTTCCTTTTCATGTCCTTCGACTCCAAAAGCTGGGCCCTGGTTTTTGTACAATTTGTAGATAACTTTCCTTTTCTTGTATTTTAGCCCTGCTGACTTCATTATTTGAACGAGTGTATCAAAATTTCTTTTGTAAATAAGGATTCGAACCCGGGACCTCCTGTTTACTAAGCAGGCGCTTTTTTTATCCCCCCCCCCCCCTCCCCAAAGCTCTGCCACTTCAGGCTCAGCTAACACAGCGTTACGGACAAAGCGACTGACCATACGGACTGTCTTCCAGCACGTCTCCCCACGCACATTTTATTCTTTTATTGAAACCTTTATTTAGACCAGCTGCTTATGGGTATGAAGCTGGTCGTGAATTGTGGCCGCACAACATACTTCAATTCTGACTCAATGCGCCCTGTAAATACGTAACAAACTGAGCGGTCTAAGCCGCCTGCGTAGAAAGCAGGAGGTCCCGGGTTCGAATTCCGGCCACAGCACAAATTTTAATTCAATGCCTTTCGTTTTATACGATACCTTTGGTAAAAAGAGACTGTTCGTCTGAAGGAACTAAATTATTGTTGACATTTACAGCAATCGACATTGCAAAAGCTTTCTCCCGATCTACAAAACCTAGAAATGTAGGACAGGCTACAGCTGTATAATTCCCTGCTCCATTACTGTCTCCGTTTCCATGTAGCCGTATTATAGCGCAGCCCAGTGGGCGCAGACTGTCAGGTGACACGGCAGTGGTGTTACGTGTTGATGATAAATGGAAGGAGCCGCGAGAGCAGGCGCAGGTGCGTCAAGGGCTGTGACTAGCAGCCCTTTGTCCCTGCAGGGCGGCCGTGAGCGGCGTGGCCTTGAACCCAGTGCAGCTGCGCTGCAGCGGCCAAAAGCAGCCGGCCTGCCCGTCCCGACACGCCGACGAGCGCCTCTCCCGTCCTTCACATTCCCAGGCCTGCAGGAGCATCGGCCGCGAGCGTTACTGGCCCAGATACACTTACAATCACACACATTCACTACGGTTACATGGAACACATCTTCCGGAAGACGAAAACCGATTTCCGTAAAACGTTTTTCGCTGTCGTGTTTACATGGCATAGCCTGAAACGGATTTCCTAGCCCACGTAATATGGCGGCTGAAAAACAGCTGATTCAGTTACTGGTTTAGTCAGTATAGAGTTACCACACGCCCTCTTTTTCCCAGACATATCCTCTTTTTGAGGCAAGGAAAGGTGTCTGGCCTGAATTTATAAAATTCTTCAAAATGTCCTTTTTTCCTTGAGTTCCGAGAAAGAAAGTTTATTTTTGAGTCATTGGCGACAACATGTTCATTCGCTCTGCAGTTCCAAACTGTTCGCAACTATTACGCGCATAGACAGAGCGAAATTGCCGTTTACAATTTCGCACTCCGCATGGGTTTGACAGTTGCAAACGATTCGGAACTTCTCTGCCAAGGAACCCGGTTGTCTCTCCTGTATTCAAACAGTGCATTCTGTCTTCCGCATTACGTTCTTTGTCGTTGCTTTTGACATACTTTGTGCTTTAGGTTAAAGCTGTATTGTGTGCTCGAGATCGTAGGTAGCCTTTTCCTTCAGAATAAATTACGTACTTACATATAATGCCGAAGAGAAAGTGTTAAATATGTGCTCCTGGAGAAATACAAATCATTCAAGAGAATGATCAAACTAATGTAAGAATTAATGATACATTGTGCTCCGATCAGCTTTGTAGTTTTATAAAATTTTTGAAAGATTATGAAAGGGAACAGAACATACCAACAGCTGAAGTGTGGTGTGCATATTTAAACCAGTCATCTAGTGTTGTTAGTTATTCTGGACTTCTGAAAATTGTAGACTTCTCTTATTCTACAACTAGTCATAACGCCGACACAGAACGTGTATTTTCTCTTGTGAACACACAGTGGACAAAAACCGGAATAGATTTAAAATATACTGTATGTGTACAGTATAATTTCAAGCATTAGAAATGCCTGAGCTTTTCTCAATAGTTGTTAAAAAAAAGTCTTGAGATTTCATCGCCCAGCAAATATATTTGGTTCAAAAGTAAATAAGACAAGAATGAGACAATTGAGAGCAGTGATGAGGAATAAACTGTCAAGGTTCATAATATTTCGTTTTCCAACAACCACACAGATTTAGTGTTTTGGTTGTAGTAGTTTTACGTGGTACATTAATAAAGTTGTAGATTACATTATGTTAAAGATAAAGTGTCCTCTCTTTTATATGAACTGTCCTCTTTTTTTGGTGATTAACATATGGTAACCCTAAGACAGTACAATCACTATTTTCCTTTATTTAAATATACAAATTCATGTACACTCTAATATTTATACTTTTATTTCGCATGAGAAAATATCAATCTTTCAATATGTGCCGAAAATTCTTAACAAGAATACATAATCAGACAAGCCAAGAACACTTGAAAAACGGTTGCGTTTTACATGGGCACGAAAATCTATTGTGGAACTGGAAAACCGCTTTAGAGAAGCGGATTCCCAGAATCGATTTTGTAGTGTTTACATGACCAACCAAAAGCGGAATTGGGAAATCTGTTTACGAAATCCGGTTTTGGGAGTCCATGTAAACGGGGTGATTCGAATGCAGCCATGTTAGGGAGGGGAAAATATCACACGTTCCTTGTAAGACCTATTACAGGCGAATAAATGAACCACTATGTTGCAACTTTAGTACAGAACTAAAAATAAAAAATGGAAAAACTGACAGACAATAGCTACATATTGTCCTGAAATGACAAAGCAATAGCCGCTTCTGAAACGCGTGCAAAACCATCGAGTTATGCACGGTTACTTTCGTAATGCATAGCTGACTATTCAAGGTTAAATCTAAGTTTGGCTCAGAAAGTGGTGAAATTATGCTGCCACGAAAGTCTTTGCTCACTTACGAAGTAGCATCAAAAGTCTGACAGATAGCCAACTAGTATTTAAAAAGAAATGAAAGGAATTTCTGAATGGCAACTCCTCCTACAACGTAGATGAAGTTTTAGATAAAACTTTAAAACAATAAGAAACAACAAAATGGATAAAAATCCTTAAATTATTGATTGTCAAGTGTAGACAACATTTACTAAACTGACACGTTCCACATCATTACGAAATGTATATATGATCTATGGAACAAGTATTAATCCAATGCCTCGCGAAAAATGTGCCTAACGGATGCACGATATGGAATCTTCCATAAAAATACGTGTAGAAACAAGAACGGCGTATGGAGCTTTACGTAACTTAAAAACGTCGGTCGTATTTTGTAGACTGTGGATCATGAAAATGCGAAAAAGAAAGCACTACACATTCCTTGTGTAGCTTCACAAGTTTCATTTATTGCTTTACCAAGTAAAGGCGTTTACATGTATTATTTTGCTCCACCTACTGCCTAAAGAAATACGATACTACGTTAGCATACAAAGAATATTCACATACTGCATTACCTTCCGTATCAACTCTTGTAAGCATATCTTTTAATAGCACTACATTTTTCACGATTAAATGAAAATGTCTGCTTAACGTAAGTGTAGCAAAGTACAAAAAGCAACAGCATTGATGACTTATCCTGTCACAGACTTCCAGACATACCGTAAACATAGATTGGTATATATTAGGATGACGTTCAGAAATTGGATATAAAATTTTAAAATGTTATAAATATAGTACGGCGCCATTTAAAGGGCCATTAAATATGATTAGAAACGAAATGATTTACATTTTAGCATACTGGATCGCATTCTCTAATGACAGTGTTTGTAAGTGCAGTTGCAGATACTTACTGTGCAGACTACATGTATGTATGCAGAGGAATATGTTTGAACCACGCCAAGAAACAATGACACTCTTCACATCCGTGTCACAAAGGACTTATGATTGGATTGTGTAAAACAACCGCTTTGCCTAAAGGTATCACAAGAATGTTGAATCATGGAAAATGAAGGAAGGATGGGCTCAGTGGTAAAGTACCAGACTACAAAGGATTTTTATCTGCCACATATCACTTCTTTCACATCTGACAATTTTGTTCATATGAGAAATGTCTAGCTCCATCATGGTTCAGAATCTGCATTTAACTGTAGGTTCCTGTACAACTGGCTGGGTAAATCAGATCAAAGGTTGGCAGAAACAATGGCTAATTAATCATTGGATTGATGAAAACATTTTTAGTCCAGAAATTTTAATCCCTTTTTTCATCTCTTGAAGTGATTCATAAGTATGAAAGATGCCAATTTGCTCTGTGGCTTACAGTTGATGGTAAACTGTGAACGAGAAGAACAAACAAATGATAGTAAATGCAAAGATACACTTCCTGCAATAGAAGAATGCTTATTTTGATGACTGATATTCCAATATGTCTACCCTGTTGTCAACAACTTTGTTTTTACTTGTTTTTACATCTGATACTGCATTTGATACTGTTTGCTACTTTATATGAATCCAAAGAAACAATGTTATCCATTGTAATGTCAAAATACATCAGTAGATGTAAAAGAACTAGCAATGGGAAAACAATTCCCATTTTTATTTTAAATTGCCATAAGCTAAATTTCTTTTGTGATAACTTGTTATATCTTGGGTCCACAGTGTTACAGATGTTGCAAATTGACATAATTTTAAAATATTGTTCGAAAACACTTGTGTTATTGTATTTATTTATGAGATCTCTTTTAGCGTAAGTGCTGACACCAGGTGTCTTTGGTATTTAGAAGCCTTGACTGTTTCAACTGACTATTTATAATGTGGTGTTTTATATTTCAGACATGAATGCCTCAGCATACTATAGGTTTACCTATAGTATGGTACAGTATTCTGAGGCAATGACAGATATAGTAACTGACTAAAATTCATGAATGAAATATAAACCACTAACTCATGAATAGTCAGTTGAAGCAGTAAAGGCCTAATACCAAATACACCTGACAACAGCACTCGTGCCGAAAGATATCCTGTGAATAAATAAAATAATACATTACAGTGTTTTGACCAACCTTTTACAATTATGTCAATCATTTGTGATATTTCATGTTTATTTAAATTCATAGTAAATAAAATTCAATGTGTTTTTATTTCCTCAAAGCCCACTAACAAAGTGAAGCACTAGAAGTTAGCATAAACAAATGGTGGTTTAGATCTTCCCTGACAGGACCCCCTTGTGCAAACATAATGAATCTCATCATGGACAATTTCTGCTATCAATAATACACATTTAGCGTTGGAGGGAAGTGTGTGGGATAAAAATCGCAGAGGGAGACCAAGAGACGCATATAGTAAGCAGATTCAAGTGGATGTGGGTTGTCGTTCTTATGAGGAGATGAAAAGGCTTGCTCAGGATAGAGTAGGTTGGAGAGCTGCATCAAACCAGTCTCTGGACTGAAGACCACAACAACAACAACATATAACTAATTTATTTCTTAGCTCTTTACTAGATGACTACCAGTACGAAACTATGATAACTTTGCAAACAAGACAGAAAATTTAGGTTTATTATCCTATCAATAACACAGTGTTCAGAAATACAGCTTAAGCTTGGACTGAAGAAGAATAGGAAACTGCTAACTAGTTGTCTTGAATGAAAATCCAATATCTTTAACATAGAAACAATTTACCCTCTAATGAGATTATCAGTTGCCAGAGGTTCTATTAAGAAAGTAGTAAACATGGGTGCAATATTAGCAATGCATTCTTCTATACAGCCAACATGATCCAACAGTTCATCTAATGCTGAAAGTTTAATGGTTCCCAAAAATCATTTCACATATACCCAACCCCTCAGTCCCTCACTATAACATTTCTTAGAAGTGGATCCTTTTCTTATATATTCAGTTATTACTAAGTGTCTTTGGTGCTCATTTAATGAGACATTTATGACACTAAGTTTTTTCTCCTTCTCTTACAGAACATAGCACATGGGTAAATGAGATGTGTATTTTTGTGAAGTAACAAACAATGGAGTATTTGCCACCTGTTAGTTTCAGCAGCTACTGACTAAAAGATATTTTGAGAAGACAAAAACTGTCTGTTCATAATACCGGTATGAGTTATGATTGGATTACCACTATCAAAAATAGTACAATAACTGTGATACATACTTGTGCAGACAATACAATTACAAACAACTTCGCAGTGGCTTTATGTGATTATAATGACAGCTTTCATTCAGCCCTTCAGAAATATCCGTGTAATGTTTTGGCCAAGCAATTTAAACTAAAGCAGGGCATATTTTATCATCAGAATAGGTAGTAATAATACACTAAAATCTGTTAGCTAATATTATGTTTGATAAAAATTGACAAAAAATATTTTGTGCGTATTAGTTCCCTGATTGCCAATGTCCATTTTCAGCAGTGTTTATGCAATGTTATAACTGCAAAGTATATAAGTCTACATTTGAAAGCATATTTAAAACTACAGCCACAAAAAGGGAAAAATTGTTCTGTTGAAAGAAAGGTCCATGAAAATTCAGTTGGATATTTTGTACTTAGTTGACTGACATCTGTTCCTGTGTTTGATAATGACAACTATGGCCTTGTATGCTAGAATTCATTCTTAGTGCACACACAACTCAAATGTATGACATTGTGATAAAAAGTTCTTCTACAAAACATCTTATATAGATGAATCACTATCTAAAATGCAAATTACATGCCATCTTGTTGTTTATGAAAAGCATTTACAGTTTGTATGAAAAAAAAAAACGATGTCTGACACAAATTACAGCAGCGGATGATTCAATGTTAGTCTCAATATTTCTACAATGTAAACAAATAGGGCAACAACATAACAATAAGAAAGCACTTCAATCACTGTTTAAAACATCATGCAAGTTTTGACAACTAACACAGCATATGGTGTAAACTGAATAAGTTATCAGTTATGTTAGAATAGTGAGAAAATAAAGTAAGACATAGTTGCCACAGAAATATCTGTTTTATAAGTAAAGCTTACAGTGCATCTCCAAACCATCACACATTCTGCATCCCTTATAGCTTAATACTCCCTACAGGCACAACAACAACATAATTTAATAATTTATATTGTTAGTAACCAATGCATGGTTGAATGATTATACTGTTTATGGAGTTTTAACTACATGATACAAAATAATCTGAGACATGATTCGGATCTCATACTGAACTCTTAGCATACTGTGTTGACTTATTTCTTTTTTCACATAAAGACATACTGTAGCCTCAAATAAACTTGTGTCCTTCATTATAACTACTCATTTATATTGTTGTTTATTGTATGCTTCAGTCTCATATGTTTTAAAACAAAAAAAAGAACATACTAGAAAACAAGAAGAATTGCATAAATTACACAGTGCAATACCCTTTACAATGAGCAAAAGGCATAGAATATAGTGTTCCCAGTTTTCATACAGCAACTCTAAAATTAGGCCTAGTTACTAGAAGCAGCTTTGAAACAAGAAGAGAAGCTCGAGTATTGGTTTCAGAACGTTAAGTATTGAAACAAGCTTTCCACAAAGACATGTTAGACCTTGTTGGACAAATGAATGATTCAACAAATTTGTCTGTAAATGCACACACACAGAAGCTCAGACATCTGATATAAATACATGTTTACCTGTACAAGTGTGTTAGCTTTGCAAGACTTACAGCTACCAAAACTGTTGTGAAATGCATAATGATAAATTCAGTAACTTGCAATACTCGCACGCTCTTAATGATGCATTCTGCAGGTACAGGGATTAAGCATCTATTACGATTCGGTGAACATAATTTGTTTTTCACTGTGTGTGAGTGTGTGTCAGAGTGAGAGGGACTTCTTGTTTTTTATGACACACCAGTATTAAACGACAGTCTATGTCAAGGTGGATACTTATTCCAAGACCTGCCTATAACTATACGTATTTTCGCTCCTAACTTATTCTGCAATATGTGATTACGGCTGTCATTTCCGTAAACATCCGTCGAAAATGCATTCAACGTCATTACTGAAGTGGAGTTTGCTCGGTGCCTGCGGATCCTCTCTCAATTCAGCATGCACTAGTGATTGTTGTACTGTGTCTAGGAGTTCTGAATGCAGTTCTAATGCGCATCATGACTGCATACGACACGGAAGGAAGCAGCTGTAACGCATGGCTGCCGCCAGCTGATTGGAACAACAAAGCGCTCAGCTAAATAACAAGGGAAATGCTCTTGGTTTGAAATGTGTCTCCGGTTTTAAAACAACCAACAATCAACTACTCGGACCATGTGAATGCCAAAATATACAACAAAGTGGAAAATCCATTGCTGTTTCGCCTCCTGCGAGCGAGAACGATCAGATGATGTTTTCAGCACGGAAATTCTATGTCATCACATTACAGGAAGAACATATTGAAAAGGAAACTACAAACGCCCGAAAAAGGCCACATGTATACTCCAAACCTCTCGCAATAGTATAAAATGACATGTAAACAGGCAAGATGGCTGATCCCCTGTTGTCAAAACACGAATGAACAAAGAAAGTTGGCGGTAGAAATAAATTACTAACCTCCATAAGCACTTTCCCGACAGCTCGTTGGATGTTTCGATGCCCGTAGACACAAAACGCAACGCCTGAACACCGGACACTCACGGAGAGCGGTGATATCGCAGAAAATGCGAAGCAAACCTCACTGCGCACCTCACAACACCACAGCCTGCTTCGATTTATTTTGCATCGGCTGCTGCCCACCTCTGGTGTTCTGCGCAGCTGTTGCGCACGCACTGCTCGCATGGACCTCGGCCGCGGGGACTGGATCTAGGCTCTCCCGTTCCTTTGTTCTGCTCTGGCTGACACGGAGAAGCCTAGAGCGTCGTGCACGAAGGAAGGTGGTTTGTTATTAACATACTGACAATGGGGTATTTTGTTCTTTATCCTACTGTGGTCTGCCAGATGAAATTGTGTCAGTAACTGTTTTAAATCTGTCACAATACTTCTAGGATCTAGCTTCTCTGAGTTCGAATGCGACATAAACCTTTGTAAACACATTTTATAACTGCACTGTCGTGAATCCATTTGAACCTGCTGCATCCAAGCCTTGACATCTTTTATAAGTTCTCTCACTCCATGTATCCACCATTATAATATTGATTATTTCTTGATGTCTCAGTCCTCAGAATGTCACGCAATCCCTACACTTAGGAAGGCAAGTGTCATAAAGCTCTTTCTTTACCATCAAGTTTGATTATGTAGCGATATGTATTGCTTCATTATGCTATGTACCCATCTAATATTCAGTATTTGGTTACATCTTAAACTACACGAAATGCCACGGTAACCTGTGTGGTGCGATTGTGCGAAATTCGTAGCACTACAGCTCATTAGCTTATCGACGTTTCAATTGCTTATACTAAATCTCCAGATTTATAAGGACGCAATCTACATTTGATATGGTTACTGGCAGTTTTATTCATGTTTTTAACTTTATTACTTGAGTGGCTCCACACTACAAGTCATACCAAAAGTGTATCTACGACAGCAATGAGATACAGCGAAACATTTCACGAGAAACTGGAAAGAAAATTTAGTAAAATATGCAAGAACTGTTAGAGGAAATGCCTTAAAAGACGTTATACTGGTGGTCTGAGTAGGTTTTACTAGACGTCAGTTTTCTAAAAAGAGAACATTTCTAGTTTCGTGAAACAAATTACAAAATGGTTATAATTCGAAGTACAAATTATTAGACGTTGAGCTATCATGCTATGTTTTTAACTGGTCGCGTCTTAGATTGCACTTTACGATGATTGCCACACTAGTTATTTCAATTGATCCGTAATGGTAACTTGCGCTTTGCGTGGCAATGATCAGATATATATTGTTGTGAGAGGTTAAATTCTTCGGAGTATTTGATTGTTAAATAGTTCAAAGAAAGTAGTAATTCCGCACTTTCAAGGTAAAGGAGTTGTATAGTATCTAATAAAAAAGAAATTTCCCCATTTCGATAAAACCCGGTGGGACCATTTTTAGGAACAAAAAAAAAAAAAAAAAAAAAAAAAAAAAAAAAAAAAAAAAAAAAAAAAAAAACCGATAAATTTATAGAATTTCCGAAAGGTGATATAAAAATATATCTTTCAGTATCACGTCCTAATAGGACTCAAAAACTGCGTATCCATGTATAGTTTAACATAAAAATATTTTTGGTAGTCCTAGCATATGTAATCAGTTCGCACGAAAGGCCTTAACAATCGAAATATGACAACATTTCTAAATGTTCAAAGTATTACGGAAATTTACTAATATCTCGTATTTATATGTATGTTTTAAATATGTTAGGTTTTATTTATTGTGATTTGATTATTTAAAGAGATAACATCGTAACTTTCCAGCTCTTCGCCCATTTCACGAGCTAATTTGGTTAAATGACCCAGAACTCACCACGAGGAGGCGGCTGCAATTAGAGTTCCACCCACACCCTACCCAACCAACCAACCGCCCAAGGAGGTCATACTATTTATATATTCATATTTACAATATATACATTTATTTTCTTTTTTATACCTTTATTTACATACTAGTCAAAGATGTAGTTGGTTTGAATTCTGATTTGTGTCCAAATTTTAGCATTATTGATCATGACAGCAGAGTCGTCCTAATGAATCCATCTCTGCTACCTTGCCCACATACTTTTTCTGCAGCCTCTGTTACTAATTTTACACATCTTTCTACAGCTTCAATCTTAATAGATTGAAGCAAAGATCAACAATACCTCCTGGATAGTGTCAAAACTATTCAAAGTGGAAAATGTACTCCAGATCTGGCTAATCTTGATCCTGGACCTCTTAGTCGCTCCCGTTGGTTGAAAGTGCGAATAGATTGTTGCGCTTGCATATTTCTGAAGTAAATCGCACAAATGAACTCACGATTTTAGTTGACTATATTCTAAAGACACATACGCCAGTCTGGTACGATATAAGAGATACGCCTCAGTAAAGTATGGCCCAAAGCATGCTTTTAAGGTTATTAAAACTTTCAGACAGTTTTGCAGAGAACATAAAAAAGCAAATTGATCCGGTGATTCAACGAAACTCGTTTTTCTGTCATCCAGAAAACGTGTTGTTGGCTACGATAGTAGACGAGAAATCACATATTAGAGAGTTGGGTTATAGAAGAGTCCTAAAGGCAACAAATTTGAAAACTAACCGCAAAGCTGCAGTAAGAACGTTTACTACACAAACACTAGATTTTGTGGCTACTGAGTACAGTGAGCTTATAGAATGGTGAAAATTTAAGCTATCGCCTCACCCAGTGATGCAGAAATTGACGACAGAATCCATTTCTACATATTTGATGAATAAGACTTTGCCAGAATTTAAATTTCTGAACTTTCCGTGCCACACTCAGGCTGTAGAAAGATGTGTAAAATTAGTAACAGAGGCTGCAGATAAAGTATGTGGGCAAGATAGCAGAGATTGATACATTACGACGACTCTGCTGTCAAGATCAATAATGCCAAAATTTGGACACAAATCAGAATTCAAGCCAACTACATCTTTGACTAGTATGTAAATAAAGGTATAAAATATAAATAACTGTATATATTGTAAATATGATTATATAATCAGTATGGTTGGTTGGTTGGGTAGGTGTGGATGGAACTATTATATATTGCAGCCACCTCCTCGTGGTGAGTTCTGGGTCATTTAACCAAATTTTCTCGTGAAATGGGCGAAGAGATGCAAAGTTACGATGTTATCTCTTTAAATAATCAAATCACAATAAATAAAACCTAACATATTTAAAACATACATATAAATACGAGAGATTATTAAATTTCCGTAACATTTTGAACCTTTAGAAATGTTGTCATATTTCGATTCTTAAGGCCTTTAGCGCGAACTGATTACATACGCTAGGGCTATCAAAAATATTTTTATGTTAAACTATACACGGATACGCAGTTTTTGAGTCCTATTAGGACGTGATACTGAAAGATATATTTTTATATGACCTTTCGGAAATTCTATATATATATATATATATATATATATATATATATATATATATATATATTTTTTTTTTTTTTTTTTTTAAGAAACTTTAAGCTCTTTGCGCGAACTGAAGATATTAAGTTAGATTTTTAAATTATTTTTTCGTTAATCAGCACATAAATACGCAACTTTCGAGCCATATGACAACTGGATACTCAAAAATTCACTTTTTTCGGCCCACCCTAACGTCTAGCAATCCTAGGTCTGAGGTATACCAAGGACGTAATCAAAGTGGGGGGGGGGGGTCTTGGGGTTCCGGACCCCCCTATCACCTAAACGATAAAATACTACTCAAACTTATGCTAAGGACAAACACACACCCATGCCAGATGGTGGACTCGAACCTCCGAGGGAGTATATGAAATAACACACGACCTAGTTACCATGTAGTGAAACTGAATGATATTGTTAACAGTCACAGGACGAAAAAGGTATACGCACTATCGACAGTCAACAAAGCCATCTATAGATTTTAATTATCGATACATCGATAACAGCATCGGCTATTGCCCAGTCCTCCTTTAGCCATTGTCATTGTTGGTCTTGCTCCATTATTGCTACGTCAAGCACTACAGTGTAATGCTGCGGCTGCCGCTGCCGTTTATTTCTACTGTGCTGTTGAGATTCCAGTTATGAATAAGTTCATAACGAGAAAAAAGACAAAAACCGACTTTCATTCGTCCACTAGCGTTATGGTAAGTTAAAATACGTACTACTATAATATCTTATTTATCTATTTACAGCAGTTTAATGTTAGCAGTGCAGTCGTTATTTGGAGTGGCAATATTTCAATATATCACAAGGCACCTCACTCAGTACATGTTAAGTTTGAGAGTAATGTTTTATCTAGAGGGTGCATTCGTTGCAATGCCAACAACAGTAAAAGAACCAATAATCTAGTGGATATGCATTCTTTACACGGAAGTTGAACATTATTTTAAAGTGAAATTCAGAGGTAACGTACTTAAGATGTTCAAGCTTAGTTTTATCACCTTCACCAAAAAAAAAAAAAAAAAAAAAAAAAAAAAAAAAAAAAAAAAAAAAAAAAAAAAAAAAATAAATAAATAAATAAATAAATAAATAAAAAAAGATTTGAATGTAGGAGAGAAAATGTAGTTCTGTTACTGTCTCGCTAACTGAAAAACCTGATTAACGTACATATTAAAACTCTCAAGATTCACGTTTCACCCAGAAATATCGTTGCATTGGATACTATGTTCAGGGACATAGATAAGGGGGGAATGTTTATCCCGCCAGGACCATATTCATTTGGGTGCTTTTTTCTCCTTTTTACCGCTGATAATGCAACCTGTGTTCCACACGACGTGATATATATATATATATATATATATATATATATATATATATATATAGGAATTAACATGAGAACTGCTCCCCCCCCCCTCCACTCCCGGAAGACAACTGAAACAACCCTCCCCCTCACCATAAGGACCAAATTATATACACCCATTATCATGTTTATGTGATGGAAAGGCTTCGACACACATACTTTTATTACATTTAGTACTTGCAAATTTTTGCTTAATAGACAGTCATTTGGTTTGTGAAAAATATACCAACACTTTTATCGTTTATACGGTTAGTTTCAAACATTGGTGAATATGGTACAATCCTTCTACATCTACATGGGACACTGTGCAAATTACATTTAAGTGCCTGGCAGAGGGTTCATCGAACCACCGTTATACTATTTTATCTCCCATTCCATTCTAGAATAGCGCACGGGAAGAAAGAACACCTGAATCTCTCGTTTGAGCTCTGATTTCTCGTATTTTTTTCTGATGATCTTTTCTACCTATGTAAGTGGGAGTCAACAATATATTTTTGCATTCGGAGGAGAATGTTGGCGATTGTAGTTTCGTAAGTAGCCCACGCCGCAGCGATAAGCGCCGCTGTTGTAATGATTCCCATCCCAGATCCTGTATCATTTCCGTAACGCTGTCTTCCTTGAATCGTGACAATACGAAACGAGCTGCCCTTCTTTGGACTCTTTCGATGTCCTCCGTCAAACCCACCTGACAAGGATCCCACACTGGGCAGCAATACTCCAAAACAAGACGGACAAACGTAGTGTATGCAGTTTCTTTTGTAGTTCTGTTGCATCTTTTAAGGGTTCTGTCAATAAGACGCAGTCTCTAGTTCACCTTTCCCACGACATTATCTACGATTTCTTTCCAATTTAAGGTTGAAGTAATAGTAATTTCTAGGTATTCAGTGGATCTTACGGCCTTCACATTCGATTGATTTATCTTGTAAACAAAGTTTAACAGATTTCTTATCGTACTCATGTGGTCAACTTCACACTTCTCATTATTTAGTTCAAATGTTTGTAAAGCTAATGGGACTCGACTACGGGGTCATCAGTCCCTAAACTTACAATCTACTAATGAACTACTTACGAACTAGAACGACACAAATATCCATGCCCGAGGGGGGATTCGAACCCCCGACCGTAGTTGCCGTGCAGACCGTGACTGAAGCGCCTCAGTCCCCTCGGCCACCGCGGCCGGCTCTTTATTTAGTCAATTGCCAAGCTCTTGTGAGGGAGAGGATTCATCATACTCCACGGTAACCGGACTTCGTATCCAGAAAATTAATGTCACTTCACCTGAAGATTTCGTCAGAACTCTCATGGACGTGGATTGATAGCGTCACCTGGGCGTTTTCAGACTGGAAGCGACAATTTGACACAAATCGTCAGATTGAAAAATTTCATCTCCTCAGGGACCGTTGTCCACAAGAAGAGAAGTTAGAAGATAAAGTTGATAGACGGACTGTGTACAACCTCACAGATAAATTTTGCCTGACGCAGCGGTTGCGGTCTTGGAGAAAGGGCTGAACTTCGCGCCCACCACGAGAACACTGCACATTCTGGTTATTATAAGTGCTGTTGAACAAGGAATCCTAAAACTGCCATTTCGGGAAGCTGCAGAGGAAATCATACGGGAGACTTGCCGTGCTCTCAGATGGGAGCCAGCGCCCAAGAACAACATATCGGCTACAGAGAGGTCGGTGCTTCGATCGCTACGTGAGGATACTGAAATTGTGATCTTCCGGCGGACAAGGGCAACGCTACCGTCATCCTATCCAAACCGATGTACTTAAGCAAGATGAATCAGTTATTACACGACTCTGCATATCGACTTCTAATCAAGGATCCCACAAACAAGATACAACGGAAGACTTAGGAGCATATTAAGAACACCACGATACCTGCTGTTGTGGCCAAGAGATTCCGCACCCAGGCACCGGTTCCTCCCAGATTGTACGAACTGCCTAAGATACATATTAAGGAATCCGTGCCTCTTGGACCGATCGTCAGTAATATTGGGGCGCCTACATACAACTTGGCGAAATACCTGGCAGCAAACTGAGTCCTTTGGCAGGAAAGTGTGAGCATCACATCCGAAACTCTGAAGATTTCATCAGTCGCCTCAAGAACTTGCGGCTTTTACTGTTTGATATTCTCATCAGTTCCGACGTGGTATCACTTTTCACCAGAGTGCCATTACAGGAATCATTGTCGCTCATTGGCGAGAAGTTCGAAGGGGAACTTGTTGATTTGTTTAAACATGTGCTCACCTCGACTTACTTTTTAATTGTTGTTGTTGTTGTGGTCTTCAGTCCGCAGACTGATTTGATGCAGCTCTCCACGCTAACCTGTCCTGTGCAAGTGTCTTCATCTGAGAATACATCCCTTTGAATCTGCTTTCTGTATTCGTCCCTCGGTCTCCCTCTACGATTTTTACCCCACACACTTCCTTATAATGCTAAGTTGACGCTTCCTTGAAGTCTCAGGATGTGTCCCACCAACCTATCCCTTCTCTTAGTCAGAAATTCCTTTTCTCCCTAATTCTGTTGAGCACCTCCTCATTAGTTACGTGATCTACCCATCTAATTTTCTTCATTCGGTAACACCACATTTCAAAAGCTTTTATCATCTTTTTGTCTGAACTCCTTATTGTCCACGCTTCACTTCCATACAATGCTGCACTCCAGACAAATGTCTTCAGGAAGGACTTGCTAGCTTTTAAACTAATATTGGATATCAACTAGTTTCGCTTCTTCAGAAACGCTTTTCTTCCCATAGCGATTCTACATTTTATATCTTCTTTACTTCTGCCATCAGAAGTTATCTTGCTACCCAAGTAACAAAACTCGTCTACTAATTTTTAATTAATGACTAATATTTTGAACAGACTGGCGGTGTCGCAATGGGCAGTTCCCTGTCACCCATTGTGGTGAATCTTTTTAAGGAAGACTTCGAGGAGAGAGCATTTCAGTCAGCAGAATTGAAACCTACCTGTTTTTGGCGATATGTAGATGATACGTTTGTAGTCTGGCCCCGCGCTACTGCTTAGCTGGATTCATTTATTAACCACCTAAATTCTCTTCATCGAAACATCAAGTTTACTATGGAGATGGAAAGAAACGACGAACTATCTTCCCTGGACGTTTTGGCACGGAAGAAAGAGGATGGCACCTTGGGTCATGCCGTGTACCGTAATTCAACACACACAGATTTATACTTACAGGCCACCAGTTGTCACCATCCTACAACAACGAAGTGGTGTGCTTGGGACGTTGGTCCACAGGGCACGAGTCATATCAGACTCGGACAGCCTGTCTGATGAGTTACGCCACCTCTGTACCGTTTTCTTAATGAAGGGAAGATTCGCCGTGCCTTACACCCGCCGCATGTCAGAGTGAGGAGCAGGAAGAAACCGAAGACCAAAAAGAAATGGTCATCTTGCCACATGTCGGCGGTGTTTCTTCAAAAATAGGAAGATTACTGAAGAAACAGAATGTTAAATGTTTCTTCCGCCAGCCAACGAAACTAAGGTCTCCTCTAGGATCTATAAAGGGCGATCTTGGTCTGATAAGGCCCGGTGTCTACAAGATTCCCTGTAGCTGCGGGAAATTCAAATGTTCAAATGTTTGTTAAGCTTAAGGGACTTAACTACGGGGTCATCAGTCCCTAAACTTACAAACTACTTATGAACTACCTACAACTAAGGACGGCACAAATATCCATGCCCGAGGGGGGATTCGAACCCCCGACCGTAGTGGCCGTGCAGACCGTGACTGAAGCATCTCAGTCCCCTCGGCCACCGCGGCCGGCCTGCGGGAAATACAACAGTTCTTTTCTGCATAGTGAAAGACGTTGTTGCGAGATTAATAACAATTTTTCTTCGGGGTAGCTGTTGCAGTGTCTCATCTGCTACGCATTGCTATGTAAAGGAATTTACTTGCAGAAAGAAAAATGATATGAAACTGCGTCACTGCTAAAGTCTTTTGCTCACGTCACGGTTCCTTTGCTTTTGACGTAAATGCAAATGCATGCAACTGTTAACTGTATAACACAACTATTCCAAGCACTGCTCTAAAGAAAACGCCGACTCTACAGATAACTTGTTTCATTAGTGAGATATGGATCATGTTAAACTGTGAAATCTAAACGGCCCTAATTTCAATACTTTCTGAATGGTGTCAGCTGATCGTCTGTATAGAACTTTCCAATAAATATAGTATTCCCAGTGAATTGTCTTGACTGTGTTAGCAGCATCGGCCACTAAAATTTTCCCGGCGTATTTCTTCTTCCAGTAATTTTCGGGCGTGCAGCCGGATCCCATTGACATTCTGCAACGATATTTCGGCCCAGAGACGTCCGACCATCTTCAGGTGAGTAGGCAACTACTGAAGAGCGCAGGTACGTTCGCGGTATTTATGCCGAGTATTGCGCATGCGAAATACGCTGGAGTCTTACTGCGGATGTGTTAGATGGTGACATGCGCGGCACGGCCGAGCTGTGTGTGCTGCCCTCGATGGTGAAAGTGAACACTCATCTAATCATTGAGAATCGAATGATTCCGTCGATTCCGCTGTGCCTCAATAGCTTTAAGAACAGGGTTCCAAGTTTTATCCAGCTGAAAGCCGTTGTCACGATTTATTAAATTGTCAGCAAGGCGTATTTCAACCGCTTCTTTGTAGACTGAGTTCCAAAAGCCGGAAACTGGAGCTAAATTGTGGTTTTGTTGTATTCCATGGAGTGTCCCATGGAAATGCAGTGCTCTGCTACACTCCATGGAATACAACAAAACCACAATTTAGCTCCAGTTTCCGGCTTTTGGAACTCAGTCTACAAAGAAGCGGTTGAAATACGCCTTGCTGACAATTTAATAAATCGTGACAACGGCTTTCAGCTGGATAAAACTTGGAACCCTGTTCTTAAAGCTATTGAGGCACAGCGGAATCGACGGAATCATTCGATTCTCAATGATTAGATGAGTGTTCACTTTCACCATCGAGGGCAGCACACACAGCTCGGCCGTGCCGCGCATGTCACCATCTAACACATCCGCAGTAAGACTCCAGCGTATCTCGCATGCGCAATACTCGGTATAAATACCGCGAACGTACCTGCGCTCTTCAGTAGTTGCCTACTCACCTGAAGATGGCCGGACGTCTTTGGGCCGAAATATCGTTGCAGAATGTCAATGGGATCCGGCTGCACACCCGAAAATTACTGGAAGAAGCATCGGCCACTCTTTCAACTAATATATGTTCCCACGTCCTGCAGTGATTACTTCGTCAAGCACCTTCAGAACTCTAAGTACAGTTGTCTCTGCAAAGGAAGACTTTTTCTCTATCTTAATGTAGTCCGCACCAATAGTAAGTAATTACAAATTTAAATCACAATATTGTACTGAACAATTGTGAAAGCAGAGACGTTTCTTATGAGTTTGTCACTCGAGTGTGTATATTATCTCTAGTGGCTGGCACAGAGCAGAAATATCTCTGGAGTGAGCATTCAGATGCACAGAACAGATTTTGTGTCCTCAACATAAGGTGGAAATGTCACGCGATATTGGGGAAAATCTACCAATCTTCATCTTTGTCCCGTAAAGACGGATGACAATGTGTAGCTGCGGTGGAGTAGCCGCGCGGTCTAAAGCGTCTCGCTGCGGAGCGCGCGGTTGCTCGCCGTGGAGGTTCGAGTCCTCCCTGGCGCATTGGTGTGTGTGTGTGTGTGTTGTCCTTACGTTAGTTTACCTAGGTTTAAGTAGTTTGTAAGCTACGGACTGATGACCGCGCAGTTTGGTCCGATAGATTTACAAACATCAAAGACTATGTGTAAATGGCCCTTTTAGAGACACTTTCTCAAATTTCTTGTTGCTTCATTTATTTAGATATTATTTCATGTTATGTGGTTGCTCTGCGAAAAGACGGTGGGGCTTCTTTGCAGCCAATGCGGTACAAACCAATCGGAAGAGCAAATAAATGTGTGGAAAGAATGGATTTGTCTCAATATCACGTGGTAATTAGAGCTTAATGTTGAGAAGATGCACAGATGTAGAGATATTTCTACTCCAAGCATAATTTAGTGGTTATACTATTCTAACCTCCTTGGGTTGTACCCGTCGAAAGATGCACTTCTTTTCTTTCCATGACATTGCAAAGCATATGGGATACAGCTAGGGGAACAAAATATTGTCCTACCTAGGTTAAATCTTACTTGCAGTAGCAGTAGTTTAGTTTGCTATAGTTGGCAACGAAATTTAGGATGATGATTAATTTACTGGAAAGGATAGCATAAATCATTTATTTCATCGTGAACATAAAGAATTAGTCCCCTTATTCTACGTGACTGATTTTTTAAAAGCATTCAACGGCCGCTGCCAACATCAGCACACAACGCCGCCGGCGAAAAAAAAAAAAAAAAAAAAAAAAAAAAAAAAAAAAAAAAAAAAAAAAAAAACCCTCAGCAACGCCCTAATTAGTTATTTGGTGTACTATGTAACTAACGTCGCCTCACTTTGTACTTTTCTGTACTATGGCGTTTTCGAGGCATTCGTAAACAGAATGGACTCAATATGTAATAAGTACGCACCGAAATCAGAAATGAAACAACATAAATTCCGTTTTCTTTGCAAAGAATTCTTAGTAAATAAAAACATAGATAGACGCGAAGGAACGTCGTTATTTTTTAAAGTCAGATGGTACCCATGGAAAGAATAACTTTTTTCCTTTCCATGGCATTGCAAGGAATTGGCGTACCTGGGTTAAATTTTACTTGCAGTGGCAGCGATATAGTATGTTAATGTTGGCAACGAAGTATTCGCTTTAGGGGGATCATTAAGTTACTGATAGGAATAACATTCATTATTTCGTTATCAACACAAAGAATTATTCCCCTCATTGTAGCCCTTGCTTCATTGTATTACACTATTCATGCGAATGAAAAACGCAGCGTCGCCATGTATTAGTTATCTGCAAGGAGATTAGAATACCTCCTTGGTTATTTGGTATAGTAAGTAACAGCGCCTCTGTTGGATCTTTGCTATACTACACTGCAATTCAAGCATAGCATACACCAGAAACTACAAATTACTATTTCTTCACTTCTCCTGATCTGATTTTGATGAAATGAAGTTTAAATGTTGCCCCAAGGTACTCTCAGTTGACCTATAAAACCCCATGAAAGTTCGTACAGTACTCTTGGGGATTTGCTGTACTACACCATATTTATAAACATAGTATATACAAAAACTTCAAATTACGATATCTTTCCTTCCTCTGATCCGATTTTGATGAAACTAAGTCTATGTTACTCACCAAACTATTCCGAATTTACCTGTGGAAACACTTGAAAGTTCGTGTAGTACTTTTGGAGACTACCCTCAACAAACAGACATACACGATGGCTTTTAAACAAATGATTAAATTACGATATCTTTATTTTCTCTGATTCGATTTCAATTATTGAAGCCTTTATGTAACCGCACGATATGCTCAAGTTACGTGTGAAAATCCCATGAAATTTTGTCAAGTAGTTTTGGAGATAAACGTGTTCGAAGAGACAGACAGACATGACGGTCATAGATAAAAAATATCAAATTACGGTATTCTTTTTTTCCGTGATCCGAATTTTATGAAACGAAGTCCATAGTTGCCCAGAGTGATGCTCAAGTTACCTGTGAAAACCGCATGCAAATTTGTGAAGTAGTTTCGGAGATAAGCGGTTTTTAATACTTGAACAAACAGACACAAAGGTTACTGAAAACACTTAAAACTACGGTATCTTTTTGCTTTGTGATCTTATTTTGACAAAATTATGCCTATATGTGGCCCAAACTTTTCTCGTCTGTCCTGTGAAAAACGGCATGAAGATTCTTCCAGTAGTTTTGAAGATTTAGGAGAACAGCGACAGGCCTACATTTACAGATTTATTATTAGTATAGATAACATTTGTTGTACTTTTAGATCAACAGTGTATTTCTTCAAACTGTCCTTTAGACGTTTCTACCGATTCACATTGAGACGTTAGTGTTAGTGGATATGCATTCTTTACACTGAAGTGGGACATTATTTTAAAGTGAAATTCAGAGATAACGTACTTAAGATGTTCAAGCCCAGTTTTATTTGTTGTTGTTGTTGTCTTCAGTCCGCAGATTATTACTTTCACAAAAAAAGATTTGAATGTAGGAGAGAAAACGTTGTTCTGTTATTGTGTCGCTAACTGAAAAACCTGATTAACGTACATATTAAAATTCTCAAGATTCACGTTTCACCCAGAATTGATATTCAGATGATTTTGTCAGACGATAAATGACGGCGTCATCTACAAACAACCTAAGAGAGCTACTTAGATTTCCCCTAAATCGTTTATGTAAATAAGGAACATCAGAAGACCAATAACACTACCCTGTGGAACGCCCGATATCACCTCCTTCAGGCTTGACTAGTGATGTTTATGGTTTGGAACCCCAAAAGGCAAATAAAGTTTTGGTCTTCATCTCCTCATTAATACATTCCAACAAATGTTCGGTTTTGAGAAGAACAGCTTGTCATGGCAAATTCATCGTCTTTGCAAGCTCTCTACGATACTGGTCAGCTTCCGATCTAATAATAATAATCTCTACGAACAACAATTAGAACTGATACTGTAAGAAATGAAGAGGCAGAAATCTGGTTTCCTGGAAGTAGGTAATTTGTGTAACATGACTGCCTCCGTGATTTTAAACTTAGTTAACCTATGATCGCACCAGACTGCTAGTGGGACAAACAATGCACAGGGTGGCGTAAAAGGCGCTGGACAGGTGGTTAAAGGGAAACAAAAGTAACAGCAAGACATTGTCCAATAGAAAGTTTTAATCCGTTAATGCAAGGAGAAATTTGGAGAAGGAATTAAAGTTCAGGGAGAAGAAATAAAAGCTTTGCGGTTTGTCGATGACATAGTAATTCTGTCAGAAACATCAAAGGACCTGGAAGAGCAATTGTATGGAATGGACAGCGTCTTGAAAGGAGGGTATAAGATACACATTAACAACAGTAATGGAATACAGTGTCAGAAAACAGGCGGATAGAATTAGACTGGGTAATGAGGCAATAGAAGTAGTAGATGAGTTTTGTTATTTGGGTAGCAAAATAATTTCTGATGGCCCAAGTTACGAGGATAAAAACGCAAAATAGCTATGGAAATAAAGGCGTTTCTTAAGAAGCGAAATTAGCTGACATCCAATATTAGTTTAAATGTTAGGTAGTCCTTTCTGAAAGCATTTGTCTGGCGTGTAGCATTGTATGGGAGTGAAACGAGGACGATAAGGAGTTCAGACAAAAAGATAACTGAAGCTTTTGAAATGTGGTGCTACAGACGAATGATGAAGAACATATGAGTAGATCACGTAAATAATGAGGTGCTTTACAGAATTGGGGAGAAAAGGAGTTTAAATATTTGTAACCTTAGTGGGCCAAACTGCTATGCCGATCAGTCTCTAGACTTACAAACTACTTAAACTAAATCACACTAAGGGCAACATATGCATCAATGCCACAGGGAGGACTCGAACCTCCAGCGGGAGTGGCCGCCTAGCGCGTAGCCTGATGGCTTAGACCACGCGGTTACCCACGTCCGGCGAAAAAAGGAATTTCTGGCATATCTTGAGTAAGAGCTGGGATAGGTTGGTGGAACACATTCTGAGAAATCAAGGAATCGCCACCTTAGCAATAGAAGGAAGTGTTTGGAGTAAAAATCGTAGGGGGAGACCGAGAGACGAACAGTAAGCAGCTTCAAAAGGATGCAGGTTGCCGTTCTTAATCACAGATGAAGAGGCTTGCATAGGTCAGGGTAGTATGGAGAGCTGCATCAGACCAGTCTGCGGACTGAAGACCTCAACAATAAGTTTTTACTACCAGACGGTGATAATTTCCCCTTGTCAAGTTGACGTATAGTGCAATGACAAACGAAATAAACTCAATAATGGAACTAATGAATTGTTGAAAGCGTGAAACAAGATATGTATTTTCCAAATTGTCAGAGTGTTGACGATAAAATTTTCGCATTAAAAATGTTTTATGAAAGTGCAATTGTTAATGAAAAGGGAAGACGCTTTAGATTAAAACCACCGTCTAGACAAACAGTGTATGACATACGAAACAGATCTGAAAACATGCCAAAATCTGGCAGCCCAAGAACAGACTAACACAGGAAGATGATTTGTGGGTATGTTCAAGACGATTAGCATGTAAGCTGGATTTATCACGGAGGTCAGCACAAAGAATGTTACACAAACAGAAGTGCTTCCGATATGGGTTCACCATATATAAGGACCACGGAATTTTTCCTATGGCTTATCCTCAATAGCCCCAGTTCATGATTTGGACAGCGATACCACAATACGTCATAAGAACAGTGTTCCAAAAAAACTCCAAAGATGCATTAATGAAGACGGAAAACTGTTCGAACATAAAAATAACTAAGTACTGACGCAGTCTAACATACCCAGTCGCTACACTCACCACTGTAAAAGTTGTTACCAACTGACAGAACGACACTAGCACTTTGGTGGTGGGCAAGGTGCCGTAAGAAAAATGTTTGTTTATAATTACTTTTCTATGTAATCAACCAAATAGTTTCCGTAATTTTTGTGTTCCTAGCATTAGCAAAATATCGAAAGACGCAAATCATCGTGAAATAAATGTAAAAACAGCCGAATTTCCCTGATTCACTGATATAAACAACAAATTATTTATTAGAAAATACAAATCTGTGTATATTTTGTAGGCAGCTATGCTGAAAGTAAGAGAATATAAAGATATGAGAAAATTTATTCCATGTTGTGATCTGTTATTATGACAGGCACTTTCATTGACGCGTAAAAGTTCTGTGTGGAGTCTAATGATTCGGTCATTCATATTTCTTATAAATGTATATACTTTAGGGTGTAATTAATTTTGCTTCTAAAACGAATGCCTCGAAGATTCTTGCCGTTTGTGGTTCAGATGTAGCAACAATTGTGAAATTGGTTTCTGCTTTGCTGGGAAACTGTCTTTTTTATTTCGACGTTTTATTGTTACGTTTGTGAGGATTTTCATTCAGCTACAGCGGTAATGGCTGATCTGGTACATTAAATAATATAGGTATTGCATTCCTTGTACGTTTCGTACGTTCAGTACGTACTGATTTGACTGGAATTGTAATGAAGAAACCTTGTCATTTCAAAGTAGAAAACCGACTTCTTCCTGCAGAAGGTTGGGTTTTCTGTTGTTTGTTAGCAACTTTTTGTTCTTAATAGAGAATGAAATTCTTGATTAATAAGTCGTAGATATCAAGACAGTCTTAAATAAACTTTCCTGAAAAGTGCCGTTTCATACCTTCCTATGGTTCTCAGGAAACCTAATAAAGACAAATGAGGAATTTTTTCTAGTTATTACCAATTTTTATGGCACTACGTACCTTCCCTGACGTAAAAAATATGTTAAAATCAATTTAAACGATACTATTCACGTTACCAGCCGCTTGGAGCGCTGCTGTCGTGGCGTATAACAAAATCTGTGGTAGTTTCGAGTCTGTATGTGTTGAGTTTACACTAAAAAGTTATTGCAGTAATTTACTTGCTGGTAGAAACTTGCCGAACTATTTGCGAATATAAATACGTCACAACGTGGACTTGCGGCCGTTGCAGTATACTGCACAAGTGACTTGCTGCAAGTCTCCGACTTTCAGTGTGAACGATGAGCAAGAAGCTTCTGCAAGTTACTTGCAGCTTTTAGGATTCATTTCTGTTTTCTGCAAGTTGAAATCGCATGTTTTTATAAGTGCGTCGTCTACATTAACACATAGCCTACTTAACCTTTTACTGAATGTCACGATTAATTTCATCCCACATACTAAATGTTACGAAATAACAGAAATGGAGAATAAACGAGTATGAAGAAAGCAAGATACCAAACACTGAAGGAAGCTGTGGCGCACTTTCCTGAAATATGGAATGTGTAGTGATTTTCAATACAGATAAAGGAAACATGTGTACATGTTTAGCAAATTTATGATATGTCCAATTGGTGTTAATAAACAACCCAGATAATTTATAGAAATGTTCTAGAAAAGTTTTCAAAGCTAAAGTTCTCGAAACGCAGATCTAGCAACAAATTATTATAGGTTCCGTATTGTGGCTTAAGTATCCTCTCAAACCGAAATATTCATCTTTTTTGTGTTCTTCGTAATAATTAAAAGATCTACGGTATAAATGACCCACCTAATCGTCATTTTACTTGCTCTCACTTAAATTACATGTGAACGGTGTCTGCAAGTTATTGATGCAAATTACGTGTCAAAGTACTTGCCGAAGTTTCTTGCTTACTTCTTGCAAGTATTGTGGACAGACAGCTGCAAATGAATCGCAATAACTTAAAAGTTGTACATGATGTTTAATGTTGAATCTATCGTTCAATCAGACAACAAAAGTAGTTTATTTTAAAGTTACTCATTCAAAACCTGATCTGGTATTAGTTGCAGTCCGCCTCTACCAATCCATCGGTCACCTAATCTGTTGTTGAGAAGCGTACGAACACGTCGACTGAAATGTGCTACTTTGCTGAAGGAGGTGCCACACCAGTAACGATTAGATGTGGTTCATGCGTGACGGCGCACCACGACACTTTCGTCACATGTACGCGAATATCTGTCGCAGATATTTAATGGGAATGTCCCATTATTTGGCCTGCGCGTTCCCCAGACCTCAGTTCCATAGACTTTTGGTGATGGGGACATTTGAAAGAAGTCTTATTGAATCCACAGTTGTTGTTGTTGTTGTTGATTCCTACTGAGAGAAATCCATGCAACCAGTTTCTATCCCTTTTTAATGGATATAATACCCCGATACAGGGACCTGAAGATAGCATAATGGAATGCCGGAACTGGTAATTAAGGAATAAATGTTTCTGTTAAACATACGGCTGTTGGTAACCCACTTCCTACGTTTGAAGGAAGTATCTACGCGACTCCAGTCAACAATGTGAATATAAAAAAAATGATAAATGTTTGTAAACCTATTGTATAGGCCACGTACATTTTCATGACCCCTCTGTGATCGGCGGAAGTCGGCTCAGTTCGTGTGTCTACGGAATGTTTATGCTCTCTCCCACTATTATCTCGTAACAGCATTGTACACCGTGTGACATCGTCAATGTATTGTTGATTTGTGCTTGGCATTGATTATTGTCTTCCAGTTTGTTATTTGCTAAAATAAGATTACATACGACGACGACTTCTTTGAGGAAAAGGAAGGCTGTCCTTGAAAGTGGTTTGAGGAATGTTAATTCCGATTGTTATTCAGTTACGACAATAAAAAGAGGCAGAAAGCGTTACTATAACCCGAGCCGCTGAAACATTGCACTTGACGTTTCGCGTTACGGCGAGTTAAGTTGGCTACACTGCTTTACCGACGTTGCAACACTAGCCTCTATACACACAGTTGCATCTCGTAAATTTATGCTGTTGAGCAATAAAAGTGCAAATAATAATTCGTTCTTGAGCAGCAATTAATTAACGGCATATTAATGAAGACCAGAGCACAACAATGCATACGCTTTCAATAACGGAGCAAAGCAATATAGAAAAAAAAAAGAATTTGATCACGACGGATACGAAATAAACAATAATAAAGTTAGTAACTTCTCTCTGTACGTTTTATAATCAGAATGCTTTTCACTCAGCAATTTGCGGCAACAATGGTACAATTACATCCAGCTCCCCATCTCCACTGTTGTCGTTACTGCCAAAATCGTCATCACCAAGACAAATCATTAACTGTTCATGATCCCTTCCATTGTTTGCGCTGCCCGAATCAGTTTTTCAACGTGCTCAACCCCTTTTTTTCCTCCAAGATGCAGCATCCACATCGGCAACAGCTTTTCCACCTCTGTTATTGTGAAAGACTTATTGTTCCTTAAGCAACTCTTCACGTCACACATACCAATTTTGTAGGGTTAAAACGGCAGTGAAATGGGGGCAGATTTATTTCATTGTGACGTTGCTCCTTTGCGATTTCGTCTACTGCGTATTTGGGTGTAATAGGCTTATTTTGTTTCACGAGCGAATATAAAAGAAGTTTTGACAGTGACGTATCTGCAGCATTATTTCTTTCTTATAACAACTGCACATAACTTCTTTCCGATCATTTGAAGCAAGAATGAACTTCCTGCTCAGAGCATATGCTTCGTTTATTGATACGAAATTGAGAACTTAGAAAACGTCACTAGACAAACGTCTTTTCTATGACATTATCCAATTACTTGAACTCGGAAAGTCAAGTTAAACCACTCGCAGTAAAACAAATCGCAGCAAAAAAAGCACATACAACATAAACACGCGATAAACACGATACACAATTTTGTTTACGGTAGCACTGGACAAAGCCGGCAACGCGGGAACGTTGACCTCACGGCACGTGATCACTGCAAGTGTTTATCGCGTTGTGATTGGATCGTTCCTAGCGACTAGCGCCTCGCGCTTCTTGCTCTTCACTTGTTATTTGTAAACGTCAAGTGCAAAGTTTCAGCGGCCCGGGTATACACCCGCTTAATAAGTCCCTTAAGATATTAAGATTTCATAGATATAACTATCGGTTTTCTCTTTCTCAAAAATTAAAGTGATACTTAATTTCGTGTTTCATCTCTGAAACTTTAACCCTTTACATGTTGTGACTTTTAAAACCTGTAAGCTATGCGCCATAAGCTGGCGGCACTGGGAGAAAGAGGAGGGGCTTGTTCTAACAGCCAATGCGCTACGAGCTGAATGCAAGCTTCAGCTCCCAACATTCTCTGCTCAGGGGCCACGTTTAAGTGCGGTATATATACTCACTTTGTAGTCACGTCTGTATTGTCTATTGCAGTATAAATGAAGCGCTATGGTGAGGAGCTGCCTAGCGTTTAACTGCACAAATTGATTTAAGAAAGAAATAAAGAAAATAATAGTGTATTTCCATTTATATTTCTCTGGAATATAACTAGCCCTACTACTTGTGTTCAGAGATAGTTACTCTTAACAGGCTGTTAGTCAAGACAATACAGGATTGAATGAAATAAATAACAGGGTTTTACAATACCGGTAGCTCTTAAAAACGAGCTACTTTAGGCAGTACTGGAGGACAGGACGTTCAAAAAGTTTCATTTTACGATCGTCGCTATTGGGGGCGAGATCAGTTGCCTCACTTCAGTTCGAATTTTTGTTCCTGAAATTAATACTATTAACTTGTAACAAATAATTAAGGGATTTGCGGAACTGTGAATAGTTCCATATATGAATGACACATAGCCAGGCTGGATGCACATTGTCAAGTTGAACCCTATAACGATAATTGCTGACTTTTGAGCAGTTCACGCTACTGTAAAGGATTTGGCCTACAGCATTAAAAATACTAATATTCGTGCTACATGCCCTAATGCTAATGTCAGATGCATTACGTTAAAAAAAATGGCATACTTCGTGTTCTTAATAGAATTTGGTAGTGGCTGGTTGCTGTATTCACAAGGTAAGACGCTATTTTACAGTTATGAATCTGATGGGATATTTCATATTCACAGTCGATGTTTAACATAAGCCATTCAAGACAGTCCTATTTCATTTTTATGCTATAAAATATCTACATATTGGCGAATACAGCAGGTACTCAAACAATGACGTAACGTGTTGTGAAATTCTTATGAAATTAATATTTGTACAAAAAAATCACCATCGTAGACTATACTGAGAAAGTACCAAAAATCCTGTCTGACGATAAGTTCCGTTCGTATGCTGCACTTACAATACTAGAAGGTAAAAGTTATAATTTGTTTTAATTAGGAAGAAGGAACGCTGTTGGCGGATTTCTACACCGTATGTGTAATGAATGTAGACACAACCGATAGTTGCTGTATGTTCAGAGGCTGAAACTGTTTTCTAGTTATATATTTAAATGAACATAGTTTTCGTGACTTAACTCGAATGAATACAACCTCTAATCAAAAGTGTCTTACGCACATTTACAATATGTGCGCAGGTTTGGCACCATAATGGCCGCCGAGGCGCTCTTCAATTTGCCCGCTGTTCGCAGTCGGCCGCTTACGGAATTGTGAGGGCTTGAGCTTATAGGACTTAACTGCGGGGTCATCAGTCCCTAAAGTTACAAACTACTTATAAACTAACTTACACTAAAGACAGCACAAACATCCATGCTCGAGGGAGAATTCGAACTCCCTACGGGGAACGGCCTCGTGCATTGGAGCATAGCGCCTCAATGCGCTCGTCCGCGGGTTGAACAAAAAGGAGTATCACTTGAAAACTTTATCAAACTTACCTTGTATTCCGGGGACCAACGCTGACGTAGGGCGTAGACGTATATTCTTCCTTATAAAGGCGGGTTGGACAAAACAGCAAAATCGCATGGACATTGACTCGCCGAAAGCTGTAATTATAGCAAAAAATCATTTCAGCGACTAAAAGTGTAGGGAGTTTCGACTTCCTTTTAAAAAATCGTTGAATTTTGACTCTGATTCATGGGTCTGCGAAATACAGCTCATAAACCCAGCAGAGGCGTCTACATTACCTTCTAGTAGTGGAGCTACTGGAAATACCTCCTAAATGTGATTACAAATTATATCTTTATTACTGAAGTGACCCGCTATTTTCATTTTAAAATCTGGGATTCCTATTCTAAGTATGATTACTATTTACTCACTTAACAAGTCAGGCACCGCATTACTAAGCCGCCCACGCCAAAGAACTGACGATCTGTTTCAGAGACAAGTGAATGCATGTAAACCATTAATAGAAACATCAAGTCAAGGAGGTTGCATCAAGACATGGAGTAATAATATCTATGGAGTTCAGGTTCGTCTGTGACAGACATATATTACTAGACTGGCACCGCCGTATATCACAGCCTAATAAATACAGTCACGACACTCCTACATATTTTTGTTATACACTGCGACAGCAGCGCTCCAAGCGGCCGGGAAGCTACATTTCTGAATACGATATTCTATGAGTGTGATCAGTATCGTTTATATTGATTTTAACGTACTTTTTACATTAGGGAACGTATGTAGCGCCATAAAATACGTAGTACTTTAAAAATAGCTCCACTTTGGTCTTTCTTAGGTCTCCTAAGATCCCTGACAAGGTAAGAAACGGTACATTGCAGTACAATTCGTTTGCAATTAACTTGTAACCTACAGACTTTACTGAATAATTTCATTTTCTATTAAAAATAAAAAAATTGGTTAGGAAACACCAGAAGAGATTCCCTTTGTCCGAACGACGTCGCCTTTATAAAGAGGAACGTTGCGGTTTCTTCACTACAATTTCAGTAAAATCGGTGAGGGTGGAACGTAGAAAACGTATTTAATGTACCAAAGCAGCCAACACAACTTTAGTTGAAGGAAAAACGTCACAGACGTGCAAAAAAAAAAAAAAAAAAAAAAAAAAAAAAATTGCAATCAAACTGTTTTCAACAAAGAATAACACAATTCCATAATTGTTGCTACAGTTGAACTACAAACGACAAGAATCTTCAAAACATTGACTTCTTAAGCTAAAGTACTTACACTCAAAAAATATTCCCGTTTGATTAAGACGGGTGACGCCTAAAAATGTCCAAGTCATTAGAGTCCGCACCGAATTGATACGTGTCAAAAAAACTCTTTGTCATAGGAAGAACAGACCACAATAGAAATTTATGTTTTTCTTATGTATATATTATACTTACTTTCAGCGGAATAAGTTGCAAATATACACGTAAGTATTGGTTCATGATCAAGTTATTTATTATACCACTGAGTCAGTTACGTTCGGCTGTTTTTACATTAATTTCCGTATATCTATGTCTCTTGATAGTTTATCAGGGTTGGGGAGTAACGGGTTACTTGTAACGCCGTTATTAGTAACAGTTATTTTTCAATGGTAACGGCGTTATTATTCGCCTAAAGTAACTTTAACTGTAACTAAGTTATATATATATATATATATATATATATATATATATATATATATATATATATATATATTGTAAAGATCTCAAGACTAAAGAATACCAGGGTTTGATTTTAGTGAAGAGAAAAAAAAAATTCTAAATTACATATTTTCAACAACATACTTTGGAAATTTATGCATTATATATTTTAGTACCGTTTTAACGTTTAATAGTATCAATTCATTCATAACATTTTTATTTTATAATTGTGTATGCAACAATGAGTATACAGCAATCACCTGCCGCGTCACACATAAACCGATTATTTTTCAAACCTATCGACATGGAGACGGAAGAAGACACACGCATGCCTTGGCCAGATTCTAGATCTACATCTACATGGGATACTCTGCAAATCACATTTAAGTGCCTGGCAGAGGGTTCATCGAACCACAATTATACTATTTATCTCCCATTCCATTCTCGAATAGCGCGTGGGAAGAATGAACACCTGAATCTCTCTGTTCGAGCTCTGATTTCTCGTATTTTATTCTGATGATCATTTCTACCTATGTAAGTGGGAGTCAACAATATATTTTCGCATTCGGAGGAGAATGTTGTCGATTGGAGTTTCGCAAGTAACCCACGCCGCAGCGATAAGCGCCGTTGTTGTAATGATTCCCATCCCAGATCCTGCATCATTTCCGTAACGCTGTGTCCCCTTTATTGTGACAATACGAAACGAGCTGCCCTTCGTTGGACTCTTTCGATGTCCTCCGTCAAACCCACCTGATAAGGATCCCACACTGGGCTGCAATACTCCAAAAATGGACGGACAAGCGTAGTGTATGCAGTCTCTTTTGTAGTTCTGTTGCATGTTTTAAGGGTTCTGCCAATAAAACGCAGTCTCTGGTTCGCCTTTCCTACGATATTATCTACGTGTTCTTTCCAATTTAAGTCTGAAGTAATAGTAATTCCTAGTTATTTTGTGGAGTTTACGGCCTTCACATTTGATTGATTTATGTTATAAACAAAGTTTAACGGATTTCTTTTCGTACTCATGTGGATGACTTCACACTTCTCATTATTTAGAGTCAATTGCCAATTTTTACATCATACTGATATCTTATTCAGATCGTTATGCAGTTGTTTTTGATCTTCAGATGATTTCACTAGACGGTAAATGACGGCGTCATCCGCAAACAACCTAAGAAAGCTACTCAGATTTTCCCCTAAATCGTTTATGTAAATAAGGAACAGCAGAGGACCAATAACACTACCCTGTGGAACGCCCGATATCACCTCTGTTTTAGTCGATGCCTTACCATCGATTACTACAAACTATGTCCTCTCTGACAAGAAATCCCCTATCCATTCGCAAATTTGGGGCGATGTACCATAACCACGCAATTTGATTAAAAGCCGTTTGTGAGGTACGGTGTCAAAAGCTTTCTGGAAATCAAGAAATACGGAATCGATTTGCAAACCTTTGTCGATAGCACCCATCACTTCGTGTGAATAAAGAGCTAGTTGTGTTTCGCATAAACGATATTTTCTAAATCCGTGTTGACCTTGGGTCAATAGATCGTTCTGTTCGAGATAATTCATAATATTTGAATACAGAATATGTTCCAAAACTCTGTTGCAAATTGACGTCAGTAAAATAGGCCTGTAGTTTAGTGGGTTACTCCTACTGCCTTTTTTTTTTTTTAGTATAGGTATGACCTGGGCAATTTTCCAATCTTTTGGTACAGATCCTTCTATGAGAGAGCGGTTGTATATGACTGTTAAGTAAGGAGCTATCGCTTCAGCATAATAAGATAGAAATCTAATGGGTATACAATCCGGACCATGATAAAGTGTTCCAATTTTTGGCGCTGGATGGAAAAAATGCTTCCCAGTGGAAACTCCAAAGCGATCTTAGGAATTAATGTACAATTCGTTTATTGCTTGCAGCGCCCCATATCAGTAATTCTTCCTCTTCACCTGTCATAGCGTAGCTGTCGATGCGTGTACACTGTCTGAAATGTTTGCTTGTTGTTGCCTTTTCAGCGTAACAGACGCTGCGAATATATAGTACACAACAAATTCCGCAGTTTTCACGGAGACGCGAACAACGAAGAAGATGAAACGTAACTTTCATGAGATTGGACGTTTGAAAAACTAGATTTGGTGAAAATGAACAAACATTGAAATTGAGATGCAATGAGATAGAACATGCAGTGGACGATTTATTTAATAATGCGTTAATTAGTTATTATTATTATGTATTTAATTATTGATTGACACCAAAGCTTGTTTCCTTTCTACATGAGTAAGGTTTGTTACGGACTTACATATGAGCTACAATTACAATTTCTAAAAGTAACTGTAACGGTTTAAGTTTTCCAACTTCAATGTATTTTTCACATATTTCACTGCAACTGGAATTTGTTAAGGTAAGGTGGTTGTGCCAAGAGTCAGTCACAGATGTTTCTTTGTCAGTCTTGTAATCCATGTCTATTCATGAATTCTAGTAACGGATGACCGTGCATGCGGTACGTCTGTGATTTGTACAGGAATTCTGCAAACAGTAAAGGAAGTAGCGGTTAAGAAATGAGAGGAGGAACTGAGAAAACTCAAGCCGCAGCTGAGAACTGGTACTGCGACATCACCATAGGATGTAGGAATAAGGAGCAGATACGATTTTTTTCTTCTGGTGAAGAAATGTATGCAGGTCGTGTTCACCGTAGCAATTTAACCGTCGATAAAAGCAGGGGCTTTACTGTTGAGTGATCTGTATAAAACTGGACAATGTTGATGATGCTGAAGTTATACGGAGTAGGCAAAAACTTTTAGCTGTGTCGATAAGTCGTTGATTATTTCTTTATCTGAATTAAAAGTACTGTCCTGGGCATGAATACAAATGAAGTTTTAAATGTGAGTGTTCCGTTTTTAAGTTTCTGGAAATATAGTAATAAGATACTTAAATTTTGTTAAGTAACCTTATAACTTTACTAGAATCGCAGTTCTTGTCTATAGTTCTGTTATAATTTCTGCATCTTTTTCTACTCAATTATCAAGATAATTGATGCGATAAAAGATATTTCATTTTGTCCTACTGGGTAGTCCAAACTAACACATAGATTTCATTTTTGAAACTATGAATCCAAAGAAACTCTACAGGGTATATGAAAAAGCATGGCGCAAACTGACTTTAATGGAAGCAAAAATGTCCCAGTAAACATGGCTGCGCAAAAGATGTGTTTGTGAGATAATTACGAATGTATGGTTCCAAACCGCTACTGACGTCATTGTAAACATCGTCCTAGTTAGAACACACTTTACTATTAAGATTTACAACGCATTTAGTTCACATTTCACTAACTTTATTATAAACATAATACTAGTTACTTAGATGGAGCTCTGGTACATTTTGCTGCTGCTGTGAGACCACAGACCAAAGATAACATAGACCGCTCGCGACGTGATTATTCTGAAACCAACGTCTAAGTCACGTGACTCGGAGCAGGAAACCCTTTTCATCATTACGAGCGGTGTTAAGTGGAGCTGAGAGTTGCAATTATTCTTCTTGGTAGTAGAAATTCAGCTAAATTTCAACATTAAAATGCTTTATCGTAGTCCTATTACACATTTACTTGTACAGTTGGCGTTAGTCTTCGGCAGTTTCCAATATGAATGCGATGGGTTCATGTTTTACATGTGCCTAGATCAAATATAGCTATTCATATGTCCTTTTCCAAACAACGAAACTTCAGTTCTCAAGCAAAGGACTGTTTTTGTTGTACTGTGAGTCTTTTTTGATTGTAGCTTACAAAGGGGACGAAATATCGATCGATGTTGTTGAACAGCAACCTTGTATGTCAAAAAAATTCATTTTTACAGGAGAGTGAAAAAAGCATTATTATTTTACATTTATCTCGATAGAAAATAAATAAAAAACTATTATTATCACTATAAATTATTTCATTAATAAAATATTCCATTAAAACATACTGAAAAATAATTTTCAAGCCATAAATTAAATAAAAATTGTCAACGATGTTCTTACATGAACAAAATGACATACGAGCATTTGAAATGTTTTGTCGTGCTTTTATAGATACCTGAAATCGGTTTATATACCTAATGTCCTATTTTAATGCAGTAGAAGTGTTTATATTTTATGCCGTTTGCTACATGCAAAGAAGCTATCACGTAAAACAATCAAAATATTGGCTTTTTACTTTAAACAATAATGTGGTGGGAAACATCATTTATGAACTCAACAAGAACAAGTTTTACAGGGATAATGAACAGTTCACATCCATTTTTAGCTTTGTATAAGTTCCAATAAAGGCTGATCTGCACTCTACTTCCGTCACATTAACTCATTCAACACCAAATGAAATGATCTATAATCTTCCCACTGCGAATCCCTTTCAACAATTGCAAAATAAAAAAGAAAAAGAAAATCACAGTGGAACGAAAACATTGAGGATCGTAATTCTATTGCTTGTAAAAAGAACAGACAATACTTTTTACTTGGTCACATGAAATAACGATAATCACAGTGTATCTAACGGTAATATGAAGATAATTATGTTCCCTCAGCTACTACATATGTAATAGGAATACGAGAAGTCGTTTTATTGTTAAAACAACGCTTGATTTCACCTGTAAATTGGAGAAACCCGTTTGCTTATAATGACGAAAACTTTGTCACGTGACTCGAAGCAATATCAGATGTTGGTTTCAGACTTCGACAATAGATATTGGTAGACTGGACACGACATCATTTTCATGACACCAACGTCTCTATAGCGGTACCACGTGACCGTTGGCAAAACATTGTATGTCTTATGAACACGCAGTTCTTTTTAGGGAGCGGAGTAACATTAAATTCTACGAGTAAGCTTTATCAGCTTAAAATATTGGCGTTTCTTGCAAAGTGATAACCTGTTGTTTATACCTGGCTAATGGCTGACAGCAGTCACGTGGGTACATGTTGCTACCACTCCGTGTGTGTAGCTGCTTTGTTGTTTGCTCGGTCTACTAGTATATATGGTCGAAGGTTTCAGACCACAACAAAGCAGAGATAGGGACACGCGCAGTCTATGTTATCTTTGGTCTATGTGTGAGATGGTATCTAACGCGCAGATACGGCCAAAGATGGATAGGTCGAGGCGGACCTGTACCTTGGTCTCCAAGATCGCCCGATCTAAATCCTTTGTATTTTTTTTGTCTGGGGTCACCTCAAAAGCGAAGTGTACAGGACATCCATTAACACGGTAGAAGAACTGGAGCGGAGAGTTGCACACGTTTGTGAAGAATTCCGAAATGATCCAGCGGGTTTTCGAAAGAATTAGAAATTCATTGCAGACACGAGCACAGTATTGCATCCAGATACAAGGAAGACACTTCGGACACCTCCTTTAAGAGGTAACTCATACGTGAAATGTGAAATAAATGCGATGTAAAACCTAATAGTAAAGTCTAAATTTCAAATTAATGAGTAACTATAGCATGTTTACAATGATGTCAGTGGCGGCTTGACACCATACATTCGTAATTATCTCGCAAACGGCTCGTTTACGGACACATGCTTACTTAGACATTTTTGCTTTTATTATCGTGTACTTTCAACCGTATACGTTTTCACAATCCTTTTTGATACACCCTGTATTTCATGTTCCTGAATCGGCAGCTCTACGGAGGGTGTGATGTAAAATCGTATTTCTACAATTTTAACTGGCCTAAGTCTGCTGTATGTACAATTAAAACTATCGTGTGTTTTGTTTAGTCCACCTTACTCACATACTTTTACCTATTTGGAAAACGCTGACACTAACTGCCGCTCTGTCATGGAATCACATGTGACTTAGCAGGGTAGAAAACGGAAATTGTAAGATGAATATCTATGATATGGACCACAGTTCTATTTTGAGCTTAGGAAGATCCGCCTAAACTCACGTATGAACGTCTTCACGGATAGGATTTGAACATTGCACTAGAGACCAGCACAAATCAGAAATATAACATCGTTTCACCTCAATGGAAATTTTAAATTCATGGCGTTTTCCGGAGAGGGGCAAGCAGGGCAGATGCACGACTCCCCTTCCAACTCCACCAAAACGAATTACGATTCTTGCACGCCGAATTCGCATCCAGGACTGACACAAACACACACATCATATGGAAAATGTAATTTATCAGCAGAAGAAGCAGCTTACAAAACATTTTAAAGATCCGTCCTGCCGTACTGTATATCAGTATATCAGTATGAGACCGGTTGAATTAATAGAGGAGGTAGAAAAGATTGAGCACAATGTGACATGTCGTATCATGCGATCGTATAGTAAGAGCAGAGTCTAAAATAAAGAATCGCGAAACTCCGAGGTAATTTCCGCAACTTCGAAACTGTAGTGCTGTCAAGCGCTTGGGTCGTATAAACATATCGCGAAACGATTGTGTATTTGAAGTGAAACAGCGCATTCAAAATGCAGCTTTATTTCGCAGCTTTTGTGGCGCTATAAATTGGTGCAGTTATCAAAAATATCTTCCTTCACCACCTGTCAAAAAGTTTCCGTAAGATACTATTATGATCGTCCAACGCGAAATGAAGTTGTAAGCTATACTAGTTGGTTTAAACATGCTCTAGATTTAAGCTAATACTTCCGTAGTAGATGTATTTCCACATTTATCGTAAAATCGTGTTAGGAGAAGAACATTTTGCATACAGTTGAAGCAGACTGTAGTTACAGTAAAAACACTCAGAATAATTAAGATGCGTGTGATCCATGACAATTAGAACAGTGTATCGATCATACTATTGAAAGAAAAGCCGAAGTTAATCGAAACTGGGAAAAGATTAATAAAAACAGCAAATATCGCGACTCATTAATGTATGTGTCAAAGCACATTGAAAATTTCGTAAGAACACTCAACAGAAAAAAGATACGTATCATCCACGACAAACAACACTTTCATAATGACCATACTGATCCAAGAAAAGCCGAAATTGTATACATTTTATTACAACTGAATAAAAGCAGGAAATCAATGCTACTCATTTCCGTATGTATCTTCCGTTTGCTGTACGAAAAATTACAGCCACATACAACACATTAATTGACCATTACGTCAAAAATGTAAAGTCGGCGTATTACGTCAGTTCATCCGGAATTTAAGTATGGTTTTCTGTAATTAGACACACAACTACTGGCACGTATGTAGTACAGAAATATGGCGGCGAGACTTCACTGACACCAATGACTATGTATATGGCATTGCCAGTCTAGTAATATATGTCTGTGGCAAAATCTAAAAATGTATACTCTTTGTAAATAGATAAGTGTCACTGGAGTGAACTGTACTACGAAGTTAAAAAAATAATAACATGCTCATTACATTCTTTAAAAACATATGAGCACAGAAACTGCAAAGAAAAGCACTTCAGGTCAGGGCCGGCGCAAGTCCAAGTGCCGCCCCGTGCGAGCTGCTAAATTGCCGCCCCCCAGGCCGTTTTTTTAAATTTTTTAAATTTTTTTTTATTTTTTACAAAACGTTTGTCAAATTTTATTTAAACAAATCTACAAATCCGTAGGAAAAGTCAGCAATCAATCGCAATTTTTGTTTTTACTTTTCAGATGTACCTAGGTTTCGGCCATTGAGTGGCCAGTTTCAAAGCTTTTAATATGTGCTTACATCTAAACCGTCATGTTGACAGTTACGTTCAGCACGACGGTATAGATGTAAACATAACTCAAAGCATTGAGAATAGCCACACTGTGCCCGAAATCTATGAAGATATGGAAAATAAAAACTGTTGAAACGGCCAAAGAGTGGGGCAGAGTAACATAATAACGCAATAAATACATAGTCGGGAATTGACGGGTACTAATGCTAGTCGAAATATATTAACTCACTGCACTCCGGTTATTCATTTCAATGAACTGACACTCGCCATATGTCGTAATTTGCATGTATCAGTTCTGTCGTGTCTGATTATGGAATAAGGGGTAACAAATTAGTCATCGCCGTATCACGTCACTTTTCTGCGCTTTATTTTCAGCTACTTGGGGTGACGCGTGCTTATTTGCCGAGTTGCCAATTTTTTAAGTAACAGATCCTAAGAAAATCAAATTTTCCTATTCTGCATTCTTGGTGGAGAAAAATTCTAAGTTACGAGTAACGTGCATGCATAATACTAATTGTAGGTTATATGAAAAACACGTACCTATTACATTCCAAGTTGCAAGAAATTCGGACGCACCAATTCTTCTGTTCTTGTGAAACGCAACGGAACTGCTTCTGACCAATCATGACTCTCTCGGCCAACTACCGAACGAATTCTGCAGTTTTCGTTGTAGAGAACGCAACAATACGTATTGTCTGGAAAGGCGAAGTGGTGACGCTGCAGTGCCAGGAACAAGGTCACTTGACGAGGTACGGCGAGGCTACGGTTAAACTAGCGCCCAAGAAGATGAAGCAAGAAGCTCACAAAAAGTATGTGACCGATGATATGGATAAATGTGTTATCAGGCAGTAATTTTTATAACATTATGGACGATAGAAAGAAATACGAACTTCGCGAAAACTGCACAACTTTCGTCAAACAGAAATGAGCTTCAAAGCTAGCAAGGAAACACTTAGAAGCAATGTTCTGTCTATGGATTTTCGTTTTACAAGTTGTCAAAATTAACATTTTATTTCGCTTGGACGAGAAGGCATTGTTGCTAAAAGACCATACTTTCTCAGGTTTTCATCAGAAACAATGCGATTAGTAGTTTAGCCGGCCGCGGTGGCCGAGGGGACTGAGGCGCTCCAGTCACGGTCTCCACGCCCACTACGGTCGGGGGTTCGAATCCCCCTCGGGCATGGATATTTGTGCCGTCCTTAGTTGTAAGTTGTAGTTGTAGTTGTAAGTAGTTCATAAATAGTTTGTAAGTTTAGGGACTGATGACCCCGTAGTTAAGTCCCATAGACTCTACAAACATTTGAACATTTTGATTTGATTAGTAGTTTACTTAGACGAAACATGGATTCACACGCATTATACAGAAAATAATTGTTGACAAAGTGATATTATGTGAGTAGTATTGTCACACAAAAGTGCCGGTCAGAGTTTGATCGTTGTTCATGCACGCGGAGACAGGTGTTTCAGGGCTCAAAAACCAAAACGTCCGACTATCACTCAGAAACGGATAGCAAACATTTTCAAAAATTCGTCGAAACCCAATTTATGGTAGGCTTACTATCAAAGTCTTTATCCCTTATAATTACTCACAGCGTGTTTACCCATTCGGAATACTTCTAGCCTTTGTAGGTGTTGAACATGTTCGACTGTAGTAATGTTCAACAATTTTTTTTCCATAGCGCGGGAAGAATAAAACATTCAATTGCCATTGAAGGGCTTAGCAAAATTGCTTCAGGCTTAACATGTAACCGCAATATCGAACATTGCATTCGAATTTCCATATTACATTTAGTCTCCTGCAAAATTAGTTTTGAGTAAACGCAAGGCGCGTAACACGCTGGCAGCGCTCCACCCATAAGAATACTGGCGTGTGCGCCAGACTGCTTCCCTTCCGACGTAAACACGACGGCGCTGCCACAGTGGCGAGGGAGAAATTAGACCTCCTCCCTCACATCGTTCAACAGGGGCGGCCGGCAGGTAGTCGAGGCGCCATGCCACAGTTCCCGAAGCCGCTCCCTCCGAGATTTGGTTTGGAATTCCCTCTTGAGACTGAATGTTGAGTTTGTACTACAGAAAAAAATCGCACTGACGTGTTTTACGGCCCACTTTAGATTTGTAGTTTTATAAGTTTTTGCAAACATTTTGGACAAAAATATTAATCTAAATAATAAAAACATTAATTAATAAGATTATCTGAAATCCTTTTAGGAAAAACAAAATTTAGGAAGTGGCGGGTTTCGAACCACTGACCTTCACCATCACAGTCCAACGCATTGCCTATTACGCTCAAGATAACAGTTCTAAGTAGTATTCTTTAATTTAATGCTACTGATGGCCGTTGTTAACTGATGCTAATACGGCATTTGTAGACACTAGATTATCATTTATCGTACGAAGAACGACTTTTCTTTGTTAATTCTTCAGTGCGCCATTGCTTTGAAATGACAACGAGTAAGTTACAATAAGAAAATCATCAAATACGCAACGCAAGATGGCGTATGCCAGAGAGAGTTCTGGGCGAGAAATGTCACGTGACATCTGCGAACGGCTGGTTTTGGTTAATTCAATAGAGGGTGTCAAAACTCCGTTATTTTTGCAAATATCTCTCAAACGATACGAGATATGAAAAAAACATAAGGGAACAAAGTTGTAGAGAATTTTCTCCTCTACAAATTCGTTTATTCAATTTTTGCGTCGGATGAACGGTTTATTTGCAATTAAATTTACATTAAAAACGTTTTTTTTGGTATTACTAACGTATTTCTTGTCCGAAATATTTCAAAAAGCTAGGTTCTGGTCTCTGGTAGCCAACAATTATGTCTGTAAAATTTGGTGCCGATCGGTTGAACGGTTCGACCTAAAAATGGAAACACGTTATAGCCAGAGAGACAGCGTCCAATTGCCGTTATCTTTGCAAATATCTCTCCAACAATGCAAGATATGAAAAAAACATAATACAGCGAAGTTGTAGAAAATTTTCCCCTCTAACAATTAGGTTATTCAATTTTCGTGTCAGATGAACGGTTCGTTTGCAATTACGATTATATTACAAACGGATTTTTCTGGTATTACTACCGTATTTTTTGCCCTAAAAATTTGAAAAAGGGAGATTCTGGTCTCTGACGGACTACAATTACGTCTGAAAAATTTGGTGCTGATCGGTTAAACGGTTCGTCTTAAAAACATGGAACACGTTACCGACAGACAGACAGACATCCCAATACCGCCGTTATTTTTGCAAATATCTCTGAAACTATACGAGACATGAAAAAAAAAAAAAAAAAAAAAAAAAAAAAAAAAAAAAAAAAACATAAGAGAGCAAAGTTGTAGAGAATTTTCTCATCTACAAATTAGGTTATTCAATTTTCGTGTCAGATGCATGGTTAAGCTGTTATTATCATTTAAATTTCGAGCTGTCAAAAGACAGCCCACTTTTAGTGTTACTACCGTAAAAGGGAGGGGGAAGGCAGATTCGCAGTCCCCCGCAAAGTGCCGCCCCGTGCGGCCGCACGTTTCGCACGTGCCTTGCGCCGGCCCTACTTCAGGTCATTAAACTGTAAGAGAAAAACGTAGATATACGAGGCGCGTTCAGAAAGTAAGTTCCGTTTCAATTTATCTCCGCTGCAGCGCTGCGATTGCAGTTCCGCACATGCGCTGTAAACGATGTGTATCAAGGAGAAGAACGTGCGCCATTTGGAGATCGCTGTCAGTTACGTACGCTTTGTTGTGCTTGTTTGAAATGTTGGTGTTGATTGAAAATCCCGCTGCCTGTGAAATCAGGTCGGTGATTCGGCTTCTGAATGCGAGGAAAGTGAAACCAAGTGAAATTTATCGGCAAATTTGCGATGTTTACGGTCCAAATGCAATGAGTGATTCGATGTTGAGAAGATGGGTCCGACAGTTCAATGGCGGGTGTAGTGATGTGCACGATGAAGAACGAAGTGGGCGTCCACCTTTGGTTACAGAAGGACTTTCATCTGTTCTTACATCTCAAGTCTTTCCTTTGGCGGTCATCAGTTCACCAATGACGACGAGCTGAAAGAAACTGTATCTAACTAGTTGAAGACACAGGCGGCAGATTTCTATGAAGAAGGTATGCAAAACCTGGTGCCACGCTATGACAAATGCCCGAAAAATTTCGGCAGTTATGTGGAAAAGTAGTTTAAGAGTTGTAGAATTTTGTGCAATAAAAATTTCTTCTGTATCTGTGTACAATTTCATTTTATTACCAAACGGAACTTACTTTCTGGACGCGCCTCGTATATAAACCAAATATTATAAATTAGACCTCGAGAAGTATTTGTGTATATGTATTTATATATATCAATTTACTGCAGTTGCCTTCAGAATGGCGAAAAGCCAAAACGGTCGTGGTAATTAAGTCATACCTATAAATTAAATAAAAGTGCAGCATTAAATGGAATAAAAGTTTAAAATGTCATTTTCTGCGGGCCTACCAGAAAAGAAGCTTTTGGAATCACTACTAAGAGAATTATGTCGGGAATAGCAAGTGTTCGTTTACGGCCGTTAGTTACACTTTAACAGTTCATTTACGTTGAAACTTCTTATCTTAATGAGAATCGCAAAAGCTTAACCACTACTTAATAGTATTACTGCTTTATAAAAGTATTGTTTGAATGTCCCGATTAAAGTTAATAAACTATTTCAGTAGCGCCTGCTTAATTTCGCACTTCAGTTTTACTAAACATACAGGCCTATAGCCTACACAGACATATTTTTGCGGCTACCTACTAGTTTGAAAATACGAACGCGTAGCTGCAAATAACTAATATGAATGTGAATAAACTGTTGAGGATCTGTCACTATTAGCACTTAACGTTCTTGAACACATAGAGTGTGATACCTGACAACTAGCTAAAAAAAATCATAATAGGTGCAGCCAACGCATATAAGCAACAAGGAGGAAAGGGCGTTTACAAGGAGATGTAGCACCTACTCTGTAAGAATGTAAAAATCGTGTCTAGTTCTGAATGTATTACAATGTCCGAAAACCGCTAATCCTTATGTATAAAGCGGAGTGTCCGTATGTTTGTGTGTACGTATTACATACAAATCTACAGTTTTGTTTCAATCGTTTTCATTCCCCTAAACCACTGGAGCGATTTCAACCAAGTTTGGTACACGTATTCCTTTGGTGAGATAACAATTGATGTAGGAGTAAGGACCACATACGACACATGGTTCAGGAGATATAACGTAATAAACAATAAGAGTTGCAAGAAACTGCCTCATAATGCGACGAAACTTTATAAATATACTATATGAGAATGAGAGTACTTAGCGACTTGCAACAAACTTGAAACATAATTTCAAACTTCTATTAAACTTTTTCTCGCCGATAACTATAGTAAAATCATGAAAGGGAAAAAGTTTCTCGCTTGCTACTTTTCCGCTATTCATGAACTAAAAGTACGGCATTCGGTATGACGTTACAATTTATAATTTCTACACTACAAAATGTAGACACAGGAAATTTTACAGACAGTATACACACATATAATTGAAGGTACCTTCTAAATTGTATCACAGTACGACACGTAGTTCATGAGACATGAGCACATAGACAGTAACGTTCATAGAAAATCGCCCCATCACGCACCAAGTTTTCATCTAGTGCTTCTTCACTACTAATTGTATTCTCAAGAGATTTTACAGACATACAGCACTTATACAAATGAATATATACCTGAAAAATTATACAATTGTACAACACATAATTCAATAAATATGAGATTATACGAATTTTATATGTCATTTGTATTGCGACTACTATCTTTGTTTGTTTGGATACTGCACTTATAATTTTGTACATTATGCAAGACAGCGTTATTTCATACATCTTCTCCGGCAAATAGAACAAGATTTTAGAAAAAAAGGTGATGGATACAGAGAGAGAAAGGGTAGGAGAAGTACTAACTCAAGGCAGGAATAAATAAATAAATACTCAGGCAACGTCGGGATTTCAGCTAGTAATAAAATCAATTAAAAAACCTCGTGTAATGTGAAAGTACCCATCGAGCACGCGAATATAATCACCATCAGTTCCTATTTAACTTAAGCACGTCAGGTGCTTTTTGCTCTTAAAACGTTTTTGGCTGAGACGATTACAGCTCTGCTATTGTGAGTCACACGTATTACGCTACACTGACATTTCGATATTATACAGGGTGATTCACTGACTATTGCCACCAAGAATAACTCCGAAAGTATGTTGGAAGCTGAAAAGTGGACTTTTGAGGCAATATCCAATCTTTTTACGGAATTTCATTTTCATGCAGTTTGAATTGATAACATACACAATAGCTACGTAATTTGTCTGACTTGTAATATAAAATGCACTCTTGTATCCGCGAACGTATCTGTTTGATTGCTACATATAATGTGTTATATTAAATGTCTTATCGTGCGTGTTGTATTTTTTGTTACACTACGGAGCTTTACAACAGACATCTTCATCCTCGGTATAGTACTGCCAGCTCCGTGAGTATGGTTTTCGTGTGTCCAGTCAGGTCCAGTGCCCGTATTTAAATGACACACAGCGAGCTGCGAGCGCTGCAAAGAACCGCAGCAAGTGGCGTGGCGTATTGCACTGCCCCAGTCAACCGCCGTAGCGCCGCTTCTCGTGAGATTCTCGAGAATCGCTTGCGCTCCGGCAGTTCGAGAAATTCTCGGTGCGCTCGAGTCGCCGCGCCTCACACTCCCATCCCTACCAGAGATAGCAGGAGTCGTCTTCATTGACAATTCGGTTGAAGAAATTAGGTATCGCATCCGCTGTTACGACAAAATCCTCCGAAGCCACTGTACGTGCCTGCTTCTGATCGTCAGTCAAGTGATGTGGAACAAGACTGCAATACGTTTTCCCTCTTCACGGTTAATCTGCAGTTCATCCGCTATCATATGCACAGTTAATCGACGATCGTTCCTGACTGATGTCCACATTTTCTCAATGTTTTCATCACTGACGGTGGTCGCCGGTCGTCCGCTCCAGGAACTGTCAGAAACAATTTCAGGCCTCCTCAAAAACGGTCGAACCACCACACACATATCTCCAAAAACACGTACCAGCATTGCTCGCGTTTGTGTAGGTGTCTGCCAAGCTGAAAACAAAGCTTTAAATTGATGCTTTGCCGCAGTAGCTGTACCCACTCAAAGAACTGAAGGAGTATTTGAGTAGCTTAATATCAAACCTGGACATCTGACCTAATGATCGAAATTTAGTTAGCAGTCGATCCTCTTTTCATTGGTGAAGTCCGTTTTTTTCCAAAAACTAACGTAAATGTGATAAATCACACATTAAATTTGACTGTTCATACCAAAAGCGGGCACCTACATAAATAAGAGCTTGATATCAAATTCGGACTGTTGTTCAATGAAGCAGTGTGCACCAATGGGAACACAGTATATGATCACATGACCTCGAAAATCAGACATGGCAACAGCATGTGCCAAGTACTAAGACGTATTAGCCCATTTTTATAGTATTATTACTAATAACCATCTTAAAACGAGCGAAATGGAACATAATATATGAGCAGCGTCCGGAGGAAAAGTCAGTGAGCGGTTGAGACAACCCGAAATGTGGAAAATAAACATTGAAAAGAAACAAAGGTAAGACTAGCTTGTAAACTACACTGTTCTATTGTTAAGTGTGTTGTACGAAATTATCACTTGTTGGCAAGAAGTTCGATGTCAGAAATAACGTAGGGATGTTTACGGAACAAATTTTACTTCTGTAGGCTGAAGAGCGCCAGTGAGCGCTGCCGGCCCGCCCCTTTTTTAGGGGAATTGAAATCACAATAAAGAATAAAAAATTGCATTCAGCAGTCAGCCAAACACCTTGACAAAGGCCACTTGCAACAGTGGCCGAAACGTCGGATTTTATAAACTGACAATGCGGCCAGAAACCCTGAAGAATTTTATTGACAGTGACAACGACCGCGGAAGCCCTAGTTTACATTCTCGACTGAATGTTTTGAAATTTTAACACATCGAGCTTTTGGAATATGTGCATGTTTTATGTACCTAGTTTTTCCGTAAATGTTTCATAGGAATTTATGTAAATTTTACAGCGGGCAAATGTTGACTCGAAAAAAAAAAAAATGTTCAAACGTTTGGAGGACTCGAACCTCCACGGCGAGCAACCGCGCGCTCACAGCGAGACGCTTTAGACCGCTCGGCTACTCCACCGCGGGGCCTCGAAATATCGAAAAAAATGTTCAAATGTTTGTTAAGCTTATGGAACTTAACTACGGGGTCATCAGTCCCTAAACTTACAAACTACTTATGAACTACTTACGAACTAAGACGGCACAAATATCCATGCCCGAGGGGGGTTTCGAACGCCCGACCGTAGTAGCCGTGCTGACCGTGACTGGAGCGCCGCAGTCACCTCGGCCACCGCGGCCGGCTCTCGAAATCTCGCAAAAGTAATATACGTATAGGTTTTATACAATTTATTCAAGAAATATGAACCTAGAAACCTTCGTGTATTACAATGCAACGTCGTGTCAAAATTTCAAAGCAATCGGTAAAGAAGTTTCGGAGATTAATGGCTATATACAAACCAATAGAACTTTTTTATGTATATACTGAGAGCTGGGGTGGAGGGGGGGTTGGGGGAATTAGATGGGGAAGCAGCTACCCACTCTTAAAAAATTTTAACCGCCGGGCCTGCAACACAGGTGCACTGTTGTCATTCACCTGTGTTCCCCGATTCACCTTTCCGACTACATTTGTTGAATTAGTGATTTCCTTTTGGACACCGTACATTTTAGTAGAGGGAAAGACATCAAGTAGAACAGAAGTGATTTCTGGTGTTCTCCAGGGAAGTGTTATAGGGCCCCAACTACTCCTTATTTTTATAAACGATTTAGGAGACAATCTAAGTAGCTCTTGTAGACTGTTCACGGATGATGCTGTCATTTATCGGTTAGTGAAGTCGCCAGAAGATCAAAAGCAACTGCAAAATGATTTAGATAAGATATCAGCATGGTGCAAAAAATGGCAATTGACCCTTCATAATGATAAGTGTTAAGTCATCCATATGGCCACTAAAAGAAAGTCTTTAAACTTCATTTACACAATAAATCATTGAAATCTACAGACCGTACAATTCAACTAAATATGTAGCACTTACAACTAGGGATGGGAGTGTGAGGCGCGGCGACTCGAGCGCACCGAGAATTTCTCGAGTTGCTGGCGCTCGAGCGATTCTCGAGAAGGTCGCGAGAAGCGGCACTGCGGCGCGCGCCGCTGTGCGGCGGTGGACTGGGGCAGCGCGACACACTACGGGCTGCGGTTATTTGCAACACTCGCAGTTCCCCGGTGATTATCATTTAAATACGGGCACTGGATACACGGAAACCAAAGTCACGGAGTGGGCAGTACTTTAAGCAGGATGAGACGTCTGTTTCGAAGGTCCATAGTGTAGCAAGAAGGACAACAGGTATGATAAGACGTTTTAAATTACACAATTTATCTAGAAACCGAATATTTGTTCATGGTAGAAAAGTGCATTATTATATTAATACACGTCAGACAAATTACCTATCTATTGTTTATGTTATCCGTTCAAACACAATAAAAAATTAGAAAAAAAGGTTAGACAGTGTCTGAAACACTGTAATTTTTAATTTGGCTTCAATAACATGCAAAATGCATCAAAATCAATACTATCCAAACTTATGAACAGAATGAGGACATAGCAACCAACAGTCAGTATTGTAGTTGTAAATTGTGGTGGCTATGTTGACAAAGTACCAGAGCCCAGAGCTGTAAGCTGAAATAAGGACTAAAGTTTAGGTACGTAACTCTGGCTAATACTGTAAGCTGTGACGATTATTTTTTTATTTTATTTTATTTATTTATTTTTTTTTTTTCATTTAGTAAATGTATGTGAGGAGTTTTTGGATGTAACATGTGGCATTTTTCTCTTATGTATGTATCAATACATGCGGAATGCATGTTTCTTTTTGGTAACAATGTTCTTGTTTCACGTAAGATATGTGTTTTAATAATAATCCTACGATTTTTGCTTTCTGCGAAACATTCTACAACTACTACTGCTGCTACTAATAATAATAATTCAGTTTCTTCCTTGCACGTACAGAAGACAACGATTACGACTGCTGTGTCGTAGTGTTTCCTTGCAGAGTAGTTTCGCTCAGCCTCCAGAGAGCGCAGCACTCTCGACAACTTCTCTAGAGTACTCGAGAATTTCTCGAGATTTTGCGTTAGCTTCGCGCGTTTGTCGAGAGCGCTCATAGCCCATCCCTACTTACTACAACCTTAACTGGAAATAATAAATAAGAAAATATTGTAGGGAAAGCGAACCGAAGACTACGTTTCGTTGGTAGAGCACTTTAGAAGATGCAGCAGTTCTACTAAAGAAAGTGCCTATGCCACACTTGCAGTGGCGTAGCTATCATAGGGCTAGGCGGGGCAGTGCCCCGGGGCCCCCGAGCTCTAGGGGCCCCTCGGCTTCCGTGAGCGACGTTTGAAAAATGTACAGTAGACTATCGAATTTTTGTGTTTGCTCTCCCACCCTGCCGTCCATTATCTCCATCCGCCCTCAAACAAAGTTTCCCACAGTAGCCGCTTCGGGCCACCGGGTGGGGAAACACTGCTTTTAGTGTGGCCTTCACTAGACGCCGGTCGGTGGTGCTGCTGATCTTCCAAGTCGCCAGTTGCTGTGTACAACAATCGGCACATGTCAGTCGGCGTTGCAGCAGAAGCAAAGGAAGCATCAAAGATGCTCACTGCGCCTTCCAAGTGTTGCGGCGTGCCGCTCGGCACAGTGCGAAGGATCGAGCACCTCCAAATACTGAATAAATACAGTTACTCTACAGTACTTCTTATTGGCAAATAGAAATGTACAGTTTGATTATACCAATAATCGGTTTTCCGAACATCCATGTCTTCCAATTACTTCGGATAATCGACGATCTACTGTATATAATATTTTAGTTGAATGAAGGATTTTCAAGTTTTATTAACTTTTTGAACCCTGAGCAACAAACCTCAAATGCATGAAGTGAAATCCAAATTTTATTCCCACCTCACAATATAAACATAACAATGTCTATTGCTTGTCCACTATGACGCGACCCTCCTATTGTTAGAGTGTTGTCGGTTAAGTCGGAGTTGCCATGGCTGACAATCTTGCGATATAACAATAAATGGCGGCTTATTACTAGCAGTATGTTTGACACGGTGTGACCACATTTGAATTATTACAAAACGGGATTATTATGGTAACTATACTGTTTGTATAGTGAATTCCACAATGTAGTGCTGTAACCAACTGCATTCTGAAAAGCATGCAAGAAGAAGAGAAAATATGGTTACATTGTCACAGTAGTGAATTGTGCATTCTAGACGTTGCCCTCTGCCCCAGTCATAATAAGCGAAAATGTCGATTTACGTTATTTTACTTATTACTTCATACAGCCTTGTAGCGGCATGGCTCAATACCAAATGTTTTATCATACAAAATCCGGCAACTTCCTTTTGCTGAAACCATCCTACGCGAACATTCCCTTTATTTTCTTTCTTTGACTGGGCTTTAAACGAAATAAGTCTGATCGGTATGGAGCATGGGGTCGTTGTATCTGCATGTTCTGCCCAGGTCTAACTCTATCCCTCGGCAAAATTTCATGCAAATACACCCAGTAATTTTTGCGTAAAAGCATACCAAACAAACAAACTTTTACAGTTATAATTATATTATCTGTTGCGTGACACATAATTTACTTAGCAGTATTTAGGTTTGCCTTATTTCTTACACTGGGCAGTAAGGAGCTGAAGAAATAGTTTTGCATCCGTATACGGTTTTAGTTTAAAGAGGGCCCCAATGTTATTTTTGCCCCGGGGCCCTTGGTGGCGTAGCTACGCCACTGGTTACGCACTTGTGCGTCCTATTGTGGCGTATTGCTGTGCATTGTAGGATCCCCAAGAAGTGGGACCGACAGACCATTTAGAGGAAGTTCAGAGAAGGGAAGTTCGTTTTGTATTATCACGATGTTGGGGAGAGAGGGTCACGAAATGATGCACGAGTTGGGATGGAAATCATTAAAAGAAAGGCGTTATTCGTTGTGACGAGTTGTATTTGCGAAATTTCTTTTACCAACTTTCTCTTCCGAATGCGAACAAATTTTGTTAGCACCCACCTACATAGGAAGACATGATCATCGCAATAAAATAAGAGAAATCAGATCGAGTACGGAAAGATTAGCTGGTCCTTTTTCCCCGCGAGCTATAAGATAATGGAATTGTAGATAAACGTTATAAAAGCGAGGCGATGAACCCTCTGCCATGCACTTTAATGTGACTTGCAGAGTATTTATACAGATGTAGATTGTTCATTGGAATAACCTCTTTCAAGTTCTGAAGCAAGCAGGATTAAAATATAGGGAGCATAAGGTTATTTACAACTTGTACAAAAACCACACAATGGTTGTCAGAGTTGAAGGGCATGAAAGGGATGCAGTGGTTGGGAAGGGAGTAACACAGGATTGTAGTCTTTCGCCAATATTATTCAATTTGTACATTGAGCAAGCTGTAAAGGAAAGCAAGGAGAAATATGGAAAAGGAATTAAAGTTCAGGGCGAAGAATTAAAAACATTGCGTTTTGCCGACGATATAGTAATTCTGTCAGAGACAGCAAAGGACCTGGATGAGCAGTTGAACGGAATGGTCAGTGTGCTGAAAGGTGCATATAAGATGAACATTAACAAGAGCAAAACAAGGGTAATTGAGTGCAGTCTAAGAAAATCGGGTGATGCTGAAGGAATTAGATTAGGTAACGAAGCAATAAAGGAGGTAGATGAGTTTTGTTACTTGGGCAGTAAAATAACAAATGATGGTCGCAGTACAGAGGATATAAAATGAAGAATGTCAATGGGTAGAAAAGCGTTCTTGAAAAAGAGACATTTGTGAACATCGAATATTGATTTAAGCCTAAGGAAGTCCTTTCTGAAGGCATTTGTGTGGAGTGTTGCCTTGTATGGGAATGAAACATGGCCGATAAACAGTGCGGACAGGAAGAGGATAGAGGCTTTTAAAATGTGATGCTACAGAAGAATGCTGAAGATTAGGTGGGTGGATCACATAACTAATGAGGGGGCACTGAACAGAATTGGGGAGAAAAGAAATTTCTGGCATACCTTGACTAAAATAAGGGATCGATTGGTAGGACGCATTCTTAGATATCAAGGAATCGTGAATTTAGCATTGGAGGGAAGTGTGTGGGGTAAAAACCGCAGAGGAAGACCAAGAGATGGATACAGTAAGCAGATTCAGACAGTTATAGATTGCCGTTCTTATGTGGAGTTGAAGAGGCTTGCTCAGGATAGGATATTGTGGAGAGCTGCATCAAATCAGTCTCCGGACTGAAGAGCTCAACAACAACAGATGTAGATTCACCGAACTTTATCGTCAGAGGTTGTATTGAAGTGTTTCAGCATGGACTCACACCTGTCTGTTATCGAATAGTGGTTTCATACTTATATTGTATTTTGATTGTGCTAGCATACAATACTTTTATATTTCTTATGTTTTAATGTTTTTGCCTTAGTAACTTGATTAGGTTTGTTTAATACATAGGGATCTGAAGATGGCATAGTAGACTGCCGAAACTGGTAGTGAAACAATAAATATTTTTATTATACATACGGCTGTTGGTATCTCACTTCCTTCATACTATGACACCTGGTACATTGGTACCGCTTGAACTACGGGTGTGTAAATGCAATGATGCTACGTTCTCCATATGCAATGTCTCATCAGTGAATCTCGAGTAATTTCAACAGTAAATCTTGAGTGATCTGGAAAACTGTAAGAGGGTATAGAATTTTTATATCCTATACTGTATTAAGATATAAAAATTCTACACCCTCTTACAGTTTTCCAGATCACTCAAGATCTACTGTTGAAATTACTCGAGATTCACTGATGAGACATTGCATATGGAGAACGTAGCATCATTGCATTTACACACCCGTAGTTCAAGCGGTACCAATGTACCAGGTGTCATAGTATGAAGGAAGTGAGATACCAACAGCCGTATGTATAATAAAAATATTTATTGTTTCACTACCTATACTGTATTACCACCCCCATGAACCACAGACATTGCCGAGGTGGGGTGGCTTGCGTGCCTCAATGATACAGATAGCCGTACCGTAGGTGCAACCACAGCGGAGGGGTATCTGTGGAGAGGCCAGACAAACGTGTGGTTCCTGAAGAGGGGCAGCAGCCTTTTCAGTAGTTACAGGGGCAACAGTCTGGATGATTGACTGAGCTGGCCTTGTAACATCAGCTAATGTGGCTTTGCCACACAGTTACTGCGAACGGCTGAAAGCAAGGGGAAACTACAGCCGTTACTTTTCCCGAGGACATGCAGCTCTACTGTATGAACATATGATGATGGCATCCTCTCGGGTAAAATATTCCGGAGGTAAAATAGTCCCCCATTCGGATCTCCGGGCGGGGACTACTCAGGAGGATGTGATCATCAGGAAAGACAATACTGGCATTCTACGGGTCGGAGCGTGGAATATTAGATCCCTTAATCGAGTAGGAAAATTAGAAAATTTAAAAAGGGAAATGGATAGGTTGAAGTTAGATATGGTGGGGATTAGTGAAGTTCGGTGGCAGGATGAACAGGATTTCTGGTCAGGTGAGTACAGGATTATAAATACAAAATCAGTTGGGGGTATCACAGGAGTAGGACTGATAATGAATAAGAAAATAGGAATGGGGGTAAACTACTATGAGCAGCACAGTGATCGCATTATCATTGTAAAGATAGATACGAAGCCAACACCGACAACAGTAGTACAGGTTTATATGCCAACTAGCTCTGCCGATGATGATGAGATCGAAGAAATATATGAGGAGCTAAAGGAAATTATTCAGACAATTAAGGGAGATGAAAACTTAATTGTTATGGGAGATTGGAATTCGGTAGTAGGAAAAGGAAGATAAGGAAAAATAGTAGGTGAATATGGACTGGGCAGGAGGAATGAAAGAGGAAGTCGCCTGGTAGAATTTTGCACGGAACATGATTTAATCGTAACAAACACGTGGTTTAAGAATCACAAAAGAAGGTTGTATACATGGAAGAGACCAGGAGACACCGGAAGGTATCAGATAGATTTTATAATGGTAAGACATAGATTCCAGAACCAGGTTATAAACTGCAAGACATACCCTGGGGCAGATATAGACTCTGACCATAACTTGTTAGTCATGAACTGTAGGCTGAAACTGAAAAAACTGCAGAAAGGTAGGAAAATAAGGAGGTGGGACTTAGATAAATTGAAGGAAAGTGAAGTTCTGGAGAATTTCAGAGGGAGATTTAGGCAACAATTGACAGAAACAGGGGGAAATAAAACAGTAGAAGAGGAATGGGTAGCATTGAGAGATGAAATAGTGAAGGCAGCAGAGGACAAAATAGGTAGCAAGGCAAGACCTACAAAAAATCCTTGGATATCACAGGAAATACTAAATTTAATTGATGAAAGGAGAAAATATAAAAATGCAGTAAATGAAACAGGCAAAAAGCAGTACAGACGACTAAAAAATGAGATTGACAGGAAGTGCAAAATGGCTAAGCAGGAGTGGCTAGAAGCCAAATGCAAATCTGTAGAAGAATGTGTAAGAAGGGGAAAAGTAGATACTGCCTACAGAAAAATAAAAGAGACATTTGGAGACAAGAAAAGCAACTCCACGAATATCAAGAACTCAGATGGGAAACCAGTTCTCAGCAAAGAAGGGAAAGCTGAAAGGTGGAAAGAGTACATAGAACAGCTCTACAAAGGAAATGAAGTTAGAGACGATGTTGTAGCAAGGGAAGAGGAAGTAGATCAAGATGAAATAGGAGATACTATACTGAGAGATGAATTTGACAGAGCCTTGAAAGACCTAGGTCGGAACAAGGCCCCAGGAGTAGATGACATACCCTCAGAACTACTAAAGTCTCTGGGAGAGCCAGCCACGACAAGACTATTTGAACTGGTGTGTAGGATGTATGAGACAGGCGAAATGCCCTCAGACTTTAAGAAAAATGTAATAATCCCCATTCCAAAGAAATCAGGCACAGACAGGTGTGAAAATTACAGAACCATCAGTTTGATAAGTCATGGTTGCAAAATTTTAACACGAATTATCTATAGGAGAATGGAAAAGCTGGTAGAAGCTGACCTCGGGGAAGATCAGTTTGGATTCAGGAGGAACGTAGGAACCCGGGAGGCAATACTCACTTTACGTCTTATCTTAGAAGATAGATTAAGGAAAGGCAAACCTACATTTTTAGCTTTTGTAGATTTGGAGAAAGCATTTGACAATGTTGACTGGAATACACTCTTTCAAATTCTGAAGGCAGCAGGGGTAAAATACAGGGAAAGGAGAGTTATTTACAACTTGTACAAAGGCCAGACTGCAGTTATTAGAGTGGAAGGGCATGGAAGGAAAGCATCAGTTGGGAAGGGAGTAAGACAGGGTTGTAGCCTTTCTCCGGTGTTATTCAATTTGTACAATGAGCAGGCGGTGAAGGAAAGCAAGGAAAAATTTGGAATAGGGATAAAAGTTCAGGGGGAAGAAATAAAAACATTGCGTTTTGCTGATGACATTGTAATTCTGTCAGAGACAGCAAAGGACCTGGAAGAGCAGTTGAATGGAATGAACAGTGTGTTGAAGAGAGCGTATACAATGAACATTAACAAGAGCAAAACAAAAATAATGGAATGCGGTCTTAGAAAATCAGGTGATGCTGAAGGAATAAGATTAGGTAACGAAACAATGAAGGTGGTAGATGAGTTTTGTTACTTGGGTAGTAAAATAACTTGCGATGGTCGCAGTACAGAGGATATAAAATGCAGAATGGCAATGGGAAGAAAAGCATTTTTGAAAAAGAGAAATTTGCTGACATCGAATATTAGTTTAAGTGTAAGGAAGTCTTTTCTGAAGGCATTTGTGTGGAGTGTTGCCTTGTACGGGAGTGAAACATGGACGATAAGCAGTGTGGACAGGAAGAGAATAGAGGCTTTTGAAATGTGGTGCTACAGAAGAATGCTGAAGATTAGGTGGGTAGATCACATAACTAATGAAGAGGTACTGAACAGAATTGACGAGAAAAGGAATTTTTGGCATACCCTGACTAAAAGAAGGGATCGCTTGGTAGGACACATTCTTAGACATCGGGGAATCGTAAATTTAGCATTGGAGGGAAGTGTGTGGGGTAAAAATCGCAGAGGGAGACCAAGAGACGCGTATAGTAAGCAGATTCAAGTAGATGTGGGTTGCCGTTCTTATGAGGAGATGAAAAGGCTTGCTCAGGATAGAGTAGGGTGGAGAGCTGCATCAAACCGGTCTCCGGACTGACGACCATAACAACAACATACTGTATTAAACTTCTTTATCAAAAAATTTTTTGGCGTTTCTTTGGCGTGTTGGTAGGTACTTGTGCCGCATTTACGGGCCAGTTGCTATCGATGTGGGCTCTAGGCGGCTCCGCCGTGTCCTGGAAGAACAAAGAGCGGGCTGGCGGTTCTAGCAGAGCGCCGCTGCTGAATTCCGTGCGTGAGTCAGCCGCGGCAGCCGGGTCTGGTCTGGAACAAAGGGTGCCGTGGGGGCGAAAAATAACAGCCGCTGACTCACGGCGCAACGCGTGCACTGACTGCTGCACGAGGAGGAGAGTCTCCACCTGCTGCCGAGCCGCTCACTGCAGGCCAGAGGCAGCGCCAATCTCCAGTTAGGCCGCTATTACCACAGTCTAATAAATACAGTCGCGACACTCACTGCTGTGAAAGCTGTTACCGTCGGACACTTGGAGCGACACTAGCGCTCCAAGCGGTCGTAGAGCCGGCTGTCCCTTAACGCCCTATACGACACATTAATAATGCCCGCTTGTAATTACTTTTCTGTGTGATTTGCTAAATATTGTATTTTTTTCTTGCATTCCAAGCTTTAAGTATCTTGACACATGACTGAGTGTAAAAGAAACGTAAACCGAGCAAAAACTCGTTGTGATCGGACACAAACTGCAATTGTGCAATATGTTACGAAATAATTCTTTAGAAATTGCTTGCAGCTTACCTTGCTGGTAGTGATAGATAAACATAGTATTTTGTGCAGTCAAGCCTATAATAGACCTTCTAAGGGACAGTTAAATATCAACAAATGTAAATTTAGTAAAAACTCGTGAATAAACTGACGCTAACTGCATCATATTTATGACGAAATTCTTCAGACATTGCACCTTACTTTGCTGGTAAACACAGTATTTCACACATGAGAAGGATGTAATTGACCTTCCAGGTGTTAAAAGGTGCGAAACAATGTTTTTCCCCCTGCTTTTTACTTATAAGAACACCCACTGGCAATGAAACTTTCGTCTAATATAAATTTCCTACGAGGCTATTTCAATTATATGTTAACATAATACGTCGATTACACGACAGTATAAATGTCATATTATATGAATGATCCTGAGTCATTATCACAGCCTGTCATTATATGGTTCATAGATTAGGGAGGGGCCACAATCGTCTGTAAAATAAGATGGCTCAGTGGTTTCAGATAAATAGATTTATGTGTTAGACTGTGGTTTCCATTAGATAAAATAGATAACATTTAACCTCTCAAACAGTAATAACGGTAACAATGAACACTTCTTTTTCATACATTTCTTATACATTTTCCTCAATAGTTAATTACTTTCTAATGCCCAGACAAAAATGTTTCTAGCTGTGATGCACACAGTCGTAACACTTTTTTCAGGACACAGTTTAATCTCTTCCGCCTTTATATTATCATTTCTTTGCGGTAGTTTCCTCTTCATTCCCAGTTTCGGTGGTTTGTTTGGAACATCGAACAATGTAGGCACAGCATTCCACACCAGCTTCTTCTGTTCATCATTCATGAACTGGTTTGCATCGAAGTGTAGCGAGCAGAACTACACTTTATCACGTAAATACGCTGCAACTTTATCCAAAAGATCTTGTCTGCTATTTATAAGCCATTTCTTGATCCTAAAGAGAAATAATCTTCAATATGTGTCTGTTGCTCAAAAGATAATTGTAAATAAGCATTACCGAAACTTGGTGTCACATACCTCTCAGGCTCTGTAGGAAACCTAAAGAATGATAAATGAGACGTATTCTTGTTGATGTTCCTGTAATTTATTGCACTACACACGCTTTCCTTCGTAAAAACCGTTTCGTACACCAAAACAGACAACAAACACACGTCTCGTATACGATACAGAGCAACATGGCTTTACGTCCGCAAGGAGCGCTGCAGACGCCTAGTATAACAAAAATCAGCGGTAGTGTCGCGACTGTATATGTTAGACTGTGCTATTACACTGTCAGATTATGGGACAAAGAACTGGACAAAGAAAGTAAAGGGTACCGGGAACAGTTTCAGTTATCTATTGCACAAGACAAGAACATTGCACAAACGTCATACATATGTCATTTTGAAGAATTTTTTTTAATGTATACCTAAGGCAGCCAACCGTCCCGGATTCTGCGGGACAGTCCCGCATTCGGACTCGTTGTCCCGCATTGAGATAACTACTGAAAATGTCCCGCAAAATGGCAAAAGCGTCTCGCATTCCAGTAATTTAAAAATTGTTGGTCTAAGGCAGCACTTTCCAAACTGGGTGTCGCGACACCCTGCGGTGTCGCGTAGTAGTATCAAGCAGTGGCGTAACTAGGACTTGGCTTTGGGGGTGGGGGATAGATCTGATTGACGAGCAAAATTTTGGTTAGTTTCCAGACAAACTACCATCTACCACTCCCATTGAAGAAACTAATTCACTCCCATTAAATGAAAGATTAGGTAAAACACCCCAAGTTTTCAATCTTTACCTTTACCAGATTGCTGTTACACGATTTTTTTTATTTTTATTTATTTATTTATTTATTTTTATTTTTTTTGAGAGGGGTGTTCTGGGGGGATTCTATTTCCCTCATCCCCCCATAGTTACGCCACTGGTATCAAGGGTGTCGCGAGACTAACAAATTTAGACTCTAAACAAAACAAACACTTGTCATAAAATAACACAAAATATCCTTCTCTTCATACTGCCCTGAAGACTCGTCTGCAGTTAATCATCCTTCTCTTCATTCAGTGCATCACAGATCACGTATTACAGGAATGATCGGTGCACATTAATTGCGTGCTCTAGGCGGCAGCTCTGCTTCAGCAGCAGTAGACACTCAGGCTTCGTTCAAGCAGCTGCCAGTTGCCAGAATCCAGCAAACTACGCATGCACAGAGCTGCTGCTGCTATTCGATAACAGCTCTTCCCGTGCGTAGTTTGCTGGAAGTGGCAGCTGCTTGAACAGACCTTCACTGTAGTCTGCTTTCCTTCTCAAAAAGCTGCGCCCGAGCGTTTTTTAATGGATTTATTTATCAAAGCCACGTCACCCTCGGCAGCGTTTTTTTTTTTTTTTTTTTTTTTTTACAATTAAATGTCAAACAATGACACAGTGGCTGTAAAAGCTGTCACAGATTGTAAAAGCAGTCACAATTGTCCACTGACTAAAGCGATGTTTAGTATGGAGTATGGCCGGGTGATTAACGGAGAGTAGTATTTTAATTGCAGTGATCGTTGGTTCGTACCCTTGTATGAGTCAATATTTTTTCTCTCAGTTTCCTGTATGTAACAGATTCTGGGACCAGAAATGACATTCATATTCTTACTTGTCACAAATATTTATTCATTTTTTCCGAATATGTCGGGACTTCCGAGGTCGTGGTGAAGCAAGAACCTAACAATAGAACTTAAATAATAATTCATCACTTGTCATAAATACATCCTCTTTATTTCTGAAAATAATGTGATAATATTTAACTGAAAGGTAACAGCTACTGTGCTGTCTAAATCAGAAATCCGGATGCCGTTCTCAATCGATCCAGCAAAACCGTATCTGGCCCTGAAATGTACACACGACAGCGAATAACGGTTTCCGAAATTCAGTTTTCTTGTTTCGGAAGTTTGGGTCGCATGTAGAAGATGCTAGTATTCCTGTCTGAGTTAGGCATTGTTGTCTGCGGTGTTACTCTGTTGTACAGCTCCACAGTTCCTTATGTTTCCTTTTCTTGCGATGAGTAGACGTAATTACTGCAGTCAGGATCAACATTAAACATGTCAATGCGTACGAGGATTTCAGTTTCGTTTACAAACTACATTTAAACGATACTTAATTTCCGTCCCCCCCCCCCCTCTCTCCCCTCCCCCACCCCTCCCCGCTAGAACCATATGAATCCTACCGTATTTATTTATATCACTGAAAGGATGTCGCGCAAAACTGTAAGCTATAAAAGGGTATCGCCATGAGGGAAAGTTTGGAAAGCACTGGTCTAAGGGCACAAGCGGTAACTATTTGTGTACGGCACGCTATGTCATACCGCTTGCAAGTCAACTTCACACTGCATCATCTAAGAATAAATGACAGTCTTCTTACATTAAATACAAAAGAAAAAAAATTATCACATCATTATTTCAAAATGACAGATTCGCTAGCAGTATATGTTCTTTTCGTTTTAAGTTGATACTGCATTTGGTCATAGGATGACTTATTAAAATATAAAGTTTTTGGCGTATTTTCTGTGCCTTCTTAAGTACGTTTCAATAAGTGGCAAACGTGATAATACTATCACAGTTTCTATAAACGTATTTAAAATTTGACATGCAAATACAATATCAGCATTCATCTTAACTTCCTTCAGGAATAAAAAGGTGGTAGAATTCTGAGCATTGCATGTAGTAAGAGAAAAAAACTCTGCACTTCATTGAAACAACTTCTATAATAGAGTAGTTCAAATGGTTTTAAAAAGTAGTTTTTATCAAATTTAATTCGAGGTTATTGCAAAACATAATTCTTTGGTCGGAGTAAGCTAGTTATCAAAATGTGTGGAGCACGATGCTGTAAGAGCTGGAACAAATAGAAGTCGTACAGACAACGGTGATCGGAAAAACGCCGCGGCGGAGTGGCCGAGCGCATTGAGGCGCTATGCTGCGATGTGCGAGGCCGTTCCCCGTCGGTGGTTCGAATCCCTCCTCGAGCATGGATGTTTCTGCTCTCTTTAGTATAAAGTAGTTCATAAGTAGTTTGTAAGTTGACTGATGACCCCGCAGTTAAGTCCCATAAGCTTTACAAACATTTGAACATTTGTTTTGATCGGAGAAACGTAACGGAGAAAGAAAATGTAAAAATTGTTAGACTCTGAAATTCAAAATAGGACATGAGAAAATATTAATGAATTGTAAATAAAGATGGAAAATTAAGAATAAAATGTCACTCGTGTTAGATATGTTACTTTAAAAGTGAGTGAATATGCCTACTCCACTACTTCTTTCCTAGTTTCAGAATAACTGGCATAATGAGTAACGTGATCTTAGTCCTCCTTCACATCCTCGAAATGTCCCGCATTGAGTTTTGAAAAAGTTGGCCGCCTTATGTATACCGGCAAGGCGTAGTTTCGTAATTTGCCGATAATCAGCGCTAGTCGCGAATATGGCGAGTTCAGGGACGGAGTGAGCTTTCTGTATGTTGGAGTTCGACAAAAACAAGTGTGCTACAGCTGTTCAAAGGATGTTTAGAAGCCAACAACAAGGAAGTCAATTTACCACTAGCACAGCAAATTCGTTACGACGGGTTGCTTGTGCCCGGAGAGGCAATACCAGCCCCCACATCATATGAAGTTGTGACGATACTGCTGGCCCTCTCATCTCAATGTTATCGTACGATACCGTCTGCCTGGTCCTCTAATCTCAATGTCATCCTACGATACCGCCTGCGTCGGACCCGGAATCGTGTGGTTCAATAGTGATATATGTTGCGTGTGAAGTTATTTACAGACGAAATAGCGCGCATAGGAATCAGTGTAGGACAGTGTCTTGGCGATACTATGATTAAAACAAGTGATAGATTTCATTAATTAAGAGATTTGTATAAGACGTTTCCAGACAGTTCCATAAACAATACTTTTGTCATTGTTCATTATTTCAATAAATAGACAGACGAAAGGTAAAAACTTTTGTATCTACATAAAGACTTTAAAATAAATAGCATTGTATATATGTTAGGCTCATAAACAAGTTGTGTTGACCAGCTAATTGTGTTAATTTATGTAATAGTCGAGATTTGAATTTTGTTATTCTTTGTATATATTGACTGACGTAAGGTTTGGAGTATATTTTCAGATTTGCGAATATATTTGATAGTTCAGTATATGTTAGGAACCTGTATGATGTACTCATTAACAAATTAATTGACACTTAACGTCGCACTTTGTTGTCAAACAGCAAGATCGGATATTTCAATTCAAAAAGAAATGTGTCATTTTAAAATATTGTATGTATAGTTTTCATTTTATATTGTGATTATTTTTGTGTACATGAAATGTTTTACTGTTGTGTTTGGTAATTGTAAATTACTATATTCAATTGTTATGAACAATGGATAATGTAATGCCATTATTATCGATGTTATATATATTTGCCTCACCGCCTTGCGTGGGGGAGTTCGAGTTTTGGCGATCTTTATGTGCTCTGGAATCTGTGACAGTCTTGGTCTTAAAATGGAAGTACTACCAGCGAAGTTCTGATGCTTTGTATATGTTTTGAAGTTGTAATCTTTTGGTGGAGAAGTTGTTTGATTGCAAATTAAAGAAGAAGTGAAAAATTGTATCTACGAGTATTTATTTCTACCACGACGCCACAGGTGAATAATTTTGCTGCGAGCAGAACCCCCATACATCGTAATGTTGAAAAGCTGAGTATCGGTAGAATGAAATGTAATTACTTAAGAACTATACAAATATTTCAAAGTACAGGATACTTCGTCAATGCGAAAACACGATACCACAAACCAGTTCCACAGATCAGTGAGTGACGGGACGTATTAGGGAATCTTCGGGCAACACAGAGATGGTGACGAAGAGCAGGACAGATTATAAGTAAAGGATGACGTGTAAATCGCCAGACTGTGTAATAGATTGCATATTAATTATTTGGGATAATTATTGACTCTTGATGGGCTAGTGAATAAGTGGACAAATTTCGTTTAATAAATGCTAAACGACATCAAGGAATTGTGAATTTAGCGTTGGAGGGAAGTGTGTGGGGTAAAAACCGTAGAGGTAGACAAAGAGATGGATACAGTAAGCAGATTCAGACATGTTGGTTGCCGTATTATGTGGAGTTGAAGAGGCTTGCTCAGGATAGGGTGTTGTGGAGAGCTGCATCAAACCAGTCTCCGGACTGAAGACCACAACAACAACAAATGCTAAACAAGTGCTAGAGTTATTAAAATGTGTAACTGTGCCTGACGTAAATATTATGCCAGTCTGAATGATTAGAAAAGACCTTGGATGATAATTATTAAAAAAAAAGAGAAAGAACGTCTTTTCAGAACGTTCGACATGTGTAAATAGGAAAGTGAATAGAGCGAATATCGGTAGGACATGATGAGAGACATTTACAAAGGCAATTCATTAATTAATTAAATATATATAAGCGAATAAATCAGTTAATAGCAAAATACAAATAGTATGAGATTTTATGTAATTACGTAAATTCCCGTAAATTATTTCATATGGACGTTCTGTCCTCGTTCATCCTTGTAAATAGACTTGACGCAAAAGTTAGCAACGTTAGAAATAACTTTTCTAATTGATTAATTAAATAAATGATATTCTTACTGTCAGTTCATGTCATTTTACGTTTTTGTCAATTCTATTGATTCTGTTGTATATAATATCTTAGCAATGTGCATTGTAACATTTGATGTATTACGATTATTTGAGTTTGTAACTTTTAATTTATTTTACATCCTATGATTATTGTAAACAATGACTCTAATACGGCAATTGTCTCTCCAACTATATATACAGGTGCCGTAGAGAACCAGAGACAGTACAATTTTCATTGGTGCAGTACAGTACTTGTGAGTTCAGTGCAGTTTAGTTCATTTCTGCTGAGTTTCTTTGGAATGTGTTTGAAAGTTACGTGTAATGGTGTATGTGAAAATGCTATCTGCGAGGAATTAAAGTTCAGCAAACTTATTACTGATTATTGATTTGAAAGCAACACTCCAGGTGATCGTAAGCTGTGAGCAGATTATACTCCATCCGGAGATCACGCTTTAAAAGTGAGTAAATTCTATTAGTTTAAATCTATCTAAGCCTCAGACTTCGAATATTTCGGTGTTCTGAAATACTGTTGTAGTAATAAGCATTGGTATTAAATCATATTACACCGGCAAAGAGAAGCGGTCGTCGCAGTGTGAGTAAAGTGAATGTGGAACACATACGAGAGATATCCATGACTCCAAAGAAACCGGTGCGTCGTGCACCCCTTGAACTCGAAATTGCTCCACTGACAGTGTGGAAAGTCCTGTGACAAAGGCTGTCTATGAAACCGTTCAAATTGGAGCTAGTGCAGAAGGTCAATGTCGACGACGAAGACAAGCGTTTTGAGTTATGTTCGCAGTTGCAACAGTTGAATCAGGATGGGGATGGCATTGTTGATCGCTTAATTTTTAGCGACGAAGCCACTTTTCACACTGATCGTAAAGTGAAAAAGCATGATTGCCGAATCTGGTGTACAAAGCATCCGACGAATGCATTGAATTCCAGCGTGATTCCCAAAAGGTAAATGTTTTTTGTGCCTTGTGAAGTCGAAAACCTTACGGTTCATTCTTCTTCCCCGAGAGCACTGCCACCGGGTACAAGATATTCGACTGGGACATGTTGCAGCAATGGCTGATGCCTCTAATACAATCTGACTCTCCGTTCAACTTTCAGCAGGAGGGGGCTACACCCATTTTCATCGTGATGTTCGTGGGTACCTGATAGAGTTGTGGCGATTCGTGAATGAGTCGTTCATTTGAACGGATACAAATAAAGAATCGAAAGAATCGAATCGTGATCCGGACGAATCGTCATTCATAAGAATCGTCAGTCTCGTGACGATTCGAAGGCGACTGCCGAATCTTGCCGAATCGTGCCGAATGATTCCGAATGCCGGAGATACGTCAAAAAGGAGGACGAAACGTCGTTCAAAAGAATCGCCTGTCTCGTGACGATTCCAAGATCCAACGATTCATGATTCGAAAGCAAGTGGCGAAACGTGCTGAATAATTACAAAAGCCAGAAAGCGTGTGAACAAAGGAAGCACAGAACGAAGATCGTGAGCTGTTAATTATTATAGCCTATTCAAGAATTACAGATGACAGAAACAAAACGCAGTGAAATACACAGCTGCAAATATATACGAATATATGTCTTTTATACAGTTTATATATTATATATTTACGCATATATTATCTATTTACACATTTATATTTCGCGTATCCCGGAAATGACTGTAACGATTTCGATTATCTATTGTGTTAAGAGAGGTTTAAGCTTTTAGAGTTCATCTACATCTAATTTTACAAAAATAGGCATTTTATATAAAACGCGATTTTAAATGCTTTTAAAGCCTTCTCAAAAATCTTTTTTATCATTTGGTGTTTACGTTATCAGCTTTCCTCAAAGAAACCGATTTTACAAAAAAGAAAAATTTTAATAAACGCGAATTTCTTGTATCTCGAAAGAAATTTAATATTTAGAGACGGATTTTTATTTTTAATGTTTATTAATATAGATATGTTTCCTTAAACTAATTGATTTTACATAGTAAGTATTTTATAATGATTAGATATGTGTTAATTACCATAGATTTAACTAAATTTATATTTAAATGGCCGAAGTATTCAAACAGAACGAAAAAAAAATTTATAAGGTTACAGCAGGATTCTAAATAAGTGACCTACGTTCACTAAACCTACAGCGCTACTAAATGAGCTATGATGACAGCAGAAATAGCTGGTAGTGTTAATATGTATTTATAACCGCTCGCTAAACTTCAAAGACTATTTTCTCGAGAATTTTTGAGAGCTGAATCGAATGGCTTTGCCTCATTATTATTTTAAATCTGAACTTTACGCACCATAAATAATTAAAAATCCTATACCCCTTATTGTCACATTTTTGGCATTCTGTAAGATTCGTGGTGTCGCAGACCAGAAAGAATCGTGAACGAATCGTAGGAACAGATGCAAAAGGTTAAGATTCCAACATCCATGACACAGACATGTATTGCCATGTATGGGCAAGATGAAGAAGTAAGAATCGTGCCAATGCAGACTAAAGAATCGCGAAAGAATCGTGAAGGAATCGTAGGAATCGATTCACACTGTGGGATTGAATCGCAAGAATCGATACCTAAAAAAAAAAAAAAAAAATCGTGTTGCCCAACTCTAGTATCTGAATACGGAGCTGCCGCATTGGTGGATCGGCTGTGCTACAGAAAGGGACAGCTGTTTCCCGATCACCAGATCTTACTCCGTGTGACTTTTTGCTGTGGGGACACATTACAGATCTTGTGTATGTACCGCCTCTTCCATGTGATGTAGCAGAGCTCTGGGAGAGAGTGCGGAAAGCGACTGCCACAGAAGACGATGCCATGCTGGAACGGGTATGGCGAGAATCCCATTACTGTATTGACGTCTCAAAACTTTCAGTGGTTCTCTTCAAAATGCAATATGTATGGCATCTGTACACTGTTTATTCTTGTGCAATAAATAATTGAAAGTGTTCCCGGAGTTAATGAACACCCTGTATTGCAGGCCTGCTCGGCGATCTGCTCGAGCGAGCTGGCTCGCGCTCGCGCCACAGCAGTGAGCTGTCTGCCAGCTCGCGGTGGATGACGGTGACGAAAAAGAGTTGTGAGGGGCAGCGAGGGAGGCAAGAGTCCCAATAAAGTAACTTCGCAACGGAGAATTGTCGGTCAAACCACTTCTACGGCCACTGATATGTTATACGAAGATGTAACGCTTGTCGCTGGTTGAATAATCTATTCTGTGGCAAATTGATTGTATAAAACTGATGTATGAAAGAGGAAGAGATTTCTGATGGATGAAAGTAAAATTCTACATGTTTCTTATTTTTGTCGTTTTTTGTTGTGTATTACAAATGAAACAGTCGTAAACAGATAATACACTCAATTCAATGTTAATAGCTGCAGCATGAAAACAGGAAAAAAAAACGTTAATTGCCCGAACGTCATTAACTTTTGGCCCCATATATATTATTAAAATAATGCTCATGTTTATACGATCTTTCGATGTGTAAATTCGAAACGCGATTTTCCATAATCAAATTTGACCTTGATTTTTTAAAAACTACTGTCTAGCAAAAAGCCGAAACACTTGTCCTTTTATATGCAAAATGGTACGCCTATGCAAAATTCGATAGAAATCGGTGACTCAAATGTTCTTTAATCTTTGAGCCGGCTGCGGTGGCTGAGGGGACTGAGGCGCTTCAGTCACGGTCTGCACGGCCACTACGGTCGGGGTTCGAATCCCCCATCGGGCATGGATATTTGTGCCGTCCTTAGTATAAGGTAGTTGATAAGTAGTTGGTAAGTTTAGGGACTGATGACCCCGTAGTTAAGTCCAATAAGCTTAACAAACATTTGAACATTTTTTAATCTTTGAACCTCTGCTTTCCGCTCTTCATCTTGCAAGTGCCCATAATCTTACGCATATAAGAAACATACGCTTCTTGCTCTGAGGTGTTGTACATTGACGTCGATGTGTCTGCTTTTCCCTTTGAATATATCGCACTAAATTTCTTCGACGTGAAAAGAGGTGCTCTGTACGTTATGTAGTTCGTGGTGGGCACACGCGCTCGCACCTAAAGCTTAGCCGGAACGACGTTCTCAGCCGTGTGAAGACATCGCCTGTTTACACGTATCCTGCGCTGCGGTAGCCTACGTCACGAGGTCGGAGCATTGAGCCCCATTCAGCCGAGAAAAAAAAATGTTCAAATGTTTGTATAGTCTATGGGACTTAACTACGGGGTCATCAGTCCCTAAACTTACAAAATACTTATGAACTACTTACGAACTAGGACGGCACAAATATCCATGCCCGAGGGGGGATTCGAACCCCCGACCGTAGTGGCCGTGCAGACCGTGACTGGAGCGCCTTAGTCTCCTCGGCCACCGCGGCCGGCCATTCAGCCGCGAGCGCTCACGGCCCAGGCAGCTAGCGCTCGTGCTCGTCTAGCCCCTCCTGGCCAGGCCTGCTGTATTGGATATATCGTAATGGGCACTGTTTTCAAGTCCTCCAATGTTTCATAAAATCTAAGGCCTCGGCTTAGATTAGATCAAATGTTCAAATGTTTGTAAAGCTTATGGGATTTAACTACGGGGTCATCAGTCCCTAAACTTACAAACTACTTATGAACTACTTACGAACTAGGACGGCACAAATATCCATGCCCGAGGGGGGATTCGAACCCCCGACCGTAGTGACCGTGCAGACCGTGACTGAAGCGCCTCAGTCCCCTCGGCCACCGCGGCCGGCGCTTAGATTAGAATTTCTTTCTCCCTAATACTCTTCAGCACCTTCTCATTAGTTACACGATGTACTAATCTATCTGCAGCATTCGTCTGTAGCACCACATTTCAGATGCTTATATCATCCTTCTGTCTGAACTCCTTATTGTCCACGTTTCACTCCCATACAGTGTACTACACTCCAGACAAAAGCTTTCAGAAAAGGGCGTACCAGCATTTACATTAATTCTGGATATCAACAAATTTCGCTTCTTCAGAAATGCATTTCTACCCATAGCCATCATGCATTTTATATCTTCTTTACTTCTACCATCAGAAGTTAGATTGCTACACAAATATCAAAACTCATCTACTATTTTCATTGCCTCGGTACCTGGTCCAGTTCCTTCAGCAGCGCCTGATTTTATTAGACTACATTCCATTACACTTCATTTGCACTTGTTAATGTCATCTACTGCCCTTCTTTCAGGAAACGGCCTATTGTTCAATTACTCTATCAGGCCCTTTGATGTCTCTAGTTCTTATTTACGTAAAGTCTGTTCCAAAATTATATGTATATACCCCAGGTTTCGTTCGCGTTGATGTCCTTGTGTACGTGTCAATGACCATCGAAAGTACAATTACTTCGCAACTATTATCATCAATGTTAAAGCAAAGTTTCCAATTTTTCGGTTTAAATATAAGCCGTGCGTAGAATGACTGTTAATACTGTCCTTATTTATCGAGATGAAAATGAAGATATTATTAAATTCGAAAAGATTGTTACATCGTGACTAAGCCGCAGACTGAAGAAGTTATACGTTAAAGAACGTGTAAATTATGCAGGATGCAAATATCAAAGAAATCGGTTCGGCGGTTTGAAGAGACTGGCGTCTTGTGTAAGGATGGTATTCAATATGTAGCATCGTATTACGTACTACGTGGCAACCGTTAAAAGTACTTTAATAAATCTAATAAATTCGAAAGTCAAAGGTTAAATACTTTTTCCAAGGAGTCTTCAAGCGTTTCAGAAACTATAAGATTCTTGTTTAATTTTATTTTTATTCACTGTAGTCATCTTGTAAGAATTTATGTTTGCACTGTTTCTCTATGCATGGTATTTATGTTTCCTATTTCAGTACCAGTACTGTTAATTTACTGATTTCATTCATATATTTATTTACACTGTAACTACTCCATCAAAAAAGTTAATTTACTTTTACGTTTGTAACATGTCTTCTGTTTTACTGGCAACACAAGTTCTTTGATTGAACTTCAGTAAATGTCTGATGATGGCCTAATAAGCCGAAAATCGATTCACAAAATAAACAAAACCGTAGAACAAACACAAAATTGTGTATTTTAATCTTCATATAAGAGAAACGTTGATGCTCAACTGTTCCATATTTAGAGTTATAGCTATACTTAAAATCAACAAATATGTTGAATTCCACACTTTCTAAAGTAGCCTATATTCTTCTTCAGCGTTCAAACTATATCCATACCCTTTTTTATCAAAAACGGTTAAACAGTTTAGTCGTGAAAGCGTAACAGACAGAGCTTCTTTCGCATCTATAATATTAACTAGCTGAAAACCCGGCGCTGCCCGGGTATTTATTTATTTATTCCTACCATTTTTCAGGTATATCTTCATTTGTATAAGGGTTGTATATGTGTAAAATCTCTTGGGAGTACAATCAGTAGTAAAGAAGTAATAGATTAAAACTTGGTGCATGATGGGGTGGTTTTCCATGAAAGTTAATTTTTATGTGGTCATATCTCATTAACTAAGTGTTGCACTGTGATAGAAATCTGAAGGTGCATTCAGCTATATGTGTGTATACTGTCTGTAAAATTTCCTGCGGCTTCAATTAGTACTGTAGAAATTATAAAATGTAACTTCATACCGAATGCCGTAGTTTTAGTCCATGAACAGCGGAACGCTACTGTTTACGTGCTCATATCTCATGAACTACGTGTCGTACTGTGATACAATTCAGAAGGTACATTCAACTACCTGTGTGTATATTGTCTGTAAAATTTCCTTTGGCTGCAATGTGTAGTGTTCAAATTATAAATTGTAACGTCATACGAGAGCCGCAGTTTTACTCCATAAACAGCGGAAACGTAATAAGCGAGAAACTTTTTTCCTTTCATCATTTTACTATGGTTGCCAGCGAGAAAAAGTTTGATAAAGTTTTGAAATTATGTTTATAGTTTGTTGCAGGCCGCTAAGTACTGTCATTCTCATACAGTGTATTTCGAAAGTCTCGCCGCATTATATGGCATTTTTTGCGATTTCTATTGGTTATGACGTAATATCTTTAAACCATGTGCCGTATGTGAATCTTAACAATGCAGCAATTGTTACCTCACGGCAAGGAATGTGTGTACCAAATTTGGTTGAAATCGGTGCAATGATTTAGGAGAAAATGAGCAGCATTGTCACAAAATGCAGCAGTTTTTAGCTCTTCTCATTGTTTATGACGTCATATCTCGTGAACTATATATCGTATGTAATTCTTACACTTTCGGCGACCGTCCTCGTGGATTGAACCTTACGTATGCAAAATTTCATACAGATTGGAACAAAACTGTAGATTTGTATGTAACACGTACAAACATACGGACACTGTGCTTTATATAGTAGACATGATTCTGTGTGGCTGTTACAAATGAAAATGATAAAATGAACTTAGCGATACCATACTGCGACACAAAATGACGAAACTGATACTCGTCGAAGAGAACTTCCGCGCGTTAAAACGTGTGCGAAGAAGCGGCATCTAGGTTGCGGGAGAAACAATACTGGGAAGGCTGCTAGGAAATGGATTCCGATTACGCACGGCAGAGGAAGCGACTGCGACTGCTGGTGGTTGCGCAACGTTGCACTCCTTCGCACGGCACGCGGCCTGGATGCATGCGGCAGTCGGCGCTTGCATCAGCCGCGCCGTGGCCAGCCTCCGCGGAGGTCTGTTGGCATCTGCAGCAATAGTCTAATATATACAGTCGCGACACTCACTGCTGTGAAAGTTGTTACCAACTGACAGTTGCAACGACACTAGCGCTCCTAGCGGTGGGTAAGCCGCCGAAAGAGTGATGTTTGCTTATAATTATTTGTGTACGTAATTAACGAAATAGTTAATATAATTTTTGTGTTACAAGCATTAGTAATATATCAAGAGACATACTTAATATGGAAATTAATGTAAAAACAGTCGAACTTAACTGAAGCTGAAACCATGAAAGGACAGACTAACTGCTACTGCTTGAAGCTGGGTTTGCAAAGGGATGATTTGGGAATGGAATTCGTCTCTTAAAATCAGCATGAAGCCTCCATGTCCTGGAACCCCTGCCACTGGGGAAAGGTCGAAACGGACTGAGAAGAAGTGTGGCACGCTAAAACGAGTGTGAAGGTGTAGTTTCTTTTTTTTCAGAAGGCAGACAATTAGTGGGGAGTAGGTTTGCAAGAGAAGCTGTAGTTCCATTCTACTGGACCGGCTGCCCGAATGTTCCACTGAAGAATAATCGTAGTAAGATGAGAACTGGAAAGAGGTTAAATGAACAGTCACCCCTCTGACTGCGGAGGACCACATTGCGAATGCTCGCAGTAAGTTAGATCTACGAGTGGAGGATCTTGGTTCATTAATTCGACAGTGGCTTCAAAGACAGCCTGAGGCCAGCCACCTAATCAACCACTGGCAGTGCGCCCTGGTGACACAGAGACCATCCGGGGGGAGGGCATCACTAGATGACGTTGTGGAAGAGGAATGCTGGGGAGGGAGGGGGGAGGGGCAGATTTCTTCCCCTGCCCAACTTCTTTGAGCCGTGGCGGCTATCAGTTGAAGGTCTGGATGGTTGTGAACTAGATTGGAGCAAGAAGTCTTCACGGGTATAATCTTTCTTGGATTTCCGTGTCTCTGTCTGTGAGGCAACAAATTTCACAGGTGTAAGTGGAGGTTTGGTAGGACGGTGCGTGCTCTTGGCAGCAGATGACGATGATGCCATCATGTGACTGAGCGTTGTTAACACAGCAGCACTAAACTGTAGGTCGCATGTCTGAGTAGACATGTCTCGCAGTTGCCGTGGAAGAGCAACAAATGAGCTGAAAGTCTCAGATGCTAACGTAGTCTGTTTATGACTGGCATACATTTTCCTTGCGACCTGTGTCGGTACCTTTTCTTTCTCCCGTAATTCGTGAATCGCTTGCTCGTCACGATAGATGGTAGAGTCCCGACAGGAGGTGGCGTGGTTACCATGCTGTTTAGGCAGCGAGGGGAAGAAGGTGGACAATCACCCTTATGGTCATCCCTGCCGCATTGACGAATTTAGCTGTATTTTTACATGACTGTCTGGAAGGGTTGTAATGCTGACACTGGTAGCAATGGGTGGGATTGGGAATATAAGGTCGGACGTTGAGGACCTCATAAGCAGCTTTTATCTTGGGCGGCAGAGTCGCTGGATCAAATGTCTTGACCCTATGCACTGATGTGAAGCCCTAATCGGAGAGGTAATCCTGGATTTCCTCCTCGTCAAACCATCAAAAAGATTACTGTATACAACCCCACGAGAGTGGTGGAGAGAACGGTGGTCCTCCACTGGCACTGGGTAACCCTGGAGAAGGGTGGCCTTTAATAACCCCTGACCCTGAAAGGCACTGTGTTTCAATCAATAAGGTAAGACTGTGCAGACTTTTGCAGGACTTCACACGGCCTGTGATCGCATCAACGCCTTTTTTGGATGACGAATGGATTGACCATAGAAAAACTTTGACTGTCTTCGGTATGTATTACCACACAAAGTATCGAGGTGCAGCCGGGAGAGAAGTCGAATTTTGGGAATCCTGAGACTCTTTCATGTCCTTATACTTTCTTTTTGGGGATCCCATTGCAAAGAAATCCCCCATGATTGACAGCATCTCCGATGGCGCGCTTCTTCCTGCTGGGGGCCCCCATCAAAGGGAGCACACCCGCCTTAGGTGATTGTCCGCACCTCAGGTCACACCTCCTGCACTCCGGAAGTAGGGACCAATCGGCACATCGAGAAGGCTGCAGCTCAGGCAATCACGCCTCTCTGGGCCAGGCCATCTCCAGGGGATACACAGGAACCCTACATGTCAACCCGAGGCTGGGACTTATGCTTTACCACAGTCACCTTTAAGTGTGAAAGAGAAGACGATCCTTAAACGCCGAAGCGGAGGAAAAAACAGACAAGATAAGGAAGAAGAGAGGAAAGAGTGTGAAGGAAAGATAAGATCCAAATCTACAACACATCTCCGGTTTCCTGGAGCAGGCGCAAGACTCCGTCCCCAAGAGACGGGGAGAGGATAGTGGGAGAGTAGTCTTGCAGCACGGAAAGGAAGGAGTGCTGTAATGGCTGTGGCCCCGTGGTAGCCAGGCACGTACTAAAAGAATGGTGAGGCCCCTGGGGGTGTGTGTTCAGAGTGTCGGTGGCATATATGTGGTGGGCCGCGGTGAAGTAGCCGATTGGTCTAAAGCGTCTCGCTGCGGAGCGCGCGGTTGGTCGCCGTGGAGGCTCGAGTCCTCCCTGGGGCATGGGGGTGTGTGTTGTCCTTAGGTTAGTTTACCTAGGTTTAAGTAGTTTGTAAGCTACGGACTGATGGTCACGCAGTTTGGTCCGATAGATTTACAAACATTGAACATTTGAACATATGTGGTGGAAGAGGGAGGTGATAACTGCGATGGTTAATACAGTTACTGATGTTCATCATGAAAGTATTTTGACACTTGAAAGGTTTTATCAGTTGCTAGGACGTTGTTTAGTTATTTACAGTCCCCTAGCAACACCAGCTGTCACCATCTAACCGTGCAAAATTTCCACACTTCGTCCGAAGTGTCCCGCATCACAATATAAATCAGAAAGTATAGGAATAACTCCTTTAAATAGTTAACAAAAAATAAATTAGATTCTTGTACGAGTGGGGCAAGGAACTAGTCTGTAGCCGTTACTAAAATTTTATCAGAGTCAAACACAGGAACAACTGCTGACTGATGAACACGCAGTCTAGTCCCATCTAAACAACAACAACAACAACTGTTTGCTGTCGCTAACTTGTACTGAAAAAATTAATATTCCACCGCCTGCTAAACACTGTTTTTCCATATTCACACTCGATACCAATATAATATCAAATTCGAAGCTAACCAGTAATCAATTCAATCAGAATTTAAATTGTTTTCTGAAATAACTAGAAGTTCTTCACAAAAATCCTATTACTCTTGCTATAATATATTCTTGATTATAAATAACTCTTCATAAATGCAAGATATTTTTCAATATTATCAAATATTTTTTCTTCTCCATGCTAATACAAAGTCAGTTTAGCAAGAGACCTGAACCTGTACAACCAGCTTGGACGGAATCTCAATCAACAATAAGAAAAAATTTAATGTTCTTTTCTTTTCTTCTTTGAAACGATTGACGCGCACCAGCATTCGTAGTCCCGTAGCCGTCGGTTAAATTCTGCTAGCGGTGACATACTTCAAGGTAGTCTGCGGCGGCGACGACGCTGCACTTGTTGATTGCGGCGCCTCGATCGTACATGTAACATACAGAAAGTAAAACATTTTAAGAATCATATTATAAAATAACAATATTTACTTGAACATCAAATATGTATACATTTTAAATAAAAAGTTTCGTTTTTCCTATTTACAACTTCAAAACAGTGCTGGCATAGGAAAATGTAGTACGACTATCTTGTCCCACTACACATACAGTGACAGAAAACAGAAAGAAATGAAAGCTGGGGCAAGGGAGGGGGGAGGGGAAAGTGGTGGTTATGTACAGAATTTGTCTATTATGTAAGTGGTCTTTTGCAAAGTGATATGTATTAATTCAGTGCACTTTTTACTTGGGAGGCATAGGTTCATTTTCCTGTTGTTAATTTCTGGTTGCAGCTATTGCTAGTTTTAGATTTTCCTAATCGGTTTCTATAATTGACAGACAGCACTTACGTGTTATTGGAAAGTCTGCAAATGTGGAATGTGAGCCATTACTTTTCATTTTGTCCTTAAATGTTTTGAGTATGTCGTTCGGAAAATTCGAAATGTTTCCTACCAAAATCGGATTTCATAAACCAGTTTCATAATTCCGATTTTGGTTGGTCATGTAAACATTCCAAAATAGATTCAGAAAACTCTCTTCCAAATCGCGGTTTTCTATTTCCACAATCCGTTTTTCCTTTGTCGTAAACGCAACGGTTTTGAAAAGTGCTAGTTGTCAGTTTCCACTCTGGTAGTTACGAAATGTCGACTAAATTAGACATAGTGACTTTTCTGTAAAGAAGAAAAAATGTAAACTTTAGACTGGGCATGAATACAAGTTTAAGTAAAGAGAAACAGCGATTATGCTATCAGCTGTTTTCCAGGAACCATATTTGACTGTGCTATCAAATCCAAGTCAAGCTTTAATATGTAACAATACAGTGATAAACTTCGTTGTAATACTGTTCTTCTTTTGTAAAAAAAATTAAAAGATATCAGAAATGATTTCCGTTTACACTTCCGTTAGTTAAATCATTACAGCTGCATCTATGAGTGTGTATTATCGCACATAAAACAAAACACAGTTAAAATAATATCTTTCTTAAAATTATTTGGCTGAAATTTCGTATCAGCGCACACTCCTTTGAGAAGAACGAAAATTTCATTCCGCGAACTTCCTTATTGCCACTTACAATCAGTCAGTCTTCTGGTCTTCCACATACAGCTTCTAATTCATCTCCTTATTTTTTGCGGTAGCGAGGTGTTCAGCCTATGTCTGATATATCAGAATACCGTCTAATTTATTGTATACAAATCAGTTGTGTAGAAAAGATTTTTTTTTTTTTTTTTTTTTTTTTTTTTTTTTTTTTTTTTTTTATTCCTCGTAAATGTGAGGTCTGAGATTAGCGATGTCTGACATATCTGCTCTTCATATGTATTCAGGGCGGTACTCCTAGGAACGTAAGAGGTCGTAGAGCCCGTACTAAAACGTCACAGAGATGCTCGCAGAATTTAAACGAGCGTCCATAGAATAAAGGTACGTTATTCTCGCAAAACCCTATTGGAGGAAATTCAAGTCATTTGAGGTACATCGCGTGTTTGGTCGACTACTACAACGTATATCTCGCTTAGGAATGAAGAAAATGAGATAAGAGGGCTTAGGGCAATTTCAGCTCTCGGAATCTGAGTCACAAGACCGGGAGGGTGGGGGATGGGGAGAGGTAGGGACGGCAAAAAGCAGAGTTTCTGGCTCTGTGCAGCTAACAGTGGCAGGTTTTCTCATGTGCGGCACTTAGAAGCAAAGGGGTGTGAGAGACATAATTGAAGAAATGAAGTTGGTGCATGCAAATGGAAGAGGAGATCCCATTTTATTTAGTGGCACTGGTATGTCAGTAGATTCACTGACAGGTGCTGCTACCTGACGAGTTTTCGAAAAACTACTTCATCACTCCACCCATATGTTTAAAGGAAGGCGCATACAAGTCTCTTACACCCCTATGTCTCCAGGTTGTTTGCCGACATTCGCAAGTAAGTTATATTACAGCAATTTTTAGGGGTCCGTCTTTCAGTGATTTTCTAGCGGTTATTGGAGAAGAGTTTTGAGGAACATTTTTATGAAATGATTAAACGAGAGATCAGTGACTATTTACACGACGAAGACTCAGGTAATTAGTTACTACATTAAAGAGAAACCTTTATTTGTGTACAGCACAGATATAACCTACAATCCTTCGATTACTTTGTGCTTTATTTGTTTACTTTAGTACAAGACGACATATTTGTGTTAACAATGATTGGAGATTTCCATATAAGATATCCTGATAGATTCATTAAGCCGTTCAATTCAGAATTTGTATTTCAAACCCTCTTGATATGGAGGAGAAGCAAAATTACGTTCCAAAACAAGACACTGACACCGACGACTCTAAAGACGAGATTCAAGAAAACAAAGAAAATATAAGGACCAGAAGGACACTTGCAAACAGAAGAAAGCAAAAGTTTTGCGTGATACTGGTAAAGCGTACCTGAAAAATCAGTTCAGTCCTACGATCATAAGCGCCGATATTAGTGCTCTGAGATTTCAGAATCTCAGAGAAAGAAAGTTTTTGAGGAGTTCTGGGGCGTAGAACCGTGGGAGCTACAAACCGATTTTATAAATGGATGCATGAAGTTATATGCACCAAAAAAACCGTCAAAATACCCTAAACCCCAAGCAAACGAGTATGTTATGATGGAAGGAAGAAGAGCATGCAAATTACTCTTTTTAAAAACGCTTGACATTCTCAGAAGGGATATGACAATGTCCTGAAGCGGAAGCAGAATACAGGTACGGCTGTTTCCCCTCGTGACAAAAGAGGTAAGCACACTCCAAAATATCAAATGCCCGAAGAATTAGTACAAAACGTGAAGAAGGACATAGAAAAGAGCCACTATTCCAGGGTCCAAAATCCACAGAAGTACCTGGAAAGGTCGTAAATATAAGAAAAATGTACAACTTATATGTTGACCGTTGCAAGAATGAGGAGGTAAGTTCAGTGAAAGAGTCATTTTACAGGCATATCTTTGTTACCTATTATAATCTAAGCTTCAAAGTACCACGAACAGATACATGCAACAAATGTGATAGTTTGGACATTAAATTGGGAGAGAATGAAGAAATGATTAAAACGATTAAGATTGAAGTAGCGCTAGTTGATTGCAGCTGAAAATGCAAGAACAACTAAGAGCACAGCTTAGGAAAAAGCAGTGGAAAACCCCGATGTTCTTGCTATGTTTTGATCTCCAGAAGACACTGCCTTCTCCAGTGTTAACCTGTAACAAAGTTTGTTACTAAATGCAACAATGGACATACAACTTAGCAATATATAACCTTGAACAAAACCACGCAACTATGATGATGTGGAATAAAACAGACACAGGAAGGGGACCACAAGATACTGCATCCTGTTTATTCAAGTACATTTTACAGCTACCTCAAAAAAGTTAGGCACATGTTCCGGACAAAATAAAAATCAGTTTATTGCCAGATCTGGGATGTACATTTTAAATAACACACATATTGAGACTTTTAGTTGTAGGCAATTCCTTTATGGAATTCGATGAAGACTTTCGACCATTGAGAGATGTAAGAAAACAATCCAATACGTCTTTGTGCCTGATGATTGGATAAAAGCTGTTACATTTACTCACCTTAAATTCCGGGATGTACGAATGAATAAAGAAGATTTTCTGTCTGAGGAAAGAATGAATGACACTCTTAAAGACTCTGTAGCAGGGATCAGCACGTTTCAATGGCCCAGGTTCAGAAGAGCGATCCATGTACTGTGCTGTAGAAGTATTCTGTCGATGACACCGAAGAATTCAAATCTTATGACGTCCATCCAACTTATTTACCTTCTCTGTACGATTCACCAGTTAAAACTGACACTAAGCAATACAAAGAGCTTCAGTCACTACTAGAATCTGTGGCACCTATTCATCACAGTTTTCGCAAGAACCTCGAACATGGGAGAAGAGATAGGTAGACGAAGAAGAAGCCATCCAAACAGCAGAGAATCAAAACAGTGTCCATATGTCAGAATTGGAACATGAATCTGTGTGGGAATCGGAATAAAAACCTTTTTGTTCGCACTTAATGGATCTATTTTCATATAATGAAAGCATGTTGGTTGCATCATTTACATTAAAATAAAACTTGTTCATTATGTGTTATCCTCACGGCAATATCAACAATATGGAATAAATCACTGGTTGCAAAAGGGTGTAAGTAATTAATTTGGAAGAAAAGGGGAGTAAGTCCAAAGACAATTATTGTGGCGTAACAATATCTTATTAGTCTGTGATATTTATTCTACAAGTACACTTTACATATAGTATGCGACATTACCAATGAAATTAAAATAACATAAACTGGAATTTTCAAATGTAGCTTAACTTTGGAGCCCAATTACTCAAAACTGGTGTTTTGGCACATACACCCCTTTGCTTCTAGGCGCCTGATTTGTAGTTGAATTTAAGCACTGATTTACATACTAGAACGATTTCTTCGCCTAGGTTTACACACGTAGTATCACAGTTAGTTTCTTTGAAATTTCCAACAGTAATCCTATTCACATTTGTCTAGAAGAAACAGTAACAAACAGTTGGAAACATTATATTGACAGCTGTCTTTTTGCAAGTGACAATTACAGTTCATCACTATGGGAAGCTAAATGAGATAGGTCATAACCTGAGACGATATTGCTTCCGAGAAGAGACAAATGAAGTGACTTTAGAACCCTTGTTCAATCTCTCTATGAACTACTATCGAACAGTTTATCATTTTCTGTTAATATCGCATATTGCTGAAATTAGGAGAAAACTATATTTGTAAAAATATTATACACTCCTAGACATTAAAATTGCTACCCACGAAGATGACGTGCTGCAGACGCGAAATTTACCCGACCGGAAGAAGATGCTGTGATATGCGAATGATTAGATTTTCAGAGCATTCACACAAAGTTGGCGCCGGTGGCGACACCTACAACGTGCTGACACGAGGAAAGTTTCCAACCGATTTCTCATACACAAACAGCAGTTGACCGGCGTTGCCTGGTGAAACGTTGTTGTGATACCTTGTGTAAGGAGGAGAAATGCGTACCATCACATTTCCGACTTTGATAAAGGTCGGATTGTAGCCTATCGCGATTGCGGTTTATCGTATCGCGACATTGCTGCTTGCGTTGGCCGCGATCCAATGACTGTTGGTAGAATATGGAATCGGTAGGTTCAGGAGGGCAATACTTGCTGGATCCCAACGGACTAGTATTACTAGCAGTCGAGATGACAGCCATCTTATCCGCATGGCTGTAACGGCTCGTGCAGCCACGTCTCGATCCCTGAGTCAACAGATGGGGACGTTTGCAAGACAACAACCATCTGCACGAACAGTTTGACGACGTTTGCAGTAGCATGGACTATCAGCTCGGAGACCATGGCTGCGGTTACCATTGACGCGGCATCACAGACAGGAGCGCATGCAATGGTGTACGCGACGACGAACCTGGGTGCACGAATGGATAAACGTCATTTTTTCGAATGAATCCAGGTTCATGATGTTTAAAACATCATGATGGTCGCATCCGTGTTTGACGACATCGCGGTGAACGTATATTGGAAGCGTGTACTCGTTATCGCCGTACTGGGGTATCACCCGGCGTGATAGTATGGGGTGCCATTGGTTACACGTCCCGGCCACCTCTTGTTCGCACCGACGGCACTTTGAACAGTGGCCGTTACATTTCAGATGTGTTACGACCCGTGGCTCTACCCTTCATTCGATCACTGCGTAACCCTACATTTCAGCTGGATAATGCTCGACCGCATGTTACAGGTCCTGTAGGGCCTTTCTGGATACGGAAAATGTTCGACTGCTGCCCTGGCCAGCACATTCTCCAGATCTCTCACCAACTGAGGACGTCTGGTCAATGGTGGCCGAGCAACTGGTTCATCACATTATGCCAGTCACTAATCTTGATGAACTATGGTATCATGGTGAAGCTGGATGGGCATCTCTACCTGTAGACGCCATCCAAGCTCTTTTTGACTCAATGCCCAAGCGTATCAAGGCCGTTATTACGGCCAGAGGTGGATGTTGTGGGTACTGATTTCTCAGGATCTACGTACCCAAATTGCGTGAAAATCTAACCACATGTCAGTTCTAGTCTAATATATTTGTCCAATGAATACCCATTTATCATCTTCATTTCTTCTTCGTGTAGCAATTTTAATGGTCAGTTGTGTAGAAAAACCATTTAGATTAAGTAGATGAATCTTTTATAGAGGCAGAAAGTAACAGAAACTTATAATTTTTTCAATATACGTTTAAAGGCAACCGCCAACAGTGAAGTCATATGGAAACCGAGCAGGAGAATTTAGGGTAGGAACCATTACTTACTGATATAGCCCAGAGACTCAGCACGCAACGAGCAGCCGTCAGACACGGCACGGCTAGAGTGCCCTTGAAGCAGCCAATCACAGCTCACGTTTCATACAGTGATGGTCATGGCGTCAAAACACTAACCAGTTTGGTATCATCGCCTGGCGAGGATTGTAGCGAGTAGCGCGGCGAGCTGTGATGGTGAAGGATGAATGCATCGCGATAACTGGTCCTGCAGCCGCTATTATTGGATTCCTCTTTTCACCCCTTCTAACACGTAATAAGCATTAGCGATACACCAACCAACTTGAAGTGCTACATTGGACCCTGTTCTCCTTTATCTTCGGAGGGTGCCGACGGTCACATTGCGACAGGATAAAATCCGACCTCAGGTGGCCCACAGTGATGAAGATTTGTTGGTAGCCCATAGAATTGTTTTGCTGAGTCGGTCTGCCTGTTCTCGAGAACTTTCTCCAATCGAAAACGACTGGTCGATGACTGCGGGAGGACTGACCCGGGACACACCACCCTGCTACATCTGACCAACTATGGCAATCTGTGGAAGCAACAGCGACTGCTGCACCGCAACTCATCCAGAAGCCGATTGAATGCTGAGGCGTGTAGCACAGGTTATAGCCAACAATGGAGTCAACACTCACTACCGATTTCATCGTCTCTCTCTCTCTTCACCGAGGCATTACTTGCAATCATGTGATCTTTGGCAACGCTGAGCTATCAGCGGTCCTTCTTCGTTTTGCATTTTGAATGGCCTTGTGTAGAGATTGTTGTCTTCCGTCTAAAGAATGGTCTAACGCAGCTCTCCAGCCTACCCTGTCCTGTGCAAGCCTCTTCATGTCTGAAAAAGAATGATAGCCTACATCCTATCGAATCTACTTCTGTATTCGTCTCTCGGACTCCCTCTGTGACTTTTTACCCCACATACTCCCCTCCAATGCCAAATTAACGATTCCTTGATGTCTCTGAATGTGTCCCACCGATCGATCTTCTCTCTTAGTCAACGCATGCTAAAAATTCCTCTTCTCCCCAATTCGTTTCAGCACATCTAATTAATTTATATACCCATCTAATCCTCAGCAGTCATCTGTTACACCACATTTCAGAAGAGTTTACTGTATCATCTTTTTCTCTGAAATCCTTATGACCACATTAGTGCTTCATACACACAATTATGGTGGCTATGGCCAGACAAACTATGAGACTACGACACGCTGTACCTCCTCCATTAATTGCCCATGAGCAAGCACCCCAATGCCTCGCTTCAGAATTTAAACATCTTTCGTTCCACCGTAACATTAACACAAGATCTCCATTATCTAGTAGCAGTTCATAAAACGAAAACATTTGCAAACTTCTTTGCTATCACCGCTATTCGCCTCACGAACAAGCTGCCCTATTCACTTCGCTCAATTCAATCTTGTGCTACGTTTAAGAAAAAGTTGAAGCACTCCTTCTGTAATCCTCTTAAAACTTTCCCCAAAACTTCAGTCCTTCCTTCTCTGTCTTCCTTTCTGACTAACTGTAAAGCAATGCTCGTCTCTACGATATTTCTTTTCCTCTTTCTTTCGCCATAAATCAGACCATCAGCTTTTTCCGCTGTATCGCCATACTTGTGTATTACTACAATTCCTTTTCTCTTCCTCTTCTACCCCTTCCTCCCTGCCCATTTCTATTAGCAGCAGTGTCTGATTGTATTTTATCAAATACGAATATAAAAATGCACATATCTTTTTGTTACCTATGCTGTTTGAAACTTTCAGTTTTTCTACATTCAGTATAACTACTGTAATATTGGAAATGTGAAATATATAGAACGCCTGGTTAGGTGTAAGAGAGGAAACATATTATCGTTCACGTTTCGCTCCCATACAATTCTACAATCCAGACAAATGCTTTCAGAAAGGACTTCCTAACATTTAAATTAATGTTGGATGTCAAATAATTTCGCCTTATCAAAAATCATTTTCTGTCCATAGCCATTCTGGACTTTATATCTTCTTCTAGACCATCAGAAGTTACTTCGGTAGTCAAATAACAAAACTCACCTACTACTTTTATTGTCCCATTACATATTCTAATTCCCTCAACAACGCCTGAGTTTCTTAGACTATATTCCATTGCCCTTGTTTTGGTCTTGTTAATGTTCATAGTATAATCTTTTTTTTTCAAGACACTGTCCATCCCGTTCAGCCGGCCGCGGTGGCCGAGGGGACTGAGGCGCTCCAGTCACGGTCTGCACGGCCACCGCGGTCGGGGGTTCGAATCCCCCCTCAGGCATGGATATTTGTGCCGTCCATAGCTAGTTCATAAGTAGTTTGTAACCCTCGTAGTTAAGTTCCATAAGCTTTACAAACATTTGAACATCCTGTTCAATTGCTCTTCCAGGTCGTTTGTTGTCTCTGATAGTATTACAATGTAATCGGCACCCGAAAAGGTTTTATTCTACTCTCTGAACTTTAATTCCTTCTCCTGGTTTCTCCCTGCCTTTTTTCACAGCTTGCTCATTGTACATATTGAATAATATTGGGGAAAGGCTACCACCCTGTGTTACTCCCTTCCCAACCACTGATTGCCTTTGATGCATTTCGACTCTTAAACTGCTATCTGGTTTTTGTACAAGTTGTATATAACTTTTCGTTCCCTGTATCTTACTCCCGGTACCTTCAGAATTTGAAAGATTGTATTCAAGTCATCACTGTCAAAAGCTTCCTCCAAATCTACGTTAGCTAAAACGTAGGTTTGTCTTTCTTTAACCCATCTTTTAAGATGTAATGTATTTCCTCACATTTTCCTACATGTCTCCTAAATCCAAAGTGATTTTGTCCGAAGACGGATTCTACTAGTTTTTTCCATACGTCTATAAATAAGTATAGTATTTACCAACCATGACTTAGTAAACTTATTAAACGTCATAGAAGAAAATATCGCCATCCCACGCGACTCTCTAATGATCCCCTATTTCTATTTGTAAACTTTAAACATAAATAAATACTCTCAGACAGAAAGCCATTCACATCTACATCCTGATATTACGCATTAGCTTCACTCTGGGAAATTACGTTCAAAATTTTGGTTTGTTTCTAAAACAACTATACCTTTGGAACGGAATATTACTTTCTTTCATTTGTGGTTCGTCGAAACCAAGTGTTGGATAATAATTTACCATTGTAATAAAGAAATATGAAAAGAAAATATTACAATTAAGTTAAATTGAACATTATTCTAGAACGCTTGCAAATGGTCGCCTCCACTGTGCAGCTAATGGTGTTGCTTTTAGCATCAATATAATGATTCATTCATAGCCTATAGCATCTATAGTCGTATATTAGAAGCACGTGCTGCCACGTTAAATGCATTAAAGTATTAAAAGACTATTATTTAACATTCCTTCTTATTCCCAAATTTCTGTCATGTGTACGCAACATTCTTTTAAATAGTAAACGTTACAGTGCTTTCGTGAATAACAGTTGTCAGGAATATATTTTCAGATTTTTCTAGCCGGCCGCGGTGGCCGAGGGGACTGAGGCGCGTCAGTCACGGTCTGCACGGCCACTACGGTCGGGGGTTCGAATCCCCCCTCGGGCATGGATATTTGTGCCGTCCTTAGTGTTAGTTAGTTCTTAAGTAGTTTGTAAGTTTAGGGACTGATGACCCCGTAGTTAAGTCCCTTAAGCTATACTAACATTTGAACATTTGATTCAGATTTTTCTAGTCTTACATACATATTTTATCCGGTAATACAAGAAGCACGGCCTCGTTCATGAAACTTTCTTTTTGTTATGTGCATCGAATAACTACGATTATGTGGTGGTAAATGGCTACTTTTGTAAGCTAGCATTTGCAGAGGCGTTGATAACGGGGATGGGGGCAGGTTGATTTACAATCCCTCCCCCGAACAATATCCATTAAGCTTTTATTCTTTCTTTGTTTTTGTCATTTACAATTTAACCTGTGTCCAATTGTAAAAGCTTGAACGTCATTTAAGCTGTAGATATTTTGGATTCTGAACTGAATTGCCTTCTTGAACTGTTTTGCTAGACAATTGAACTCCCTCCTACGTTCTGTCCCCCCCCCCCCCCCCCCCCCGCTCCCCCATGAGAAGAAAGAATTATCTACGCCCCTGTTTGGTTGGTTTCCATTCTTTCGTCATCATGGGGCTTACCGAGCCAGCTTATCGAGTTGGGCTGATAAGAAATCTGAAGTAAATGACAGAAGTGAATCTTTTACAGTTAAAGTAGAAAGTAGTAGTAGTAGAAGAAGAAAACATCGCTTGAACGTATTACGTACGAAATGTGGATCGTTTACACTTTCAAATCAAATGTTTGTATAGCTTATGGGACTTAACTACGGGGTCATCAGTCCCTAAACTTACAAACTACTTATGAACTAGCTAATCCTAAGGACGGCATAAATATCCATGCCCGAGGTGGGGATTGGAACCCCCGACCGTAGTGGTCGTGCAGACCGTGACTGGAGCGCCTCAGTCCCCTCGGCCCCCGCGACAGGCTCTTTACACTTTACAATCAACACTATTAGTACACGTGTTTAGGGCAGCTGGCATGGCGGTTTTCAACTTAAAGCCTGTGAGCTGTTGACAAATGCCCTTCATGGTCAGAATAAAAGGCGCGGTAGTAATGCCGCATACTTCATTTGAACGTCTTTGCTCTACCATGCGTCACAGGATGTGATGCCAAAGGACTTCGGTCCTCATGCATCGTAGGAAGTGAACCATGTCGTATGAGATGTTCACCAATGAGTCTCCATCGAAGACGGTCACAAACAGCCAAGTGCAATCATCTTCGTTTGGACGGAAGTTGGGTAATATATTTCGTTGCGTATCCGCTACGTAATTACTTGAACACAGTACAGCGCATTGTCCGCTGGAGTTACAGTGATCCAATTTGTCGCTATTTATGGCTTTGAAACCCATGCTATCTCTTGGCGTATGTGCTTCCTTTGTACTGGTGTCTCTAACGTGCCATTGTTTTGCTACATAGAAGTATAGCTTGGACGATAGCCATTGCCAATATTCACATACGATATTTAAAACTGCAAATTTTTGTAAAGTCTATGGGACTGAACTACGGGGTCATCAGTCCCTAAATTTACAAACTACTTATGAACTAGCTAATACTAAGGACGGCACAAATATCCATGCCCGAGGGGGGATTCGAACCCCCGACCGTAGTGGGTGTGTAGACTGTGACTGGAGCGCCTCAGTCCCCTCGGCCACCGCGGCCGGCTACGAGATTTACTTTCGGAACTTCGTAAATAATGATAATGCAAATAGGGAACACCTCTGACCGGGAACGTTCTGAAACACATGAAACGACGCTTACAATAAAACGAACAATAGTCTGTGTCTTTCCACACAAAATATTGCATTATACCACAAGTGACTTTTTAATAGAGAGAATCAGTACAATAGGAGGGAAATAAAACTAATTAAATAGGAGGGAAATTAAACGAATTAAATAAAATCAGTGAACCATTACATCTTCACTCGGCAGTGCCAAAATTCCCATGCTTAAAGTAACTGTAATAGCGCAAAACATACATCGGCATATCCTGTTGTTGTAGTCTTCAGTCCAGAGACTGGTTTGATGCAGCTCTCCATCCTATTCAGTCCTGAGCAAGCCTCTTTATCCCCTTATATAGCGGTAACCGAACCAACATCTATCTGAATCTGTTTACTGTATTCGTCTGTTTGTCTCGCTCTCCGATTTTGACCCCACATACTTCCCTCCAATGCTAAATGTACGATTCCTTGATGTATAAGAATGTATACTACCAATCGAGACCTTCTTGCACTCAACGTTTGCCAGAAATTCCTTTTCTTCCTAATTCTGTTTGGTATCTCCTCATTAGATACGCGATCAACCCACCTAATCTCCAGCATTCTTCTAAAGCACCACATTTAAAAAGAGGATACTCTTCCTATCTGAACTATTTATTGTCCATGTTACACTCCCGTATAAGGAAACACTCCACATAAATGCCTTCAGAGAAGACTTCATTACACTTAAATTAATGAAGATAATAAATACTGTATGCAGCATTGGTCGTTTTTTATTAATGTTTTTCCAGATCGATTTCGATCACATAATGATCATCCTCAACGCACCAGTCATCGTAATATCAGCTATGCATAATCATATGCCATATTAGCTAATGTAACAGATTTTTTCAACATATCAATGTAGTGTCCAACCATGGTCGCTGAGCACACAGTTCCAAGAAATGGAATCAAACCTCACTTAAACTAATATTCAACGTTAACAAATTTCTCTTTTTCAAAAACGCTTTTCTATCCATTGCCATTCTGCATTTTATATCTTCCGTACTGCGACCACCGTATGTTAAATTACTGCTCAATAACAAAACTCACCTACCGTTGTTATTGTTTCATTACCTAATGTAATTCCTTCAGAATTGCCTGATTTTCTTAGACCGCGTTCCATTACCCTTGTTTTGCTCTTGTTAATGTTCATCTTATACGCTCACTTCAATACAACGTCCATTCTATTCAGATGACCCTCCAGGTCCTTTTGCTGTCTCTGACAGATTTACAATTTCATCAGCAAAATGGCATGCCAATATTTCTTCACCCTGGACTTTAATTCCTTCTCCAAATTTCCCCGTGCTTTCCTTCACAGCTTGCTCAATGTACAAACTGAATAACAATGGAGAAGGGCTACAACACTGCCTTACTTCCTTGCCAGCCAATACTTCCCTTTCATGCAATTCAAATCTAATGACTACTGTCTTGTTTTTGTACAAGTTTTAAATAACATTCTGTTTCCTATATTTTGCCCCTGCTGACTCAGAATTTCAAAGAGTGTATTCCAGTCAACATTGTCAAAAGCTTTCTCTAAATCTACAAAAACCTAGAAATGTAGGTTTGCCTTTCTTCGTTAGGTGAGTATTGCTTCCCGTGTCCCTCAATTTCTCCTAATTTCAAACTGATCTTCCTTGTCAGCATCTATCAGCCTTTCCATCCTTCTGTACATAATTCGTGTTAAAATTTTGCAGCCATGACTTATTAAATTCATGGTTCTGTAATTTTCAATCCTAATGCAATCTTTGCAATGGTGCTTATTACAGTTTTGTTAAAGTCCGAGATTATTTCTCCTGTTTCATACATCTTGCACACCAGAAAAAAATTTGTCATGGCTGGTCTTCCCAGAAACTTCAGTAGCTAAATGGGGATTGTCATCTACTTCAGGAACTTTGTTCCGACTTAGGTCTTTCAGTGCTCTGTTATATTTTCTGCCAGGGTAGTATTTCCTATTTCATCTTGATCTGTTTCCTCTTCATTTCCTACAATATTGTTCATTTCCTTTGTAGAGCCACTCTATATACTCTTTCATCTTCCAGCTTTCCCTTCTTTGCGCAGAAGAGGTTTTCCATCTGAGTTCTTGATAATCATATTATATATTCTTTTACAGACTTGTATTTGCCATGTAGCCACTTCTGCCTAGTCGTTTTGCACTTCCTATCCATCTCATTTCATAGTCTTCTATACTCCATTTACCTGCTTCATTTACTGCATTTAAATCTTCTCCTTTCATCAATTAAATTCAATATTTCTGATATAGTGGCAGGAATTTGAGAATAAATGGTAAGGTGCTAAGCCCAAGGTACAGTGTTCAACCAAAATTTATTTCACCTTAAATAAAAGACATCAGTTGACAAAGAAAATTTATAAGACTGAACATTTAAAACATAGGCAATTGGTATAGATAATCAAATTCCTTACTGACACCTTTAAAGTAATAAACAATGATTCGAGGTACTCAAAATCTAAGAATGAACACTTGAACATAGACAGTAAATACAAATCCTAAAGACAATTAATTTTACCCAAGGAACAATTGCTTTATATCAACTGCAATACACACCACAATAATTTTTTTAACACAGCAGGCAAACAAATTAAATGTGGCCGCTAAACAATACAGAGTAAATTAATGTCCTCAAAACTGCAATACAAGCAGAACGCCTGTGAAGAACAAACGCTATACAACAGAATGGCGATGATAAAACAATCGCCGGCCGCGGTGGTCGAGGTGACTGAGGCGCTCCAGTCACGGTCAGCACGGCCATTACGGTTGGGGGTTCGAATCCCCCCTCGGGCATGGATATTTGTGCCGTCCTTAGTATTAGCTAGTTCATAAGTAGTTTGTAAGTTTAGGGACTGATGACCCCGTAGTTAAGTCCCATAAGCTTTACAAACATTTGAACATTTGAACATAAAACAATCAGATATTACACTGAAACAATTTGGTCCAAGTTCATTGTACAGGCCATGGCCAGGTTACACAAGAAATGGAAAATTTACTTAACTTAAAACAAGTTGACGAACGGGCCTCAGTGCGACTGGTAAGCCCACAACTTCAGACTCTGCTCACTTCTTGCAATTTATGCGAGGTTTAGTATCTTTTAATTTCCTCGGACGGGCTTGTGAGCAACACAACATAGGCCACAACTTCTTAATAAGTCATGAACTCTGCAACGCTCGTCCGAGTAATACAAACAATTCGTACATCAGCACGTTTTACACACACTTTACAATTTTAGGACCTTATACGGAACCTGAAACACACTGTGATTAGCACCAGGCAGTACAACACAATAAATAATTTTTCATATTTCAAGAATCAAGCGTGATGTACCCATACGGTCTGATATACAAAACTTGACACAACAACTGACCATGACCAAGCTGGAAGGAAGCGCCGCGTCCCGTGCCGTTGGGAACGGTTGACATAAACATATCATCAAGAAGGTACAGTTCACAATCTAGGATGTAACTCACGCACTTAAGGTCAAATTTCGGAGTCGTGTGCACGTAGCTCCTCAAGTTTTGCGGAAGCTCAACACGACACCCACGACACCGTGCGTAAAACTGTCGCAATTGCCAGAGCACCACCGCTCCCGCGCGGACCAAGTTCACGTCCGCCGTCTTTCGCCGACAACGACCAACAACCTTCCTCTCGTCTCGCACGTGACGTCCCGCTCGGCCGCGGGGCCGACCGGCGATAGTATTTCGATTTCCCCAGCGGTACAAACGCAGTCTCTGAACATCGAAATTGATCCCCTGTGCCACGCACGGCACAATTTCCTGTGATGTCCAAGGATTTTTGTAGGTTTTGTCTTTCTACTTATTTGGACCTCTGCTGCCTTCACTATTCATCCTACTCACCTGATATTACTTATAGTAGTCCCTAAAGTGAAGATGCGGGATTTCGATGAAATGTTCTGAAAAAATAGGATTCATGGTCCTTATTTCATCACCAAACTTCACTTTGTGTTTTACAATAAATTTTATACTTGAAAGTACAAGCCCGTGTTGCAATAATCTTGGCGAAAAACAGGTTATGATACTGTCATACGCATAACACCAGTTGAAAATGAAGTTAGTGTGGCTTTTGAAAATGGAATGCTAGAATTAGAAAGTGCTTTTGAATGAGGTGTTTTGGCTCTGTCGATTTAAGATTAAATGATGCACAGACGTCACTGAATCACGTGTAATTTCCCTCCTTTGTTTGTCTCTATTAATCTATCGCTTGTGGTAGAATGCAACATTTTCCAAGTTAATGACACGAACGACAGTTGTTTTTATGATCGAGAGTTACCCTAAGCATGGGCTCGTGGCCTTCTGCGTGCACAAACTCAAAAGTGAAATGCCCTACCTCCTTCTCCCTCACGCTCCCCTTCCCCATCTCCCATATTTACAAAAAACTAACACAAATAACACACACACACACACACACACACACACACACACACACACACACACACACACTCCCTTACTCACAAAAAACTAACACAAATAACAACACACACACACACACACACACAGTCTAAACAGACACCAACACAAACAAAAAACAGCTGATACACTCAGAGATACAAGGAACACAAACAAGAGACAGACGAAAAGCGACAGTTGGCAACACTAAACATTGTAAACAAACGTCAAATACGAAAACACAGTGAAGTGGTGATGAAAGGGTTTTCATCAAGACCGAAAATACCACATCCAACTGAAGACCTCACAAACATCTCCATGAATACACACATGGAATAAAACAGAAAACCGTAAGTAGGGCCAAATACTAACAATTAAATTAACTTTCCAAAAGCTAGTGCTACAGAAGTTGTTTCTAACCTAGTAGATCCGAACTTTAGTAATTGTAACAAACTGTTAACTGTCATATTGTGTAAAATACCTATAATTTTACGACTGTACTACAATATTATACAAAAATAACATGTATTACAGGCCACTGATGATGCTTCATAAATAAAGAAGCGAAACGCGTATGGCACACACAAAACGCCTTTCATTTAGTTGCTAAAGACGGTAATACACCTGCATCAAAAGTGTTCATTGTAAGTAATGTTCTATCCGTGTGTTTTTGCTTTGCAACATCATTTATTGATATTTGTAGAGGTTTTTCATGTTCAAATGTTTGTGAAGCTTAAAAGGACTTAACTGCGGGCTCATCATCATCAGTCCCTAAACTTACAAATTACTTATGAAGTAGAATGAAACTTTCACTCTGCAGCGGAGTGTGCGCTGATATGAAACTTCCTGGCAGATTAAAATTGTGTGCCAGAACCGGGACTCGAACCTGGGACCTTTGCCTTTCGCGGGCAAGCGCTCTACCGACTGAGCTACCCCGACACGACTAACGATGCCGCCATAACTTTACTTCCGTCAGTACCTCGCCTCCTACTTTCCAAACTTCACAGAAGCTCTCCTGCGAAACTTGCAAGACTAGCAGTCCTGGAAGAAAGGATATGGTGGAGACATGGCTTAGCCATAGCTTAAGAGAATTAGCTTATACTAAAGACGACACAAACATCCAAGCCCGAAGGGGAATTCGAACCCTCGACGGGGAACGGCCTCGCGCACCGGAGCATAGCGCCTGAAGGCGCTTGGCCACTCCGTCGCGGCTTTTTTCATTTGATGACAGCATTCTTCTAAATATTATCAGAAATAACTACTATTCGTAATGCTTCAGATTCATTGTATTTTTGTGCTGTGTCAGACGAACGAACAAACAACTGCGGACTACTGTTGCAGACGCTGCTCGGCAGTAACACATTTACACGCCCCAGTATTGGTCTTGGTGACGGCGACCTAGTGCGCCGAAGCGTTCGCTTGACTTGTAAATCCTTGCGCGATCCGCTGTAGGTCTCATCTGGGAAACAAATGGGTCGCCTGTGTCGACATTATTTGTGGGGCAGGACCCATGTTTCTAACATGAGCTGCGAAATCGCATACAAAAGCTCAAGCACGGGAACGTACCAGATGCTCACTAATTGGTACCATGTACAGCGCCCTGTCTTCCTACAGAAATTAACATTCACAACCTCTCCCTTCCCCCCCCCCCCCCACACACACATACCGTTGCCCATGCTTAGAAAAGATTGCACAGACTTTTTTTCACCGCTGCCTGCTTGTGACCCGCTGTCTATATAATATAGCGACTCGTATTTTTCGCAAGTGGTCTCTTAGCCGTTACGCCGGTGTCCAGACATTTAGAACTGGAGGATCAGTGCAACGTTATCCGTGTCCAACCACATGGAGGTGGACCACTGTTGTGAAAAGTCATCAGTATTAATTTCTGCAAATTCTATACATTATAACAAAACTTATAATATGATTGTAATACCATTATATAAAAAGAAAAGATTACATCAATATTATCATCAAATCTTATACCAGTACACAAAAATGAAAAATTATGGTAATTTTTTAATGAACTCTTTTACATTAAGGGTGGAAGTTGATGAAAAGTACACACTATTTCAAAAATGCACCAAAACCACAGTTTTGGAGATATGGCAATGAAATTTTGTACTACGCTTTACCTTCAAGGTTTCTATTCTGATTTCTTGTTGTTTGTTTTCTTTCTTTTACAACATCTTCAACTGACTTTTAACCTGCAGAGACACTCTGTAAATCTATTTTTCTCATGACGTCTTGAGTAAAATTTCCTATCTTGAAGCCCAGTCTTTCAAATACGTTCACCATAGTGAAATGCAAGAACTGAATCATAAGTTACAATTCTGATAACTATAGCAGAAGCAAATGTGGTTTCAGGGTATCGTTTCCATATGAGTGAATTGAGAGACTCATTTGGCTTCTGGCTTTTGCCACGAACATACGTTTTGAGAAGTGCTGAATCGGCCTGAAACCTGTAAGTGGGCGTGACAAGATCCAGCATACAATTTGGAAGCCTCTCCCTGTGAATGTAGGGATTATGCCTGTGCGCTTGTAGATATTTACACCAGCTAATATAGCACAGATGATGAATAGGGTGTTCATCTGTTGACAACGTGTGGAAATATGTAGCCCTTACTGCACTTTTCATGTCATTTACACTGGATAGTTTCTGTATGATGAACTGAATGAAGAAAGTATCGAAAACTTTTATAAATCTCCGTCAGTATCACAAGGCAAAAAAAGCATTACTTCATCATAAACGATGCAGCTAGTTTGATATTGTGTATAAGATACGGAACAGAGTGAAAGATGATTGATAAAACCAGGAAGTATGTATCACGGCATAAATGTACCCCGTACATGTTTGCTAAAAAGTAATACACAAAATCGTTGTTCACTGAGCTGGTATTGAAGTGCTGCTTCAAAACGTAGGCATGGCAGGGAGGCTGCATCACACTTTTAATTAATTTTCAGGCACTTCGGATACGATTTCAACATTAAAACTTTGGGAACTTATTGTCCATGAGTTGTACTAAAAAATAAAAAATAAATCGAAAATTGACATTTTGGTCAGTTTCATCAGCTTTCCCTCTTAAAGGTATCTCTATTTCATGTACATTCATGTTAGAGTAATTTGCTAAGTTGATAAAATTTCTGTTACGATATAATTACAATTGCAGTGAAATACATCATTGTTATACTTGTTTAAGTAATTTCAATTTGATAACTGTTTCAGAGTATCACGACAGTATAATGTTATTTATCTTGGTGTAGGAATAGTACAATTGTGGAAGTAGCATTTTTTTGTATCAGTTTAATACATATCTTACAAAAATATTTGTTTCACAATTAATAATCTACAAGCTCTAATATAGACACACTGGCGTAACATGGTATTCTGGGGAACGAAGATTCACATTTCTCTTCGGCTATCCTGAAGTAGATTTTCATGGTGTCCATAAAAATGCCGAGATATATCTTACGATTAAGCGGCCAATGTTTTTCTTCTCACTTACCCAATTTATGTATAACAGTGTTCCTAAGCTATCACAGTACGTAAATCGTCCCACTCAAATACATATTGTATGCATTTACACCCATGTTCAAAACACTACACACACTTCCTTTAAAACCAAAACCACTTGAACAAGGATCAGATACAATCAAAGCTATTGCACCGAGCATTGAGTACAGTCAGTTAACTGTCCAAACAAATACAGGCCATTATCAGCAATATAACACTACGAGAAACACAGCTGTCACAAACAAACTTGTCTACATAGCCGCAGCACCATAAGAAATTACAGAAATATTAATGTAAAAATATCCTTCTTCCCAAACAGAAAACTTGAACACCTCTTGCTTCAAATTGTAAACGTAAACACATCAATAGAAGAACTCAGCGGACAAAATAAATTACAATTTAATGATTGCCCACTGTTCTATAAACGCAAAACTGGAACAACTTACCACCATAAGAGAGCACACAGATGAATTCTGGCTGAAATGTTTTGATAGTTAACCCTATGTACCGGTATAGACAGACACTAAATGATGTCCACAACATCCTGACTGTGATCCAAACACAAAACGATAGAAAACATGAGGTGCTACAAGAATTAGAAATGTTATTACACAAGGAATAATTTTTAGAATCCTATTGAATGATCGACTAGTAATTAATAGACACAGTTGTAAGAAACATCCAAAATTTATTTCCTCCTAAATAAATTGACTTTTCCTTCGGTGCTTGACAGACATGATCAAATATTACAAAAATAAAACACTTCCAAATGATCTACAAATAAAGTTTTTTTTTTGTATACTCGGCCACTAAACGGTTTTTGGCTTCCTAAGTCACCTGAAGATGGTCTAGGAGGTCGAAAATAGGTTAGTGACCGAGTAAATAAATATGTAACATTTAGAAATGTTTATCTTCTGGAAACTAGTACCTAATAGAAGCAACAATCTCATCCACTTTATTGTATCACAATATCTGCAGAAATACTTGTTTTACAAGTAACAGATATGTACCAATAGTAACGTAATATCTTCCTGTCATCTTAGAAAAGACGACACCTGTGTATATATGAGTAGTGGGGTGGTGCCGGTTTCAGCACAGTGAGATTCGCGCGTCTTTTGTTTTTTGGCGGGAAATTTGAATTACGCCCCACCCCTCCTCCCTCGGTTAATTGCCGAACCACAGATCAAAGGATACCGCCACAGGATGATTGATAGGTCTTCCTGGAAGAACGAAAGATGATTGACAGTTTACATTTAGGTCCTTTTGATTCGCTACTTGTCCGACTGCTTATCAAAGGACGCCGCCATAACGCAGTTAAGGATGATTGACAGGTTGCAACATCTCCCTCGGCCACACACGACGCCCCGCCCCCCGGCCCCCCCCTCCACCCCTCGGTGCCGCCACCAGACAAGCGGCACCTCCGACAGGTCCAGACCTGTAGACCCCTCGACACGTCGGTACTCGCACCCTGGACCACACACCTGGCCGGTTCGACGCCCCCCTCCACCCCCCGGCACTGCCGCCAGACAGGCGGCACCTCCGACAGGTCCAGACCTGTAGACCCCTCGACATGTCTGTACTCGCTCCCGCGACCCCTACTCGCTCGGCCGATTGCCGGACCGCCGCCTCCGCCGCCGACAGATGCTACCCCCTCCTCCTCCTCTATGCTAGCGACCGGTTCTCAAAGGACGCCGCCACCCGCCCTACCCGCGAGAACAAACAATACCGCGACGATTGTCTTGACCGCACCGACACCGCCCCCACAGGCCGACCCCTGCTCTCTTTTTACGGCGGCCGCGCCCCGACAGGTCAGCAGCCAATTAAATTGCATATTTATTATTAAGCGCGCCGCAGCGATCCGTACGCCAGATCTCGATTTATGTAACAACAACAATTTCCGCCGTTTATTATTATTCTTGGAAAAAAATAAAGCTACCATAGTGTTCTTCGTATGCTAAAAAACAATTTAGAACAGAAATGCTTAGCTGGTCTCGTATACTACAGCATGTAGTATTAAATATTAAAACTCGTATGCAAAATTTGCAAGTAAGAATTTACACTCCCATCTCTTTCCACGCTCTTTGCATAGACTACAACCGACAGACGTGTTTAATAATAATAATAGCGCAGGTTACGGTAACGAACGCCACAAACTTACGTATCCATCTTAACATATACTCTTTCGATATACAGAAACAATTCTAACGAAAAGAAAAGAAATGGTCCGTTTTCGGAATTCGACCGCAACCTTAGATCTATAAATGTATCTCTTCGTTTAGACGATGCAAGCAACAGCCATCGAACGGAATGTAACTTGTATGCCAACCACTCTTTCGATAAAACTGCAACAGCGGCAGCAGCAGAAGACGGCATATTGTTTATACAAAAATTCCAAATAACGAAAATCGGCAATGACATCTAGCACAATGTCTCTAAATATACATCTGCAAAGCACCGTTAAACTCGTATGCAAAATTTGCAAGTAAGAATTTACATTCCCATCTCTCTCCAGCCGTGTTTAATAATAATAGCGCAGGTTAGATAATAAACGCCACAAACTTACTTATCCATCTTAACATAAACTCTTTCGATATACAAAAACAATTCTAACCAGAGCCAATTAACGAAAAGAAAAGAAATGGTCCGTTTCGGAACTCGACCACAACCTTGCATCTATAAATGTATCTCTTCGTTTAGACGATGCAAGCAATAGCCATCGAACGGGATGTAACTTGTATGCCAACCACTCTTTCGATAAAACAGCAACAACAGCGGCAAGCAGCAGAATACGACATAGTGTTTATACAAAAATTCCAAATAACGAAAATCGGCAATAGCCATCGAACGGGATGTAACTTGTATGCCAACCACTCTTTCGATAAAACAGCAACAACAGCGGCAAGCAGCAGAATACGACATAGTGTTTATACAAAAATTCCAAATAACGAAAATCGGCAATGACATTTAGCACAAAGTCTCTAAATAAACATCTGCAAGCACCGTTAACAATCGTCCAGAACGCAGAGCGCTCTCTCGGCAGACTACATAAAAGAAACATATGCTAAGTGTTTAAACAAAAACACCTAAGTTACATCTCCAAATGATCAAAACCTTCTATGCAGACGCACCATTCTGACAAGGATAGCTCGCAATGCATTTATTTAATGGAGCTGAGCCATGCCGAAAGTTCCGAAATTTAACACTCTCTCTCTCTTTAGCGATCTTGCCCTGTTACATTTCCTTCTTCTTAGATCGAGGTATAACTGCGCATTCCGAGAGTTCGGGTATTTTAATTTTACCTCTTATTCCTTGCTACAGCAGTACACATCCCATCTAAGAAATCTCTATGTCCTGTTACGATGCAAACTACATTTATCTGACACCGATATTCCAGCGCCCCAGATGACATTTAATCCCTATTGTGCAATGGAGAGTCGAAATAAAAGAAAAATACGTGAAATAATTTACCGATTCCGACCGTCTACACTAAAACGTTTCGAAATTATTGGCCTAACAACACCCTTATTCGACAATACAGCAACCACAGAACCGAAGTTACCTGCCCAATGCAACACAGATTTCCAGCTCGACCCGCCCTTTACCCACAAAATTCCTACTCCGAACTAAGATTTATTATTTTAATTACAAGTAGATGTCCACCGCAAACGAAGACGCTAACCTACACGCCACAACACATGATTCTACATAGGACATGGAGTGTTTACAATTTTTGTTTTGTTTATTACAGTACAACTGAGTACATGCAACGTAATGTTCGCAAACATATCGCAACCAACTCCCGCACACTTCGATCATAACCTGCTCTCTAAGGAATGGATGGGAGTCACACACAGTACAAACACGTCTGTCGTGTGTTCCGCTAATTTCGGCCAGTACAACTATGCGAGACCAATCCCCCCGCCTGTTTACTGTAAAAGCAAATATTTCTCCCCACACTATCTGTTTAAACCGGGCTTGCACATATACAATAGCCTCCTTTTAAAAGCATGTGTCTTCGCCATATAACCCAGTTTTCGTTTACCCTTCTTCTTCTTAGGACTTGTGGAATAACGTAGACGATATCTACGTCTGTGGATAATAAAGTCCTGGAATGCTAAAAAAAATATAGTTCCTTGCTCGACTCTACAAGTAATTTACAGTCGAAACTAAAAAAAAAACATAATGTCCGAGAGAGCGGTCAATTTTCTGGTACTCTTAATACCCAAGTATCAAATCTAAAAGCGTTTGCACAGTACAACGGCGCACTTTGTAAATACCGTATCTTCTCTTTTAGAACACTTAAACAATCTTCTTACACAATCCTCCATCCTGGTAATACCATCTTCTCGACCCGGCGAAAAAATAAAAGTCCTAACAATCAACTGCCTGGACTCTTTATAAAATCGACATCTTTGCTTACACCAGGGCTCGTGATTTTTCGACAATTTATTTTGGTTCTACAATTCGACGCCAACCACGTTAAGCAGTCGTTTCCTCGCCCGCAACCACTTTGATATTGCTCCTCCCATCCGAAAGTCATGCTCGGATACGAACGCCACTCGGTTAAAGTATTGTCCAAAAATCCAGGAGATAGAAGCCATCTACACGAAGCTGCTGCTGTAGTATAGATGGGAGCGCCTCCATTAAAAAACATCGATTAGCTGCAGTTTATAAGATATATACCCACAGGACGTATATATTCCCCCCCCCCCCCCCCCCCCCCCCCATGTATTCCAGAAATAGTAACTTCGTCTTATCTCCAACGTTTGCAGTATCGAACTTGCGGAATTTACAACACACACACACACACGCGCGCGCACTCCATTGGCTACAACTAGCGCACTTTAAGTAACGAAACTATAGGAGTTTTATAAAACACGTTGATTTTCGACGAAAGAATTATGATTTACCGCAGCAGACATATCCGCTACGTAAACGTGTTGCACACCAGCCGTAAAGTAGCCAACACTAGCATACGATTAAACAGACGATGCTTCGACGAAAGATCAATGCACCACCAAAGTCAGTTTTCTTTACAGCTTTACCGTGACGTATATATTTAGGGTATATCGACACTTTTTACTTACATTCCGTCCCATCTAGCCTAAAGCACTCTCTGTAAGCGCCAAACATTTCCAACACAGTAACAGAACTACACCTTGCAGTCAACACGAACCTACAACAACAGAAGAATCTAGCCATTCCATCTCGTTTTTTGTCCCAACTAGCATGCTGCTAGCTATGTATACGTTCGTAACAACCCAGACAGAGCTATCCTAACATCCGTCACTAACCCAGTACCAACTCTAAACAAGTTACCACAGATGGTGTTATAACCGCGATCAGTAACAGACAAGATCTCCCAGACACACAGCGTTTTAATAAAGTTTCGATCTCGCTCTCTCTCCACCCAATAACTACGTTGGTTGCTTGACCTGTCCCTAACATCCAACCACAACTTTGTTTCCAATGCATAGCCCGGCAGACAATATTTCTGGAACGCTCTCTATCAGCCAGTAGACTATATACCTCGAGCATTCGCGCACAAATCACCATCGTATTCCACTCCTTCTAACAAATTATTACTCTCGATAAACATCTGTAAAAAAATGAGCGACGTGCACACGCACAGAACAGCTAACAAGAAAAGATCTAGATCCAAGCCAAGTTCTTATAATCCTTACAAGCAGCAACGCAAAATAGTCTACACCATTTCGAACTAATGCAACACCAGATTTTTTTTTAACGATCTCCAAGAGCAATCCTTTAGAGACTAAACATACGATTAAATGCACCTCCAATGTAGGTAACTAATCCTCTAACTCGATGCTTATCGACCAAAGAACATTAATTTACCACTGCAATCATCTCCGATACGCTACCGAGAGACGTCCATTCGTAAACACAGCTAAAAGAAGATATAAATGCCCCACATCCATGCTACGAAGTATCTATATGTATTTCCACAATTGTGGACCACATCTGCGTTGCATCGTATCGCACGACTAAACAGTTCAAAATAGGTACTTCGCGCAAGCTAGCATGCATAATCACATTCCATGTTATTTCTGGCTGTAGGCGAGTGCGGACCTGTTGACTCATCGTAGACGCCGGTTTGGAGCGTGTGTACGTCCTATACATGTAAACATACCTGTCCACGCTCGCACCTGACCCGGAGAAGTTTTCGGTTTAATTTTTCCTGGCCGCACCAGATTCCGAATACAAGAGAGCTATTTTCGCGAAGATAGATTTCCTCGCAGCTGACGCAAGCGATGTTTTTACCGTACGAGCAGTCGTTAAACTTTTATACGCAGATACATATACAGACAGTAGGATGTGCGCAAATTTGCGATGTAGCTCTTACAGAAACGAAACATAGTTTTTTTAGAAATTCGATAAGAAGAAGAAGAACGAAATTTATACAAGATGAACCAATGTGCAATAAGTCAAACCCCAATCCATGCAGCAATGTACCGAGCAACATCGATTTAAACGAACGCTTTGCTTAACTGTAGAATAGAACAACACAGAATTACACCTCCCTAACAGATACTTTACCGAGGAGTTGCTGCTCTTTGCTAACAAGAAACATGTCTTCTGGTATCTTCTCCTAAACCCTATAAGACCGAAACTTTCTACTCGAGAAGCTAGACACAGAATACAAATCGTTCTTTATTATGTTCTCGAACTCCATTACGTATCTTCGTTTCCTCCTGCACCTTCGGGCAATGCTTCTAGACGAGAACAATCGTGTATTTTAACTTTTCCCATATTTCCTGGTTATAGCACTATGCGTCGCTATGTGTGTACGTTACCAACTCCTGTGGTAATTTCCGTATGGAACACTAGGTTTTACGATTATTGCAAACGATTGCTTGTTATTCCATCCGTTTTTAACTCTGCAAATGACTGTCTCCAGTCCACCACATTTGGATGCAATGTAGTCCCTTCTCCAAACGATAATGCAATACGTTTTTCGTGTCTTCCGCTGTTTTCGGCCAGTACACCGACGCGTGACCAATCTCCCTGACTGTTTACTGTAAAAAGCAAATATTTTATAAGTCCCAGTCGTAACCAGATTTCTCCACACCCTCCGTTTAAGCCGGGCTTACACATATGCCATAGCTTCGTCTTTCTCCAGCATTAGTTTGTACTCGTCCTTTATGGCAGTTGCTTTAGCCATATATTCTAGCTTCCTTCTCTTGGTCTCGATATCCGCCATTTCCAGTTTTCTTTTCGCGCACATAAGACATTAACTGCACGTAGCGATGTAATTTCTTTAATGGGGACGACTTAAGCCTATGTGATACATTTACTCTTTTCGCTGGACTTGCAGAGTGACATTGTTTGTAGGTACCAGACCTAATTCGGCGATATCTATATCTGGAGGCAGTGTGGAGAACAATGTTCTGGATTGGGGGAAGTATGTTTCCCCTGCATTAATGTAGCTTTTAAGTGTACTACTTATATCGTCTTTGCCGCTGCCAGTATTACGAATCTCCACCTAATTTACAGGTAAACAATGGAAACTAAAAGCTGACAGAACGTAACGTACAAGCTTTTATCGATCTGGAAGGTTTAACCTGTACACCGATCAATTTTCGGGTATTTTTATTACCCCAGTACACAAATTGCAGGACACTATTAAACACTAGAAAGCATCTGTTGTCCCAGGTGTTTGTTATTCGCCCCCCACATGGTGGAGAAACACTTTGCAGATACCGTTTAAAAAACTTGCACAAGATCAAAAACACTCTCTATCCGGTAATCGTATATTGTAATACCCCTGTTCTCGACCCAACGACGAAGTAAGTGCTCAAATGCAGCAAACAGACCTCTATCTCTCTTTTTAGGGTACATTGGGTCACGGATCACAAAATTCACACAACAACCAGCGGTTTTATCCCCTAGTAAGACTCCAGGACGTTCTCCAAATTATGGAGAAAATATTTCCAGGCGAAGTACTAAATAACCTCCATATAGGCGAGATTCTAGTTGGGTTCTTCGGGACTTGTGGTATAGAGACAAGTGCGTAGAATCGAATCCTGCATATGACAACGCGACGGTGGCAAGTTCCGAAGCGCAGCAGCTGGGAGGACCTCCAGGCTATAGCGAAGACACACATCCTCCGCAACTCCCACAAGGTGTTGTATTGGAATATATAAGGGATGGTTGGAGAAGCCTCCACGTCACATCCTCGAAACGCAAAGCATGCTCCTGGATAGCTAACATACTCTCTGATGCGCGAATCCCTAACCTCTAAGCATTCATATTCTATTAACACCGATACAAATATTACGTTGTACTTATAGAGTATCGCTCGCTATCTTTTCGATACCTTTCCGATACCTATTCGCTACCTTTCCCACTACCCATTACCTTTCTGCTACCTTTCTGCTACCTTTCTGCCACTATTCCTTTACCTTTCCGCTACCTTCCCGCCACCATTCCTTTACCTTTCCGCTCCCATTCCCACTCCCTTTAGCGCATCAGAAGGCATGTTAGCTATCCAGGAGCATGCTTTGCGTTTCGAGGATGTGACGAGGAGGCTTCTCCAACCATCCCTTATATATTCCAATACAACACCTTGTGGGAGTTGCGGAGGATGTGTCTTCGCTATAGCCTGGAGGCCCTCCCAGCTGCTGCGCTTCGGAACTTGCCACCGTCGCGTTGTCATATGCAGGATTCGATTCTACGCACTTGTCTCTATACCACAAGTCCCGAAGAACCCAACTAGAATCTCGCCTATATGGAGGTTATTTAGTACTTCGCCTGGAAATATTTTCTCCATAATTTGGAGAACGTCCTGGAGTCTTACTAGGGGATAAAACCGCTGGCTGTGGTGTGAATTTTGTGATCCGTGACCCAATGTACCCTAAAAAGAGAGATAGAGGTCTGTTTGCTGCATTTGAGCACTTACTTCGTCGTTGGGTCGAGAACAGGGGTATTACAATATACGATTACCGGATGGAGAGTGTTTTTGATCTTGTGCAAGTTTTTTAAACGGTATCTGCAAAGTGTTTCTCCACCATGTGGGGGGCGAATAACAAACACCTGGGACAACAGATGCTTTCTAGTGTTTAATAGTGTCCTGCAATTTGTGTACTGGGGTAATAAAAATACCCGAAAATTGATCGGTGTACAGGTTAAACCTTCCAGATCGATAAAAGCTTGTACGTTACGTTCTGTCAGCTTTTAGTTTCCATTGTTTACCTGTAAATTAGGTGGAGATTCGTAATACTGGCAGCGGCAAAGACGATATAAGTAGTACACTTAAAAGCTACATTAATGCAGGGGAAACATACTTCTCCCAATCCAGAACATTGTTCTCCACACTGCCTCCAGATATAGATATCGCCGAATTAGGTCTGGTACCTACAAACAATGTCACTCTGCAAGTCCAGCGAAAAGAGTAAATGTATCACATAGGCTTAAGTCGTCCCCATTAAAGAAATTACATCGCTACGTGCAGTTAATGTCTTATGTGCGCGAAAAGAAAACTGGAAATGGCGGATATCGAGACCAAGAGAAGGAAGCTAGAATATATGGCTAAAGCAACTGCCATAAAGGACGAGTACAAACTAATGCTGGAGAAAGACGAAGCTATGGCATATGTGTAAGCCCGGCTTAAACGGAGGGTGTGGAGAAATCTGGTTACGACTGGGACTTATAAAATATTTGCTTTTTACAGTAAACAGTCAGGGAGATTGGTCACGCGTCGGTGTACTGGCCGAAAACAGCGGAAGACACGAAAAACGTATTGCATTATCGTTTGGAGAAGGGACTACATTGCATCCAAATGTGGTGGACTGGAGACAGTCATTTGCAGAGTTAAAAACGGATGGAATAACAAGCAATCGTTTGCAATAATCGTAAAACCTAGTGTTCCATACGGAAATTACCACAGGAGTTGGTAACGTACACACATAGCGACGCATAGTGCTATAACCAGGAAATATGGGAAAAGTTAAAATACACGATTGTTCTCGTCTAGAAGCATTGCCCGAAGGTGCAGGAGGAAACGAAGATACGTAATGGAGTTCGAGAACATAATAAAGAACGATTTGTATTCTGTGTCTAGCTTCTCGAGTAGAAAGTTTCGGTCTTATAGGGTTTAGGAGAAGATACCAGAAGACATGTTTCTTGTTAGCAAAGAGCAGCAACTCCTCGGTAAAGTATCTGTTAGGGAGGTGTAATTCTGTGTTGTTCTATTCTACAGTTAAGCAAAGCGTTCGTTTAAATCGATGTTGCTCGGTACATTGCTGCATGGATTGGGGTTTGACTTATTGCACATTGGTTCATCTTGTATAAATTTCGTTCTTCTTCTTCTTATCGAATTTCTAAAAAAACTATGTTTCGTTTCTGTAAGAGCTACATCGCAAATTTGCGCACATCCTACTGTCTGTATATGTATCTGCGTATAAAAGTTTAACGACTGCTCGTACGGTAAAAACATCGCTTGCGTCAGCTGCGAGGAAATCTATCTTCGCGAAAATAGCTCTCTTGTATTCGGAATCTGGTGCGGCCAGGAAAAATTAAACCGAAAACTTCTCCGGGTCAGGTGCGAGCGTGGACAGGTATGTTTACATGTATAGGACGTACACACGCTCCAAACCGGCGTCTACGATGAGTCAACAGGTCCGCACTCGCCTACAGCCAGAAATAACATGGAATGTGATTATGCATGCTAGCTTGCGCGAAGTACCTATTTTGAACTGTTTAGTCGTGCGATACGATGCAACGCAGATGTGGTCCACAATTGTGGAAATACATATAGATACTTCGTAGCATGGATGTGGGGCATTTATATCTTCTTTTAGCTGTGTTTACGAATGGACGTCTCTCGGTAGCGTATCGGAGATGATTGCAGTGGTAAATTAATGTTCTTTGGTCGATAAGCATCGAGTTAGAGGATTAGTTACCTACATTGGAGGTGCATTTAATCGTATGTTTAGTCTCTAAAGGATTGCTCTTGGAGATCGTTAAAAAAAATCTGGTGTTGCATTAGTTCGAAATAGTGTAGACTATTTTGCGTTGCTGCTTGTAAGGATTATAAGAACTTGGCTTGGATCTAGATCTTTTCTTGTTAGCTGTTCTGTGCGTGTGCACGTCGCTCATTTTTTTACAGATGTTTATCGAGAGTAATAATTTGTTAGAAGGAGTGGAATACGATGGTGATTTGTGCGCGAATGCTCGAGGTATATAGTCTACTGGCTGATAGAGAGCGTTCCAGAAATATTGTCTGCCGGGCTATGCATTGGAAACAAAGTTGTGGTTGGATGTTAGGGACAAGTCAAGCAACCAACGTAGTTATTGGGTGGAGAGAGAGCGAGATCGAAACTTTATTAAAACGCTGTGTGTCTGGGAGATCTTGTCTGTTACTGATCGCGGTTATAACACCATCTGTGGTAACTTGTTTAGAGTTGGTACTGGGTTAGTGACGGATGTTAGGATAGCTCTGTCTGGGTTGTTACGAACGTATACATAGCTAGCAGCATGCTAGTTGGGACAAAAAACGAGATGGAATGGCTAGATTCTTCTGTTGTTGTAGGTTCGTGTTGACTGCAAGGTGTAGTTCTGTTACTGTGTTGGAAATGTTTGGCGCTTACAGAGAGTGCTTTAGGCTAGATGGGACGGAATGTAAGTAAAAAGTGTCGATATACCCTAAATATATACGTCACGGTAAAGCTGTAAAGAAAACTGACTTTGGTGGTGCATTGATCTTTCGTCGAAGCATCGTCTGTTTAATCGTATGCTACTTTACGGCTGGTGTGCAACACGTTTACGTAGCGGATATGTCTGCTGCGGTAAATCATAATTCTTTCGTCGAAAATCAACGTGTTTTATAAAACTCCTATAGTTTCGTTACTTAAAGTGCGCTAGTTGTAGCCAATGGAGTGCGCGCGCGCGTGTGTGTGTGTGTGTTGTAAATTCCGCAAGTTCGATACTGCAAACGTTGGAGATAAGACGAAGTTACTATTTCTGGAATACATGGGGGGGGGGGGATATATACGTCCTGTGGGTATATATCTTATAAACTGCAGCTAATCGATGTTTTTTAATGGAGGCGCTCCCATCTATACTACAGCAGCAGCTTCGTGTAGATGGCTTCTATCTCCTGGATTTTTGGACAATACTTTAACCGAGTGGCGTTCGTATCCGAGCATGACTTTCGGATGGGAGGAGCAATATCAAAGTGGTTGCGGGCGAGGAAACGACTGCTTAACGTGGTTGGCGTCGAATTGTAGAACCAAAATAAATTGTCGAAAAATCACGAGCCCTGGTGTAAGCAAAGATGTCGATTTTATAAAGAGTCCAGGCAGTTGATTGTTAGGACTTTTATTTTTTCGCCGGGTCGAGAAGATGGTATTACCAGGATGGAGGATTGTGTAAGAAGATTGTTTAAGTGTTCTAAAAGAGAAGATACGGTATTTACAAAGTGCGCCGTTGTACTGTGCAAACGCTTTTAGATTTGATACTTGGGTATTAAGAGTACCAGAAAATTGACCGCTCTCTCGGACATTATGTTTTTTTTTAGTTTCGACTGTAAATTACTTGTAGAGTCGAGCAAGGAACTATATTTTTTTTAGCATTCCAGGACTTTATTATCCACAGACGTAGATATCGTCTACGTTATTCCACAAGTCCTAAGAAGAAGAAGGGTAAACGAAAACTGGGTTATATGGCGAAGACACATGCTTTTAAAAGGAGGCTATTGTATATGTGCAAGCCCGGTTTAAACAGATAGTGTGGGGAGAAATATTTGCTTTTACAGTAAACAGGCGGGGGGATTGGTCTCGCATAGTTGTACTGGCCGAAATTAGCGGAACACACGACAGACGTGTTTGTACTGTGTGTGACTCCCATCCATTCCTTAGAGAGCAGGTTATGATCGAAGTGTGCGGGAGTTGGTTGCGATATGTTTGCGAACATTACGTTGCATGTACTCAGTTGTACTGTAATAAACAAAACAAAAATTGTAAACACTCCATGTCCTATGTAGAATCATGTGTTGTGGCGTGTAGGTTAGCGTCTTCGTTTGCGGTGGACATCTACTTGTAATTAAAATAATAAATCTTAGTTCGGAGTAGGAATTTTGTGGGTAAAGGGCGGGTCGAGCTGGAAATCTGTGTTGCATTGGGCAGGTAACTTCGGTTCTGTGGTTGCTGTATTGTCGAATAAGGGTGTTGTTAGGCCAATAATTTCGAAACGTTTTAGTGTAGACGGTCGGAATCGGTAAATTATTTCACGTATTTTTCTTTTATTTCGACTCTCCATTGCACAATAGGGATTAAATGTCATCTGGGGCGCTGGAATATCGGTGTCAGATAAATGTAGTTTGCATCGTAACAGGACATAGAGATTTCTTAGATGGGATGTGTACTGCTGTAGCAAGGAATAAGAGGTAAAATTAAAATACCCGAACTCTCGGAATGCGCAGTTATACCTCGATCTAAGAAGAAGGAAATGTAACAGGGCAAGATCGCTAAAGAGAGAGAGAGTGTTAAATTTCGGAACTTTCGGCATGGCTCAGCTCCATTAAATAAATGCATTGCGAGCTATCCTTGTCAGAATGGTGCGTCTGCATAGAAGGTTTTGATCATTTGGAGATGTAACTTAGGTGTTTTTGTTTAAACACTTAGCATATGTTTCTTTTATGTAGTCTGCCGAGAGAGCGCTCTGCGTTCTGGACGATTGTTAACGGTGCTTGCAGATGTTTATTTAGAGACTTTGTGCTAAATGTCATTGCCGATTTTCGTTATTTGGAATTTTTGTATAAACACTATGTCGTATTCTGCTGCTTGCCGCTGTTGTTGCTGTTTTATCGAAAGAGTGGTTGGCATACAAGTTACATCCCGTTCGATGGCTATTGCCGATTTTCGTTATTTGGAATTTTTGTATAAACACTATGTCGTATTCTGCTGCTTGCCGCTGTTGTTGCTGTTTTATCGAAAGAGTGGTTGGCATACAAGTTACATCCCGTTCGATGGCTATTGCTTGCATCGTCTAAACGAAGAGATACATTTATAGATGCAAGGTTGTGGTCGAGTTCCGAAACGGACCATTTCTTTTCTTTTCGTTAATTGGCTCTGGTTAGAATTGTTTTTGTATATCGAAAGAGTTTATGTTAAGATGGATAAGTAAGTTTGTGGCGTTTATTATCTAACCTGCGCTATTATTATTAAACACGGCTGGAGAGAGATGGGAATGTAAATTCTTACTTGCAAATTTTGCATACGAGTTTAACGGTGCTTTGCAGATGTATATTTAGAGACATTGTGCTAGATGTCATTGCCGATTTTCGTTATTTGGAATTTTTGTATAAACAATATGCCGTCTTCTGCTGCTGCCGCTGTTGCAGTTTTATCGAAAGAGTGGTTGGCATACAAGTTACATTCCGTTCGATGGCTGTTGCTTGCATCGTCTAAACGAAGAGATACATTTATAGATCTAAGGTTGCGGTCGAATTCCGAAAACGGACCATTTCTTTTCTTTTCGTTAGAATTGTTTCTGTATATCGAAAGAGTATATGTTAAGATGGATACGTAAGTTTGTGGCGTTCGTTACCGTAACCTGCGCTATTATTATTATTAAACACGTCTGTCGGTTGTAGTCTATGCAAAGAGCGTGGAAAGAGATGGGAGTGTAAATTCTTACTTGCAAATTTTGCATACGAGTTTTAATATTTAATACTACATGCTGTAGTATACGAGACCAGCTAAGCATTTCTGTTCTAAATTGTTTTTTAGCATACGAAGAACACTATGGTAGCTTTATTTTTTTCCAAGAATAATAATAAACGGCGGAAATTGTTGTTGTTACATAAATCGAGATCTGGCGTACGGATCGCTGCGGCGCGCTTAATAATAAATATGCAATTTAATTGGCTGCTGACCTGTCGGGGCGCGGCCGCCGTAAAAAGAGAGCAGGGGTCGGCCTGTGGGGGCGGTGTCGGTGCGGTCAAGACAATCGTCGCGGTATTGTTTGTTCTCGCGGGTAGGGCGGGTGGCGGCGTCCTTTGAGAACCGGTCGCTAGCATAGAGGAGGAGGAGGGGGTAGCATCTGTCGGCGGCGGAGGCGGCGGTCCGGCAATCGGCCGAGCGAGTAGGGGTCGCGGGAGCGAGTACAGACATGTCGAGGGGTCTACAGGTCTGGACCTGTCGGAGGTGCCGCCTGTCTGGCGGCAGTGCCGGGGGGTGGAGGGGGGCGTCGAACCGGCCAGGTGTGTGGTCCAGGGTGCGAGTACCGACGTGTCGAGGGGTCTACAGGTCTGGACCTGTCGGAGGTGCCGCTTGTCTGGTGGCGGCACCGAGGGGTGGAGGGGGGGGGCCGGGGGGCGGGGCGTCGTGTGTGGCCGAGGGAGATGTTGCAACCTGTCAATCATCCTTAACTGCGTTATGGCGGCGTCCTTTGATAAGCAGTCGGACAAGTAGCGAATCAAAAGGACCTAAATGTAAACTGTCAATCATCTTTCGTTCTTCCAGGAAGACCTATCAATCATCCTGTGGCGGTATCCTTTGATCTGTGGTTCGGCAATTGGCCGAGGGAGGAAGGGTGGGGCGTAATTCAAATTTCCCGCCAAAAAACAAAAGACGCGCGAATCTCACTGTGCTGAAACCGGTACCACCCCACTACTTATATGGAAGTACTTTTATACTTCAGTACTCTTTGAGTTACTTGAATTTTGTTTACAAAATTAATGATCTGTTAAGGTAAGAGTGTATGCGTATATTATGTGTATGTACAGGATGACAATTACTGAACTATATGAATCAAAACTTGATATACATGTGGCGTCTATTCCGAACCTCGGATTCTGCAGTTGTTATTCATTCATATTCACAGATTGTATGAGATCAACTGCGAGTACGGACAAAGCTCAAATGTGTACCTAGCTGGGACTCGAACCCGGATCTACCACTTTCTAAGCAGTTGCGCTGACCCCTACACCACTGGGGACACAGTGATCACCCCACCTGCAAGGACTACCTAAGCACGCCTCCCGTCAGACACATATTTTCAGCCTTGTCCATTCGCAGTTGATGTCATATATTCTGTGAATATGAAAGATTAACAACTGCAGGATCAGAAGTGACGTCTCTTTCATAACTACGAGTTCTAGTACTGTGGGCAGGGTGAAGCTGGAAATTTGTATCTGACGGGAGGCGTGCTTAGGCAGTCCTTGCAGGTGCGGTGATCACTGTGTCCCCCGTGGTGGTCAGCGCAAATGCCTAGAAAGCGGGAGAAATGTTCAAATGTTTGTATAGTCTATGGGACTTAACTACGGGGTCATCAGTCCGTAAACTTACAAACTACTTATGAACTAACTAAGACTAAGGACGGCACAAATACCCATGCCCGAGGGGGGCTTCGAACCCCCGACCGTAGTGACCGTGCAGACCGTGACTGGAGCGCCTCAGTCCCCTCGGCCACCGCGGCCGGCAAAAAGCGGGAGATCCGGGTTCAGGTCCCGGCTAGGTACACATTTTCAGCTTTGCCCATTTGCAGTTGATGTCACATTCTGTGAATTTGAAAACTTAATTAATTAGTAAATATGGCGCGCACACACTTTACTCAACATGTAAACGCCACTGCAAATATTCGGATTTACGTTATGACTAGTTCGATATGCCTGGCTTCCGAGGCCAAGACGTGGCGCAGACGAACAGAGAAATTCTGTACGACCCGCTGAAGCGTCGAAACATCGAAGATCTCATAAATGGCTGTTTTCAGCTCAGCAATGGTTTTGTTCTTAATATGGGACCACAAAGAGGAGTCGCATGTTTTTATATCTGGACAATATGGCGGCTAAGCGAGGCCCCTTTGCCAGTGTCCTCTGGGTACCCCATAGCCAGAATGCGGTCCTCGTAGTTCTCCTCCACCACATCAGACGCTCTCATCTACAATCTCATTTAAGTGCCTGGCAGAGGGTTCATTAACCACTTTCATTACCTTTCTCTACCGTTCCATTCTCTAATAGCGCTCGGGAAGAAAGAACACCTAAATCGTTCCGTTCAGAAGTAAAAGTTGGTAATTGAAATTTCGCAAATAGATCTCGTCGCAACGAATAACGTCTTTCTTTTAATGATTTCCACCTCAAATCGTGTAACATATCCGTGACGTTTCCCCCCCCTGAAACGTGATAAAACAAAACCAGCTGCCCTTCTCTGAATCTTCTCAATGTATTCCTTCAGTCCCACCTGGTGAGGGTCCCACACTGGGCAACAGTACTCCAGGAGAGGACGCACAAGTGTGATGTAGGCAGTCTCTTTGGTGGAGCTGTTGCATCTTCGAAGCGTTCTGCCAATGAAACGTAACCTTTGTTTCGCCTTCCCCACAAGATTTTCTGTGTTGGCTCCAGTCTAAGTTGTTCGTATTTGTAACTCCTATGTATTTGGTAGAATTTACGACCTCAAGGTTTGACTGATTTATCGTGTAAGTGAATTTCAGTGGATTTCGTTTAGTGGTCATGTGTATTATTTCACACTTTTCATTATTTAGTGTTAATTTTCGCACCATGTAGAAATTTTGTCTAAATTGCTTTGCATTTTGATCCTCTGTTGACTTCACTAACCGATAAACGACAGCATCATCCGCGAACAGTACAAGGGAGCTATTCAGATTGTCTTCTAAATCGTTTATAAACACAATAAACAGTATGGGACCTATAACGCTTCCCCGGGGAACGCCAGATATCACTTTTGTTTTGCTCGATGACTTACCGTCAGTTCATACGAACTGTGTCCTTTCTGATAGGAAATCGTGAATCCAATCGCACAATTGGGGCTATATTCCATAAGCAAGCAATTTCCTGCTTCGGTGGGGTCGAGCTCTGTCTTGCATAAAAGGGTTCTGATATTGAGAAGGCTATCTACACATACAGTGAGAATGAACTAAATTCATTAGATAATAAATTACATGCCACTGGTATATTTTGCGACCTGTCAAAGGCATTTGACTGTGTAAATCACAATATATTTTTAAGCAAATTAAAATATTACGGTGTAACAGGAAGTGCTGCAGAATGGTTCAAATCGTATATCTCCAATAGGAAAAAAGGGTGTCAATAGGAAAGAGAGGTGTACTGAACTTTCAGGCCTCATCAAATTGGGAACTAATAACATGTGGGGTCCCCAAAGGCTCTATCTTAGGCCCCCTGCTTTTTCTTGTATATATCAATGACCTTTCATCATCGACATTATCGGAGGCCAAGTTTGTTTTATTTGCAGATGACACAAATATTGCAACAAATTAGTAAATCAAATATAGCCTTAGAAAGATCAGCTAATGAAATTTTCGTGGACATTAATAAATGGTTCTTAGCCAATTCTCTGTCGCTAAACCTTGAAAAAAAACACACTATATGCAGTTTAGGACTTGTAAAAGGTTTCCTGTCAGTATGTGCCTAGAGTATGACAAAAAGGAAATAGAAGAAGTTGAAAGTGTCAAATTCTTAGGATTACAGCTGGATAATAAATTTAAAGGGGAGGGGCATACCACAGAACTGCTGAAGCGTCTAAACAAGTCCCTGTTTGCTATGCGAATGTTGTCAGATATAGGAGATATAAAAACAAAAAAGGTCATACGGGATTATTTTCTGGGGCAACTCATCAGGTCAAGCAAAATTTTTCAGAGCACAAAAACGTGCGTTACGGATCATTTGTGGTGTCAACTCAAGAAACTCATGTAGAGGGCTATTTAAGGAACTGGGGATACTTACTACTGCTTCCCAATACATTAATTCTCTAATGAAATTTGTCGTTAAAGATATATCTTTTTTTTTTCAAACCAATAGCTCAGTCCATGGGATCAATACTAGAAACAAGAATAACTTGCATAAAAATTTAAAGGCTCTTACTTTCTCTCAGAAAGGTGTCCAAATTTCAGTAGTACAAATTTTTAATAACATGCCAGCAGCCATAAAAAATGAACTCACAATAAAGTAAAGTTTGAAAAGAGTCTAAAGGATTTTTTGGTGGCCAACTCCTTCTACTCCATTGATGAATTTCTTACCAGAAGTGATTGATTGTAACTTATTGTATATAATATTCACAAATATGAATACTGTGTTCAGTTTGACTTCAGTACAAATTTTGTGCAGTAATGTAATCATTGTAAATCAGAGTAAAAATAAAAATAAATAAATAAATAAAAAGTAATTGCTAAGAATTTTAATATGCACCTGGTAAATTAGTAAGTAGTAATAATTTATGTGTCCTTTAAAATGTAAATATTTTTAAGATAATTGGTTTTCCTGACCAATTCCACATCCACAAGGGCAATTACATTTGGGGTCTGTGGTAGGTACATTAACACATATGCTCTCTTTTTGTAAGTATATGTTGTGTATTTTGTTCTGACATGTTCTACATCCAAGATGATTCCCTCATTTCGGATCTACTGGAACGAAAAGTACATCTAAACTAATCATCTAATAAACCACATTTTATTGAAATCAGGCTCGTTTTGGAGAATGGGGATGAAATCGTCTTCCAATACCTTCACATACCATTCGGTAGTCTCCATGCCACAAGGAATGTCGCACCGATTGTTCCGTTCCGGACTTTACACGCCACACAGTCACCTATTGACGGTGAAGAGACGTCCCGGTCGGGAAATGCGGATTCTCCGCTCACAAATGCGCCAGTTTTGCTTACTGACGCACTCATCCAAATGGAACTGGGCTTCCGGCTGAACCAAACCATATTTACATGCGCATACTAATTCCCACCATGCCCTCCAGCCACCCGTGCAGTTTGAGCGCCGTAACGCAAACCGTTGATGAATTTTAATAATTGTCACCCTCTATATACAGGGTGAATGTAAATTCGCGCACTCGGGCTTCGCAGCGCGATTCCTCACATGCTAGCAAAAAGAAATGGAAAAAAAAAAATCTCACAAATTTTCGTCCTGCGCATTTTTCTGGCAGTAAATGGACATCGGAGATTGAGACGGGTGTGTGTCCCATACGTCAGTGTGTTTCAGAATTATACTACTACACCAACAAACTTTTAGGGGATGTGAGAGGTGTCTTGAGGAACAAAGTAAGCACAGAAACCCATGCCCGGAAACGTCATCCACTGACGGTACAGAGCGTCGAAGTTGCTGGAAGGGACGTCTAGCGGCAGGAGCTGGTGCCTGTAATTTGGACGCTTCGTAGCGTCGTTGAATGACGTTACCGGGCATGGGTTTTCATGCTCATTTTGTCCTCAAGACGCCTAATACATCCCTTACAAGTTGGTTCGTGTAATTATGAGACACACTGACGTATGGAACACACAGCCATCTCAGCCTTCGACGTCCATTTACTGGCGGAAATATGCCCAGGATGAAATTTTGTGGGAGACATTTTTCATTGTTGGCAGGTGAGGAATCGCGCTGCGGAGTCCGAATGCGCCAATTTAGATTCACCCTGTGTATCAAAACCCACTGTAAAACTATATAGTATTTAAAAAAAAACTATATAGTATTTAAAAAAAAAACATTATAGACGCAATTGCCTACCTTACAATATTCTTATGCACTCTTAGAGAACAAGCAGTGATAATAACTAATGATACTTCAGAATAAACCCAAGTGCTTTAAATGCATCGTGTACCGAAGTGCATTAATAGTGTTCATGAACGAAATTATTGGCTAGCACAGAAATTGGTAAATGTTTTGTGCATGTAAAGACAAACAACTGATTTAAATTTCAAAAAAAAAAAAATTACTTCACAAATTGAAGAAGTCAATAACGCACTAGCATTCCCTGGCAATTAAGCAAGTCGTTATTCCGCTAGGCATTAACAAGATTGTTGGATGTCTTCCTGAGGCAAATCGTGGCGAATTCTGTGTAACTGGCGCTTTAGATCAGTGATTCCAATCTTTTTATTACAGTGTGCTCCACAAACTTCTTGGAAAAAAAAAAAAAAAAAAAAAAAAAAAAAAAAAAAAAAAAAAAAACGCGAATGCAATTACGAGAAATCCAATGATAGTTTCATCAGGAAGTCTTCCTAAGATGCTGATAGATACTCAGAGTTGACTGTACCAATACGAGGTATGTCCACAGAGTTTATTTATTTATTTATTTGTTTTTTCTGTTCCATAGGACCGAACTGAGGAGTGAGACTCCATTGTCATGGAACAAGTCAATACATTAATTGTTACACAAGAATGGTAATAGAAAATTTTTAAGTAGTCCTTTGCACACGACAATCTTAAGACAAAGTGAAAAGAATCAATAAAGAAAAAAATGAATTAGCTTAATTGTTTAACTTTTCTAAGAGTTCCTCGACAGAATAAAAGGAGTGAGCCATGAGGTAACTCTTCAATTTAGATTTGAAAGCGTGTGGATTAGTGCTAAGATTCTTTAGTTCTTGTGGCTGCTTATTGAAAATGGATGCCGCAGAATACTGTACCCCTTTCTGCACAAGTGTTAAGGTGGTGTGATGCAAATGTAGATTCGACTTCTGTCTAGTATTCACCGAGTGAAAGTTACTAACTCGTGGGAATAAGCTGATATTATTAACAACAAACGACATTAAAGAAAAAACGTATTGTGACGCCAGAGTCAAAATTCCCAGACTACTGAAAAGGGGTCGACATGACGTTCGCGAACTTACAACAGATATTGCTCGAACCGCCCGTTTTTGAGCCAGAAATATCCTTTTTGCATCAGGCGAGCTACAATGCCGTACGTCATAAGGGAGTGAAAGTAAGCGTAATAGACTACTTTTCGTGTTGAAAAATCACTTATCTCAGATATTGTTCTAATGGTAAATATAGCAGAATTTAGTTTTGGAACAAGATCCTGAACATGGGCTTTCCATGACAGCTTACTGTCTAGATGAACACCTAGAAATTTGAACTGTTCAGTCTCACTTATCACATGCCCATTATGTGTCATCAGAATGTCAGATTTCGTAAAATTATGTGTTAGAAATTGTAAAAACTGAGTTTTACTGTGATTTAACATCAACTTGTTTTCTACAAGCCATGAACTTATCTCTTGAACTGCATTATTTGATACTGTGTCAATATTACGAGCAACATCCTTCACTACCAAGCTGGTATAATCAGCAAACAAAAATATTTTACAGTAACCTGTTATACTCGAAGGCATATCATTTATATAAGAAACAGCAATGGTACCAAAACAGACCCCTGGGGCTTCTCATACTTAATTGTGCCCCATTGGGATTGCACGTCATAGCCATTTTCTACACTGCGGAGAATTACCTTCTATTGTCTATTATTAAAGTAAGAGGTGAAGCAGTTGTGGGCTGCTCCCCGTATTCCATAATGTTCCAACTTCTGCAACAATATTTTGTGATCAACGCAATCAAACGCTTTTGTTAAATCAAAGAAGACGCCAATGTCCGTAGCCTCTTATTTAACCCATCAAGTGCCTCACAGAGAAACGAAAATATAGCATTTTCAGTCGTTAACCAAACTGTACGTTTGACAATAAATTATGTGAACTGAAATGATCAATTAATCTTGAATATACAGCCTTTTCAATTACTTTAGAAAAAACCGATGGCATAGAAATAGGTCTATAATTGTCTACATTATCCCTTTCTCCTTTTTTATAAAGTGGTTTCACTACTGAGTACTTTAATCTGTTAGGAAACTGACCATTCTGAAAGGAAAAATTACAAATATGGCTTAGTACTGGGCTAACATATGGAGAACAGTACTTTAGAATTGTGCTAGATACCCCATCATACCCACAAGAGTCCTTAGTCTTTAGTGATTTAATTATTGACTCAATCTCACCTATGGAAGTATTATGAAGGACCAATTCAGGTAACAGCCTCGGAAAGGCATTTTATAAAAACTTTATATGATTACCTGTAGAAACTAGAGTTTTGTTTAGTTCCCCTACTATACTCAGAAAGTGATTATTGATTATTGCACATATATCTAACTTGTCAGTAACAGAAACATTTCTACTACGCACTGACGTTATATCTTCTACCTGCTGCTGCTGACCAGACACTTCCTTCACGACTGACCAGATAGTTTTAATTTTATCCCGAGAGTTTGCTATTCTTTTTGCATACCACATACTCTTTGAATTCTTAATGACATTTTTCAGAAACTTACAGTACTGTTTTTAATGAGCTACTGCATCTTCATTCTGACTGCTTCTAACATTTTGATACAACTCCCGCTTAGTTCTACATGATACTCTTATCTACTTTGTCAGCCACCACTGGAAGTACCCTGTTTTGAGCGTTCTAGCGGAAAGAAACTTTCAAACAGCATAAGAAATGTGTTCAGAAAAGCATTATATTTATCATCTGCATTATCAGCACTTTAAACATCCTGCCATTCTTGTTCCTTAAATAGGCTTAAAAAGGTCTCAATTGCAACTGGATTAACTTTTCTGAGTAGTTGATATTTATGTTTAACATTTGTTTGAGAACAAATACTTTTTAGAATTAAAAGTTGGGCATCGTTGTCTGATAGGCCATTTACTATTCTGTTGACAGAGTGCCCCTCTAATAATGAAGAATGAACAAAAATATTGTCAATGGTAGAACTGCTATTTCCTTGCATTCTCGTTGGAAAAAATACTGTTTGCATCATGTTATAGGAATTAAATATATCTAACGACTGACGTTTCCTTGAGCTATCACCTACACAATTAACGTTGAAATCTACACACACAATTAAATTTTTATACTTTCTATACAGTGAATCCAGAACCAATTCCAGCTTGGGCAGAAACATTTTAAAATCTGAGTGAGGGGATCTATAAATAACAACTATTACTAGTTTAGTTCCATTAACATTAACAACTCCTGCACAACATTCAAGTATCTGTTCTGTGCAGTGTTAAGAAAATCGATTGACTCCGATGAAAAATCGTTTTTTACAGACATGACCACTCCCCCACACTGCAAGGAACTCCTAGAGTAGAACTTTCGTTATATAAGACAAACGTATACAGATACAGAAAAAATATTTATTGTACAAAAATCTACAACTGTTAAACTACTTTTTTCTACATACCTTCCGAAGCTTTCTAAGCACTTGTCATAGCGTGGCACAAGTTTTTGTATGCCTACTTCATAGAAGATTGCCGCCTGTGTATTCAACCATGTAGTAACATGTTCTTTCAGCTCGTCATCGTCGTTGAAGTGTTGACCACCAAGGACAGATTTTAAGTGTAGACGAAGAGATGAAAGTTGCTAGGAACGAGGTCCGGGCTGTACGGACCGCGCAATTTCTTAATGGTCACGCAGTAACCATGTGCATTGATTGTTAGGTTAGAAACCAATCACCAAAATGCCTTTTCTATTCCAAAAAACGGTGCACAAACCGTTTCGATGTGTCAAGATTTGCGTAGGCTTAACCTCCGTTGGGGACGCGAAGAAGAAAAGAAAAGAATATTAAATTATTGTTAGTCTTATTTGAGATTCAGTCCAAGCTAGTTGTCCATGTTCACGTTTCTTGCTAAACTGACGCTGTATTAACACGAAGAAAAATAAATATTTGTTAATGTTGAAAGATATCTTGCATTTATGATGATTTCTTTATGATCAGGAATATTTTATAGCAAGAGGAATTAGATTCTTGTGAAGAATCTCGACTTATTTCAGAAAACAATTTAATTCTGATTGAATCACTACTGATTAGCTTCGAATGTGACATTATATGAGTATCGAATGAGAACAACAGTATTTAGAAGGCTGTGGAAAGTTAGTATTTTCAGTACTAGTTAACGACAGCGAACAGAAGTGACTGTGTTTGATTTTGATGAAATTTTAGTAACGGCCACAGACTGTTTTTCTTGCCCCGCTCGTACAAGAACCTGATTTATTTATTTTTGATGAACTATTTAAAGGAATTACTTCTACAAATTTTAATTTATATTGTGGTGCGGGACACTTCGGACGAAGTCTAGAGAATCTACACGGTTAGTTTATGACAGCTGGTGTTGCTAGGGAACTTAAATAACAAATCAACAACGACCTAGCAACTGATAAAACTTTCTAGTATCAAAATACTCGCATGATTAGAGAATAAAGACAAACATGAATAATTATATTAACTATCGCAATTATATCGTCACCGTTCCACCACACAATCTCACGAATATTGATAGAAATGTTCAAATGTTTATTAAGCTTAAGGAACTTAACTGTGGGGTCATCAGTCCCTAAACTTACAAACTACTTATGAACTAGCTTATACTAAAGACGACACAAACATCCATGCCCGAAGGGGGGATTCGAACCCCCGACGGCGAACGGCCTCGCACTTCGTAGCATAGCGTCTCAGTACGCTCGGCCGCTCCGCTGCGGCGAATATTGATAGAGCTGCAGTAATTCTCAGCGACAGCAGGATCACTTTGGATTCATAATGAAATCCAGAAAACCACAACTTCTTGAGTGAAGAAATACGATGTAAAATCAGAACTTTGCAGACACAAAACTATCTCCGAATTTTGCAGTAATGTTAACAGGTCATGGGAAACTGAAAGCCTATTATCAACGTTTCAGAATAATTGAAGACGGGACATGCACATTTAACAGAGATAGCCAAACTATTAACCACGTGCTTTCCGACTGCTGCAACTTACTAAAAGAGAGGGACCAGCTCAGGAAAAAGTTGCTGACAAAGGAGGAGGATGGCCTGTCTGTAAATTTAATTTGGTACATTAAGTCACTACAGACTTCTGTCATTCAAAAAGATTTCCCACTGTTCTACCGTGAAACCTATGCTCTTGAGATTTTTATTCTACTCTTCCAACTATTTATAGTGCACAATGGACCTGACATATTGTACCCGTGTGCAGGGAAGAGTCCTCTGCAGTCGGGTTGGTCACTGTGTCCTCGGTGGCGGAGTGGTCAACGCGTCTGCCTAGTAAGTAGGAGATCCCGGGTTCGAATCCCGGCCGGGCACAAAATTTCTTTCGCCCACATTGGTATTACATCTAAACCTAGTACAGTGAAGCCATAAGTGATCGCAAATTGCGATTTGTTTTATTAAAAATGAATTCTGTAGCGTCGTCAAAAATATATAATGTTATAATAATGCTTTAAAGTAATTAGAATCATTTCTTTATTTAGATCCGATGTTATCGCCGTCTGCTGTTCTCGGTTGATCACGTCGGGGTCGTCGTTTTCATGGCGACATGGCTGTTTGCAGTGAGTGACGTATTTCGTAAAAAAAATATACGTTGCCATGCCGATTGCATTCGATTATCGATGTCCAAAAGTAAGGTAAGAACAGAAGACTGTGTTGGCGTCGCCGAAAGAACGTGGACAACGAGTACAGATACTTATATTTTAATACGAATGCACATGAGGCTCGATATCTTAACCGGAATCGGCTAATTATGGCCGCGAGCAGACGAAACTAATGGGCAAGCGACTCAGCGATAGTAGTTAAGTTGTTGTGGTCTTCAGTCCGCAGACAGGTTTGATGCAGCTCTCCACGCTACCCTGCCCTCTGCAAGTTCCTTCATCTGAGAATATGAACGGCAACCTACAATTTTTACCTCACACATTTCCTTCTAATGCTAAGTCGATATTTCCTTGATGTCTCAGAATGAGTCCCACCAATCGATCCTTTCTCTTTGTTAAGATACGCCAAAAATTTATTTGCTCCCTAATTCTGTTCAGCACTTTCTCATTTGTTTGTTTCAGTGTCTCAATCTGTGGGTTGCGAATCCCAGGGCGGTCGCAAAGTCATGCTCAGTCACGGGAGGAAGTACTTCCACCATAAAATAATTAGGGGTTCAGTAACGCGAAAGTGCATGCCTAAGTGAGACTTATTTAATGTGAAAATTACGGAATTCCTTGTGTAACATTGTTTATTTATTAAATACATCATAAATATTGTATTATAATACAGCGAGTGATGGAATGCAAGGAGAAATTTGGAGAGGGAATTAAAGTTCAGGGAGACGAAATAAAAACTTTGCGGTTTGCCGATGACATAGTAATCCTGTCAGAGACCGCAAAGGATATGGAAGAGCAATTGAATGGAATGGACAATGTCTTGAAAAGAGGATATAAGATGAACATAAACAAGGGTAATGGAATGTAGCGTCCGAAAATCGGGCGATGCTGAAGGAATTTAATTAGGCAATAAGGAAATAAAAGTAGTAGATGAGTTTTGTTACTTGGGTAGCAAGATAACTTCTGATGGCCGAAGTAAAGAAGATATAAAATGTATAATGGCTAGGGGAAGAAAGACGCAGTTGACATCCAATATAGTTTAAATGTTAGAAGTCCTTTCTGAAATCATTTGTCTGGAGTGTAGCACTGTATGGAAGTGAAACTTGGACGATAAGCAATTCATTCAAAAAGACGATAGAAGCTTTTGAAATGTGGTGCTACAGACGAATGATGAAAATTAGATGGGTGGATCATGTAACTAATGAGGAGGTGCTCAACAGAATTGGGGAGAAAAGGAGTTTCTGGCGTATTCTGACTAAGAGAAGGGATAAGTTGTTGGGAAACATTCTGAGACATCAAGGAATCGTCAACTTAGCATTAGAAGGAAGTGTGTGGGGTAAAAATCGTAGAGGGAGACCGAGGAACCGATACAGTAAGCAGATTCAAAGGGATGTAGGTTGCCGGACGTGTTCTCAGATGAAGAGGCTTGCACAGGACAGGTTAGCATGGAGAGCTGCATCAAACCAGTCTTCGGACTGAGGACCACAACAACAACAACAATGATGAATAAACGCAAAGCGTGAAAACAGTTTTCAGGAACCAATCAGTAGGTAAAAGTACATGATACAATAAGTAATTCTGAAAAATTCGAAACGAATCTGCTTCGTTACAAATTGTCTTTTCAGTGCGGTGTTTCTTAATGACCAAAATTAGCGTCTGAGTCTTGCCTGAAATCCTGGTTAAGCAAAATACATTTTGCTCTCGGAATTCTTGTAAAAATAGGATAATGTGCTAAATCTCGAAAAAATTAGACAAGACGAACTTCGTCGAACAATTTAAAAGGAAACCGCAACAACGAAAGATTACGTTTGCTTCCTTAGGTTCGTGAGAAGAGGGGGGGGGGGTTGCATGAATATTTTTACTTGGAAGGAGGTCGCATACTCCATAAGGTTCAAAAACACTGAGTTACAGGAGCTACCGATCCAATCTTCAGCAATCGTCGGTCCATTTCAAAGGCTTCTATTATCTGAACTCATCATCCACGTTCACTCTCAAACGACGCTACATTCCAGACAAATACTTTCAGGAAGGACTTCCTAACATTTAAACTAATATGGGATGTCAACAATTTTCTCTTCTTTAGAAACCCCTTTCTTCCCATAGCAGTGACGTAGCGTGGGAGGTTAGAGCTCCTAAAAACACAGGCTGGCACATCCGCCATTTTCATTCCTGCTAATGCTAAACACAACACGCAGTTTATACAAACAGTGTTGTTTTATTTATGTTTAATGAAATATTTCACAAGTTCCCGGCATGGAACATTAGATCGTGCTATTTCTACTTTGAACTTGCATTCCGCTCTTGTTTATATCGATGTGTGGATTAGACACAAAAATCTCGCGTTTTCTTTACTTATTGCTGCTTCTGTCCAAATACAGAAAAATGAGCAAGAAACATTTATTTCTGCGATAAAAATCGCAAACTACGTTTAATGCTACCGAAACTGGTCAGATAATATTTTTAAGAGATCTTGGCTTCTATTTGTATAATAACTGTCAATATGCGAGGTTCGTTTGCCGTCTTGCGGTGTTTGTTGTCTGCTGTGACAAATTCACCACATCGGATTTTTGTACTCCAATTGCTGAAAGTAATTATATTGTGCTACTGAGAAAGTATCATAATGTATTACAAACACTAAAACTAAAAAAAAAATATTAGTGTACAGGTTCTAAAGTTTACGGTCGTAGAGACACACGGTGCCGATGTTGGCAACAACCTTTGAATGCTATTTGGAAACGTAATCGTATAGAATTTGTTGACCAATAAATAAATAATTCTGTTCCTTCTCTAAGGTTGACAGGTTTTCGTATGTAACAGTATCCTTGTCTAGTCAGTAATTTAATAATCCTTATAAAGCAAACGTTACGTTGCTAACATTAGCACACTACGCCGGCGCAGCCGTAAGTAAAATTTGCCCAGTATTCTTTGCCATATGTTACAGCCTCTTATAGATAAGCGAGAATATTGGCATTTACTAATAAGAAACTGATTTGAGGGTGTATTTTGTGATAAAACATCAGGTACAATACTATTCAGTCAAATTGCATACTACAAGTTATGACGCTAAAACTTCGAAATACCACAAATAGCATTCAACGGTAGCTGCCTGTATCAGCACAGTACGCTGCCACAGCCTTAACGAAATTTTTTGCCCAGTATATTTATATTTTCCGTTTTAGTGTTTGTAATACTTTCTCGCAGTAACGTAACAGAAGTATCTTCAACAATTTGTGCAATGTCAGTACAAAGCTTTTTGATGTGTATTTCTCAATATACTATATAAGACACACTTATATTGTGCTCTAAAAACAATATGTTCTGGGATGCTTTACTGTACTGTAATATGATATTTTGCGGCTGCTAATATCCTACAGGTAGCTTCTCTATTAAGAGGTAGTGCTTTCAGAAGACCTAAACAAAACCGCAAGTTTAAATATCACAAACGATTTTTATTATTAAATATTGCTTCAAGTCATAATTATAACTGTCTAGTTACAATACATAACTGTGGGCTCGGTTCGGATTCGCAGTTTTTGCGCCGACATTTAATGATCCATTTTTTCTCTGTGGTTCATGGTGTGGGTTCCTGTAGTCATGTCCTAGTTCATGAACCACGGGCAACGTATGAGTGGCCAAGTAAGTGGTCCTGACAGTTGGGATACCAGTTACTTTGGAATAAGGTTTGACATCTCGGACATATTCTGACTCGTGGCCACCTTTGTGCTCAGACGGCAAAGACTGCCAAATCCACTGGTTAGTCCCTCAACCGTTAGGGGTAAAACCCAGTGGGGCCCTGGGCAAGTAAGGCTAGCAACCTGCTTCCCAGGTACTTCAATATCATGCTGGCAACAATCAGAGCAAAATGCCTCGGGCCTTTGGAGGTGATGGAGTCCCACCTCTAATTGACAGACCAGGGACTCCTCCGATACGACTTGGCAAACGATATGCAAAGAGATGGGGAGCTATTAATATCAATGGGGATTACAATGAGAAGAAGGTAGAGCTGGCGGAAGCTTCAAGTAAGATGGGGTTAGATGTTTTAGCTGTTAGTGATGTTAGAGTAAGGGGAGAGAAAGAGGACGAAGTCGGAGAATACAACGTCTACCGGTCAGGAGTCAAAGTAGGAAGAGCACAGTGGGGTGTAGGGTTTTACATCAGGAAAGCAATCGAACCCAGCATAATTGCAATAAGGTATGTAAATGATGTGGATAGATTTGGCCATCTCCAACAAGAAAATTAGGATTGTGGCAGTGTATTCACCCTGTGAAGGGACAGATCAAGATGAGATGGACAGATTTTACAACGCACTTAGTGATGTAGTTGCTAGTGAAGGATAAGGATAGTGTTTTACTCATGGGTGATTTCAACGCCAGGATAGGACAGTTTCAAGTACCTGGGATGTATTTTCTCACAGGATGGCAACATAGTGAAAGAACTGGAATCGAGGTGCAGCAAAGCTAATGCAATGAGTGCTCAGCTAAGATCTACTCTCTTCTGCAAGAAGGAAGTAAGTACCAAGACTAAGTTAGCGGTGCATCGCTCTATCTTTCGACCAACTTTGTTGTATGGGAGTGAAAGTTGGGTGGATACAGGTTACCTTATTCATAAGATAGAGGTTACAGATATGAAAGTAGCAATAATGGTTGCAGGCACTAATAGATGGGAACAATGGCAGGAGGGTGTTCATAATGAGGAAATCAAGGAAAAACTTTGAATGAACACCGTAGATGAAGCAGTTAGAGCGAACAGACTGAGATGGTGGGGTCATGTTACACGCATGGGAGAAGCAAGGTTACCTAAGAGACTGATGAGCTCGGCAGCGGAGGGTAAGAGAAGTCGAGGTAGACCAAGAAGAAAGTACTTAGATTCGGTGCAGAATGATTTTGAAGTAAAAGGCATAACATCAGACGAGGCATCAATGTTAGCATTGAATAGGGGATCATGGAGGAATTTTATTAGGGGTATTATGCTCCAGACTGAACGCTGAAAGGCATAATCAGTCTCTAAAGATGATGATGATTTTTTTCTTTTCTTAGAATCTCTCAGGAAACTAAACATTCTGTAGGCACCTCTGGAATGATTTGAGCAGTTTATGGCAACACCGCCACCCGCAATGTCGCACTAAAGTGCCGTTACGAGCCACGAGAATGAAAATGGCGGATGCGTCAGCTCGTACTTACAGGAGCCTTATGGGAGGTGGCGAGAGGGGGGGGGGGGGCATGTCCCGGGCGGCACATATTGGGGGCGGCAGGGAGCGGCCGTGCTGGCTCTTACTCGGCGATATCACGTATACTCTCTATAGAGGAGAGTGCAAAGACACTTACACATTTGTGTTTATTACGTTGCATTCAGATATATTTTTAACCTCCCCTAATATTTTTCGTTGCGCTGCGAAACATATTTCCTACTTGTAAATAAATCAGTCCTGTTGAAATCAGATCGCTATAATATTGAATCCTGGGCGAAAATAATTTGTAAAAAGGAATATATTTTCAGGGTTTTAAACATGGCTGCAATTCAGCAACGGTGGAACACGATCCAAAAGTCAACACAGTTTCAGCCGACCAGTTGCATAAAATGGTTTACATGCATAAACCTTGACCTAGGTTTCGGCAAAAGTAATTTTGCCACTTTTTTAATGTGAGATTTATGTATACTTCTGAAGAAGGCAAAATTACTTTTGCCGAAACCTAGGTCAAGGTTTATTCATGTAAACCATTGTATGCAACTGGTCGGCTGAAACTGTGTTGACTTTTGGATATTTTCAGGGATTCTTCAACGAGGTCGTATCTGTTATTTACTCAGTTTGCTTTAAAAAGGCAAGTAAGAAGTTTCCAGAATTTTATTTCGCAAATACAGAATGTAAAAGTGTACACGACACACTTTATGTCAGTTTAAAATGTAATATTTTGTGTAATTTACCCTAGTTTGGAATAAAAGCATTCCAAAATAAGTGAAATTAATCTCTTTACATATTTTGCACATATTAGTGAACAACATACGGAAATTAGTGCAACCGCTCCGAAACATAGCAATCAATGGCAGTATTTCGTGAAACAGATAAGTTCGGAATAATAATTGCAATTGCTTTCAGAATCGCTCTTGTGTGGTATGGTCAATGGAGAGTGACCGTTTGGAGGTATGAGGCAATAACAGTGCAGTGTCTCGGCGGCTGCAACAAATTGTATATACAGGGTGCTACCAAAAGGTACGGCCAAACTTTCAGGAAACATTCCTCACCCACAAAGAAAGAAAATATGTTATGTGGACATGTGTCCGGAGACGCTTAATTTCCATGTTAGAGGGCATTTTAGGATTTCAAGTGCAAATGTTCTGTTTACGGATGAGGCTTCATTCCAACGTGATCAAATTGTAAATTTTCACAATCAACATGTGTGGGCTGACGAGAATCCGCACGCAATTGTGCAATCACGTCATCAACACAGATATTCTGTGAACATTTGGGCAGGAATTGTTGGTGATGTCTTGATTGGGCCTCATGTTCTTCCACCCACGCTCACTGGAGCACGTTATCATGATTTCATACCGGATACTCTACCTGTGCTGCTAGAACATGTGCCTTTACACGTACGACACAACATGTGGTTCATGCATGATGGAGCTCCTGCACATTTCTGTCGACGTGTTCGTACGCTCCTCAACAACAGATTCGGCGACCGATGGATTTGTAGAGGCGGACCAATTCCATGGTCTCCACGCTCTCCTGACTTCAACCCTCTTGACATTCATTTATGGGGGCATTTGAAAGCTCTTGTCTACGCAACCCCAGTACCAAATGTAGAGACTGTTCATGTTCGTACTGTGGACGGCTGTGATACAATACGCCATTCTCCAAGGCTGCAACAGCGCATCAGGGATTCCATGCGACGGAGGGTGGATGCATGTATCCTCGCTAACGGAGGACATTTTGAACATTTCCTGTAACAAAGTGTTTGAAGTCTCGCTGGTACGTTCTGTTGATGTGTGTTTCCATTCCATGATTAATGTGATAATTAATAAAATGAGCTCTAACATGGAAAGTAAGCGTTTCCGGACACATGTCCACATAAAATATTTTTGTGTGTGAGGAATGTTTCCTGGAAGTTTGGCCGTACCTTTTGTAACACCCTGTATATGAGGGAATGTCGACGATACCAGGACATAAAGTCTTTGCTAATTTCGTTTCGGCTACTGCGTTGGTCGATATCTACAGATCGCAGACAGACACGGGAAGAATACTGCAGATGTCCAAATATGGGAGGATGTGTAGTTGGGTTCACAGAAGCAGGACAGAGTACTCGATGACTCGCTCGGTGTTTCAGTAGGAGCGCTGCCACAGGAATGAGTGAACCATGACCGAACACAGCGGCAGGAAAGAAGCGATCTACGTAGACGACTGTCACAGAGGCATTCCGAATCTCTGATTCATCCATACGACGTGAAACTATAGTGCATCAGTCACCACAAAGTTTATTAATACGCGGCTTCAGGAAGCGGCTGACTACCAGTTGACTTTTTTGTACCCCAGCAAGCCCGTTTGTAAGAGTTTCGGGAACATCCTGCCTGTAACGACATTGACTGGTAACCAGAGGTTGACAATTATTGAATTACAGTAAATAAAAACGTTATAACTCCTGAACGGGATGTTCAAACTGTACGATTGACTGCTAGTCAAGGGTGGGAATTTCTATACGCTTGTGCACGCGCCTTGCTGTTGTCGATCATCTGCACGTGAAAATACCGCGGTACAGCGTATTGCGCCTGTGGAGGCCTTCTATGCGAGCGGTAACAGGTGTTCAAATGTTTGTAAAGCTTATGGGACTTAACTGCGGGGTCACCAACCCTAAGCTTACAAACTACTTATAAACTACCTTATACTAAAGACAACACAAACATCCATGCCCGAGGGAGGATTCGAACCGCCGACGGGGAACGGTCTCGCGTATCGGAGCATAGCGAGTCAATGCGCTCGGCGACTCTGCCGCAGCGAGCAGTAACAACCCAATTCCGATTCGAAGGACATTTTTTAGTGGCACGAAATATTATTCCCTGCTACTACCTTTACGTCAGTCCAGTTTCGAAGGTAAAAGAACATGTTTATATATGTTGTTGTTAATAATGTTGAGTCTTAATAAATTTATTTCATTCTTAAAAGAAATGTGTGTTGTTTTTTTATGTTTCATGTGGGGTGACAACGGAGCAACCTACGAAAATAGCATCTTCTCTGCTATCTGGAGCCAAAGATGATGTACCTGGCCACCAATCGTCGCGGGTCGACAGCCACACGCTCAGAGAAGATCCTGTTTGAAGACCTTCGTTACCATCCGTCACAATGAAATAAATAGAAATAAAAGAAAAAATGTGTTGTCATGAGTTGTTCAGTATTGTATGTTCAGAAAAGAAAGTGAGTCTTGTTGTTGAGCTCCTACTAGAACGATCAGATTATATGTGTTGTATTACATGGACTTATAATTTTCGTAATAAAACGCAAACTTTTACTTCAAGTACCAGTGTGTGAGAAGTAATTATTACATCCAATAAGGAAAGAAGATACCTATATATTGAAATGAATTTATAATTTTGGAACTTTTGAAAGAATTTCTCCGATTTATACCAGTGTAAGGACTCAGAAATAATTTATTTAACTGAAAGACAGTGAAGTAACTTCCATTAATCGATATATTTTACGTCGGATTCAGTGAGCAATATCTGTGATGGAAAAAGATTATCTTAGGAATTTCCAACAAGACATATTTTTTTTAGAATATTTAACGAAAGTGCTTATTAGACTTTGAACTTTTGCAGTATTTCTTTTGAACAGTTTTATTCTTCTAATATATAGCACAAGAACCTTGCAGTGAACATTAAAAATTTTTTTTTACTCTGAATGGAGTTGCCTTTTTTATTTTTATTTTTTAATTTTTTTTTTTTTTTTTTTTTTTTTTTTGGAACAAAAATTTACTCTTGAAATATAATATAAAGGAAGAAGTGACTGTTGCACAGCTGTTTCCGACCGAGTTCAAGCTGAAAACAACTGGTCTCAGTGTGTTAACATTCAATCATTTTAGACTTAATTATATATATAATGGATGCGAGGTCGCGGTTGCATTACTTATTTACCTTGTCAAGTAGGCGCAACCACAGATATCGTGTAAAAACACTAAAATATGACGCGTTTCAAGGATCAAGCCCTCATCATCAGATAATTTCAGGAACAATTTCAGACATTTTTATTAATAACCTAGAAAACCGGCTTTTCACAAATATGGAGCACCCAGTTGATAAAATATTATGAACACTACGTTGACGATACGTTGCTATTGACAAATGACAAACTGAAATTACTGAAATAGTTAATGAATTTAACAGCCTACATGAAAAAATCGAATTTACCGTTGAACAAGACACACTTCAGTTCCTTGTCCTTAACATTACGAAGCAGGATGGTAGACATTTAAAGTATATAGGAAACCTACAACAACCGACATTCTAATACATAACAGCTCTTGTCACCCTAATGGCCGAAAATTTTCTGCCCTACGCTGTTTAGTCGATAGAGCTTTCAAAGTGCCAATGAACGAAAAATACAGATCCACTGAATTTCCACGTATAAGACAGCTTGCTAAGGTGAATGGTTACCAAGAAAACGTAGTGAATAACTTAATACGAAAGAAACAGCGTGCGAAATCAAATAAAAATGGCACGGAAAATATCAAGAGAGTAATGGTTCCGTATTTTGGTAAGCTATCTCAGAAAGTGGCCAACATTCTAAAACCTTTTAAAGTAGAAGCTGCCCTTAATACTAATAATACGTTACATCATAAATTACGGAATAACTTAAACCAAGAGACTGATAAATATGACGAAGCAGGGGTTTATAAGATACAGTGTAGTAGTTGCAATGCCATTGGTCAGACCAGTAGATCGTTTAGAGTTAGCTGTAGCTACGCATATCCGCGAAACTGACCACCCATTAAAGCGGATTGAAGATGACCTTAAGATTTTACATGTACAGGATAAGGGAAGAAAGTTAGATCTGCTAGAAGAGCTGGAGATTATAATACATAAACGCTAAAAGCGACATTTCATTAAATGAACAAGTTCAAGGTAATACATTTTTAAAAAATCTTTGTGGACCTATTATAACAAAAGTTGTTTATTTTAAATTTCAACCTCTGTCTTACTGTGCAAATGATTTCGTGACACCTGAATGTACTCACTAGCTTGTGAATGATCTTTGGAATTTAGAGGTCTTTGTTTTCATGTGCGTACGTGCGCCCCGGTCGTGTTGTTGACTCCGTGCATTTCGGTAGTGTTATGCGCCGCCAGTGCTGGGGTCTGTTTTGAATCTTGACGAAGCACAATATGCTGAACACCTTTCTGGGGAGACACGATTGCAAGTGAAGTAACCACGTTTTCTTATATTACGTTTCAGATTTTTATTGTCTCAGGTTTTAATATTCTTGTACAGATTATCTGATGTGAGCCCTTGACCCTTGAAACGCGTCATATTTTAGTGTATTTACACGATATCTGTGGTTGAGCTTACTTGACAAAGTAATCAATTTTATTCGCAAATTTGAAAAACCCGCGTAAGATACAGGAACATCTTAAGCCTGCCAAGGACGATCGCAAACCATTCGAAAAATCTGGAGTGTGCAGGATCCCGCTTGGCTGCAGATATGTTTGTGTGGGTACCAGGAAAAGCACTGTCGCAAAACGTTTGGAAGAGCACAAGGGCAAATGTGGAAGAGGAGAAACGGAACGATCAGCTGTTGCTGAGCACGCTTTGCAGTCAGGAACCGCCACATTCGCTTCGACGAGACGCAAGTACTAGCGGCACAAGCGGATACTATGAAAGGCTCTACAGGGAGGCAATTGAAATCTCCAAACATCCAAATAATTTCAGTCGTAAGGAGGAGAGTATGAAACTAATATAGACAACTATAGACCTATTTCTATGACAGTGGTTTTTTCTAAAGTTATTGAAAAGGCTGTATATTCAAGATTAATTGACCATTTCAGTACAAATAATTTGTTGTCAAACGTACAGTTTCATTTTAGAAGTGGTTTAACGACTGAAAATGCTATATTTTCGTTTCTCTGTGAGGCACTTGATGGTTTAAATAACAGGCTACGGACATTAGGCGTCTTCTTTGATTAAAAAAAAAAAAGCGTTTGTGTTGAACACAAAATATTGTTGCAGAAGTTGGAACATTATGGAATACGAGGAGTAGCTCACGACTGGTTCACCTCTTACTTTAATAATAGACAGCAGAAGGTAATTCTCCGCAGTGTAGAAAATGGCTATGACGTACAATCCCAAAGGGGCACAATTAAGTGTGGGGTGCCCAAGGGGTCTGGTTTGGGACCGTTGCTGTTTCTTATTTATATAAATGATATGCCTTCGAGTATAACAGGAGACTAAAATATTTTCATTTGCTGATGATACCAGCTTGGTAGTGACGGATGTTGCTCGTAATATTGACACAGTATCAGTTAAAATTTATAGGTGTTCATATAGACAGTAAGCTGTCATGGAAAACCAATGTTCAGGATCTTGTTCCAAAACTAAATTCTGCTATATTTAGTCTAAGTGCGCTGGTTCACAAATTTTGTTGGCCCTGTCTACTAATGTCTTAATAGCGCATTTTTTGTCTTTTTTTTTTTTTTTTTTGTCTTGGGTGGTTGTTAGAATCTTTCTGAAGATATCGATCAGTGTGTGTGTCTTTCATATAGACCTTATGACCCAATGATCCGTCCTCTCGTTTTATAACCGTCACTTATAAATAGTTCAGTTGACCATTGATTTCCTTTCCCATAGTGAATTGAATTCTAGGATTCATGATGTTCAGATGTAACAGGAAGGCATCCAGCTCTTCTTCGCCGTGTGTCCATATAACAAAACGGGTAGTGTTCTTAATGACAATGCTGGCAATATCGGCAGTTCAAAACGATGAAAATGCCTGAAAACACCGAGAAGACAACCTAGCCCAGAAAATCGGTCAGACAAGCTGCACAGTGTTGGGAACCAACCGTGACGCACTGCCACAAATTGTTGAAGATATGCACCGCTTTCCATACAAAATTCAAAGCCGTCAGGCATCAAGTCCCAAGGCCGTGGAACAGCGGTTGTTTCGCAAACACTATTGTCCACTCAATTGCCGAACAGTATTTGATATGAATTTCGTTTGGTTTATCTACGGAGCCCATTTTCATTTCGGTGGGTTCGTTAATAACCAAAATAAACGTTCTTGGGGCACAAAGGAACCACATTTCGCGATAGGCAAGTCTCTTCACCCTCAACGGGCGATGTGCAGTGCCCATACATGGGGTAATCGATCTACATCTACATAAATACTATGCAACCACTTTCATATTTCTCAACTGTTACATTCTCTAAAGGAATAATGTCTTTGTTTGAATCATATACACCCCAACTAGTGTATCGTTTCCATTATACTCAGTCTTCTATATCGCGATAATACGAAACGAGCTGCCCTTCTATAAACTTGCTCTGCATCCTTCATCAGTTGCACTTGGTGGGATCCCACAATGGACAGCAATACTCTAAAATAAGACGCACTATTGTAGGCAGTTTCTATAGTAGAACTGTTGCAGCTTTGGTTCACCTTTCCTACAATATTTCTGTGTTTTAATTCCAATTAAGTTTTTTTAATTATAATTCTTAGGTATTTAGTTGAATTTACGGCCCGTAGATTTGACTTTGACGATAATTAACTGATAGAGTACTATCGACCTTTGTACCTGGCACTGCCTGACGTCCAATGAGTCTCGGCACGTGTTAAATTTAGCTGGGGTTATGTCTGAATTTATCCATTTATCTACGTTTGAGCAAAGCTTTAACTTATTCGTACAAATTTAGAGTATAAAAGAGACGTGCTTCAAAACCTTCCCAAAAACACAATTTTTGGTCATAAAACCAGAAAGGTGCATATAAAATGGTGGTAATTAAATTCAGCCTATTTGACAGTATATGCAAAAGGATCGCCTGCACGCCAGCTAGGGTTCGTCGTTCAAACTTTGCTTGTATACTGTAATGTAACTACAGCAAGACAGACGTTGTAATGATCATAAGAAAGGGCGGTAAACTTTGCTTGTATACTGTAATGTAACTACAGCAAGACAGATGTTGTAATGGTCATAGGAAAGGGAGGTAAACCGATAACTTGTCACCCTATGATCCTGGCTCTAGTAAGAACCGAACAGCAAGAACCCTAAAGTCACATTTCTGCACGCGGATTTTTCAAACAAATTTTTGTAACGCTACCCCACTGTAATGATATCACTTTATCTCGTTCTGAAGTTTTCCAGAGCAGTGAAATGGAGGTCGCATTATAATAGAACTGTTACGAAATGCGAGATCTACATATATCTGAGCAACGCAAAGGCAGACACCCGATATTGAAGATAAGGAAACATTGTAATGTAAAGTGAGCAAATAAGCGGTAATTCGTATCGCGTATCAATGGTGAGAGACAGCAATTGACCTCCAAGTTTCCAGATTTATCGATCCACAATTAAGCGAGGTGGAACGACAGCATGAGTGAAGGTGTGGTTAGGCAGTTGGCATAGTGAGTTTCAATTGAAGGCTGCCACATCTTCTTGGGTCGATAGGGACTGATGACCCCGTAGTTAAGTCCCATAAGCTGTACAAACATTTTTTCTTGGGTCGATGCTTATCTTTCCGCCCTTGAATGAATTTAGAAGGGCGTAATCGGTTTCGATAAATTAATAACTTACCTTTAACGGTTTGATAGGCAACATTTGAAGACGAATGAATCAGGAAAAGAGGAGAGAAAGATGGGAGTTTTACAAACACTTGACTACCAGATTAGACGTACTAGCCGGGCCACTATCATAGGAATTCCCGGTATCTGTGTTTGGCGATTTAGAGAAAGCATGGAAGGACTAAATTAGCACCACCATATTGTAAAGTAGATCGGCGCTGCGGCTGGTCGAATTTTAATTCAAACAAGTTATTTTTTCACCAACAGCCGTAAATCTGTATTGTTTTATCTGTACAACTCGTTTCGGTATTACAGTAATACCATCTTCAGGCCATGTGATACTATCGATCCATTCTCATGAACGATCAGAATCGCCAAATATACCGGTTTCTTTACGTGTGAGACACATATTTTTTTCAGGTCACAGGCGAAATATGAAGAATCCGGAATATGAAGTATTTTATCAGTGGCAGCTACTGTACAGGTTATAATTAATAAAAATGCAGCAACCAGTTGCTTCAAATTAAAAACTGGTATATTTGGCGATTATGACTGTTCACGTGAATGGACGGATAGTATGACATGGCCTGAAGATGTTACTGTAATACCGGAGCCACTAGCATAAATAAAACTAAATATTTGTGATTCTTGGTGGGTAAATAAATACTTTGAATTAAAATGACTAAGTTAGTTTGGCTGGACCGTGTAACGAAGCATGTTGTGATTTATTCCCATCTGCTAATATTACTGTACCTCCCGATACCAGTGTTGCATGATAATAGGTACGAATGTAATGAGTCTATTATCATTTTATTTTCCAAAACTTTTGTCTTTATTTTTTCTAATGTCGCTAGCTGAAGTTATTTTCTATTATATGGCATTGCAGATATTTGTTTAATTAGCAAATATCAATTAGTTCATGCCAGAGGCGTATTGTTGTAGGTCAGATATTATTATCATTAGTATTTCTGGTAAGGCTATTTAAGTTTTACCTGCATAATATTGAATTGGTATTATTATGTGTCACAATTAATGTTAGGAATATTGTACCTTCTTTAGTTCCTGTATAATTACCATTTATTCCGAAATTATTGTTTACGAACGTATTACTGTAATTTAGATGTGAAGCACTATTAATATAACAGAGACTTACATATCAATTTAATCAGTATTATTTACGCTGCCTTTTACTATAGCTAGTTCCAAGTAATTGTTTACTTTTCCATTGTAATTAGTATACTGTACCTAATTAACAGTACGTAATTTTCAGAGAAATTGTTCTGATATTATAAATAGGTGTGCTTTCGCGCCATGTGAGGAGTCTTGTTTCTTGTTTGATCGGAGGCACAGTCTACGTCATTCTCGATTCCGATTTGAACAATTATGTTAAAGTTCTTCTGTATTATTTGTGTAGAAAGTTTTTCTACAGTGACTATGAACTGATTCTTAATAATAAAATCAAATGTTCAAATGTTTGTAAAGCTTATGGGACTGAACTACGGGATCATCAGTCCCTAAACTTATAAACTACTTATGTACGGCTGCGCGGCTACCCTAGAAAGTCTCCTCTCAGACGCAGATTTTCAGCTGGTTGTTGTTGTAGTCTTTAGTCCGGAGACTGATTCGATGCAGCTCTCCAACTTCTCTATACTAAGAAAGCCTCTTCACTTCCTCATAAAAACGGCAACCCACATTCATTTGAATCCGCTTACTGTAGGCCTATTCGTCTTTTGGTCTCCCTCCAGAGCCAAAAGTCATGAATCCCTGATGTCTAAGAATGTGTCCCACCAATCGATCCCTTCTCTTACTCTAGCTGTGCCAGAAATTCCTTTTCTCCACATCTATATTCAGTACCTCCTAATTAGTTATGCGATCTACCCACGTAATCTTCAGAATTCTTCTGTAGCACCACATTTCAAAAGCCTCTAACCTCTTCTTGTCCGAACTATGTATCGTGCATGTTTCCTCCCGTACAGGGCAACACTCCATGGAAATGCCTTACTCTTAATTAATTTTATTTCTTCACCCTGAACTTTAATTCCGTCTCCATATTTCTCCTTGGTTTTCTTCACAGCTCGTTCAATGTACAAAATTAATTACACTGGAGAAAGGCTACAAACCTGTCTTACTACCTTTGCAACAAATGCTTGCCTTTCATGTCCTCCTATAATAACTGCTGTATGGTTTCCGTACAAGATGTAAATAACCTTCCGTTCCCTATACTTTACCTATGGTAACCGTAATTCGAAAGTGTGTATTCGAATTAACATTGTCAAAAGCTTTCTTCAAATCTACAAAAACGTAAAAATGTAATTTTGTCTTCCTTTAACCTATTTTCTAAGGAAAGTCGTAATGCGTGTTTTGCCTCTTGTGTTTCTAAATTTCTCTTAAGACCAAATTGATCTTACCCGAGGATTCTAGAAGACTTTCGTTTCTTCTGTAAATAAGTCGTGTTAAAATATTGCAACCATGAGTTATTAAACTGATGGTTCTAATATTTTCACACTTATCGGCACCTGCTTTCTTCTGAATTGGGATTATTACACTTTTCTTAAAGCCTGAGGGTATTTTGGCTGTTTCATACATCTTACACACCAAGAGAAATAGTTTCGCCATGGCTGGCTCTCCCAGAGACTTCAGTAGTTCTGAAGAAATGTCGTCTACTCCAGCTTCGTTTTGAGTTAAATATTCAAGTGCTTCGTTTAGTTATTTTGTCAGGGTAGTATTTCCTATTTGATCATCAGCTTCCTCTTTTTTCCTACAATATTGTCTCTAAGTTCATTTCCTTTGTAAAGCCCCTCTATGTATTCTTTCCATTTTTCAGCTTTCCATTCTTTGGTCAGAACTGGTTTTCCAAGTGAGGTCTTGATATTAATACAGCTGCTTTCCTTGTCTCCAGATGTCTGTTTAATTTTCTGTAGGCGGTATCTATTTATCCCCTAGGTATATATTCTTTTACAAACCTGCATTTGGCCTCTAGTCACTCCTACTTAGACATTTTATATTTTCTGCCAATCTCATTTCTTACTCGTCTTTACTCCATTTTATCTCCATCATTTATTGCATTTTTATATCTTCTCCTTTCATTCATTCATTAAAATTTAGTATTACCTGTGCTATCCAAGGATTTTTGTAGGCCTTGCCTTTCTACCTATTTAGATCCCAGCTGCCTCTACTATTCCGTCTCTCAAAGCTACCCATTTCTTTCTACTGTGTTATTTTCCCCCTTTTCTGTCAATTGTTGCCTAAAGCTCTCTCTGTAACTCTCAAAAACGCCAGGTTCCTTCAATTTATCCAGGTCCCATCTCCTTATTTTCCTACCTTTCTGTAATTTCTTACAGTGTCTTACAGTTTAGATTCTTGTTGCGAAATCTGTGTAGCCATTACAAAATCAATCTGGTACCACCCGGTGTCTCCTGTTCTCTTCCACGTATGCAGCCGTCTTTCATGATTCGTAAACCAAGCGTTTGTTACGATTAAATTTTGTTTACAAAATTCTACCAGGAGGCTTCCATATTCACCTACTAATTTTGCTTTTCTTCCTTTTCCTACTGCTGAATTTCAGTTTTCCGTCACAATTAAGTTTTCCTTTCCGTTAACTGTCTGAATAATTTCCTTTACCTCCTTCTATCCCGTAATCATCAGCAGAGCTAATTGGCGTACACTGCCGTCCATAAGTTTGGAAACACCATGCTACGTATTACAACGGAGCAAGAAGGAAGTGATCTATGAGAGTTATTGGTTAGAATACGGAACAGCAAGCTGAAATAATGGTTAACAATGACACAATAATGTACACTTAAATATTGTACATATACATACATATTGGAACATAATAGTATTGCTCCGTTTCACGTAAACCGACGTTACTTGTCCAAGCAGTTCTACTGATCACGCAGGTGGCGCAAGTAAACCGCATGGCTATGTAGAAATACGTTGTTTACAGTTCTGTTCACTTGTAGTTGCGTTTGTCATAAGTATAACACGCCGCGAAAGAAATCGAAAATGGCCCCAGTGTGCCAGATTCCTCATGAATCACGGGTAATGTAATCACTTTGCACCAATGAGGCAATAGTGTCTGACAAATAGCAAAGAAACTGAAGACTTCCATCAGCGGAGTTGTCAAAACCATACACCGGCATCGAGAAACAGGCGCCTATGAAGATCGTTCTTGCTCAGGAGCACCCAGGAAAATATCAGAACGCCAGGAAAAGTTTTGGTAGTGACTAGCAAACATAAAAGAATTAAAAATGTCCCTGAATTGACTGCTGATCTAAACGCAACGAGGGATACACCGGTGAGTGAGTCAACAGTGAGATAACGCCTAGCAGACTAGAACCTCAGAGGTTATATAGTAACAAGGCTTCAGTGGGCTCAGAAATCAAATGTTCAAATGTTTATAGAGCTTTGGAGCCTTCACTGCGGGGTCATCAGTCCCAAACATACAAACTACTTATGCACTTATACTAAAGACAGCACAAACATCCATGGCCGAGGGAGGATTCGAACCTCCGACGCGAGAGGCCGCGGTGGGCCAAGACACGCCAACATTGGATAGCGGGGGATTGGGAAAGAGTCTTATTCACTGATGAATCCAAGTTCGAAATATTTGGAAGTAAACGCCGTCAATTTGTACGCCTTTTACCCCATGAACGCTTCAATCCTCAGTAAGTAATTCCAACTGTTAAGCATGGAGGGGATTCTGTGATGGTATGGAGATCCTTTGTAGGAAATGAAGTCGGAGACTTCGTTAAAATAGATGGAAAAATGAACCAAAAGGATTATCGTGCCTTTCTCCAGCGACATGGTAAGGCATCTGGTTTGCGTCTGATTCGTAAATGGTTTGTCTTGGAACAAGACAACGACCCGAAACATACGTCTTGCTTGTGTGAGAACTATGTGAAGTCTGAGGTACGTAACACATAGAAAAATATGGAATGGCTGCCCCTGTACTCTTATTGTAACCCAATCGAGCTGCTATGGAATGAATTGGATAGGATGATCCGAAAACGGAAAATCATGAGTGGGACTCAATTGTGGGAGGTCCTTTAGAAAGAATGGAGATTAAGTCGAACTGAAGCCGTGGCAAAACTAACGCTGCACATGGCGGGAGTGTGCAAGGCAGTGATAAAAGCAAAGGGTGGCTATTTCGAGGAATCAAAAATTTAACTGTTTCATATTTTTGTGTATTATTTGACCTTAAAAACATTTTGAAAACAACAAAATACATTTTTATACTGTATTTCTTTTTCATTGTCTATAATTACTAGGCGTTTCCAAACTTATGGCGGGTACCTTGCGAGGTACTGGCAGAAGTAAAGTTGAGGACGAGCCGTAAAGCGTGCCGGGATAGTTCAGTCCTTAAACCGCTTGCTCGCGAAAGGCAAAGGTCCCAGGTTCGAATCCCGGTTCCGGCACACAATTGTAATCTGCCAGGAAGTTTCATATCAGCGCACACTCCGCTGCGAGTGAAAGTTTCATTAAGGAGGGTGATGTATAAACCTGTACTACTGTGGTCTGTGTTGGCATCGTATCTATCTTTATTAAGATACAATTACTTGTAAAATAGGTAGTTTCCTAGATCTCGTGTACGTCGAAGAGAACGGCATTGCGATCGATATCTATCGAATGTTCGACTGTAGCGCCACGGTCGATATGGCGATAGACAAGCTAACATGGCGTGAATTGCACGAACGAAACAATCACTTGTTACTACTTTGTCAGAATTATAAAGGATGTGGTTAGGCAGGAACCTAAGTGCACACATTTTTGTGGTTTCTTATCTGGCGCTGGCCGCGGTGGCCGAGGGGACTGAGGCGCTTCAGTCACGGTCTGCACGGCCACTACGGTCGGGGGTTCGAATCCCCACTCGGGCATTGATATTTGTGCCGTCCTTAGTTGTAGGTAGTTCATAAGTAGTTTGTAAGTTTAGGGAATGATGACCCCGTAGTTTAGTCCCTTAAACTTCACAAACATTTGAACATATGAACATTTCTTATCTGGCAATAAGGCATATTTCCAACAAAAATTCGTAGACTTCTCTACATCACTTAATTCAGGAATTAATTCGTTCCACGATAGCGACATGGATTCTCACTTACAACTCTATATCTTCCAAAAGTTGCACAACGACTTATCACTCACTAAACACTACAAAAGATAAGATTCAAAACTAGCGCTTCCATCTGTCACTACATCGACCATGGCGTAAGAGTCGAACATTCGATATATATCGATTGCAACGCCGTTCTCTTCGATGTACACGAGGTCTGGGAAACTACCTTAATCGTTGTTGTATCTTCCGGGTTATGAGGTCGTGGTCGAAGAAACATATCTGCTCCTGACGTTTCGTCCAGAGCTGCGCTGGACATCCTCAGAGGTACTACTGGTAGCGGTGAGTCTTGCCGACTACCTTAAAACAGATTGCAGAGTGCAGTAAAAGTAGTGGTGCGGCAGTTATTTTGGGCAGCAGTCGGCTCTGTAGAGATCGGTGATCAGCCTGTGACTTGCACGAGCAGCAGTATCGGCCACGAGAGTCTGCTAAGTGCGCGGCTGCCCGTTCGCCTGCGTTATCGCGTCGCCTAATTGCCCTCTCTTGTGCTACCTGCCGCCTGCCGCTCCCTCATCCACAATGCGCCGCCTTTCCTGCACCACTCGTGGCTGTCTCGCCTTCCGACAGCAGTCCACTTTCTCCCTTCACCGCACTGTCACTGCAATACATCGAGGTGACGAAACTCACGGGTACCCGGATACACAGTACCAGTACACGTGGTATAAGAGGCCGGTGCATCGGTAAAGCTGTCACTTTTTTTTAAATTATAGTCGACATGATCGACTGGAGAGTGTCCGCAATTTTAAATGTGTTTATTTCCGTCAACAGTTGCCATATAATTGTTTATAAAAATAAAATAAATGTTTGTAAATCTATCGTACCAAACTGCGTGGTCATCAGTCCGTAGCTAACCAACTACTTAAACCTAGGTAAACTAACCTAAGGACAAACACACACACACCCATGCCCTAGGGAGGACTCGAACCTCCACGGCGAGCAACCGTGTACTCCGCAGCGAGACGCTTTAGACCGCTCGGCTACTCCACCGCGGCTATAATTGTTTAATTACATGTTTAGATCACTTGGATCATCTTCAGATCTAAAACACAAAAGTATAATAGATATGTACAATTTGATAAAATTACTAAGGGTTAATTCAACAATAGTTAATTTATATATAACTGGAGAGATTTTTCTTTGCCTTATAGTTGCGTCCGCAACTCGTCTGACTGAGTACTAATTTGTACTGAGTTTGCCGCGGTGGAGTAGCCGAGCGGTCTAAAGCACCTCGTTGCGGAGCGCACGGTTGCTTGCCGTGGGCCGGCCGCGGTGGCCGAGGGGACTGAGGCGCTCCAGCCATGGTCTGCACGGCCACTGCGATCGGGGGTTCGAAACCCCCCCTCGGGCATGGATATTTGTGTCGTCCTTAGTCTTAGCTAGTTCATAAGTAGTTTGTAAGCTTAGGGACTGATGACCCCGTAGTTCAGTCCCATAAGTTATACAAACATTCGAACATTTGAACTTGCCGTGGAGGTTAGAGTCCTCCCTGGGGCGTGTGTGTGTGTGTGTGTGTGTGTGTGTGTGTGTGTGTGTGTGTGTGTGTGTGTGTTCGTAGGTTAGTTTACCTAGGTTTAAGTAGTTTGTAAGCTACGGATTGATGACCACGCAGTTTGGTCCGATAGATTTAGACATGTGAACATTTTTTGGTACTGAGTTTTACAGTTTGATGTAGGCACTTATAATCTGGTTGCACGTGGGAGTGGGGAGGGAAAGAGTAGTTGGGGGGGGGGGGGAGGGATTGGGGGGATGGCTTGAGCCCTAATTTTAAAGTATGACATTTGTAATTTTATACATCTCTGTTTCACACCTTCAATGTTTTAAAACACAGTATGCATGTTTTAATTATCTTACCATATTTTTATACTTATATCACATAGTTTTATAATTTTTATGTCTGGATATATTCAAGAACCCCAATTTTAGGAAAATATTTATATAACAAACAATTGTGCGGTATAAGACCCTAGCTTATTAGGGCTCAAGCTATCCCCTCCAATTCCCACCCCTCTCCAACCTACTCTTTCCCTCCCCACCACCACCTGCATCCAAATTATAAGTGCCTACATCTAACTGTAAAACTCAGTACCAATTAGTACTCAGCCAGACGAGTTGCGGACGCAACTATAAGGTAAAGAAAAATCTATTTATGTATAAATTAACTATACTCAATTAACCCTTAGTAAGTTTATCAAATTGTATATTTCTATTTTACTTTTGTTTTTTAGATCTGAAGATGATCCAAGTGATCGAAACATGTAATTAAACAATTATATGGCAACTGTTGACGGAAATAAAAAAAAATGCTTTCACTATCCTGTGAAAAGGTTCCCGATGTGGTTTTCGCCGTACGATAGAAATGGAATAGTAGGTGGAGATAAAAGCATCGATATTCAATGTTCCGAGATCCACAGAGAGGGTCATTGCAAGTGACTAGTGAATTACGCCAACAGTCATCATCGGATTGGGAAGAAATTGTGGTGTCGCACAAGTCCAAATTGCGCGCCACCTACTTTCGCCGCCGCGCGCCGCCATGCACGCACGGCGCGGCGTTCTTACGACGACAGCCACGAGTGCCCTCTGCTACAACTCCGCTCGTGGCCACCACTGAACGACATCGTTCACTTGGAACTCAGATAGGAACCAGTTAACACTTCGGAATCAGATAGGCACCAGTGAAAACTTGGCTATCGGATAGGCACTAGGCAGGCCTCTAGCTCAACTATGTATCAGCATTCTGCAGTACTGAGCTATGTAAAAGTTAAGTATTGTATAAATACTGTGCAATATATTATCTCGTTCTAATTTACTCTAGTGTTTCTAGTTTCTGCTGTCCCACTGGCTGCTCCCCTCCGTACCTGCACAAGCGTGCTACCTTTATTTTTGTCGGTCTTCCTACTCGGCCACCGACACTTAGGACGGAAACGAGACCCAAAAGCGGCGACGAGGCTGGGAGACACAAGAAATGACATGTGCTGTCCCACAAGGATCCATCTTAGGGCCATTCCTTTTTCTTGTGTACATTAATGACCTCTCATCAGTTACACTACCAGAAGCAGAGTTCGTTTTGTTTGCAGATGATACAAGTATTGCAATAAAAAGTACGTCAAGGATAGTTATAGAAAGGTCTGCTAATGATATTTTCATGAACATTAATAAATGGTTTAAAGCCAACTCATTGTCATTAAACTTTGAAAAGACGCACTACATGCAGTTCAGAACATGTAAGAGACTTCCCGCCAGCATATGCATTAAGTATGAAGAAGAGCAGATAGAAGAGGTTGGCAGTATTAAATTCCTGGGATTACAACTTGATAATAAATTCAGTTGGGAGGAGCACACCACAGAACTACAGAAACGACTCAACGAATCTGTATTTTCAATACGAGTGTTGTCAGACATATGAGACATAAAAATAAGAAAGCTTGCATACTTTGCTTCCTTTCATTCCATAATGTCATATGATATATTTTGGGGTAACTCTTCAAGTCAGTCAAAAGTTTTCAGAGTCCAAAAGCGTGTAATAAGTATTATTTGTGGAGTAAATTCACGGACGTCCTTTAGAAGACTCTTCAAAGAACTGGGTATATTAACTACTGCCTCTCTGTATATTTACTCCTTAATGAAATTTGTCATAAATAATATATCCCTTTTCCCATCAAAAAGCTCAGTTCATACATACAATACTAGGAACAAAAATGATCTACACAAGGATTTAAAAGCGCTTACTTAAGTTCAAAAAGGGATCCACTACTCAGGAACAAACATTTTCAATAATTTACCATCAAGTATAAAAAATTTAGCTAGAAATAAAGATCAGTTTAAGAGGAGCCTAAAAGACTTTCTAGTGGCCAACTCCTTCTACAGCATTAGTGAATTTCTAAATTGTACCAAACGATGCATGTATCGGTATTCAAACTATATTAGTATCATTATATTATCAGCTCAAAAAATATGTATCTGTATTTATATTATTAGTATTATCTATTATTAAGGTTGTAAATTTTGGTTCTTGACATGTTCCACATCCACGAGGATCTCCTCAACATGGATCTACGGAACGAAAAACTAATCTAATCTAATCTAAGCCTCCACCAAAAGGACAGGGATAGGAAGATTATGTCGAAGCCAGTATAAAACATTCACTCTGCGGCGGAATATGGGATGATATGAAACTTCCTGGCTAGTTAAAATTGTGTGCCGGAACCTGGATTCGAGCCTGACGATCTTTACCCTTTCGCGGGTAAGCGCTTACCAACTGAGCTATCCCAGCACACTTCACGCTCCGACCTCTCAACTCTACTTCTGGCACTACCTCCTCTCCTATTTTCCAAACTTCACAGAAGTTCTCCTGTGAACCTTGGAGGAATAGCACTCGTGGAAAAAAGAATATGGTGGAGACAGCCTAATGGATGTTTCCAGAAGGAAACTTTCATTCTGCTGCGGACTGTGCGCTGTTATGAAACTTAGGCTGTGGTTAAGCTATGTCTCCATCATATCCTTTATTCCAGGAGTGCTGTTCCTATAAGGTTCGCAAGAGAAGTTTCTAAAGTAGCAGACGAGGTACAGGCAGAAGTAGAGATGCAAGGACGGAATGAGAAGCGTGCCGCGGTAGCTCAGACGGTAGAGCGGTTGTCCGCGAAATGCAAGGGTCCCAGGTTCCGGCACACAAATTCAATCTGCCAGGAAGTTGGATTACTTGGAAGGTACGAAGCCCAACTGGGACACCTTCATAGTAATTTTTTTGACAAGTACACGTTTATTTTAGAAAAAATAATAACTACCCAAATACAAATTCAGAACCTTAAATTTGGGCCGAATTAATCAACGCCTTTGCCAAAGCTTTCAATTATTGCTACCAAATCTCAGTTTCATAACATTAACCTTTTAATTCCTCTAAACAGTTTCAGAAAATTTTACCTCAGGGGAAAATATAAATAAGCGAAAAACGCGAGCGCAAAACTTAGGCCTTTAGAATCAGATTACAGTTAAAAATATAGTTATTTTTTCCAAAACTTGGACTCCAAATTACCTTACGAAACATACAATTACATATAGTAATTTTAATTTCAATCTGCAGCGTTACGATGACAGTACCATATTTTCTTGTATGACTCCGTAATGGGTTGTTTGTCCAAGAATCACAATATAATAATAGTAACAGTAATAACCAATTTTCCACTTGTCGTTATTAGATAAAACATTTATTTAAAATATTTCACATCTATTTCAATCAATGAGTGAACATCATCAGTGCAGTTTCGATTCCTGAGGACACATGTACATCGCTGAAAAACTTTTCTACAGTCAAAATGCGTAAAACGGACTGTCAAGTGTGTGTTCGAAGTTACACAAACTAGGAACGGAATAGTGTGTTAGTAAACAATGTATGGACATTCTGGGATGTCAAGAAGAATGCGAATACCGAAGTTTGACAGCAAATGGATTGCTGCTTCAAGTCAACAAGGACTTTCACCAAGAGAAGATGCAAGGCGAATAGTCGTGAGTTACAGTGACGTGATAAGGACCTGGAATCGTTTTCAAAGTTCAGGCAGTGTTTGTGATTTGCTCCGTACTGATCACCCAAGAGCAACAATTGCAGCATACGACAGCTACTGCCATTTGCCGCCTGGCAAAACCCCGACTGGACAGCCATCATGATAAACGACTACTTTGTGAGTGCCACCGGGAAACAAGTGTCACACCAGACTGTACGAAACAGAATCGACAAAAATCTCTTCATTCTAGAGAGTCCCGGCTCTGAACCCACACACCATGGTGGTCCAGTACAGGGGGGGGGGGGCAAATCGCTAACAATGAACCATGGGCTCTCTTTTTGAATCTGCTTTCTGTATTCGTGCTTAGATCTCTCTCTACGACTTTTACCCCACACTCTTCCCTCTAAAGCCAAGTTGACGATTTCTTGGAGTGTGAGAATGTGTCCAACTAACCTATCCCTTACTCATTCCAGAAACTCCCTTTCCCCCCAATTCTGTTAAACACCACCTCATTTGTTGAGCCCATCTAACACTCATAATTCGTCTGTAGCGAGACGTTCTTTTCACATTTGACTGCCACATTCGTCTGATACCAGATGACGGTCGGCAACGTGTGTGGTTAGCACCTGGCAATGCTGCATGTCATCAGAATAGTGTCAATCGAGTACAGCAAGATGGCGGATCAATGATGTTCTGGGCGGTTATCACATGGAGATTTCGGACGCCATTAAGGCAACTTCAAGGCTTCAAAATACATAGATAATATATTCCAATCCGTTGTTGAACACCATTTCATCAGCGTTTCAGGGAAGAGTTGAAGTTTATAGACAACAACTTCAGAGTCCATGGTGCTGGCACTGGCAACGATTCCATCAATCGTGACAGTGTTGCTAGGTTACTAGGAGGTGTTGCCTTCGGTATGATTCCAATTGAACATAGTTAGCATAAATTGAAAAGAACTTTATGAGCTCGTTTTGGTCAACCACGAAATCTACAGGAGTCAAGCAGGATTCCTTTGAAAAATGGGACAAATTAGACCAGTCATGGTCAAATGAATTCGTGGGCAGAACGCCACATAGGGTGCAGGCTTGCTTCATGAAAGGGCCATCCAGCTCTTCATTGAATGAGATTGCTAGACCGTGGACGAAGCTCAAGAAAAGTGATTTTAGGTTCTGTTTGGATACAAAAGAAGAGATTTATTGGATTTTGTTTGTTAATAAATTGGATAATAATAATAATAATAATTTCGTGTGGCTCATTGGCCTGGTGCAAGCCTTTCAATTGGACGCCACTTCGGCGACTTGCGTGTCCCTAGCCTACCCTACCCCAACCGGGGAAAGGAGACCTACAGCTTAACGTGGAATCCGAACCACGTGTCGTTTCTGGCGACTCCTCACATCATTGAGAGGTGATGGGTTAAAGCGCAGACTGAAAAAATCCGAGGTCCGAAAATGTATTGTTGTTGTTGTAGTCTTTAGTCCGCAAATTGGTTTGATACAGCTTTCCATGCCACTCTGTCCTGTGCAAGCCTCTTCATCTCCGGATAAGAACGGCAGCCTACATCCTTTTGAATCTGCTTACTGCATTCGTCTCCAGGTGCCCCTCTACGATATTTCCCCAAAGCACTTCCCTCTAAAGCTAAGTAGAAGATTCGTTGGAGTGTGAGATGGCGTCCTACCAAACAATCCCTTCTCTTAGTCAAGTTATTCCAGAAACTCCCTTTCTCCCCAGTTCAACACCACCTCATTAGTTACGTGATGTACCTATCTAATCTTCATCACTCATCTGTAGCACCACAACAAATTTCGCTGCTTCAGAAACGCTTTTCTTCCCACAGCCAGTCTGCATTTTATGTCTTATTTACATCAGCCAAGAGAAATTCTTCTGCTATCCAAATAACAAACTCATCTACTATATGTATTGTCTGACTTTGTTACACTACATTCCATTACCCTTGTTAATGTTCATCTTATAACCTGCCTTCAAGACAATGTCGCCGGCTGCGGTGGTCGGGGGGACTGAGGCACTCCAGTCACGGTCTGCACGGCCACTACGGTCGGGGGTTCGAATCCCCTCTCGGGCATGGTTATTTGTGCCGTCCTTAGTGTTAGCTAGTTCATAAGTAGTTTGTAAGTTTAGGGGCTGATGACCCCGTAGTTAATTCCCATAAGCTATACAAACATTTGAACATTTTTGAACAAGACACTGTCCATACCATTCAACTGCTCTTCCAGGTTCTTTGCTGTCTCTGTCTATTTCTTCGGCAAACCGCAAAGTTTTATTTTTTCATTCTGATCTTTTTTCCTTCTCCAAATTTCTCCCTGTAGCCCTTCACAGCTTTCTCAGTGAACAGATTGAATAACAGTAGACTATAATCCTGTCTTACTTCCTTCCTGACCGCTGCGTTCCTTTCATGCCCTTTGATTGTAATATTTGTTGTCTGATTTTTGTACAAGTTGAATATAAATCTTCGCTCCCTATGTATTAACCCTGATACCTTCAGAATTTCAAAGAATGTATTCAAATCAGCGTTGTCAAAAGATTTCTTCAGATCTACAAAAGCTAAAAATTAGGATTTACTTTCCTTGATCAATCTTCTAAGATAAGTGGTAGTATAAGTGCTGCAGAACATATAATACTTGACAAATAACATTTCACTTTCGTAAAGACTATCCCGGAAATTTTGTTTGTTGGTAGATAAAAAAAAGTGTTTCGATAAATGTACAATGTAACGAATTCACTCAGGAGAAGAAATTCTTTACTGCACAACTACTGCTGTCACCTCGCACGCTGATGTTGTGATGAGTCACAAAGACTAGCCGCTCCTGCACGTTAGTCATCTTCCAAACGCAGCACTGTACCGGATGCTTGCATTAAAGAGCAATTACGGAGATCCGGTGTGGACTGTAATTATTATAATGCGTTTACGTGGAAACGATTTAGGCTGAAAAAAATTAGTTTTAGTTTCTACACCAGATTCCAATGCGGCGGCGTGAATGCAAGAATGAAAGAAATGTGGCATATACAACCTATGGCAATAAAGTTCGGTGAATAAAGTGAAAATGGGCGATCGGGCAACAGAGGCGAATCACAAGGCTACAACTGCGTAACGGTAAGGTTGACAACGGTCTTTCAGTTGAGCATCGTGTATGTTCCGTGTAAGACCTGTTGGACGAAGCGCTAGTTTAGTCCGTTGGTTCCGAACTGAGAACAGGGCAATGAACGAGCAAACTACCAGTTTAATGTTTTGTCTGAAGCTTGGTAAGGGAATCATCAGACTAATAGTGAACTATGCCAGCGAAACATGGACAATAAGACGCGGAGAAGGTTGATCACATTTGAGAACGAGGTACTGAGGAAAACATATAGACGAGTGACGGAAAATAATGATTGGAGGATAAGACGAAACAGGGAGATCCGGCACATGTACGAAGAGCTAGACATTGTAGCCATAGTCAAAAGTCAGAGATTGTCATATGGTGAGAAAAATTCCAGCATTGTACGAGACGTGATGGTAAACATACCGGAGGGAAAGAGATGTCTGGGAAGGCCAAGAACGAGGTGGCTGGATGATGTTAGGAAGGATCTACTAGGGCACCTGGATATAGACGGGCATGCGCATCAATTTCTGCAGTAGCGGCAGCTCACGGCGCCATTTTTGTTCCCAGCTGTGATAGCGTGAGCATGTGAAAGGCGCAGTTTTTCAGCTGTTATTGCTTTCAAATGTCGCTTGCTTCATTACTAATACACATACCAAAAAGGAAATATATATTTGGATAATAAATTAATCTCGTCGTAATAAGTTATTGTAATATGGTTTGACAAATCGTTAAATATTTTTTCTGGTATTTGCCCATCTGGGTGTGTACTGTGAGCAACTCTTTCGCATTCAAATGTTCAAATGTTTGTATAGTCTATGGGACTTAACTACGGGGTTATCAGTCCCTAAACTTGCAAACTACTTATGAACTACTTACAAACTAAGACGGCACAAATATCCATGCCCGAGGGGGGATTCGAACCCCCGACCGTAGTGGCCGTGCAGACCGTGACTGGAGCGCCTTAGTCTCCTCGGCCACCGCGGCAGGCCTTTCGCATTCGACAGCTCACTTTTATGGGATACCACCTGCACTACCAAAGCTTCGCTAACATGTAAGAAATCTGTTTTCGAATGCCATACATTTGCTCCAGAATACACACCCAGGTCGCTACTTTTTTACGGCGTATTTTTCAGAATTCATATAAAATACTTTTTCAGGGCACAAGATATATCACCATGATAAACAAGGATGCAGTAGAACATGTATATATACCAGATATTTTAATTTCTCATTTAACAATTTACTTTCTCATTGGTTAATTTTACTTAAGGCGTCGGTAGCGTAGAGTGCTGATGTTGGCAACAACCTTTGAATGCTCTTAGAAAACTCGAACAGGTAGAATGAGAGAAAATAATTTTTCAACTTTAGCATCTTTTTGTATGTACAATTGTCCGGTCAGTAAATTAATTGTTCTCCTAAAGCGAACATTCTCTTGTCAACATTATCAGTAACTAAAATTAACATCGCAGTAGCTTCAAACATCGTTTCGAGCCGTATGTGCAATTATAGCTAGTAAAACAAAGTGTGCATCATTTAAAAGTAGTTGGTATTGTTATTGTCTAAATGTTGCCACTGTATGAAAAAATCAGTGTCGAAATCTGTCGTTTGCTTCGGTGGATTAGCCGAGCTGTCTAAAGAGTATCGAGTGCGCGGTTGCTCGCCGTGGAGGTTCGAGTCCTCCCTGGGGCATGGGTGTGTGTGTGTTTGTCCTTAGGTTAGTTTACCTAGGTTTAAGTAGTTTGTAAGCTACGGACTGATGACCACGCAGTTTGGTCCGATAGATTTACAGACATTTGAACATTTGAGTCATGTACTCCGCATAAAACATTTAATAGTCAGAGCCATAAAACATACAAATAAAAAGATATCTCCACTTCATGTTACATCTTTTTTAAGACGAAAAAAGTCGTCAAACACACAGAGGCTTCGTTTTAAATATTCATGACACGCTCGATGAACGGTGCTATATCTGCAGAAGACGGGGTTACAGTTACACTGATTTCTTGCTACTGGAGAGATCTAATCTAGCCTCCAGTATAGCACTCTAATAGCACAGTGTGCATTAAGCAAAATAACTCCTCAAACGTGTCAATGAATTTATAACGCAGTGAATAATGACTATCTGAAACTAAATAAATGTTTAGTACACTACAGGGGCATTAAGAACTATTTTTAATAATTGTATAGTGATTATGCTCCAATGTGGGCACAAAGTTTATAAACAAATAAAATTTGTGTTTCATCAACTAAGTATAACATTTACACAAATGCACGAGGTAGATGAGCCTCTGTTTCAAAAATTAATTTTCCATGTAGTCTGCGGTACAACCGGACCGTATTTCACGCCTAATGACCTCCGCTATTTTCTTACAGCTCTCCAATCCCCAAAGCTATTTTTATTATCAGAATGGCTCACATATACAATGCCTCGTCAGCTTTATACGTTTCTATTAGTTTTGTGGTTGATTGAACAAACAAACTAAACTTTACAGCTTTATTTACAAACACACAGCAGTCAAATAACTGCAGCGAAGCTAGCGCTCAAAGCGGTGATATTTCGCATTGCAGTGAACAGAAGACAAACGACTTTTATGATCAAATATACGGTGAGAGTCTAGATTTGATAATATTTCTTTGATGAAAGACGGGATATGTCAAAGTTCCCCATTACACTAATTAAGTTTCTTTGACGTAAATATTTGATATATCAACTATGACAAAGAAATATGATCGTGTAATAACTGCCTTACGTATATATTTGTAAGACAAAACATCTGAGAATTTACACTTGCGTTTAGGCTTTGCCAGATATTTTACACTTGATTACTGAGTAAATGACTTGTAAATCCAAGCCAAGACATGTAAATCCGGCACTAAATAATCGATATTTGCACTCGCTTATTGTTCGAGCCACAGTCAGTAGTGAAAAATATAGTGGATTAAATCAACGACCCTACTGCTATCGCCGCGGTGGAGTAGCCGAGCGGTCTAAGGCGCCTCGCTGTGGAGCGCGCTGTTGCTCGCCGTTGGAGGTTCGAGTCCTCCCTGGGGCATGGGTGTGTGTGTTGTCCTTAGGTTAGGTTACCTAGGTTTAAGTAGTTTATAAGCTACGGACTGATGACCACGCAGTTTGGTCCGATAGATTTACAAACAAACAACATGTCGTTTGCAACGTGTAGAAATTGCGCATAACTACAAATAAATTAACCCACCTCGCATAGTTTTGAAGACCTTGTTGGTGTGCCGGCCGCGGTGGCCGAGGGGACTGAGGCACTCCAGTCATTGTCTGCACGGCCACTACGGTCGGGGGTTCGAATCCCCCCTCGGGCATGGATATTTGTGCCGTCCTAGTTCGTAAGTAGTTCATAAGTAGATTGTAAGTTTAACTGTCTGAATAATTTCCTTTAGCTCCTCATATATTTCATCGGTCTCCTCATCATCGGCAGAGCTAGTTGGCATATAAACCTGTACTACTGTTGTCGGTGTTGGCTTCGTATCTATCTTGACAATGATAATGCGATCACTGTGCTGCTCATAGTAGTTTACCCGCATTGCTATTTTCTTATTCATTACCAGTCCTACTCCTGTGATACCCCCAACTGATTTTGTATTTATAATCCTGTACTCACCTGACCAGAAATCCTGTTCATCCTGCCACCGAACTTCACTAATCCCCACTATATCTAGCTTCAACCTATCCATTTCCCTTTTTAAATTTTCTAATTTTCCTACCCGATTAAGGGATCGAACATTCCACGCTCCGATCCGTAGAATGCCAGTATTGTCTTTCCTGATGACAACCTCCTCCTGAGTAGTCCCCGCCCGGAGATCCGAATGGGGGACTATTTTACCTCCGGAATATTTTACCCGAGAGGATGCCATCATCATATGTTCATACAGTAGAGCTGCATGTCCTCGGGAAAAGTAACGGCTGTAGTTTCCCCTTGCTTTCAGCCGTTCGCAGTAACTGTGTGGCAAAGCCACATTAGCTGATGTTACAAGGCCAGCTCAGTCAATCATCCAGACTGTTGCCCCTGTAACTACTGAAAAGGCTGTTGCCCCTCTTCAGGAACCACACGTTTGTCTGGCCTCTCCAGATACCCCTCCGCTGTGGTTGCACCTACGGTACGGCTATCTGCATCGTTGAGGCACGCAAGCCAATCCACCTCGGCAATGTCTGTGGTTCATGGGAGTGGAAAAAAAGAAAGAAAAAAAAAGTTAACTTCGTTAAACGTTAAAGCGTTGCTCTGCGAACGTTAATCGTTAACTCGTAACAGTATTGAGCAGCCACGAAAAATCGCCTTCAGTCTCCGAATTTATATATATTTATGTTGTTATATTATTGAAATCGGCAATTAAAAACAAATAAACCCATTACCCTACCTGATATTTAAGAAAAAAAATTTGGATACGCAAGTTTAAATAAGGCTTGGAGCATAAATAAAAACTAGGATTACTGGGCCACTCTGTCGTGGCAGTCGGCCGTGAGGGTAAAGAAAAGATGTCTAATCACGTACCCTAGTGTAAAATAGCCTCCGCAAGAGTCATTTGCTTTGGGGGAAGAGTCTTTTGTTCTTTGAAATGTTTGTTTGCATTTGCTTACGCTCGCGGCCGGCTGCCACCATATAGTACCCAAGTAATATACAAATCTTAATTTTTAGAGAGGAGTACTGCTGCTGGCGCCACTTTAGACGGAATGCAAAATGTTAACATTGCTTTTTTGGAGCTTCCTCGACCGGAAACTACCTTGACTCTATCTTCAGTCTGTAGGGACAGCGATTTATGGCATCTCCTCGTTTGCTGTTTAAGATTATTAAGTCTTAATTGGTGTTTTTTTTTTTCTTTCTGAAAGCACAATTTACAGTTGAAACGTATTTGTTCTCCTGATCTAGATATAAATTCAACAAAATCACTTAGATGTGTCCACGGTTTTTTATCAACTGTTGCGTCCATGATAACGTTTTCACACACACATATTCTTCGACACCCAGATCACTTAGCCGCGGTGGAGTAGCCTAGCGGTCTAAAGCGTCTCGCTGCGGAGCGCGCGATTGCTCGCCGTGGAGGTTCGAGTCCTCCCTGGGGCATGTGTGTGTGTGTATTGTCGTCCGTAGGTTGGTTTACCTAGGTTTAAGTAGTTTGTAAGCTACGGACTGATGACCACGCAGTTTGGTCCGATAGATCTACAAACATTTGAACATTTTTTTTGAACCAGCTCACTTCCACCGGTGAAAGGTGCACTTAATACAAACTTAACAAGTAACAGCCTACTGCCGGCGAGTACAGACCACTGAGACCGGACGCTAAACTCTTAATCTTTCTTCTTTCCTAGACTCACTGCGCGCACGTATACGCAGACGCGGTTTTCCCTCAATTTGTACAGGCTTCCGCCAAGTTGTGCGTTTCTCCTGGGCCCCAATTTCTGCTGTCCGGGTCTTGGCAGCACCATTCAGAAGAGCAACCGCGCACAACCCATAGCCTGGGCGTAGAGGGCGTAGAGGGCACCTGCACTAAAATGACCACATCTTACGTGGGAAGACTTTTGTCATAAGAAGTGAATACAAAAGTAACGGATTAACGGACTTACGGAAATTAACGGAAGTTAGAGTCCGTTAACGTTTAAAAATTAACTTAAAAGTTAATCCGTTACTTAAAAGTTAACTTCGTTAATTAACGATTAACGGATTTACGTACTTGTGCCCAGGTCTACTGAGTACCCTCCGCCAGCCTCATTTGGGTGGGTTAAGGAGTATGTATGTAGATGTGGATGTAGAGGAAGGAAGGAAAGAAAGAAGGAAGGATGGAAAGCTGGAAGGATATATGGACGGAAATAAGGTTGAACGTCCAATCGACAACGTTATTATTAGAGATGCGGTCAATTTTGTAGGTCTTTAAGGATAGGAAAGGAAATCGGTCTTGCCCTTTGAAAGGTACCATTCCGGCGTTTGCCTGAAGTGATTTGGGGAAATCACTGAAAACTAAATCAAGATGGCAGAACACGAGTTTGAACCGTCATTCTCCCGTCTGCGAGTCCGCTAAGTGCAGAGAACAGCACGCTAAGCGGCCTGCTCTGGTAGCAAGCGCGGCATCTAGAAAATTTCTGCAGCCTTTGTGCACTGTGGCAAAAGTATTTCATGCCCGCTAAACAATTTTAACTGCAAATAAAGCCTCTCCGCACTTCCATGGTCCAAATATTTCGTACAAAGAGTAGTCTAATTAAGATGGCTTCAAATAAGTTATTCCTCTTTTTTCCACACGTTTGCACTTAGCACGTCGCTGGTGTTACATTTTGTCAGCAAAAGGAAGTTTTTAATGTGTTAGTATTAAACATTCATCTCCAACATGGGTCGGAAAATTCGAGATGTATTCAAAAAGTAAGGATCCTTTAATTTTTTATGAAAAAACATTCTCCCTCACATACGAAACACTTATGCGAAAGCTTCTTCCAGTCGTCGAAGCACTTCTCATGAGCACTTCTTGGTACAGCCTTGAGTACTCCAAGCGATGCAGTTTTTGTTTCTCCAATCGTTGCAGATCTTCTTTCTTTCGTAGATCTCTTCACTTTTAGGAACAGAAAAAATGTCGCAGTGGGTGAATATGGTTGCTGAGGCATGATTGTAGTTTTTTTTTCTTTGGGGGGGGGGGTGGCCAAAACATGTCACAGGCAATGATGAATGAGCAGGTGCATTGTCGTGATGCAAAATCTGTGAATTGTTTTCGCACATTTCAGGGGTTTTTGATTATTGCTTCAGGCAAAATTTCACCATGAACTATGTCACGATAATTGAAAAAAAAAAAAAGCAGCGAGCAAAACTTTGACGTTTGATGATCTTGGCGTGCTTCTTTTGGTTTTGGCTCTCCGGGAGACTTCCATGGAGATGAGTGGGCTTTAGTTTCAGTCATAATCATAAAACCATGTTTCCTCACCAGTTATGACCCTTTTGAGCAAATCAAGATCACTACTGACATCATTCAAGAACTCCTGAGCGATGCTCATGCGACGGTTCTTCTGACCAAAACTGAGAAATTTTGGAAGAAACTTCGATGACATGTCTCATGCCCAAAATATCCGAAACAGTTGCATGACACGGGCCGACCGATAAGCCGATATCCTCAGCGACTTCTACGGTAATTAGACGATTTTCTAAAACAATGTTCTTCAATGATTCGATCGTTGATGTGCAGAGGCGTTCAGAGTGAGGTTCGTCACTGGCGTCTTCTCGGCTGTCTTGAAAGAGCTTGTACCACTCGTAAACAATTTTTACTTAGAGCAGACTCAGCGTGTGCTACCGTCAACATTTCATGTGTGAACCTCTCTACCTGTCAGAAAGATACGAAATATGCTGTAAACTCGCAACTGTGAACATATGTTCGGGAGATGTGTACCAACATAACAAATAAGAAAATATCGATAATAGAATTACGTTGCCCACACAATTTGAATAGTCATCTTTTTGAACAGCCCACATATTGCTAAATTTTTGATGGATGTGCGCAACTACAGCACAATCGCGACGTGTCTCTCGCAAGGATAGCAAACTGGTAGGAGTCGATACCAGAGTGTAAAGTCTTTGCAAAGTTCATTCCGTAGTACTCAGTAATACAACTGAGTAAACAACAACGCAGATGCCAGCATTTGATAGAGAACGTTATAATGATCCATAAGACCAAACATGCCTACTGAAGCAGTCGATACCCAAACTTAAACGTAAACAAATCCTACATTTAGAAATATAAACATGATTATTAAAAATGTCACACGTTAACCTTATTTTTCAATAATATCTTGCGTAATAATTTAGAGCTTTTTTTGATTTAGAAAACCATTTCAGAAGCTAGTAAACATGCATTAAAACTTATTTAACATATCTGTTTTGTTAGATATATCTTAAAAATTTGTTAAAATACAAGTAATAATAGATGGCACTTACCTCTTCATTTATCCCACATCAGGCTGTAGATTTTGAAGTCTATTATGTCATTAGCTTCTAAGTGTGATGCAATTTCCGAAAATAAATGTTTGTATAGCTTATGGGACTTAACTGCGGGGACATCAATCCCTAAATTTATAAACTACTTATGAGCTAGCTACTACTAAGGACGGCACAAATATTCATGCCCGAGGGGGGATTCGAACCCCCGACCGTGACTGGAGCGCCTCAGTCACCTCGGCCACCGCGGCCGGCTTCCGAATGTACTTCATGATTGATGTAGTTTATGCTTAACTGAGTTCATTGAACTTTATTCTGATCATAAGGGATCACCAAGAAATCCAAGGTAGTTACTTTTATGTATTTTGATTTAATTCACTCCAGCCGGCCTCAGTGGCCGAGCGGTCTGCGGCGCGCCAGTCACAGTCTGCACGGCCGCTACGGTCGGGGGTTCGAATCCCCCCTCGGGCATGGATGTTTGTGCCGTCTTTAGTATAAGCTAGTTCATAAGTAGTTTGTAAGTTTAGGGACTGATGACCCCGCAGTTAAGTCCCTTAAGCTTTACAAACATTTGAACAATTTGAACAAAACACTCCACTTAAATATTTCATTGGCAATATTAATGTTAAATAATGTATACCAATGTATACCCATATAAACCACTTGGTCTATAACATTTTAATTCATGTCACAAATTTACATACTATTTCAATGTTTGTATAGAGTTGTTAGTGCTTAAAACAATTGACTGTGAAGAAAGTAACGGGATTTTGAACGCGCAAGAGACCTGTTTTTGATTTTATGTAAGCTGGAAGTGTGTTTGTAAACATTTGTAGACTGTGACCAAAGATGTTCAAAATGTTCAAATGTATGTAAATCTATTGGACCAAACTACGTGGTCATCAGTCCGTAGCTTACAAACTACTTACACTAAGGTAAACTAACCTATGGACAAACACACACACCCATGCCCCAGGGAGGACTCGAACCTCCACGGCGAGCAACCGCGCGCTACACAGCGAGACGCTTTAGACCGCTCGGCTACTCCACCGCGGCGACCAAAGATGTTTCAAGAAAGGAAAGAAGTTTGGAGTTTAACGTGGTCATTAGAGACGGAGCTTACGCTCGGAGTGTTTGGGTAAGGACGTGGAAGGAAATCGGCCGTGGCCTTTCAGTGAAACCATGCCGGTATTTGCCTGGAGTGATTTAGGGAAATCATGGAAAACCTAAATCTGGATTGCCGGAGGTGTATTTGAACCACCGTCCTACCGAATGCGAGTCCAGTGTGTTACCACTGCGCCACCTCGCTCGATTTTGTTTTAAAAAGAGATGTTCATGTAGCAAGTCGTTGTGTGTCTTTCAGCCAAGATCGCGGATGTTTATTAACCAAAGGTGAACTGAATAAATGAAAAGTATAAAAGTAAATCCATCTGACGCGCGGGAGTAGCCGAGCGGTCTGGAGCGCCACGTTACGGCTCGCGCGGCCTCCAGCGTCGGAGGTTCGAATCCTCCCTCGGGCATGGACGTATGTATCGTCTTTAGTATAAGTTAGTTCATAAGTAGTTTGTAAGTTTAGGGACTGATGACACCCCCCCCCCCCCTCATTTAAGTCCCATAAGCTTTACAAACATTTGTACCTTTTGAAAATCCATCTGAATTGAAGAACCTTTCTTTATTAGTTCCTTAACATCTGGAACCATTTATCATTTATACCAAAAAACACCTCTAGACAACGAGAACTTCAACATCTAGCTTCGAGAAATCAGAGTTGTAGCTACCCTGACTTTACTGGTATACGGCGGAAAGGCACAATGACTTAACTTATTGAAATTATCAAACATTAGAGCAGTGGTACTATTGCAGCGTGTAATTGTACTCTAAGAAAACGATTGGAATAGTCGGTCAATCGCTCGATATCTGAATAGATCCTACTAATCGTCGACGATGATGGCAGCAATGGGTACACAGTCGAACCCAGTGGTCGATCTACATAGCCGGCAGGGCGTACTCTCAGAGATCCAGATGCGTCATTATCGTCGAACTGACCTGCGGCTGGTGCTTCAGTGACTACAAGGAGCGCCGCGTGGTCTAAGGCATCATGCTACGAATTGGGCGACCGCTGTCGCCGGAGGTTCGAGTCTTCCCTCAGGCACGGGTGAGTGTGTTGTTCGTACTGTAAGTTACTTTAAATGGTTTGCAGGACTAGTAGCAGTTTGATCCAACAGGGCCGGCCGCGGTGGCCGAGGGGTCACGGTCACGGTCTGCACGGCCACTACGGTCGGGGGTTCGAATCCCCCCACGGGCATGGATATTTGTGCCGTCCTAGTTCGTAAGTAGTTCATAAGTAGTTTGTAAGTTTAGGGACTGATGACCCCGTAGTTAAGTCCCATAGACTAAACAAACATTTGATTTTTGATCCAACAGGTTTTATTAGGCCTACCACAAGGACAGCTAACAGCGCAAATGTAGCTGAGTCTAATACTACCAATCCTGCCTACATACGTTGAAATATTGATGACAGCTGGGAAACTAGCCGAAAGCGATTTGTAATGAGAAATTTATTTTGCGACTGATTGCTTGTTTCTTCCCACTCCTTATACTCTGACCTGTATGATTCAGTATGATTCACAATAATAAATTACGAGTTGAATTCTTTGATTTTCACCGCATTCACAAAGGGGTGTCGTTGCCTTATCCCGTGAATACAGAAAATAGACTTATCTCTCGTGTTAAGATTATATTCTGTTTGAAGTTGACCATGTTTTACGTGACAAGTTGAAACCTGGAGGCTTCTGAGTGATGCTTTGAAGTCTATTCTCGATGTCAAGTGTTGGCTTAGCCGAACTCTTCCTCTGTACTTCTTATTGGTGTTTTGATGTTTGGCCTTCTGGAACGGAAGCGATGTGTTTGGCGTCTTCAGTATCCTCGTGTAAGTTTTAGCATTTCAGGGGCGCAGATTTCGGGGTGGTATGTGGCTCAATACTGGCTGCCATTATTAGGGAATAAACTCGAAGAGAACGATCCATTGAAGCAAAGTAAACACGGATTCAGAAAGTAGCATTTTTGTGAAGAAACGATACGGTAGTGATGACTTGGAATCTTAGAACGATCCATATTTCTCGATTTTCTGACGACTTTCGACACTGTACCTCAAAAGCGGCTTCTAATGAAATTATGTAGTTGTCGTGACAGTTGTGCAATTGGATACGTGATTTTCTGAAAAAACCGAAGCAATATATATATATTGCTGTTCGTTAGTCTCGCTAAAACTCGGGAACGGCTGACCCGATTTGGCTAATTTTAGTCGTGAAATATTCGTGTAAGTCCAGGGAAGGTTTAAATGGTGATAGCATATGAAAAAGTTGTCCGGAAAAGAGGAAAATCGGGAAAACTGAAACAGCTTTTCCAGTGAGCTATCAATACCGTTCGTTCAATTGAGATAAAATTTTGTAAATTTTATGTTGAAAGCAACAGAAAGGTTCCATCAAATAAAAAATTGGGAAAGTCACCCGAAAAGTAGGAAAATGTAGGAAAAACCGAAAGCGATTTTTTTCTGTGAATAAAAATCAACTGCCACATGGTTCTAAGAACAACACTTGAGTACGGCTTGGCAGGACAAGGTTTAGGTTTGTATGAAATAAATGAGATGAACATTCTTATGAACTAAAAATTTGGGAAAGTTACCCGGAAAATTTGAAAATTTGCGAGAAACTGAAGGAGCTTTCTTCAATGGGATGTCAATATCATTCGTCTGATTCCGATAAAATTTTGCATATTTGACGTTCAAAGCAAGAGTAACGTTCTTATGAAATAAAAATTTGGAAAAGTTTCCCTGAAAATTGGAAAATTCAGAAAAATAGAGATTTTTGTATGAAATATCAATACAATTCATCTGATTGCGATAAAATTTTGCACATTCAACGTTCAAAGCGAGAGGAAGGTTTGAGGGAAGTAAAAGTTTGGAGGCGAGTGACAGTTTTATTACAGTGTGAGAGCACTGTGACTGGATGGGGCAACACTAACAATATTTGTGGACGTCATGTACTGTAGGTTAAGTACAGTTTGTTACCGGTCGTAAAACCTCATCGTGATACATGTGGGGTGGGACGTTGCTATTTACTGGACTCACATTGTGCCAAACAATAATAAACAGTAAATGTATAGCCGCCGAGAGACAGGTAGATTGCTTACTTTGCGACTGTGAGAGGACAGCAATAATTTTTGGTATTGAGGTTGCTGTGCAGTGACTATAAACAGCGTTTTTGTTTGTTTGTTTGTGTGTGCACTGGGCAAGCTGATCTGCTTATAGCATTGAACTCTATAGAGTACTGTGATCTCGAAAGCGAGCGGAAAGGTACATTAATGTGTCATTGTTGGGTACCTACCTCTGTTCTTCCATTGGTTAATTCTGCCAAATTATCTTTCTGCCTTACTGCTGGGATACTTATATTCATTTGTAATTTTTAGAACAGAATAGATAATACATAATATCTGACTCCTGTTGCCGCGGTGGTGTAGCCGAGCGGTCTAAGGCGCCTCGCTGCGGAGCGCACGGTTGCTCGCCGTCGGAGGTTCGAGTCCTCCCTAGGGCATGGATGTGTGTGTTTGTCCTTACGTTAGTTTACCTTAGTTTAAGTAGTTTGAAAGCTACGGACTGATGACCGCGCAGTTTGGTCCGATAGATTTACAAACATTTGATGTGACTCCTGTTCTTATGTTCACTGGGTTTAACTACTTCTGAGAAGGTGAAATTGACCAAGTATATGGTTATGGCAAAAATATTTTCACAAAAAGGTCACCTAAAGGTTCCTAAGACAGATTCCCTCTATCTCCTATGGTTTGCGATTCCCTGTACTGACCCAGTTAAAAAAAAATAATAAAAAAAATAAACGCACACGCAAAAAATATATGTATAGATAAATGGGCTTCTAGGCGGCGTATTAAGCTACAACATATACGAGATATTAAGTTAGAACTCCAACAATAGAACTGTGAAAAACGCATCCAATTTCGAACTCTAGTTCTAAAAACTCCCTGTGTAAACCCCGCTTGTGGGTGTGATGATTAAGAATGAAATGTGTGCAATGGAATTTATTTTCGGTATCTGACTAGTACCCTATCGCAATTGAACACAATGTTGGGATCTCTTAGAGCACTCAAATCAACCTTTCTTCTCAACAAACATATGAATGGCATCTGTCATTTACATATTCAAAGATTAAATATTAGATGGCTTCAAATACTACTGACTGAAATTCCATGTGAAGGCAACTGAATAATTTTGAATATTTACAAGACATGCAATGCATCCTAATAAAGTTTTACCTACACTTTAGTCGTTAAGAATAGATAAATGAAATTAAGCTACTAAGAGAGGTGACGCAGTGGTAACGCACTGGACTCGCATTCGGAAGGACGGTGGTTCAAATCCACCTCCGGCCATTCCAATTTAGGTTTTCCGTGATTTTCCTAAATTACTCCAGGCAAATGCCGGGAGGGTTCCTTTCAAAGGGCACGGACGATTTCCTCCCACATCTTTCCCCAAAGATCCGTCTCTAATGACCACGCTGTCGACGGGACGTTAAACCCTAAGTTTCCTTCCTTCTTAAATTAAGCTACGTATGAGACAGGCATTCCTTTGTCTAAGTGTCCACTTTACTGAAACGAAGCTACCTATGTAGGAAGGAAGGAAGGAAGGAATCTTAGGGGTTTAACGTCCCGTCGACAGCGTGGTCATTAGAGACGGAACTCACGCTCGGATTGTTTTGGGTAAGGATGGGGAAGGAAATCGGCCGTGCCCTTTGAAAGGAACCATCCCGGCATTTGCCTGGAGTGATGTAGGGAAATCACGGAAAACCTAAATCTGGATGGCCGGAGGTGGATTTGAACCACCATCCTTCCGACTACGAGTCCAGTGCGTTACCACTGCGCCACCTCGTTCGGTACCTGTGTAAGGAACAGTGACTGACGCTACGTCTACATCTGCATATTCACTGCGCAGTCCACCCAAAGATGCGTGGCGGAGGGTATTCAGTACCGTTGTTAGTTATTTGCGTACATGTTCCACTACCATACATAACGAGGGATAAACGAATACTGGTATACATCTGAACAAGCCCTACTCTCTCTGACCTTTGTAGTTATCGGTCCTTTGCTGTTCCTTATTTACATAAACGACTTAGGGGAAAATCTAAGTAGCTCTCTTAGGTTGTTTGTAGATGACGCCGTCATTTACCGTCTAGTAAAATCATCTGACTATCAAAACCAACTGCAGAACGATCTGAATAAGGTATCACTATGGCGTAAAAATTGGCAATTGACTCTAATGCGAAGTGTGAAGTCGTCCACATGAGTACGAACAGAAATCCGATAAACTTTGTTTACAACATAAATCAATCAAAAAGTGAAGGCCATAAACCCAACAAAATACCTAGGAATTACTATTACTTCAGACTTAAACAGGAAAGAACACGTAGATAATGTCATGGGAAAGGCGAACAAGAGACCCTTAAAAAATGCAACAGACCTACAAAAGGATCTGCATACACTACGCTTGTCCGTCCATTTTTGGAGTATTGCTGCCCACTGTGGGATCCCTATCAGGTGGGTTTGACGGAGGACGTCGAAAGAGTCCAAAGAAGGGCAGATCGTTTCGTATTGTCACGATACAGGGGAGACAGAGTTTCGGAAATGATACAGGATCTGGGATGGGAATCATTACATCAACGGCGCTTATCGCTGCGGCGTGGGCTACTTACGAAACTCCAATCGCCAACATTCTCCTCCGAATGCGAAAATATATCGTTCACTCCCACTTACATAGGTAGAAATGATCATCAGAATAAAATACGAGAAATCAGAGCTCGAACGGAAAGATTCAGGTGTTCTTTCTTCCTGCGCGCTATTCGAGAATGGAATGGGAGATAAAATAGTATAACGGTGGTTCGATGAACCCTCTGCCAGGCACTTAAATATGATTTGCAGAGTATCCCATGTAGATGTAGATGTAGTCTTTACGCGAAATGGAGGTTGGCGACAGTAGAATCTTTCTGTACCCCGCTTCAAATTTCTTCAAGAACGTCGCCTTCTCTCCAGCGCGAATTCCCGAAGCAGTTCTGTAACAGTCGCATGTTGATCGATCATACCAGTAACAAACCTAGCTGCCCGCCTCTGAACTGATTCTGTGTCTTCCTTTAAACCGATCAGGTGGGGATCCCAAACACTGCAGCAATACTCAAGACTGTGTCGAACAAACGTTTCATATGCGGTCTGCTTTACAAACAAATCACATCTTCCCAAAAATCTCCCATTAAACCGAAGTCGACCATCCATCTCCCCCAGGACTATCATATGCTCGTTCCATTACATATCGCTGTGCAGCGTTACGCCTAGGTATTTGATTGACACGATTCTGTCAAGCAGCATTCTACTAATGCTGTATTCCAACATTACGGGATTGTTTCTCCTACTCATCTGCGTCACCTTGCATTTTTCTACATTTAGCGCTAGCTGCCATTCTTCACACCACCTACAAATTTGGTCCAAGTCATCCTGCATCCTACTACCACAGTCTAACATACCAGTCACGACACTCGAGCGAATTTTTGTTGCCCACCGCTACAGCAGCGCACCAAGCGGCCAGGCGGTATTTCGTGCGTTGTACATCGGGTTACTTGTAGCTTATATTCGTTTCCTGGATGGTTTTCGGAACGGGGAACGCTTGTAGCGCAATAAAATGTAGCAACAACCAGAAAAAATTTGTCTGTTTTCAAATTTCCTAAGGGCGCAAGAGGTATGTAACAATCATTCTGCTGAAAAGTTTCCATTACGATTCACCTGAAAATTGCAAACATAATAATGTTTGGCCTTTTTAGGAGTAATAAATGGCTTATAGTGTAAATAGGCAACTTTTACTGCAGTCTGGATGTCAAAAGGTACAGAAAAAAGCGCATAATAGGCCTAAGATATAAAGTAACATTCTGAAGAATGTGCTACAAAACTCTGAAACCTTATATTTTAGTAAAAAATTGAAAGTTAAAAAAAAAAAAAAAAGATGAAAGCCATCTACGAAGATCAACACCAAACTCAGATCTGGGCGTCTTCCTATTTTTTTCGGAAATATGCACAAAAACCTAACAAGGAAAGTTCCTAAACTTTCAAATGTTGAAATGTTTGTTAAGCTTATGGGACTTAACTACGGGGTCATCAGTCCCTAAACTTACAAACTTATAAACTACCTTATACTAAAGACGGCACAAATATTCATGCCCGAGGGGGGATTCGAACCCCCGACCGTAGTGGCCGTGCAGACCGTGACTGGAGCGCCTCATTCCCCTCGGCCACCGCGGCCGGTCAGAAAACATTCCTCACACACAAAGAAAGAAAATATTTTATGTGGACATGTGTCTGGAAACGCTTAATTTCCATGTTAGAGCTCATTTTATTATTTCTCATGTTCTTCCACCTACGCTCACTGGAGCACTTCATCATGACTTCATACTGGATACTCTACCTGTGCTGCTAGAACATGTGCCTTTACAAGTACGACACAACATGTGGTGCATGCACGATGGAGCTCCTGCACATTTCAGTCGACGTGTTCGTATGCTTCTCAACAACAGATTCGGTGATCGATGGATTGGTAGAGGCGGACCAATTCCATGGCCTCCACACTCTCTTGACCTCAACCCTCTTGACTTTCATTTATGGGGGCATTTGAAATCTCTTGTCTACGCAACCCTGGTACCAAATGTAGAGACTCTTCGTGCTCGTATTGTGGACGGCTGTGATACAATACGCCATTCTCCAGGGCTGCATCAGTGCATCAGGGATTTCATGCGACGGAGGGTGGATGCATGCATGTATCCTCGCTAACGGAGGACATTTTGAACATTTCCTGTAACAAAGTGTTTGAAGTCACGCTGGTGCGGTCTGTTGTTGTGTGTTTCCATTCCGTGATTAATGTGATTTGAAGAGAAGTAATAAAATCAGCTCTAACATGGAAATTAAGCGTTTACACACACATGTCAACATAACATATTTTCTTTCTTTGTGTGTGAGGAATGTTTCCTGAAAGTTTGGCCGTACCTTTTTGTAACACCCTGTATATGACGTTAAACGGCGGCTCCCTTGCTCTCCGCTTGGAGCGCTAGTGTAGTCTTAGCTGTCAGTTGGTAACAGATTTTACACCAGTGAGTGTCGCCACTGGTATGTTAGACTGTGCTACTACCTTGTCGGATTGTAACTGGAAGAAAGCTACGATCTGAACAAGCAAGAATTAATTGGCAAATCTCAGTTGATACAAGCTTAGTATCTCTCACAATTTACTGTGACTCGAGAGAACGCCGGAGCAGCCGCATTCACCGTAATGTAAACGAAGGGCAGAACGCTGCAGCGTCAGAGCGGCCGTTGATTCTCCACATCCCTATAATTTCTTGGACAACACGCAACTGTCCGTAAACTGCCTGAGCTCATGTCAGGACTCGCTCAGTCCCTAACGTTCCTACTCGAGACACCGACCGTAATCTTTTTCGGAGTGCTGGGCTACGTCCTCGAAGGTCAGGGTTCTCCCTTCTCCCAAAACAGGAGAACGAATGAAACACAGCGCCCGGAAACAACCAATAGCAGGTGCTGCCTCTTTTTTATTCTCACCCGTCTAGGGAATTCCGACTACGTGGTTCTCATGCGGCAATATTCCCCGCTATAAGCCGAAATTTCACACGGGTTTTGTATAGACTAACGGTATCCTCCAGGGGCCAAGCGGTCGGAAACCGCTAGCAGAAAGCAGTTCTTATATCAAAAGAAAAAATTTCTTTCCCCCCCCCCCCCCAATGAAATTAGCTGTGACATTAGGCAGTTGGCTACGACCTGAAAAGTGACGTCAAAACGACATTCACTTGTTCCTTCCATGTGACAGACGCCATCTTGATTTGATGTATATCTCGCAGTTTTGGTTTTATAACCCGCAGTAAGCCGTTTTAGGGTAACAACGCATTGAAGATGAATCACAAAATCATTTTTATCTCATCTACATCTACATGGGACTCTGCAAATCACATTTAAGTGCCTGGCGGAGGGTTCATCGAACCACCTTTATACTATTTATCTCCCATTTCATTCTCGAATAGCGCGTGGGAATAAAGAACACCTGAATCTCTCCATTCGAGCTCTGATTTCTCGTATTTTATTCTGATGATCATTTCTACCTATGTAAGTGGGAGTCAGCAATATATTTTAGCATTCGGAGGAGAATGTTGGCCATTGGAGTTTCGTAAGTACTCCACACCACAGCGATAAGCGCCGTTGTTGTAATGATTTCCATCCCACATCCTGTATCATTTCCGTAACGCTGTCTCCCCTGTATCGTGACAGTACAAAACGAGCTGCCCTTCTTTGGACTCTTTCGATGTCCTCCGCCAAACCCACCTGATAAGGATCGCACACTGGGCAGCAATACCCCAAAAAAGGAGTATAAATAATTGTGAATGAAGCACGTGAGATAAGTGTGTAATATTCTGTAAATTTATTGTTTTCACTAACCGGTTTTCGGTTGTTACACCATCATCAGGTAAACACTACAGAGATATAGCTATGCAGCTGGGAGTTTACATTCAAAGATCTTAAGTTGCTCTCCAGATGCCGCGGCGGAGTAGCCGAGCGGTCTAAAGCGTCTCGCTGCGGAGCGCGCGGTTGCTCGCCGTGGAGGTTCGAGTCCTCCCTGGGCATGGGTGTGTGTGTGTTGTCCTTAGGTTAGTTTACCTAGGTTTAAGTAGTTTGTAAGCTACGGACTGATGACCACGCAGTTTGGTCCGATAGATTTGCAAACATTTGAACAATTTTTTTTTGCTGTCCAGATAATACATGTACACTAATTTTCAAAGCAGACTAGTAAGACAATAAACATTGGTTAAATATGACGAGATTAACATTGATAAAATATGACAAGACAAAAATTAAATTAAAATGATGAGAGGGTGGCTGAAATAAAAATATTTTATCCCATCTAGATATTGATTGGTATAAGATGTTGAACAAGGGTCACACACATGGTTACAGTATTGTTAATATTCTTAAGCTCGGCGAAAGACGAAGCTCGGGGTCGGTGTTACCGAATAATTCTGGTTCTTTAAGAACTGACGCGATGCAATTAATATTCTAAATGAGCAAATTCTGGAAACCTGAGCCAAATGCTACCTTAACAAACTTCTGGCATCGTGGGCTCTGCGAATGTCAGACAATGATTTTGTCGCTGAATTGCTGCGATACATTACCAATTAGTGACCGGTAGGCGGCTGCGTCTTGGTGCTGGCGGCAAGGAAATAGATTGGGCCGAAGACCGAACATGCCGTATAGAGTTAAGAGTCTCGGTGGAGTTCGTCGTCAGTTAATGCCTCGTAGTTCTGCCGTTCACCACTAGCCCAGTTCGTACACTTGAGAGATTATGTTTCGAGGCTGCAATGAATGTCTCAGAGCGGGTGTTCGGACACAGAAAACTGTATCGAGGCATGACGAACGCTGATTCGTGAAATCAAAAGAGCTGCTGGTGGCCGGTGCAATACCAGAGCTCAGACAAGCTCAACTATGAGCTTTATGATAACTGACACCCAACCAACAGACACATCAGGCGATGCTCTGGCATAATTATAATATTTACGATTATTAATCATTCATTTACATTTTTTTCAGTTGAAGATCAACTACTGACTGTTCAGCCTGGACTTTGCACAGCCCCTGATAGTTTACCTGGACCTTACGTTGCTCGAAATGCTTTACCTGGACCTTCACGTGACCAAGAAACATTGCTTGTGCTGAAAACACCCAAATGGAGACGAATAAAAAACTGTGCATATGACATCAGTACAGGTAGTTCTTCATACAAGTATCGCTACACAACTTATTTGTCTTTTGTAACCATATTGTAACACCAAAGGCACTCATTTTTTCAGATAGAAAACCTATAGGAAGAGTTGACCCAATCCTGAACTCGTCATTCACTCATTTCATGATACATGTACTTCATGTTACTATGTAACTTCTGCTTTCTGTTCAATGGCATGTACCTAATGTGATCTAAATATAATTTGATAATGTTTTTTTCAAACATACTTTCTCTTTAAACCGTTCAAAACATCACTTTTCAGTGCAACACATCGAAAATATAGCGTCGGCGAGAGATGGGCAGGTGGGAGGGGACGTTACACTAAAGGGCGCGGAAAGCATTGCTCGTAATTTTCTTTTTGTAGCTTCCCCCCAATTACGAGAAAATAGAATGTTATAGATGTCCCTTGTAAGAAATTTAATGTACTTTCACATGCTGTAAGGGTTTTGTTGATAACATGTATATTTCGCGAGTTGTAGGGCGTTCAAGGGTCCGTTTTCTATGTTTCCGCAAAAGGGCCAAAAATTTGCTCTTTTTCGTTGAGGTCTAGCGCCTATACTGCTCACCAGAAAATCAAATATAAGTAGAGCATTTTGTAGGAAATTTTGTCTACTTTAATTTTGCAACTTTTCGAGAAACGCATAGTTTTCGAGATATGAGCAAGAAACTGAAAAAAGTGCGAAAAAATGAGATTCTTTTTTAGTTTTTCGTTGTGAAGCCGACCTCCTACAAGCGAGCAAACTTGAAATTCGAATTCAGCGCCCCCAGAAACATATAGGAACGTTGAGAAAAAAAAATTCAGTATTTTGTTACAGAAAAACCACCATTTGACTGGGCTATAAGGCTTCCACACTGGTGATGCTCTCTCAGAACACAACGAAACGCCGCCACGGGTCATGGAGGTGTTCCCTCCGCCACCGCGGCGTGGTTTTGCTCTCATCACCAAATTTCTTTTCGTCCCCACATTCTGATGGCCAGTTGTCGCGACTCCATTTTGCGCGGCAGCCAGTAAGAAGCTCTGACATTGTCCTGAACGGGCCCCGTTTATGGATACATGAGTCTTAATAAGGTTTTCTGGTTCCGCAGGACCTAATAGAGTAATAATAATATGATTTTCTGGTTCAGCAGGACCTAATAGAGGAGTAAGACTCCAAGGTTCATGGAACAAGTCAATACATGAAGTTTAATATTCACAGAATATATGACATCAACTGCGATTGGGCAAAGCTGAAAATGTGTACACAGCCGGGATTCGAACCCGGGTCTCCTGCTATCTAGGCAGTTGCGCTGACCCCTACACCACTGGGGACACAGTGATCACCGCACCTGCAAGGACTACCTAAGCACACCTCCCGTCAGATACAAATTTCCAGCTACACCCTGCCCACAGTACTCAAACTCGTAGTTATGAAACTAATTCCCGTAAGAGTAAGGGCTTTAAACTTGCCCACCCCTCCCCACTAACGATAGGATCATTGCCCGTCACCGGCATATTATATATATACATGTGGCGTCTGTTCCGAAAGAACAGACGTTACTTCTGATCCTGCAGTTGTTATTCTTTAATATTCACAGAATATATGACATCAACTGTGATTGGGCAAAGTTGAAAATGTAACCCATCCGGGACTCGAACATGGGTCTCCTGATTTCTAGGCAGTTGCTCTGATCACTACACCACTAGGGTCTTACTATTACGGGAATTAGTTTCATAACTACGAGTTTGAGTACTGTGGGCAGGGTGAAGCTGGGAATTTGTATCTGACGGGAGGCGTGCTTAGGTAGTCCTTGCAGGTGCGGTGATCATTGTGTCCGCAGTGGTGTAGGGGTTAGCGCAACTACCTAGATAGCAGGAGACCCGGGTTCGAATCCCAGCTGGGTACACATTTTCAGCTTTGCCCAATCGCAGTTGATGTCATATTCTGTGAAAATTAAAGAATAACAACTGCAGGATCAGAAGTAACGTCTGTTCTTTCGGAACAGACGCCACATGTATATACATGAAGTTTAACACAAGAATGGTAATGGAAAAATCTGAGGAAGTCATATGTACATGACAATCTCAAGCCTAAGAAAAAAGTATCACTATCGCATACAAGAAATTAGATTAATTTTTTAATTTTTCCAGAAGTTTCTCAACAGAATAAAAGGAGTGAGCCATGAGGTAACTCTTCAATTTACATTTGAAAGCACGTGGGTTAGTACTAAGATACTTGAGTTATTGTGGCAGACTGAAAATGGATGCTGCAAAATACTACACGCCTTTCTGCGCAAGAGTCAGAGCGATGTGATCCAAATGTAGATTCGATTTCTGTCTAGTATTCACCGAGTGAAAGCTGCCAACTCGTTGGAATAAGCTGATATTGTTAACGGCAAACGACATTAAAGAAAATACGTATTATGACACCAACGTCAGAATTGCTAGATTACTGAAAAGATGCCTCGACACGACGTTCGCGAACGTATATACCATCTATTGCTCGAACCGCACATTTGTGAGCCAAAAATATCAGTTTCCTACCAGTCTATTTACCCTTAAGAATAACACCGTACGTCATAAGTGAATGAAAGTAAGCATAGTAGATCACTTTTCGTGTTGAAAAATCACTTATTTCAGATACTGTTCTAATGGTAAATAAAGCAAAATTTAGTTTTTGAAGAAAATACTGCACGTACATGACAGCGTACTATCTGAACACCTACAAATTTGAACTGTTCAGTCTCACTTATCATATGCCCATTATGTGTAATCAAAATGTCAGCTTTTGTTAAATTATGTGTTAGAAATTGAAAATGAATAAAGTCTGCAATAAGCTGCATATGTCGCTGTATTGATAAAAGTCAAGAAGTGGTTACAATATGTCGTTATTTGAAGCGTTTCGGCCTGGGCCATCATCTGAATCCCCCCCAGGGGGCCCACAGTTCTTTTGTGGGTACGTGTGTGGCGCGCACGGGGCCCCGAGCCGGAGCAGCCTTTCTTCTGCCCCAGGCTGCTTCACTTTCCCTCCCGGTTTATGCCTTCGCCCGGAGACGGCCGTATTTCACGAGTTCAGGTGTTTTCTTGTTGTCGTTTCTCTTATTCCTTGGTTCCTTCCTTTCTTACCCTTTGTTTCTGTCTCTCTCTCCTTGTCCTCTCCTCGCCTTCTTCTCCTCATTAGTCTCCGCCTCGGCGTTTGAGACACCTTTCCTTCTTTCTCTTCACTTCCTCTATTCTTCTTTCCTCCCTGTGCGTGTCTGAAGGCCGACCCACGCATTATCATGCGTAGCAGGTGACGGGGTAACGCGTAATTCCCCGCCCCGGGTAGACAAGTAGGGCACGTACGTACCCCCTGGTAAAGGCCAGGCCCAGGGAGGGGTGATTACCCGAGCTGGTACCTTCCGAACATGCCAATTGGTCCCTCCGTCAGTTCTCGGGAGGTGTGACCTGAGGTGTGAACAATCACCTAAGGCGGGTAAGCCCTCGGAGAGGGCCCCCACTAGGAAGGAGCGCGCCATCGGAGACGCCGGTAATCACGGGGGACACTTCCGCAATGACTTCCTTCTCTTCTTCACTGACATTGACCCAGAAACGTAAGATAGACTCGCCTCAGCAAAAGAAGACTCTGCCTAATTTGCCGAAATTTCTTGTTGTGTCGCGCACCGACGGAAAAGACTTCAATTCTGTCAATCCTTTCGTTATACAGAAAGGTGTTGATGCAATTGCTGGCCCTGTTAAAACCTGTTCGCGTCAGCGCAATGGCTCATTGTTGCTGGAAGTGGACAGTGCTTTCCAAGCCCAGAAACTTATCCGGACTACGTTATTGCACACGTTTCCAGTCAAAGTAGAAGCGCACCGCACACTCAACTCGTCACGTGGGGTAGTTTTTACGAGATCCCTTGACGGGTTGTCTGATGACGACATCCGGTCCTATATGTCCGATCAGGGTGTGACAGCCGTCCACAGGGTGATGAAAAAGGTAGATAACCAGCTGACACCGACTCGTACTGTGTTTTTGACATTCGACAGAGTTGACCTCCCGTCGAAGGTCAAAGCAGGGTACGAAGTTATCTCAGTCCGCCCTTATATTCCAAACCCAACGCGCTGCTACCAATGCCACAGGTACAACCATACCCGTGAACATTGCCCACATGCAGCAAAATGTCACTTGTGGTAGGGACGCCCATGAGGGGGATTGCCCACCTCCGTCCCCTCACTGCCTTAACTGCAACGGCGACCATGCGGCTTCCTCTCGCGACTGCCCTGTATATAAGGATGAAAAAATCATTCAGCAAATTCGGGTTACGGAGAAGGTATCGACATCTGCCGCTCGTAAGTTGTTGGCGAGTCGAAAGCCCACTGTCCTCCCAGCGGGTACATACAGTAAGGTACTCACCTCACCTCGACCTACCAAAGATTCCAGTACCCAGACATGTGATTTCACTTTCGCTGACACAGTTGTGCGATCCGCCAGCCCGAAGATTGCCCGTTCCACGTCCCCGCTTCCTCCTGCTGCTTCTAAGGTACAGTCTTCGTCAACATCTAGTAAACCGCGGGCACCTAAACAAGATGCCCGGACCTTGAAAAAGGAACCCGTCCGTGAGGATTTTCTGCGTTCTCAGGCTTCCCAACCGTCAACTGCCTCTTCCCGCCGTCACTCTTCCAGAAGAGCTGACAAGAAAAAGAGTTCCTCTCCTTCCCCGCCGAGGCGTGACCCATCTGTCGCGCCGTCCAACAGTTGCCGGCCTCGGCCGTCTTCTGTTTCACCGGGACGCTCCGTTTGCCGGGCGCCCGGCCCTTTACCGGCGGTGGAAACTGCCCCTCCTGATCAACTCAGGGAGGTGGCAGGCGCGTCGGTCGAACCTATGGACCACGACCCTTTGCCCCTGGACAGCGATAGCAGTGCTCCCTCGAAATCCGGTCCTCAGCGGCAGTCGAGGTGACCCCGCTCGCTACTTGGTTTTTATCCTTATTTCTTCTCTCATTTTTATCATGGCGCTCCTTCAATGGAACATTCGCGGCATTCGTTCTAATCGGGAGGAGTTAAAATTACTCCTTCGATTGCACTGCCCGCTTCTAGTCTGTCTCCAAGAAACTAAGTTGCGTCCACGTGATCGTGCAGACTTTCCACACTACACCTCTGTGCGGTTCGACCTGCCACCCGTGGAAGGTGTCCCAGCCCATGGAGGGGTTCTGATGCTCCTTCGAGACGACGTCTATTTCCATCCCATTTCCTTGCACACTCACCTACAGGCAGTTGCCGTCCGCATCACCTTATCCACATTTACCTTCTCCCTCTGTAATATATATTCGCCATCGTCATCTGCCCTTACTAGGGCAGATGTGCTAAACCTTGTTGAACAGCTCCCTTCACCTTTCGTGTTGGTAGGCGACTTTAATGCCCACCACCCCCTATGGGGCTCTCCGGCACCTTGTCCGAGAGGCTCCCTTTTGGTGGACCTTCTCCAACACCTCGATCTTGTCTGCCTCAACACCGGTGCACCGACCTTCCTTTCTGACACGACACACACTTATTCCCATATAGACCTCGCACTATGCACTCCTCAGCTTGCCGGTCGGTTTGAGTGGTATGCACTTTCCGACACGTACTCGAGTGACCATTTCCCTTGTATCATCCACTTCCTACATCACTCCCCATCTCCACGTCCCACCAGTTGGAACATTTCTAAAGCCGACTGGGGGCTTTATTCTTCCATGGCTGTTTTTCACAATCAGAATTTTCCCAGCCTTGACAGTCAGGTCGAATACCTCACAGAGGTTATTCTCACTGCTGCTGAACGTTCCATACCTCGTACATCCTCTTCTCCACGTCGTGTGCAGGTCCCTTGGTGGACTGCAGCCTGCCGCGACGCGCTTCGAGCCCGACGCCGTGCCTTACGCACCTTCCGCCGCCACCCAACTTTGGAGAATTGCATCAATTACAAACGTATGAGAGCGCAGTGCCGTCGTATCATAAACGACAGCAAGAAAGCTTGCTGGACAGCTTTTACTAGTTCTTTTAACCGTTTTACTCCCTCCACGGTTGTCTGGGGTGGCCTACGCCGTTTGGCCGGCATCAAGGTCCACTCCCCGATTCCTGGCCTGACCGTGGAGAACGCGGTCCTCGTGGACCCAGCTGATGTTTCAAACGCATTGGGTCGTTTCTTTGCGGAGGTTTCGAGCTCTGCCCATTACCACCCTGCCTTTCTCCCTCGCAAACAGGTAGAGGAGGCACGGCCGCCTTCTTTCCGCTCTTTTAATCGTGAAAACTATAACGTCGCCTTCACCATGCAGGAGCTAGATCGTGCTCTCGCCCTGTCCCGGTCCTCTGCTCCCGGGCCCGATTCCATTCATATTGAGATGCTGAAGAACCTCTCTCCTGCGGGCAAGTGCTTTCTTCTTAGTACCTACAATCGCATATGGACTGAAGGTCATGTTCCCACAAGTTGGCGTGAAGCCATTGTCCCCATCCCCAAACCAGGGAAGGACAAACACCTTCCTTCCAGTTATCGTCCCATTTCTCTGACGAGCTGCGTCTGTAAGGTGATGGAACGCATGGTTAACGCTCGGTTGGTCTGGCTCCTCGAATCTCGCCGCCTCCTGACTAATATACAATGCGGTTTTCGTCGACACCGCTCTGCTGCTGACCACCTCGTTACGTTGTCGACCTTCATTATGAACAACTTTCTAAAGAAGCGTCAAACAGTAGCCGTGTTCTTCGACTTGGAGAAGGCATACGATACCTGTTGGAGAGCGGGTATTCTCCGCACATTACACACATGGGGCCTTCGGGGCCGCCTTCCTGTTTTCATTCAAGCGTTTTTGGCGGATCGCAAGTTCCGGGTACGGGTGGGCTCTGTTTTGTCAGATACCTTTTGCCAGGAGAATGGGGTACCACAGGGCTCCGTCTTGAGTGTGGCGCTCTTTGCCATTGCAATCAATCCGATCGTGGACTGCCTTTCAGCCGACGTCTCCGGATCTCTTTTTGTTGACGATTTCGCAATTTATTGTAGCGCCCAGCGGACGTGTCTCTTGGAGCGTTCTCTCCAACGCTGTCTTGACCGTCTATATTCCTGGAGCATCGCAAACGGCTTCCGATTCTCCACTGAGAAAACTGTGTGTATCAATTTTTGGAGACACAAGGAATTTCTTCCACCTTCTCTACGTCTCGGCCCTGTTGCTCTCCCTTTCGTGGAGACTACGAAATTCTTGGGACTCATGTTGGATCGGAAACTTTGCTGGTCCACACACGTGTCCTACCTGGCTGCCCGTTGTGCCCGATCCCTTAACGTTCTTCGTGTCCTCAGTGGCACGTCATGGGGAGCGGATCGTACCGTCCTGCTTCACCTTTACCAGGCCATTGTTCAGTCGAAGCTCGACTATGGAAGCCTTGTGTACTCTTCAGCACGGCCGTCGATTCTCCGCCGTCTCAACTCTATCCACCATCGTGGATTACGTTTGGCGACCGGTGCATTTTATACCAGCCCTGTTGAAAGTCTGTATGCCGAGGCTGCTGTATTACCCTTGACCACTCGACGTGACATACTCTTGTGTCGGTATGAATGCCGCCTACGGTCGATGCCCAACCATCCCTCTTACAGATTATTTTTTGACGACTCACTCGATCGCCAATATCAGTTGTCTGCGATTGCCTTGCTTCCACCGGGAGTTCGGTTTCGCCGCCTGCTACAGCGGCTCGATTTTACCCTTCCTTCCACCCTTCGGTTGAGCGAATGCCCATTGCCACCGTGGCATCAGGCCCAGGTTCACACACACCTCGAACTCAGTTCGCTCCCCAAGGAGAGCACTCCGGATTTGGTATACCGCTCGAGGCTTGTCGAACTCCGTTCGCGGTTCGATAATGCCGTATTTATTTACACTGATGGTTCCAAGAGCGCTGCCGGTGTCGGATCTGCCTTCGTCGTCGGGGACAACCGGTTCCAATACAAGCTCCCTGACCGGTGCTCGACCTTCACGGCTGAGCTTTTCGCCCTCCACCAGGCCGTTTTGTATACCTGCCGCCACCGCCAACCTTTCTATGCCATATGTTCTGACTCCCTTAGTGCCCTGCAGAGTCTTAAGGACCCTTTCTCGAACCATCCTCTCGTGTATCGGATCCAACGCTCCCTCCAGTTGCTGGCGGATGACAGCTGTCACGTTTCTTTCCTGTGGGTCCCTGGCCATGTGGGTGTGCCCGGGAATGAGGCCGCCGACACAGCAGCCAAGGCAGCAGCTCTTTTACCTCGCATGGCTACCTTTTGCGTTCCATCGGACGATGTTCAACGGGCTCTTCGCCGGAGTATCGTGTCGCAATGGCGCAGTGTGTGGCTTTCACTGTACAACAATAAATTGCGAACTGTCAAACCGATCCCGACCGCTTGGAGGACATCCTCACGCCCCTCTCGGCGGGAGGAGGTCATCCTGGCTCGGTTGCGGATCGGTCATTGCCGTTTCAGCCACCGTCACTTGCTATCCGCCGAACCTGCACCGCTATGCTCCTGCGGTGAACTGCTGACAGTGCGACATGTTTTACTGACTTGTGTTAATTTTAATCATCTCCGTGTAGCCCTTCACTTTCCGTCTACTCTGGAGGAAATTTTAGCTGATGACACACGAGCAGCTGCTCGAGTTTTGCGTTTTATCAACTTGGCCAACTTATCCAAGGATATTTAACTCTTTTAATTGTCTTTTATCTTTCGTTTTTAGCCTCTTGTTGATGTTCTGACAGTCTACATTTTTTTAGATCATAGCGAATCTATGTTCTTGGCTGGGCGCTAATGACCATAGAAGTTGTGCGCCCTAAAACCACAAAAAAAAAAAAAAAAAAAAAAAAAATCATCTGAATCAGTCCTTTTGACCGATTCTGATGATGATCGGGGCCGAAACGCGTCAAATAACGACATATTGTAACCACTTCATGACTTTTATCAATACAGCGACATATGCAGCTTATTGCAGACTTTATTCATTAGTAATCAAGCTCGCCTCCCTCCTCCGTGGCTTTGTCACAATTACGTGTTAGAAATTGTAAAAACTGAGTTTTACTGTGATTGAACTTCAATTTATTTCCTACAAGCCATGATATCTCGAACTGCGTTATTTAATACTGTGTCAATATTACAAACAACATCCTTCACTATCAAGCCGGTATCATCAGCAAACAAAAATATTTTACAATCAGTTATAATCTAAGGCGTATCATTTATATAAATAAGAAACAGCAGCGGTCCCAAAACAGACCCCTGGGGAACCCCACACTTAACTGTGCCGCACTGTGTCTGTACGTCACAGCCATTTTCAACACTGCGGAGAATTACCGTGTGCTGTCTGTTATTAAAGTAAGAGGTGAACCAGTTGTGATCTACTCCTATTATTTAATTTGGCGAATTGCACGTCTTCCTGCCGCTATCGCACGGGAAAACAGACAAGTGCCCAGAGTCTTATTTCCCACGGAAAGAATCGGGTCCCCTCGCTGCGGTTTCTAGGAAACCGAGGCACGGCCAACCCAGGCATAAATAATTCTCCAGTGTCCTTGTGCGCCCTTTCATATGAAACCGTAGTACTGAACAATGACTTTCTCGGAAGGCGCTTGTCGCCGAGTAGACGTTTCTGGTGGCCCGCGCAGCGTACTGCAGCGAATATACAAGGCGCCTCGTGGGGAGTTCCTCGACCAGATGTCGTACCCGTCTGCTTTTGCAGAGCCCACCATTCCGAATATCTAGATTTCCCAAGCCACATACATTCCCACGAAACTAAAGGGTTTGCAGAACCTGATCCTTATTACAGTACATTCTTATTCATACGTTCACAGACATGGAAGGTTTAGGGCCATGTTTCAAATAACGGAGAAACGACCAAAAATGTGATGTATCTTTCAAATTGAAACATGTTGCTCCGCAATGAAATGCGGGCCTATAATTTTATCATGCATGAGGGCACACCAGACGCTCACCAGTGTAGGCAAGATGATTTTCAGCAGCTCATATTCTGATAGTATAACGATGAAGATGAGCACGCATATGGAATGTAGCCTCGTAACTAACGACCGAGCGGGGTGGCCGAGATGAAGCACATTGGACTCGCATTGGGGAGCGGTTGGGAGAGGGGGGATGAGGAGGGGGACGCTGGTTCAAATCCATCTCGCCGACCGTGGTGGCCGAGGGGTCTGAGGCGCTCCAGTCACGGTCTGCACGGCCACTACGGTCGGGGGTTCGAATCCCCCCTCGGGCATGGATATTTGTGCAGTCCTTAGTCTTAGCTAGTTCATAAGTAGTTTGTAAGCTTAGGGACTGATGACCTCGTAGTTAAGTCCCATAAGTTCTACAAACATTTGAACATTTTGAAATCCACCTCCAGCTATCCCGGTTTAGGTTTTCCGTGATTTCCATAAATCATCCAGACAAATGGACGTCCATTTTTCTTCCCCATTCTTATGGCAACACTTCAAGCACGGGCTGCATCTTCAATTATCATTCTGTCGACGGCACGTTATCCCCAAACTTCCTAGTTTCCTTTTAATCACAAAACGCAATGATCTTTACAAAATGTTCATCGTTGGATATCTAATGAAGCATTCGTGAAGCCAATACAAATCGTTTGGGTCTATCATGTGGTAGATAGTCTATAACAATCGTAGTCTGTAACCCGTAAACTGAAGAAGTTTCTTTAAAACTTCATGGACTGTAGTCTTCTTGAAGGGTAGTTGTCGACCGCATGTACGTGCCGAGTTCTTGGGGTTCCTTGGGTAGGTGTCCCGTATAGCTTCGGTTTTTTCACTAACCGAAGGACTACCAGCAAATTTATTGGTCGAACTAGCTTCAGCTGCTGATGCCAACGTATAAAGTTCTTTCTATGAGGTGGGAATACATAGCATACACGATGATATTAACGCTGAAAACGTGTCATGAATCTAGATTTAGCAAGACACTGATGATGATGATGGTGTGGTATTTAAGGCCGTTAGACTCCAAATAGGCAACTACGCAATTCGCTTGATGTCATTGTTGAGTCGTTACTTGCGCGCCCACAACAATAAAAATTACGTAAAAACGGCTAAACCCGGCGAGAGTGCTCTAATAATAATGGAACTCCCCTCCCCTCAGCGCACCGTCACTCAGACGGTCGCCGCCCGTGAAAGGAGGTAGACGTGCGTAAACACAAGGAGGGTAATTATGACCCTTCCACAACCGCAAATTAGTATTTTTGTGCTATTTTAGATCTATTACTTGTAGTGAATATTTTGTGTTTTTAGGTGTATCTGGTCGAAATGGACAATGAAAACCAACGGGCTGAATGTATACGTTCTTGGTTAGCAGAGACAACACACAGTGAAGACGACTTTATGCGAGATGACAGCGAGAATCGAGCGCAGTCACAGTAGTAATACTGGGCAAGATGGAAGTGATGGCAGTGACAATGAAGACAATGTACAACTAAATGAGTTGCAAAATACTACCAACAGTTTAATGTTAGCAGAAAGAGTCGAGCAGTCGGAAAGCCAGGTACCCAGATGATATTATTTTGGTAAATATGGAAATAAGTGGTGCAAAAATCTACCAGGCAACACGTTCGGACCTGTTTTGAAAATATAATAAGACAGATACCTGGAGTAAGATTGGCAGCAAGATCGGAAGATCATGGAGTCTGTCTTGCAACGAAAATATGCTTCGTATTATCTATCTCCCTACATTTGTCAAGAACATATTGTTTCGTTCTGTCAGTCATGCGGTAATAATTAGTAACTTATAACACTAATTTATTACCGATTTTGCGATTGACAATGTTGATCTCATAAATACTTACAAAAAATTATTCATCAGCATGATTACTATTGTTGGTTTCTGAAAATATGTAAAGTAATGTGCTGAAAAAGATATATTTTTGGAATACTTGTATAATTGAAATAATTAGACATTTGTACATTTGATGGTTTTTTTTACGAATTTCCCTTTCATTCATAACTAATTTGTATGTTGACTTCCCATCCTTCATTAAAAATATCAATAAATACTTTAAAAATATAAATGAAGTATAGGGTCATAATGACTATCCACATCCTTCATGTATGCATTTTGTACCACATCCTCGCTGGGTTAATATAACACCATGAATTTGCAGACGCACTGTATACTTTATTCCTACATCTGATGACTGCTTTGTCTGTACACAAGCACCTTGATTACGCACCCTTTAAAGTAATGGTAATATGGCGCGAACGCCAAATGCTGGTTTCAGAGCCACCAATGATGATGGTAGTGACAGTCACTGTATGTCTATGGAGGTGTCGTTGTTCCTCTGCAATACATTGGAATTATGGGATCGCTCCCCAGGTCACCGCCATATTCCTTGACGATATTTCGTTTTCTGTTGAAAGGGCATGCCTTGACCAAGAGACTGTGATATTTATTATCACCCAAACATGTTTCACTTCATTTGCACCTTCATCAGTGAGCCTTTACATATTGTGGTATTTCGGTCTTCGTAGATGTAGGAAAACTAAAATACTAGAACTTGTGAAAACAAGGAATAAAAGGCTCACTGATGATGTTTCAAATGCAGTGAAACAAGTTCTGGTAAAAATAAAAATCTCTGTTTCGTTCAAGGCAGACATCTACGGTAAAAAGAAAATACAAAAAAATCTCACTGGTGTGTTTTACGGCCCAGTTTAGATTTGCCTGTAATTTTATGATTTTAAAGTTTAGGACAAAAATAATAAAAATGTAATAAAAATATGGACGATACAATTACGACTCAATTATTGTGATAATATGTGTGCACCCAATACGTAATATTCTATCTCTGATCTTATTTTAAGAGACAGTCCAACTTATTTGATATTTGAGTTTAGCTCTGACAAACGTACTCTTTTTTTGAACTTTTACCTCTTTACACTATTATTTTAATATATCTTTCATAATTATATGATCTTTTTCCGTTAAAATATTATCACCTGTCTTGTCTTGGTAGTTTTCTCTCTTATTCAATTTCATTTTCTTTGCCTGTTCTGGTTACCAATTACTGTAGCCGGGAAGGAACATTGTAAAGATACTTGAAAACTGTAATGTAATTCAAGTATAAACCCATTGTGACACGACTACGGCCACTGCAGTACGTCTCAGATTTAGAAAATTATGCCTGTACTGGAGTCGACGGAACCAGGAGTTATGATACTGATGAGCTACAGTAATATCCAGTGTTTAACAAGTGCCTTACTGCTAATGCTTAAATTAAGAGGTACTCGATTGATTGTTTCTCAGCGCATCTTCGCATCCTTCTTACTGCCATAGGTTTGAGTCATCAGGTGCTATAAGTTCTTTTGCTGCCTCTTCATCACATTCGTCTTCAGACCACACTTCACCACTGGGCAACGAAAACAAGTATTTCAAAATTTCCTGTATTGTCAGTCTCGACGTTACTACGATATTACTAATAGTTACATAATTTATTCTCTTTGTGTGTTCTGGCGTGTGTCAGATTCTACTCATGCTCTCAGTTTCCCATTTCATATTGAATAAGACAAATAGTATTACCGAATCGAATAAAAATATGTACATTTATCTAAGCATTTTGACACAAATATGGACAAAAAGCACAATAGAAACCTGTACACACGCTGTCCATAAGGAAACCATGAATATAGAAGTGATTTACCAACAAATACGCGCAAAAACCTGTATATTTCTAACAAAAACAAAAACAAAAAAAACCTAAAGAAAACAATAAAATACCTTCACTAAGCTTATCTATTTCAGACAAGACCAAATAGTACATAAAACTGCCAAAACACGAGGCACACTAAGAAAAACTGAAAGAAATAAGCGATAACACGTGCAGTAGACCCCACACAAAAAGCTAGTTGGCTCCAGACTGTTGATGTGTTCCACACTAAACGGCAGTATCACACAGACGTAGGAAATTTATATCCCTGTGAACTCAGAGACTCAAATTCGTCTGTGGGACAGACATGTACCGCTGGTCACGAAATGGTTAACAAGCTTTGTGTAATGAATACTTATTCGCTCAATGATGAATTACCCCAAAACATGACGGCTGAGTATCTACTATCGAGATATCAGTGACTGATATAAAGTGTGCCGTGCTCTACACCAAGCATTTCGAATTTCAATATGTACCTGCACGGCTATAGTGAACTTCTTGGAGTATTATAACAATATATTAATGTGGTACAACGAAAAGCCTTTATGAAGTACCTGAATGTTTCAAATCCCGAATATTTTAAAAAGCGAAAATCATTCCTAGAGTCAGCTGCTAATTGTAGAACAAATTTTATGTTGAACACTTACAAAGTGCATAACATCGATTTTTTTTTCAACGGACACACACAGATACTGCACTGAGATGATATTTCGCCGAAGCTATTCCTTAGACTGGTATTACACGGTCTAAGTTTTGATCAAATCTTTTTACATAAAAATATCATCAAAAGTTCGTTATATTTTGTTGTTGTAAATCTCTGACGTGACGCTAAAAGGCGGAATAACACTGTCGTCATATTTTGGATCATATTTCAAGATGGCGGACAGTAAAATGTTATCATGCACTGTCATTGCTACAAAAAAAAAAATTATATATATTGAAGAAAAAAGAGGGGCTTACTTTGATGAAACAGTGGGAATCATTTACTGTTGCGTGAGCTGCAAGCGGAGGACGCCAAGTCATATATAAATTACTGTATGATACAACGTGTCGGTATTTACTCAGTAAAGTGGCTGCACACATTAAAAATCAGCATACTCACTTCATAAGACTATATCGGCAGAAGACAGGTTTACAGTGACACTGCAATTTCTTGCTACTGGAATTAAATTTTAGTTACGCCGCGGCGGCTTTACGAGCTCAAGTTGGGAACGAAATGTTCGCTGTACGAGAAGGATTAACTTACTGGCCGGACAGGAGCGCATACAAGAACCTGTCAACAACAGAGCAGGAAAAGCATCTATTATTATTAGATCGAGAAGAGTGGAGAGCTTATAAAATCTTATTCATATATTTCTACTAATATTGTGGTTGATGCAACACACGAGGCCATTAATCTTCTTCATATCCTCGGCTGTACACCCAGGCCGAATATCTCTGTTGAGTACCTCCGCCATTCTCTCGTAACTTTCGAGTCTCCTTAATCTGTTCTCATATTCAGGGTGTCTGGGATTATACAGTACTTCGTCTGCTTGATAAAGTTCGATTAATTTTGTCGTAAACGGCACACACCAGCTAAACTTCGACGTCATGTTTTCAAACAAGTAGGTTTGTTTTCAAATAAGTGCGGTGCAAGACCTACAGCGATGCTAGCGTTCCAAGAGGTTACATTTTGCATTGAAGGTTTTTTTTTTTTTTTTATGAAAGCAGGGATAAGTCAAAGTTCCCGATTACACTATCAAATTTTTATGATGTAAATATATGATGTTAATTTTTGACAAGGAGGTATGACCGAGTAATACCGAACTTAAGACTAGTCTACACGACGACACCAGGTTGCGAAACTCGTTGCATGAAATGAATTACGCCCAACTGGTTTCGAGTATGTCTGTAGACACGGCGCCAATACGATTCACTTCAGTTTCGTTGTTTTGTGAGTGCCGTAGTCGCCGTAAAATGAAAGTTTTGGTAGCTGTAGGAGTTGTGGCGAATCTATTGCTTGTCTGTGTGAAGTCCCTGCATAAGACTGTGGAACAAAGAATAGGAAACGTGTTTGGGTTCGTGAATGGATTAAAAAAAGACAACAGCTCTGTTGCTCAGGGACCTTGCTGAAAGAAATTGTGATTGAAGACCCTAGAAGTTATTTTAATAAACTTAGAATGTCACCAGAGCAGTTCACGTTCCTTTTAAACAGAGTTAGTAATTCAATAAAGAAATAAGTTACCGTTATGTGTGAAGCATTGATACTAGAACTGAAACTACAAATTGCATTACGTTTGTTGTCAAGTAGATATTCGTCTCTGTAGTACTTGTACCATGTTCCGAAAGCCACAATTGCCATACTTCGTTTGTAAAGGTATTTCGAATTGGATGTATTGTAGTCTGCAATTCACTAAAGGCTAGTTTACACGACGACACTAGGTTTCATGAAACTGCACTACTGGCCAGTGCGCATGCGCGGCAAACGTACGCGCAGATCGTAGACGAAACTAAACCAGTTTCGGCTCCTCCCAACTTTGGCGAAACTGTTTGCGCGAATTTTTAGGTTAGGTGATAACCAAATCACAAAATGAAGCGGGCAACGGAAGAAATTGTTCGGTATTTGAGCATACATATGATGCATAGGTGTTTATGAGCTTTTAAAAGCTTTCTGGAATAAGTAGCGGCGTGTTGGTGCTCTTGAAGCAATCATTCGTGAATTAAATATTGATGGATGAACGATAGGTAATTTGCGGGCTAAAATACATTCAATTCAAAGTACCTGTACAAAGAAACTTTGCAAAATGCAATCTACTAAAATATCTGGGTGTTGATCAGCGCAAGATAAGAAGACCAAGATCATGTGGTTTGAACTTGCAGACTTTTTTAAGGAAAATTGTACACAGAAGAAAAGGCTACACAAATCTGTTAAGCTGAATTCATTTATTTAGTAATATTTGTTTAAAACGTGACAGCTTTTACATTCACAATTCTTTGTAAATATTTATTTAAAACGTAAGAGTTTTTTACATTCACCCTTTTTTTATGTAAATACTTTTAAACGTATTGTTAACTTTTTGCTGGTTAAGTAGTTGTGGATTTCGGAGTACGATTCAGGTTCTGTAGAGACGAATATGAATCCCCACTAGACGAACAACGTAATGTAATTTTTAATTTCAGTTCTGGTGATATTGCTATACGTATAAGAGTATCTTGTTTCCTTATTGCATTAATATATTTGAAAAAACCTAAAATGCTCTGGTGACATTTTAAGATAATTTAAATAATTTGTAGGGTCTTCAACCACAATCTCTTTCAGCAAGGCCGGTGATCAACCGAACTGACGTCTTCCAGTTAACAACCGAAACACGTTTCTTAGTCTTTTTATATTTAGTCTTTTGAAGTGACTTCACACAGAGCAGTAACAGCTCCGCTGCAATTCTTACAGCTGCAAAACTCTCATTTTACGACGACTACGGCACTCCAAAACAACGAAACTGAAGAGTATAGTTCCGGTGACGTGTCTACAGATATACACGAAACCAGTTGCGTGCAATTCATTTCACGCAACGAGTGTCGCAACCTGGTTTCGTCGTGTAGACAGCCTTAATCGTCAACCCATCAATATTTAATGTTGCAAATAATGGCTAGAAAAGCACTAACACGCCGTTAAAATCGCACAAACACCTACGAATTATTTCTTCCGTTCCCCCCTGTATATTATATTTTGTTCCCTATTGGTCATAACCTAACCTAAAAACACGCGCAATCAGTTTCGCCAAAGTTGTAAGGTGCCGAAACTGTTTAGTTTCGCCAACGAGTTACGCCAACGCCTGCCGCGCATGCGCATTGGCCAGTAGAGCAGTTTCACGAAACTAGTGTCGTCGTGTAAAGTAAGGCTAGTTTACACGACACTACGTTTCATGAAACTGCGCTACTGGCCAGTGCGCATGCGCGGCAGGCGTTCGCGCAACTCGTTGGCGAAACTAAACAGTTTCGGCACCTTCCAACTTTGGCGAAACTGATTGCGCGTGTTTTTAGGTTGGGTGATAACCAATACAGAACAAAACACAACATAAAGGGGGGAAAGGAAGAAATAATTCGGTTTTTGAACATATATGCGATGCATAGGTGTTCGTGCCATTTTAACGATGAAAATTTCAGGAATAAGCAGCGGCTTGTTAGTGCTCTTGAAGCAATTATTCGTGAATTAAATATTGATGGGTTGACGATTAGTGAATTGCAGACTAAACTACATTCAAATCCAAATACCTATACAAACGAACTATGGCAATTGTGTATTTGGGAACAAAGTACAGGTGCTGAAGAGACGAATATCTTTATGAAAAGAAAGTAATGCAATTTGTATTTTCAGTTCTGGTAACAAAGCTTCACGCATAACAGTATCTTGTTTGTTAATTACATTACTAACTCTGTTTAAAAGGAACGTAAACTGCTCTGGTGACATTCTGAGTTGCCGGCCGTGGTGGCCGAGGATACTGAGGCGCTTCAGTCACGGTCTGCACAGCCACTACGGTCGGGTGTTCGAATCCCCCTTCGGGCATGGATATTTGTGCCGTCCTTAGTTGTAGCTAGTTCATAAGTAGTTTGTAAGTTTAGGGACCTATGACACCGTAGTTAAGTCCCATAAGCTTAACAAACATTTAAACATTCTTGTGGTGTCGCACAAGTCTAAAGTGCGCGCCACCTACTTTCGCCGCGCACCGCCATGCACGCACGGCGCGGCGTTCTTACGACGTCAGCCACGAGCGCCCTCTGCTACGACTCCGCTCGTGGCCACCACTGAACGACATCGTTCACTTGGGACTGAGATAGGAACCAGTTCACATTTCGGAATCAGATAGGCACCAGTGAAGACTTGGGTCTCCGATATGCACTAGGCAGGCCTCTAGCTCAACTATGTATCAGCATTCTGCAGTACTGAGCTATGTAAAAGTTAAGTATTACTAAGTCTCTAAGAAATATATATCTCGTTCTAATTTACTCTAGTGTTTCTAGTTTCTGCTGTCCCACTGGCTGGTCACCTCCTACCTACACAAGCGTGCATCTTTTATTCTTGTGCCGGTCTATTTCTACTCGGCCATCCGACACCTACGACGGAAACGAGACACAAAAGCGGCGACGAGGCTGGGACACAAAAATTCTGAGTTGTTTAAATTAACTTATAGGGTCTTCGATCACAATTTCTTTCAGGAAGGCCGCTAAGCAACCGAGCTGACGTCTTTTTTTAAATCCAGTCACAAATCCAAAGACGTTCCTTATTCTTTTTATATTTAGTCTTATGCAGCGACTTCACACAGAGAAGCAATAGCTCCAGCACAACTTTTACAGCTACCAAAACTTTCATTCTACGGCGACTACGGCACTTACAAAACAACTAAACTGAAGTGTATAGTATTGGCGCCGTGTCTACAGACACACACGAAACCAGTTGCGCGCAACTCATTTCATGAAACGAGTGTCGCAACCAAGTGTCGTCGTGTAGACTAGCCTGTAGCCTTTGTAGATAGAAGCGTAATTGAAACCTGCGCAGTGGACTACTTCCGCATGTTTTTAGCTGCAGAAGTGTGGCGACAGGCGAGCGTTGCACTCGCGGGTAGCGCGCGTGTCGCAAGCTGTTTATAGCGGCGCGTCCTTGGAGGGTGATCCGCGAGCGATGCCGGCGTTATCAGCTACGCAGGTGCTCATCCGGATCGCACCGGCTCCGACAACTGGGCTGCATCTCTCCGCTGGCAGCGCGTGGGGAAGGCAGATTCCGACGGGGAGCGAAGACCTACAAGTACGAGCCAACCTCACGGGCTTCCCAACGCCCGGAACAGCCTTCTAAGAAGTGCCCGCCACCGTTAACTGCACCCGCGCAATTATCCAGACGCTGTCCGCCAAGTAGGGACCGACATTAAATTGCTATACAACAAATAAAAATCATTTTTTTTACAAACACAGTAAGTGACTTCTACCATTTATGTATAAAAAATTCATCATCGACCTTCTTTTCCCGTTTCGTCTTGTAAATCAAGGACCTTCAACGTTGTCTGTCTCTCCTTCTAAACGTGCATCTTCGAGCTTTTCTCCCTTCTTCTTTAACCCAGATGATCCTGACGTTCTTCCAGAAGGATGGTGTTTCGTTTTTTTTAAACAGTTAAGGTAAATTGTTTCCTTTTGGCACAAAACACTTTCTTCAACATCGGACTGTCATTTGAATGTCGATCATTGACATGCATTATACAAACAATCATTGTGTTAACACGTTATTATATGTTAGTCCCTTTGAAGAGAGGGATTCCGAAGAAACGTATCAGTTAACTCATGATTTCGGCTGCGTAAGTATTTACGCTACAATTTAATTTTTATTATTCAGGAACATATAGATGGATTTATAATTACAACGTCAAATCTAACGTGTAATATTAGTGTTCTAATTTTTACTGCGTTCCTAAAGGACGGCCTATTATGCCGAGACTAAGGATGCAATTCGAGTAAAATCAATGTTGCAACATTTGAATGATCTATTAGAGATATAATAAAATGTTTTTTAAACCAAAAGTAACCGACAAAAAGTTCACGAACATCTGGGTTTATCACTCCCACACTGTATCTTCCCATCTCTTTCGAGGCCTTCCTCGTGGTCTCTTCCCACTCACCTTTTCTAAAAGAGCTTTCTCTGGTACTTTCCAAGGGCGGATTCAGGGGAGGGGGCGACACAGAGGAACATGCATCCCAGACAGCCCGACGGAAAAAGAGAGAGAGAGAGAGAGAGAGAGAGACAGACAGAAGAGAGAGAGAGAGAGAGAGAGAGAGAGAGAGAGAGAGAGAGAGAGAGAGAGAGAGAGCGGGAGAGAGGGAGGGAGGCACTCAAAGTATCTCAGCATAAGAATAATTAACCCTTTAATGCATAGTGTAGCTAAGCAGCTACATACCTTATTTTTTGTATAGGTTATGGGACCGTCTTATGCAACTGTAAATTAGTCTACTTTAGACCAGACGAGTTTCTCTTCATTCATCTTCAGTGGTCAGCTGTACAAGAAATGGTTTGTATTACATTATTTGTTTGAGTTTTTACTAAATTCACGCAATTGGATTATTTTGATTATGAATAAATTGGACTATTAATATTACTCACGAATTTTTTATGTTTTCGTCTTCATGTGTGGTTTGTAGCACATTGCTACTTGCTGTCACTGCTTTTATTTACACTATTTACACCTTTTTTTACAGTAACACGTCTTACGAAAGTTTTTGAAAAATAGCCATTTCTGTGGCCTGACAGGCTCTGTATGTCGCTTGTTTCTTTGTTTATTGTCTGTGTGTGTATTCGTTGCTTTCGAGTTCTTTGGCACACACACAGACAATAAACAAACAAAACGAACGACATACGGACCTGCCAGGCCACAGAGATGGCTATTTTTCAAAAACTTTCGTAAGAAGTGTTACTGTAAAAAAGTGTAAAACAGTGTAAATATAAGCAGTGACAGCAAGTGGCAATGTGCTACAAACCACACATGAAGAGGAAAACATAAAAAATTCGTGAGTAATATTAATAGTCCAATTTATTCAGAATCAAAATTATCCAATTGCATGAGAACTGTTACCGATCGAATTTAGTAAAAACTCAAACAAATAATGTAATACAAACCATTTCTTGTACAGCTGACTACTGAAGATGCTTTAGAATAAAGCGAAACGCGTCTGGTCTAAAGTAGACTAATTTACAGTTGCATAAGACGGTCCCATACTCTATACAAATTGTATAACTGCAACTGCGGAAAACGACGCCAAAAACGAAGTAATATGTATACCTTATTTTTTCCATTACCTCTCAAACTCATCAAAATTTTAGCACAAATTCATTTGTAACTGCTTGTATACGTACTGTTACATATGCTAGTAGCTCGTCCTAGAAATTATAAATTGCAGAGTGCTACGGAATCATTTTGACAGTTTGCCTCATTGATTTACTCCTAACATGTGCGTTTGTTTACGTTAGTATTCCTCCTTTGTCATGTAAAAGTAGCCAATCACCTACTCCTGTTGCATTATGAGTTACTTTCTGGAAAGATGAGAGGCATAATAGTGACATTTACTGCACCATGGAAGCACTATATAGCTGACCAGCTACGAACTTTTTGTAGCTAGTAGTGCTTAATAATTTTAAGTAATTATTTTTTCAATATTTTTCTCAGTATATACACACTGTACATTAATGGTGGTAGTTTTTATAGCTTCAAATAAAAAGTCATTCATTAAAGGGTTAACTTTTTCTTACAGGCAGCATGTAATTGTGATCTTAAGAATGAAAAATCCATGTAATTAACATAAGTAGACTTTTTGACTTATGCTTCCATTTAATTGCTTCTTGCTCCCTTTTTGTCAGTAATTTACGATAAAACTAAATTAAAGTCGTTTATCGTTTCGTGCTTGCTTGAGAGATAAATGAGCTATTGTGTATGTTTTGTTCATACGTAAATAAAATTAAAGGATATAACCGTGTGAAAAAATCGTGATATTCTAGGGCTGCTTTTAGGTGTTTCCAGTAAACAGTTTATCTCTCTGGATTCTTCTCCTAGACACTGAGAAAAATTACTGGCACTCATTATAAACAGCTGTATTTGAAGCTACACGTTTCGATTTTCCAGTTATTAGAGCAAATTAGAAATTTCGACGGCATTTTTCCGCATACCAGATACAAAAGATTTACATAGTAGTAGAAATTGTTCTAGAAACTCAGTGAAGTGTACATTTGTTGCTCGGGGAAGTTTTCTTGAAACGTTTTGCCAAGCAACTTTAAAAATCACGAGGAAAAATATGTTTCAGTACAACGCGCCACAGGAAATCCGATTTAGGTTGTGAAGGAAATTAAACTTAACGCGACATATTTACTGCCTGTTTGATTCTTACCCGTAATTAGGCAAACTTTTAGGATACGCTGTTTATCAATTTCTGCATTGGGCACGAGGCAGTAACCGAGGTTCGAATCCTCCCTCGGGCATGGATGTTTGTGCTGTATTTGGTATAAGGTAGTTCATAAGTAGTTTGTAGGTTTAGGGACTGATGAACCCCGCAGTTAAGTCCCACAAGCTTTACAAACATTTGAACATATTTCTGCATTGTTGTTCAGTGCATTGTTTGATGACACAACTTTCCCGATACAGTACTGTTTGTCCACGGTAAGTTGACGATTCGTGCGCTGGCTGTTCGTAACGGCAGGAGGCGTGTACCATGGCTGCCTGTGGACGAGAATCAGTGAGTGGAAGGCAACGTCGGGCTAATGGAAACGTTACCCGTAAAAATGTGTGCGGCAATATTTCGTATCTAGGGACAGAGTACCATTGGCATCGCTCCGAAATAAATAAATGTCCTGGAACTAGTGTAGATGTTTTCTACTCCTGGCATCGCCATTTAAAATTTTCTTAACTTGTCGAATTACTATACTTCCGTCCAATTTCCAACGGACTACTAGTTTCAGCGTACTATGGCGTCATTATCAAGTGCCTATGATTACAAAAAAAAGGCAATGATTCAATCGCATTAAACTGTGAGTAATTTAAAAATTACCACGAAAAAAAAAGAGTATCGGAAGTGTGGAACACTACATTTATCAAAGTGACAATCCAACTATCTGCGCCGCGTGGGAATGCACACGTGTGACCTGGGGCGCAATGGTCGCTCCTGCTAGAGGTTCGAGTCCTCCCTCAGGCATAGGTGTGCTGTCCAGATGTTCGAGTCCTCCCTCAGGTATGGGTGTGCTGTCCTTAGAAAAAGTGAGTTTAAGTAGATTGTGAGAATAGTGACCGATGACCTTAACAGTTTGATCCCTTAGGATTACAAACATTTGACCTTTTTTTTATTTATTTTTTTGGGGTCAGTCTTATTCAATCTTATAGTCCACTTATTCCAAAGTTCTAAATACATAGAGAAACCTATAACAATTTCGCGCGGCTTCCTTTTTATAGGGATTCGCATATACCCATCCGGCCAGGCAAATCGAATTAAATTCAGAGCCTGAATGCCCTGTCTTCAGTTGTGTTCAAACGTGCCCACGGCTGAACACATAACATTCAGAATTTTCTGTTTTTTATTTATTTTTTTTTTTTTTGTAGCAAATGTTGAAACTTTTAACTGTTTAATATGGTTGTATAATTTTAATATTTTTGTAATCATAGGCATTTGAAAATGATAGCATAGTGCGCAGAAACTAATAGTGCATTCTTGGTTAGATGGAATTATATTAAGTAGTTTTTTTCTAAGGAGCGACTGTGGCTTTGGAAGATATTTTGTGTGTTTCCTGTATCAGAATATATATATATATATATATATATATATATATATATATATATATATATATATATATATACACAATGGAAAATCCGACTGGAATATGAATAATAGAGGATAGATATCAATTTGCCGTAAAGATCAATCACATTCACACAACTTAAATTTTCGCCTTCATCAGGAAAAAAAAAAAAAAAAAAAAAAAAACATACATTCACACAATCACTCAGAACTATACACACACAGCTATAACGGAAGAAGGGGCATTCTGAGAGCATGAAGAGTTTTTGGAAAGCAAAGAAGAAAAACATCCGAAAATGATTTTATGAAATCAAGTTCAATCGCTCTCCTGGAAACGTTCACTCTCCTCATCCTTGTGCCCCCCCCCCCCCCCCCGCCCAGAAAAAAATGTCTGCCAATATCACTTTCATTCGGTTGTTTATTTCCTGTCCAGCAGCTTCACGATTCATGTCCTCCTCCTTATCTCTTCGTTCCTAATTCTATCTCTTTTGGTCTTTATCTCTTAGTAATTTCACTTTTGCTGCTTGTATTCTACTCGCCTCTCTTTTTTCAATCTTAGTATGGGTCCATAATAGGTCGAAAATACTACTCGCTTAGATTTCTGTGGGACAACTCGGGTCCACAGAATACCCCGTACACTCTGGTACAAGCTGTTCGCTTGGTGTATTCTCTTTCCAATTTCCTCCGTAATCCTTCCATTTTTTTGTGATAACACTTCCGAAATACTTGAAACTTTTCACCATTTCTACAATTTTTCCATTCATATCTCTGTTTCCTTCTCCCTCCTTACTTCCCCTTAACATTACCATTGTGCCGCACGGGAGTAGCCGAGCGGTCTGGAGCGCCACGTTACGAATAACGCGGTCTCCCTCGGGCATAGATGTGTGTGTTGTCGTTAGGTTAGTTTAACTTAGATTAAGTAGTTTGTAAGACTAGGGACTGATGACTAACGTAGTTTGATCCCCATAGAATTACAAACATTTGAACATTGCCATTGTCTTGCTCTTCTCTGCACTCACTTTCATCCCAAAGTTCTCAATCTCTCGGTTCCATACATCTACTTGTTTTTGTTCTTCCCTTTCATCCTCACCTCATATTACTGTATCATCTGCAAACAACATGGCCTTTGTTGCCTCTTGTCCCAATTTCTGTTTAACATTCTTGTGAATTTCATCCATGACTGCGATGAATGATAGGGGGACAATGCACTTCCCTGGCGGAGACCCGTTCCTACCTTAAACCATTCTGTATCTCCTATACTGGTCTTTACGCAACTGACACAACATTTGTACATAGCTCCCACCATTTGCACATCTGCTTTGCTTACTTGCCTTTTCCATAAGACATCCCAAACCATCCGTCTACACACACTTTCATAAGCTTACTCGATATCAATAAAAGTCATCACGAAGTCGTTACCAGACTCCCATCGTTTCTCCATCGCTAGAATTTATATGTGTCACATTTCAGTTCACATCTAGAAATGTTGCTGATATGGAAAATATCGAATAGCACCATGGTTCGGAACCCACGTTAAACTGTAGGTCCCTCTATAACTGGCTGGGTCAGTCAGTTCATAGGTTGGAGGAAGACGACGGCATACCACCTCCAAACAGGACCATGCCTAGTAAAGTACTGTGGTGTTCAAAACAATTTCGGATTGTTGACTGCTTTACCTTTTAAGCCATAGTGTAAAGATTAGGTCAAAAGTTGATCCATGTCTCCTAAAACCATATTGTTCTTCTTCCATCTCTCCATCTATCTGCATCCTCAGTATTACTTTCGATACTCCCTCAAAGATCTTAGCTACCAGGGCAATAAGAGTGATCCCTCTGTAGCTGTTATATTCATTTTAGGCACCTTTCTTAAATATTGGGATAATAAAATCATTTCTTTTGGGATCTCTTTCTTCCTCCAAATTGTTTAAATAATCCATAAAGCCACTATAATCCTGTAATTTATTCATTTCAATTTCACGGAATCCTTGTTTTAATTTGTACAATACTCTACAATTATGTAAAAAAACTAAAAAAAAAATCTTTTTTTCCGAGTTTACGAAAAAACGGCCCAAACGATCGTCTTTACTGAGAAACTGCATGTGTCTCTCGTCCAAATATAGTCGCTTACTTTATTTATTTGTGTGTTTAGAAGAATACAAATTGAAGTAATCAATAACAGATCTAGGTTAACAATCAGTAAGAAATCATTAATAGTAACATAACACAATAAGATTGGTCTGTATGTGGAAATGCTTGAAACATTTTATTTATTCATGTGTATACTGGAATCCAATTAAACAATTAAAGTCTTTTTAAACAATCGTTGAAATACCACAAAAATAATCTAACAAACTAAGAAATGAAGTCGGCAGAAGGACTTATAAATAAGACAGTGGCTTTCAGTCAATATGAGTTGGGAACCAGTAATTTCTGTTTTAAGAACTCAAAGATCACATCACATACATGGAAAAATCAGATTAAGCCCGTGTTCTCGGCGTCGAGGGCGCTGCTGACCTTGGCGCCGCTGCAGAAGGCGTGTACTCTACCAACACCACCTAGAGACAAGGCCTCACAACAGGCCGTGATACGTCATACTGCCCAGGACCGTGGCCGGCGAGAAAGACAGGCCTCAGCGCGCACATCACGCCACGTAAGCAAGGTAGTTCCGAGCCGGCGCGATTGCTAGCCGATTGGCCGGCCGCTGGGGCACTGCCTAAAGGCACGGCACTTTAGCATGACAATACGGGTGGTATTGTTGCCAAAAACTGCTCAAATCATTCCAGAGGTGGCTACAGAACGTTTAGTTTCCCGAGATATTCTAAGAGAAGAAAAAATGGATAATTAAATGTCGGCGCAAAAACTGGGAACCCGAACCGTGCCCACAGTTATGTATTGTAAGTAAATAGTTATTATTATGACTTGAAGCAATATTTAATAGTACAAATCGTTTGTGATATTTTAACTTACGGTTTTGTTTAGCTCTTCTGAAAGTACTACCTCTTAACAGAAAAAGCTGCCTGTAGGGAATTAGCAAAATATCAGATTATAGCAAAGCATCCCAGAACATACTGTTTTTAGAGCACAATATGTGTGTCTTATATAGTATATTGAGATATACACCTCATCAAAAAGTTTTCTACTGACATTGCACAAATTGTTGAAGATACTTGTGTTACGTTATTGCGAGAAAGTATTACAAACACCAGAACGGAAAATATAAATATACTGTGGCAGCGTGAAAGGAGTACGCAATATAATTTTCACGTAATTTTTGCCTGTCATAGAGCATTGAGAATGTTTTGTTATAAAAACCAAAGCTATAATTCTGCAGAAAACAAATTTATGTAATATTTTGTATCATTTCACTAATCGAGATAACATACTGTACTTATTTTCATATCTTTGCTGTAAACCAAAGACTTTGTTGTATCTTTGGAGTGTGTCTTGCTCTCGCAGTTGTTGCGTTTAAGGAGTCGAGGTGTGACCTTCGTGTAGAGAGGAGTCGGTGTGTGACGTTTGTGCAGGATAGTTGATGTCTGAATATGGTAGAGTTGTAGTCGTGAAACTGTCGGGTTATACTGTCTGTGTGTTAGACTCGAAGAGTAAAAATTTAGTTTTGAAGAGTCGTAGCCAAGTCTGCAGATTGAAATTTTTGTATGGAAATTAATCTGTCTCAATTAAGGTAAACTTGTACTTTTCTATTGTTATGTATGGTAGTCTGTATGTAGCCTATATTGTAGTTGGTGTTGTCTTTTTGCTAGTGAATTCTGTTTAATTCAGCTCGCATTTATCATTTATCCCTGAGTCATTTTACCAGTTCCTCGTTCCTTTCACCAATTTGAATTGCTATCCGTTCTGATCATTGTCTCTTATGATAGTGTTGCATAATTATTGTGTTTGTAAATTTGTATGCTAATTAGAACAGTTCAGTGCAGGCATTTTGTGATGATCAGTTGGTCTATTAATGTGAGCAGGAAGTAGTTTGTTCATAATTGCAGTAAAGATCATAGTTAGAGATTTTCTCAGTCTCAATGAAAGTTCAGATTATTAAGGTAGTTAATGTTAGTAACAGTTAAAGTGATTTGTCTCATCAGAAGAGAAGTAGATCACGTAAAGAGATGAGAAACATTTGCAGTGTGTGATACTTAAAATCTTTACCAGATTTGTAGAACGTTTTTTATTACATTGAATCTGTATGGTAATTATTGTACCGATAGGCACATTATCAAGTGCAGTGATCTTGATATTCAATTAATATCAAATATCCTTGTTTGGCATCCTGTTAATTCAAGTAGCAAAATTATCACTGTAATAGCACTTTCTGTTGGCTCTCGCAGTCGAATTGTACATGTATAGTCTGGCTGTTGATATATGGTGCACGCTAACAGATCTGAACATTTCATTTGCTCACATTGTTTCTCACACACGAGATTAATGTGTAGACCAATTACGAGTTTACTGTTGACTTATTAACAACTGTACAATTTAAAGTGTTATCCGTTGCGCATCAAACTAAACCACATTTACGTAAGATCATTGCATCCCATGTCAGTTGCAATTTATTCTAACAGGGCAAAGGAAGGTACTAAGTCTCATTGCTTAGTCAAATTATTTTGTTACCAAAACCACAACAGAACATTTATTTGGGAATTTTAGCGGGGACGGTCTGTTAACGAAAACAGTGACACTGTCGCCCCATAATTACGAACACACACACACCACTTTTAAGCGTACTTGCTGATACAGGCAACTACCGGTGAATGCTATTTGTGGTATCTCCAAGTTTTAGCCTCATGACATATAGTATGCAATTTGACAGAATAGTACGGTACCCTGATGTTTTATCACAAAATAAACCTCAATTCAATTCAATTCAATTGCTTATTAGTAAATGCCAATATACTTACGACTGCGGCGGCGCAGTTTGCTAATGTTGGCAACGAAATGTTTGCTTTATAAGGATTATTAAATTACTGACAAGACAACACATTGTATACGATTAGGTTTTCAAATAGCATTCAATAGATTGTTGCCAACATCGGCTCCGTGTGCCTCTACGACCTTAAACTTTAGATGCTGTACACTAATATTATTTTTAGTTTTAGTGTTTGTAGTACATTCTGGAACTTTCTCAGTAACATAATAGAAGTACTTTCAGAAATTTGAGTACAAAAATCCGATTTGGTGAATTTGTCACAGCAGACAACAAACACTTACTGCAAGACGACAAGCAAACCTCGCATATTGACAGTCATCATTCAAATAGAAGCCAAGATCGCTCAAAAATTTTATCAAGATGGGCAGTTTCGGCAGCATTAAACGTAGTACGCGATTATCACAGAAATATATTTTTCTTGCTCTTTTTTCTGTATTTGGACAGAAGCAGCAATAAGTAAAGGAAACGCGAGATTTTTGTGTCTAATCCACATATCGATGTAAACAAGAGCGGAATGCAAGCTCAAAGTAGAATGATCTAAGGCTCTATACCGGGAACTACTAAAATATTTCACTAAACTTAAATAAAACAACACTGTTCGTATAAGCTGCGTGCTGTGTTTAGCATTCACAGGAATGAAAATGGCGGATGCGCCAGCCTCTGTTTTAAGGAGCTCTAGCACTGCCCACTGCGTCATAGCGAGCAGCCACTGAGCTAGCGATCACGCCGGCTTGGAGCTACCTTGCTTATGTGGCATGACGACCGCGCTGGGGCCTGTCTTTCTCGTAGGCCACAGGCCTGGTCAGTATGACGTAGCACGACCTGTTGTAAGGCCTTGTCTCTAGGTGGTGTTGACTCTACACGCGCATCCGCTACAGCCTAGCACTACCGTATGTAACAGTCAGACGAACCTGTCCGTGAGGGCATTGAAATAAGGATAAAGAAAATAAAGCGGACATCGCTAGTCTTCGGTACGCAGTACCTCAAGATGGGCAAGGGGCTATTGGCCGAAATATAGTGCGGAGTAAGCAGTGGCATTATTTTAATCAAGACTAAGACCACATTATTCTGTGTGTGAAACTGCTTGAAACAATTTTTGTACTTCTATAGACATAAATATACGTTGCATTTTTCGCAGAGGGTTTTTGTTCTACTGTCACGCGAAGTTAATGTACACATTCGGGGAGACATTAGAACATCAGTGACCGGGAAATGATCATAACCATGTAATCTTTTGTAATACAATGTATTTTGTCCGTCGCAGTTGCACAATTGTGAAGTCAGTGACTAGTTTCGGACTCTACCGTCCATTATCAAACCGTTAGCCTTTTTCAAACCGTGATTCTCGGTTAATACATAGAGTGAAATGCATTAACAGAGGATAATTTAGCCGCCATTTGTAGCATGCATTTTATTATAACGGTTTGAAAACGGCTAACGGTTTGATAATGGACGGTAGAGTCCGAAACTAGTCACTGACTTCAAAATTGTGCAACTGCGACGGACAAAATAAACTGTTTTACAAAATATTCAAAGTTGCTGATCCTAAACCATCATTACGACGAATTTTCATGTAATATTTCGTCGTCGCAAGGAACAAGGTCAGGAGAGATGTTTTATGTCTCTCAGTCCCAGTTTCATTCTCACCGTTCACCGAAGGTTTTCTCAGGAGTTGTCAATAAACTTCAACAATATCCAATCGAAATTTCGTCAAATCCTTAATACATTTCCGTGGAATTATTTCTGCGGCCATTCTCAATCTAGCTGTACACTTTAGCTAAGCGAAAGAAGTCGAGAATGACATTCAAAGTTCATGTCCTTCAATTGAAAGTGGGATAACACTCTATTTGTTGATCACAGATATCCACTCCACTCATTGACTGATAAATCTATGCACAAGGGAATGCCATTGTAGCTCAGAAATTTCTTTCTTGGACAACCTTTCTACGTTGTCTTCTGGGTGAATTCCAGAATACGTAGATACCATCACAACCAGATTGTTATCTTTCCATTGCACTAAAACTATTTTCTAATTACTTCGAACAATCTCTACTGATTCTCCTCGTATTAATTTCGAAGTATCACGGAAATTGACTCCTTTTTCACTGGCATTATTAATAATCCTTCAAACGATTGCGCCATTACCACACTAAATTAAATTCTCCAAATCACTAGGATGATAGAGAGGACCATCGGTTGGAGCTGGGATGGACAAGATAATTTTAGAATTCCCCATTTAATTAATTCAGATAATGTACAAGATGGCGAAACCTGGTTCACTTTCCTGGCCATTATTTCAAATCGGGGGGGGGGGGCGGGGGGGGGGGGGGCACACTGTTACTTTGAGTCATCGGTATTGGCAGCTCAGTAGCGTCGTTTCATTGCTTATAGCCAGCCAATGAGGGACACAGGTTGTAGATTGCGGATCTAATTGAACTGAAAAATTCCCCTACCACTCGGCACACTGAAACGTCTCTCACAAAGTAATTTTAGACTGGGATTAAACTGACATTCAGTGATGCATTGTTTATCTGGAGATTCGACAGTGTTTCACAAGTGTTTCTCTTTCATAAATAATGGTGCATTCGTGAATAAATATAGCTACTGTTACTGTTCAATGGGATTGCGGACTGTTGTGTCGTTTGTTTCACATTATCGCCGCATGTGCCAATCACAGCGACGTGTTGTGTAAGCAAACCACAACAAACGAGGGGGAAAAAAAGGCATCGAAGAAATGTCCCATATTAAAAAAAAAAAAAAAAAAATTGTCAAAATGTCCCACGATATTGGACAAATCCCACGGGTTGGCAACACTGACCAGAACAGTTTTAACGGTTACTTCTCTGTCAGATTGGCTTCAAGAACGTTGACGTAAGTCGCCAAGGTCCACAGGAATTCGTAGATCGAGTCTTTAAATAACCTGAAAAACAACTTTCCAGATCCATTTGTTATGTAAGAGATAAGACCTACAGCAATATTTAAACACAGTTATCTCACCATTTTCTGAGCTAAACAGGCTAAATTGAAACTGTAACGAGGCATATCTGAGTACACAGTAGATTATCTAAATAGCATAATAAATAAACAAGATCAATGTAAATATGCAAATATACAACAGCATACGGCTGATCAAACAGAAGTAATGAATTTCGCCTCAAATACTAATATAAAATAATGAAATGTAAATAAGATTATACGCGAGCTTGTAATCTTTTATTATTAATCATTTTCACATGAAAGGCATCATGAATTAAGTCCTGAATGCCAAATGCACTGTTTAGATAATCTCAGACTATGCATTATTCTTTCTAATCAGTTACGTTATAGAACTGAAAATACTCGTGAATCATAGCTACATAAATGTTAAGAACAGTTTCCTGTTAATATTTTTGAAGTTCTTACGATAACTGTAATAGTCATTGTTACTGCTCATATTTAAGTCTGAGATTTGATTCCATTTCCAGGACGGTTGTGCTCAACGACCACACAATGATGAACAAACCAAATTTAATAATGCTTAATTGCTATAGCAGAAGATCGATTTCGATCACATAATGATCATTTTCAGTGCGTCTTCAAGCAGGCATTGTGCATGAAATAAGTACAAATTGAAATATCATCTGCAACTGTGTGTTGGAAATAAATTTCTGAACATAACATTGCAGAGCTAGGACTAGGGATTAAGATGGAGTATTATCGACCAATGCTGCGTATTACATTTGGTTTATTCAATTTAAGTATATTTTCAGTAAATAGAACATTCTCGAAGGTTTAAATGTTATTAAAAATGAAGTCGTATTTAAGCTTGTTTTATACACTACCAAATATCAATATTTCGAAAACTGATTGTAAATTTAATAATTTCATAGATTTAACAATTCTAACAAAGCAGGATACTGTTGAGAATTGTATATAAAGGTGTTCCGCAGAGGTAATGGAAGCGCAGTTTTTAATCAGATTTCGAGGCAGTCACTATGTCCGGCAGCATGTTGATTTTTCATTGTTGAAAGTGATTATTGACTTTCTTGTGCAGGTGCTATCTTGGCAGATTATTTAAACTCTTGAATTAAACCACCAAGAACCTGGTATTGCTCTTCATTGTTTCAAATCAATAGCGTTACATCGTAATTACGTCCAGCTGCTCGTATTCGACGTGATCCACAGGTTGCATTATTGCGATTCCAGATGCTGAGTTATCAGAAGTTACACCAAACCACGAGATAACAAGGTAACGCTTTAAATGCATCAATCAGAAAACTGTCGAGGACTGTACACTTTTGTGGACTAATCCAAGTCGAGCGGTTACGTCGCAATAGGTGAAATTCGCTGGCTTGGTTACGTCGCACATTCCGTTGCAGTTGCTAGAGGTATCGATATCGCGAGGTCAGCGTTCAGCAATTACCGTCATTTAGTGGCACGTGCTTCCCATTACCTTGGGAACAGGCTTGTAACCGCCAACTGCTCGTGATGTTTAGAGTTTGCGACTGTGTTATCACTGCAGTTGCATCGCCAAAGTGGGAGTCTGCCAAACCGACATGTAGAGTTATAGGCACCTTGGTCCGACCCCTACTGTGATCATGCGCATAGACCATGGTTAGTTTCCTCTACAAACGTGATATCCGTTGTTTAATTTCTGAGTCTCTCTGATGACTGGTCTTTATTCTGAAGAAGCTAGTGGTATGTAAATATTTGTATTTCATGCATTACATGAGTGACGGACGGGACATTCAGTCGCAGAGAAATCAAAGTAAAATGTTTTTTTTTATTTTATTCTGTGGTTTCTCTCTAGAATCCAAACATTCATTATTCGGTGCAGAAGATTAATGGGAAATTTCGCTAGTCCATCATTATTTTTGCCTACAATGTGGAAAAATAATGGTGTGACGCTCGGGACAAAAAAATGAGCCTCAAGTGTCGCAGCTTGCAAAACATTGCATTATTTCTGTGATTTATGTATACATACGAAACTATAAGTAACATGTACATGAACTTCAAACTCCAAAATTTAACATATGCTATGTACAATACAGGACCATAAACAAATTTAAGTTTCTGAAACAATAAATGTTATGTGACGGACGGGACAGGTAATGTGACGGATGGGACTCGTCCAATGACCTGACTTCCAAAATTATATTTTACACCTTTGAGAGAGATAACATAAAACAAATGGTGGTAGTAACACCAATAATGCTTAATTGAAAGAAAGTTGTCTTAGAAACAAGCAAAACAATGAACTGTTTGTCAACTGTTGGGGATTAGGGGGGGGATCGCTGCTAATTTGACAACCTATTTTACTACTATCACCCATGATTGTAACATCTCTAAGTTGATGGTGATAAATTAAAGGAAAAACGGAAATTGCAAAATGTTTCTATCATGTACAGGTAACTTCAGTACCTTAATATTTTTGAGTAAGTACTCATAATAATGATTTTCAGGTTTTCAGTTTTCACTCATAGGCTCACTCACTCGTGGGATGCCTGATTTACGACTTCCCCTCCAGCAAGGGTATCGCTGTCTGGGCGACTACACGCAGTGTGACAGGGATACCTCTCTTGTTTGCTCTTAATTCACAAGTTTTGTTTCCACCGACTATCATGACTTTCTTTGCGTGTATCTTCCTTTATTCTCCCCTTTCGTAAATTAAACCATTATTAAGCGACTAAACACCTGCTGTAAGAAACGAAGTTGATCGCATGGGAAAGAAGATACGCAGGTGATCGATCTGCTAGGGACTTTTTTTGTGAAAGTTAATTATCCACCTTTCATTAATTCATACACGTAAGAGGACAGATCGCAGCTACTACAGTTGCTTTCACCCAGATGCCAAGGATTCTCGTTCACCTCCCACGTCGCATCTGGTGACGAAGGGCACGGATGACGTTTTGGTAGGTCGTCTGTGAGTAACTGGTTGGATGGCGTGTTCAGTCGAGTGACTCTGTAGTTGTTTTTCACTTGTATAAGATTAGCACAGCCTTCTCATTATCATTAATATAACATGTCAGCACTTTTCCAAATTCGCAGGACTGAAAGTGGCGTTTCTGTGTTGGAATACCGCTGTAGACCAAAGCTGGGAGATTTCACTCATAGCAGTCGGAAAGGCAGTTCGGGTGTGGTGTTATAAATGTCGCGGGATTTCCACTTTGCTTTGCGGTACGGCTGGCACATTGTAGACGATGGGCGTAATGCGTGTCACTGGCATGGAAAAGCATGAACGTTTCTGTAAATATTTGGTCTTCATTATTTGAAGGTAGTAGATATTAAAAGTCACAGCTGGTTGTAGTACGAACTGCTGTTGCAATGTATTTGCTGTAGGCAAGAAGAATACGTTCTATACTACTGCTCAAAACAATTAGGGGATCAGTTGAGATATGAGATTCTGAAGTATTGTCATCGGCAAAATGAACCGAAATGGTTCGACCTCTTTCTCTCGGTTCTACGGGGTGGAGACAACAACATTACGGCAACCGAGATAGTGGTAATAACAGAAAGCTGTTGCTGAGGGGTTGGTAATGTGTTTACTCTACCAAACAAATTACGCAAGCAGTTGGGTTCAGACATTGTAGTGAGCCACAGGAAGTTGGAAGCGGGACAGACGCAAAGGGAGGTCGCTGCAGCTATTATGTCCCAAAGTGTAATTTCCAGGACATGGACACGATTTCAGACTACAGGAACCGTTAAAAGAAGGAAAGTTCAAGACTTCCACAGGTAACATCAGCAAGAGAAGACCGATGTCTCTGATTAAAAGACCGTCAAGACGGTAGGCTTAATCCAATTCAGCTGGAACGCACCCTCTAGGCAGCAAAAGGACACGCAATATCAACATAAACAGTCTGTAAGCGACTTCGGAAATGTGGCCTCTACGCACGGAGGCCTGTGGTCTGAGTCCAATTAAAATCACGTTATTTTTAGCCCGCAGAATAGGAGTCATAACGAATGACGCCAGGATCTGTTCACAGATAAGTCAAGATTTTGTGTTCAGCCAGACAATCGTCTTTCCTTCATCTGGAGTGAGCGTGAAACTCGGAACAATTCTGCTTATGTGCAGGGAACATCACCATATCGTAATGTTGGATGAATGGTGTTGGCGGGAGTCGATATTGGAGGACGGACTTACGCCCGATTGAGCATGTCTGGGATGCACTTGGCAGACGCTTTGCAGACAAACCAGCACCTCTCAAAACGGTTGCAGAGCTGGGTATTGCCCTCGTGGAAGAATGGCCAAATATTCATCAAGAACTGATTGATAACCTCATACTGTCCACGCCATGCAGGTGTGCAACTGAACTGGTCGTCCAAGATGATCACTCACCATAGTAGAGTGCAAAGAGAATGACTTTTTCACAAATATGCGAACCCCATGGTTTCTCGCTCTAAATAAATGCAGTGTAAACCTCAAATTAACAGTTGAGATAGCAAATTATGGTAGTGTGTCACACACATTACAACTGTAAATATTATCTATCTTACCATATGTATTCTGCGTATGATATCTTATTTGATCCCCTAATTTTTTGAATTGTGTACATACTCCATGACCACTGTAACGCCGGCCGCGGTGACCGAGGAGACTGAGGCGCTCCAGTCACGGTCTACACGGTCACTATGGTCGGGGGTTCGAATCCCCCCTCGGGCATGGATATTTGTGCCGTCCTAGTTTGTAAGTAGTTCATAAGTAGTTTGTCAGTTTAGGGACTGATGACCCCGTAGTTAAGTCCCATAGACTAAACAAACATTTGAACATTTTTTGAACCACTGTAACCACCCTCTCACGGTTCTGGTGGTAAATAGCCTTTTATCTCACGCTGTTAATAAGGGAGTTCAGTAATGGTTGGTGGAAGAATGTGAGCATCACGTAGTATGAAACAATAAATACTCTTACGAAAAGTTATATACTCTGTGTTTTGCGACCTTCACAGTATATGTACAAATAACTTTGTTGTTTCATTTGCCCGACATAACACGATGATTCCGCTGTTTCATCGTTAAGAATTTAATGAGAATGTGTAATATCAAATAGATAAGTTGTTAATCTGTCAGCACTTCTTCATAAATCACAAGTTACCGACGAGCGACAGAGACGCAGAGATAAAAATCCAGATAGACTCAAAGAGAGTGTCAGTTCACTTTTAATTTACATATCAGTAATTTTACGCTGATCTTGATAAAAAAAATCAGCACTGAGGTTCAAAACAACAGAAACAACAAACTTCAACACCGTTCACCGATCACTATGAAAGTTGGACAGTATTATTAACTAGGTGAAGATGAAATCAGTGAAGACAAGCTCTTTGATGTATAAGAACACTGTAATATAGCTCCAAATACAGTACATGTGTAAAGAGAAGTTCTGAGTATGACAGCAAACAAACACGCTTATCTGAGTAGACATGTCCAGTTGTAACTGTTCAATCATTCTTTAAGGAGTTGTGAGAGATGATAGTAGTTTGCAGCATCCATAGGTTAATGTGAAGAGTACACGATTCATACAGTTATATCAACAATAATACATTTACTCGACTTGAGGAACAAGGCGGGATTGTTCCCATTCGCGTTCTTTGCTAGGGTGCTATTCCAATATAGGAGAGCCCTGGCAATTTGATATGCATTTCACAGGGAACATGAGGCAGAATTAAAGTATGTGGTGTGGAGGAAGACGTGCTATAACACAGTCCGTGTAGTCGCTTTGCTGCAACGCTGTGTTAGCCGAGTAATGCCGGGCGACGTGGCTCAGCGCGCCCGGTCATGGGGTTAAACGCCCTCTGTAACAAAAAAGCTGAGCCAAAGACTCAACGGACAATCAAGAAGGAACTTAAACAACGACCGCAAAGCATAGATCTATCTGAGAACAAAGTAATGGAAAAAAGTGGACTAAAGCGCCTACGCCGGCCGCGGTGGCCGAGGGGACTGAGGCGCTCCAGTCAGGGCCTGCACGGCCACTACGGTCGGTGGTTCGAATCCCCCCTCGGGCATGGATATTTGTACCGTCCTTAGTATTAGCTAGTTCATAAGTAGTTTGTAAGTTTAGGGGACTGATGACCCCTAGTTAAGTCCCAAAAGCTATACAAACATTTGAACATTTGAATGCGCCTACCTAGCAAATAGGAGGTCCCGGATTAGAATCCTGGCCATAGCACAAATTTTAATTCAATGCCTCTCCTTACGTTTAATACTTTTATTCATACAGTTGTTGGGAAAGTACATAATACTTCCACTTATCGATGAATCAAATGTTCAAATATTTGTAAAGCTTATGGGACTTAACTACGGGGTCATCAGTCCCTAAACTTACAAACTACTTATGAACTAGCTATTACTAAGGACGGCACAAATATCCATGCCCGAGGGGGGATTCGAACCACCGACCGTAGTGACCGTGCTGACCGTGACTGAAGCGTCTGTCCCCTCAGCCACCGCGGCCGGCTATAGATGAATCTACACCGAGAAAGAACTACTGCTTTATCCATGACTTAAAAGTAGATTCCGCGGTGGGATGGCTGGCCGAACGCTCTAAGGCGCCTTACTGTGGAGCGCGTGGCTGCTCCCCATCGGAGGTTCGAGTCGTCCCTTTGGTATGTGTATGTGTGTTGTCTGTAACATAAGTTAGTTCAAGTACTACGTAGGTCTAGGAACTGATGACCACTGCAGTTTGGTCCCATAGCTTTACATATATTTTTAGAGGAGATAGTCAACGGAAAAAAAGTTGTATTGCTAACAAAAAAGACTGATCTGCATACAAGAAGCTATTGATTTGTGTGTGCGTTATGTTGCAGATTTTGTTGACGATGTTATAACCGTTGACATGCCTCTCTTAATATATGAAGCTCTAGAGACTATTTTGATAATTATACGAACATACTACAGCCGGAGGGAATATACAGAGTCGATTTTTAGCTGTTAGTGGCAGATCGTTAAAGCATATAAGTGGCTTCCGAATCTCTACCACAGTATGTTGTTTATACTTGCTTAGCATATGTGATCTACACCCACATCTACATCTATATAATTACTCTGCAAATCAGATTTGAGTACATCTCAGAGGGTTCACCGTACCGCTTCCATATACCGGGTGATCAAAAAGTCAGTATAAATTTGAAAACTTAATAAATCACGGAATAGTGTAAATAGAGAGGTAAAAATCGACACACATGCTTGGAATGACGTGAGGTTTTATTAGAACCGAAAAAAAATGAAGTTCAAAAAATGTCCGACAGAAGTCGCTTCATCTGATCAGAAAGGCAATAATTAGCATAACAAATTAAGGCAAAGCAAAGACGATGTTCAACAATAGCTGTAGTTGAGGAATAATTTTGTGAACAGCACTGTAAAGTATGTTCGGAGTTATGGCGAGGCATTGGCGTCGGATGTTGTCTTTCAGTATCGCAAGAGATGTCGGTCGATCACGATACACTTGCGACTTCAGGTAACCCCAAAGCCAATAATCGCATGGACTGAGGTCTGGGGACCTGGAAAGCCAAGAATGACGAAAGTGGCAGCTGAGCACACGATCATAACCAAACGACGCGCGCAAGAGATCTTTCACACGTCTAGCAATACTTTTTTTGTTGTTCTTGTAATAAAACTGCATGTCATTCCAAGCGTGTGTGTCAATTTTTACCTCTCTATCTACATTATTTCGTGATTTATCAAGTTTTCAATTTAAACTGACTTGTTGATCACCCGGTGTATTTCAATCGTTCGGTTGCGCTGGAAAAGAGAACACGTACATATTTCGTTTTCCATCTGTTTTGTGTTATTTGATGATCATATCTACTTATGTAGAAATTTCGGAAATAGATCTAGCGGAAACAAATAACGCCTTTATTTTAATAATTTCCACCCAAACTTGTGCATCATTTCCGCGACACTCTCTCTCCTGTATGGCGATAATATAAAACGAGCTGCTCTTCTCTGAACTTTCTCTAAATCGTTCGTCCTTCCCACCTTGTGTGAATCCAGCAATGCATAGCAAATACCCCAAAATAGGACGCACAAGTTTAGGCAGTTTGTTTAGTAGAATTATTGCCCTTTGTTAGTGCTCTTCTATTAAACAAATTAACTACACCGCTCAAAACAATTAAGGGGCCAGGTGAGATATCATACACAAGATACATAGGGTAACATAATTTATTCTGATATTGGTTATCTTATGTCTTATCTTATTGTTATCTTGTATTGTCACCATACAAGAGAGACAGCGTTATGGAAATGATACAGGATCTGGGATGGGAACCATTACAACAACGGCACTTATCGCTGCGGCGTGGGCTACTTACGAAACTCCAATCGCCAATGTTCTCCTCCGAATGCGAAAATATGTTGTTGACTGCTACTTACATAGGTAGAAAAGATCATCAGAATAAAATACGAGAAATCAGAGTTCGAACGGAGAGATTCAGGCGTTCTTTCTTCCCACCCGGTTTTCGAGAATGGAATGGGAGATAAATAGTATAATGGTGGTTCGATGAACCCTCTGCCAGGCACTTAAATGTGATTTGCAAAGTATCTCATGTAGATGTTACAACTGTAATTTGTGTGTGATACAATGCGATATTTTGTTGTCTTGAGGATACATGCCGTTTACTTAGAGAAAGACACCACGGGGCTAGCAGAAGTCATTCTCGTGCTCTCTAATATAGTGTGACATCATCTTGGACGGCCAGTAAAGTTGCATACCTGCGTGGCATAGACAGCATGATGTCATCAATCAGTTCGTGAGAGATATTTGGTCGTTCTTCCATGAGTGCAATATCCAGCAAACCGTTATGGAGGTGCTGGTCTGGCTTCAGTGCGTCTGCCAAGTGCATCGCAGACATGGTCAATCTGATGTAAGTCCTGTGAACAAGCTGGCCACAGCATTCATTGTTTCCTCGGCTTCAAGCATGTTATTCACCAGTGCAGCTCTGTGGGTGCGAGCTTTACTGTCCGCCAGAAGAAACCAAAAGCGTTGGGCACAACAAAAGGTCAAAGTGTCTCGTCTCTGTACCTCTGAGAAGTCAAAGAGCCACTCTAAAAGACATACAGGTCCGTACGTCGGCCAGTACTGACTCCTACGCAAACCACTCGTCCACAACCATGATGTTTCCTGCACATAAGCAGGATTTTTTCGACTTCCACGTTCTCTCCAGACGAGGGAACGACGATTGTTCGGCTGAACATAAAATCTTGCCTCGCTTGTGAACAGAACCCGACGCTATTCGTTACGACACCAATAATGATGTACCTCTGTCCAGTTTCTGCGGGCTAAAAGTGTCGTGGTTTTAATGGAACAAAACCATAAGCCACAGGCCACATTCCCAAAGGCGATTTCGGACTGTTGGTGTTGGAACTGCGCGTCCTGTTGCTGCGTGGAGGGTGCGTTGCAGCTGAGTTGCATTCAGCCTCCGTTCTCGAGGGGCTGTTAACCGGAGACAACGGTCATCTCTTGCTGGTGTCACACATGGACAAACTTGGCGTTGTCTTCTTTTAACGGTTACTGTTATCTAAATCGCTTCCAGGTCCTGGAATTTACACTTTGGGACACTCCAATAGCTGCAGCCACCTCCCTCTGCGTCTCTCCCAACTTACCTATGGCTCTCCATGCCATAGCTTCTGGTAAGTCACGTTGTTGTTGCATAGCACTACGTGCCTACTACACAATCTGAATCTAACTGCTTGTGTAATTCCTTTGGTAGAGTAAACACAAGTGAACACTAACCTATTCTTCAGCAACTCTGTTATTAGCACTAACTCGGTTGCCGTTATGTTCTTGTCTCCATCCCGTAGAACCGACAGATAGTCGTTGAAATATTTTGGTTCATTCTGCCGATGATAATACATCAGGACATAGATATCTCAACTGATCCCCTCATTGTTTTGACCACTGTACGTATGCCAAGAGCGTCTACGTGAAACCTTCACGACGAGCACATAAATTCAAGCAACTACCTCCTTCACTGTCCTTCCCCTTCAGCTTTTTTTTTTTTTTTTTTTTTTTTTTTTTTTTTTTTTTTTTTTTAAACAATGGAGATCTTAGTTTAATCCTACTACTACTGCGCCAGCTACACCAAAATAAAACCCTTTGTGATCTTCATAGCGTCGAATCAAGTGCTCTCAAAACTGTGAAAGACGTATTTACAGATAACGTATCTGGCAACTTGGCGTACTTCAGTGCCAAGTTTTGAGTAGCATCAAAAGCCATCACATGGCCGGAAGCTGCTGTCTCTCGACTGACGGTCTGGATCTTGTGTAACATGTGCAGGGTCAGTGGAGGCAAGCAGACAAAGTGAATAACAAATTACTGTGTGCTCTGCGCGGACTCCTGCATATTACACAATGTTCAAAATTAATGACGGTCTCTCTGGGAACACCGCGACATTTAAAGGCAGTGAAGCAAAGCTGACGTGCAGTGACCTTCAGAAACTCTCCCGTGTCGTTTTGTGGCGCGGAATCTTTAACGAATACAGCTTGTGGCTCATTGCGACTTTCCAGAACCTGGTGATTTACAGAAATGTTTCGAGTACCTCAAACAAGTCGCATGTGGGAGTAAAATCCTTATTTTATTATTTGTGTAGGTGTTATTGTTTTTACTGTACTTTGTGTTCTTTCAGACGGACATAGACGATACATTTTTTTTTAAATGTCCTATAGTTCTATCCAAGAACGATGGCGGGTTGCGCATGTCTAGACAACGATGCGAAAAGCAACTTTGCCAGTTTCAAACGACAGCTGAAGCACAGTCTAACCTGCGCAGTCTAACCTGCACAGTCGCGACGGTCACTGCTATGCAAGTTGTTACCGATTGACAGTTGCAGCCGACACTAGCGCTCCTAGCGGTAGGCAAGACGCCTTAAGAGTCATATCCGTTAATAATTAATTTTACACGTAATTAAAGAGATTGTTACTATAATTTTTGGATTCCATGCATTAGTGAAATATGATAATCGTGAAATTAATGTAGAAACAAACGGATTTTAATCAAATTGCGTGGTTATGGTATAGCGTCCCAAATTTGCGACTGGACAGGGGATTTCCTGTCAGAGAGGACACAGTTTGCAGTCTACGCCGTCATATACCGTCTAGTAAAATCATCTGAAGATCAAAACTAACTGCAGAACGATCTGAATAAGATATCATTATGGGGTAAAAATTGGCGACTGACTCTAAATAATGAGAAGTGTGAAGTCGTCCATATGAGTACGAAAAGAAATCCGTTAAACTTTGTTTACAAGATAAATCAAAGTGAAGGCCGTAAACTCCACAAAATACCTACGAATTACTATTATTTCAGACTTAAACTGGAAAGAACCCGTAGATAATGTCGTGGGAAGGCAAACCAGAGGAGTTTGTGACACTTGCGGGGAGTGACACTTACGCGGAAAGGGAATGTGTAGACACTTGCGCGGAGACCCGGACGCTGCAGGTAGTGAACAGGGTGTTCCAGAAGTAGGGATACACCACCCCTACTCCTAGCCCTCCAGCCGCTACCTGTGACATATTCAGGGAAAGGCCCACCGAGCGAGGTGGAGCAGTAGTAACGGCCCGGAGATATCACAGCCTCATTCGACAGGGAGATAACACGTCATACAAATATCACTCGATTTACAATACAGCACCATGTGAAGAGGAATGTGATGAAATCGGAATTGAGCGCAACCGTTGCTAACTACAATTTCGGATTTACTGCATTTTGAGTCAGAATTCGCACCTATATTCGCATTTAGCGCAAATGCGAATTTTTCCTGTCCCTAGTAGTACCTCTAAAAATAAACAGCCGATCAAGGCACTAAAGCAAGGACAGATCATTGGGTGTATTACTACAAATAACTAAAACACAATTTGATCGTGGAATTATATACAGTCTCATTATAAAGGTTTTTTGTAGGTGGTTTTGAGCAGCTTTTAAATATGTTAGGAATAGCATTATGAAATATAGACAGCTACACCTTATGTTTATTATGAGATATCGATTTCGGCTAATTTCAGGTCATCTCCAAGTCTCAAACAACAGGTGTTACTTATGCATTTTTCCAGTGGCACTCATAACCTCTTAAGTGTTTACACACTCCGGCCGCGGTGGCTGAGGAGACTAAGGCGCTCCAGTCACGGTCTGCACGGCCACTACGGTCGGGGTTTCGAATCCCCCCTCGGGCATGGATATTTGTGCCGTCCTAGTTCGTAAGTAGTTCATAAGCAGTTTGTAAGTTTAGGGATTGATGACCCCGTAGTTAAGTCCCATAGACTATACAAACATTTGAACATTTTGTTTACACACGAGGTCTAACGTTGTTAATCGCGTTAGCGATGAAAACAGAACCCAGAATCTTTGCGTCTAAATGATACATATATTGGTGTCATGTCTTATTTCGAAAGAACAGACTTCACACCAATACATATATAACTCTCGGTAAAGTGGAACGGTACGATGTCGTTACGTAGCACAGCACAGCCGAATGGAAACGCAGGAGAAGTGCAAACAACGTTCTCTCCTCAGAGGTATGATTAAGTTCGACGTAGACTTCTACAACATACAGTCTACACGGCGAAGATTACACCAAAAAATTTAACGTTTCGTCTACTTTGGCGATAGCAACCAAATTTTAAAATCGTGTCTACTGTGTAAAGATGTAGCAACACAAAACGCTTAAAGTCCAGAACTTCACTGAATTTCGAGTTCTGAATTTTTAATATGTTTTTAATGTTATTGCAGAAAAAACATATTTGGGACTCACACTACAATTTTCATATGGCAGAATTTGTAGGTACATTCACAAGACACAAGTCAACGGTTGTGTGCATTCATCTTATGAGAAATATCAATCATTTGTTTTCATTGTTTACTTCAAATTTCTCTTTTAAGTTTCTTTAATTATTAGTACTTAAATGTGGTTATGAAATAAATAAATTACGTGTATATGTGTAGTCTTATGCGGCCAAACTACTTAGATCATTGGTCGCTAGACTTACACACTACTTAATCTTACTTAAAATAACTTAGGCAAAGTACAAACAAACATACCTATGTCCGAGGAAGGAGTCGAACCTCCGACCGGAACGGCCGCGCAATTTGTGACACAAGTTACATGTTTGATAATATTAATGCATAGAAGTATGAAATCACGTCAAGACTACTTCCTGCAAAAATTTCGACAAAAAAAAGTTGGCACTTAGTTTAGAAAAACAAAATTCTGGTATATTGGATTTTAACATTTTATCAAAAATTAAATGTTACTACAAGAGATACAGCCATTCAAATTTACGGGTACCATAACGTTTTCCCTTCCTGAGTAAATGAGCTGCTTCTTATAGTTTCAACACCTTTTTCTTGAATGTTCTGAATATAAATCTTCACACAGACTTCTTGAGGATGAGAGTGATACGGATATCTGATTATAAACCAGTGCCTATTACCTTAGACTTTTTTGACTGTACTGGAGATCCCGTATTCCGTAATTTATATTTATACAGTTAACAGGCAATGTAATTTATAACCAACTATTGGCTGCCAATTTCGCTTCATTTTTCCTGGAAGTCTTGCAACTTGTTTCTCCCTGTTGGTTTATGCCAAGTTAGGAGTAAAAATGGTTCTATATCACGGTGATGGAAAATAGAATTTATCTTTAGCATTTTTCGGTGTGTGACATTCCCTTACACATTCCGTATTTCATATATTTCTTAGATGTATTTATAATTTGAATACAGCCAAATCGTTTTGGGGTCTACGAATAAACGCTTTAAGTATGTAAAATACGCATTGACTTATTATTAACGTTTTTTAATTAAAGGTTTTAAGGTTGCATCTCCTATTAAAAAGCATAGTAGCTATTTTTAAAGAGATGGAAATTGCGTGATAGTGGGGTTAACTACATAGCGATCAATTACATCAACGTATTTGTGCAGGATGCCTAATATATTTATTGCTTGCGCAGGTGTCTTGATATGCTTAGTGTTCTGAATAATATGCTTTTAGGAGGTATGACTGTGGAAATTCATAGTCTTGTAGTAGCAGAGATTAACTCTCCAAACATTATCACTATTAAAATACCTTTTTGTTTACAGGAGGAACACTCAACGGATTAATATGTACTTAGAACAAGTTACTATATTGCTCTTCAGCTTGCAAAGGGTTGTGCCATTTCACTGAGTTTAGTGTTGACAGTGTGGAAACTTGACAACAGCAGTGCTAGACTTCTTGGTGTGCCTGTACCCACGAAAAGCCATTAGCCGCCCCAAGGGCCCCGGGTTCCGCGCAAGTGTCACTCCGGGCAAGTGTCACTCCGCGCAAGTGTCACACCGCGCAAGTGTTCCAACCCCAACCAGAGACTGCGTTTCATTGGTAGAACCCTTAAAAGATTCAACAGAAGTACTAAAGAAACTTGATACACTACGCTTGTCCATCCTTTCTTGGAGTATCGCTGCCCAGTGTGGGATCATCAGGATGATTTCACGGAGGACATCGAAACAGTCCAAAGAAGGGCAGCGCGTTTTATACTGCCACGATACAGTGGAGATACAGGATCTGGGATGGGAATCATTACAGCAACAGCGCTTATCGCTGCGGCGTGGGATACTTACGAAACTCTGATCTCCGAGATTCTCCTCCGAATGCGAGAATATATTGTTAACTCCCACTTATATAGGTAGAAATGATCATGACATTTTTGGATAAACGGGATTACTGCCGGATGTATGCGTCGTTCTGGCACAATATTTCGGCCGCGTAACTCGCTGCCTTCTTCAGGTGCTACCTGAGACTGCCGTTTTTGGAGGACCTGGTCCAGTATTTATGCCCAGCAGACGCTAGGCGCTCTGTCTGCGGTCCGCGCCCAGCTGGCGCTGCTTGTAGGGTGTTGTCTCTTCCCTGGCGTTCCGTCGGACGTCCGCGCCCCAATCGACCGCCATCTGTGGCAGCGGCAACTCTCTGAGGCCCCTCCCACGTTGGGTGCTCCCTCCGCGGTCCGCGCCCGTCTGGCGCTGCTCCTGAGGTGTTGTGGCTTCCCTTGTGCTCCAACGGACGTCCGCGCCCATCTTGTCCACCATCTGTGGTCGGTGCAGCTGTTTGAGGCCCTTCTGGCGTCAGGCGCTCTGATCTTGGTCCGTGCTCGCCTCGCGCCTCTCCTGAGATGTTGTGGCTGCGCAGATGCTCCATCGGACGTCCGCGCCCGCCTCGGCCGACATCTGCTGCTATAACAGCTGTTTGAGGCCCCTCCTGCATTGGGCGCTCCATTCGCGGTCCGCGCCCGCATGGCGCTTCCTCTGAGGCGTTGAAACCTCCCTGCTGTTCCGACGGACGTCCGCGCCCAGCTCGTCCACCATCTGTGGTCAGGGCAGCTGTCTGAGGCCTGCCTGGCGTCAGGTGCTCTGTTCTTGGTCCGCGCCCACCTCTTGCTGCTCCTGAGATGCTGCCCACATGCTCCAATGGACGTCCGCGCCCGTCTTGGCCGACATCTGCTGCTATGGCAGCTGTTTGAGGCCTGTCCGGTGTCAGGCGCTCCATACTCGGTCCGCGCCCGCTTAGTGCCACTTCTGAGTTTTCTACTTCTTGTGGAGTTATTTGGTCCCTACCGCTGGGCCTTAACAAGTTCCAGAGCCGGACTCCACGCTGTGCTTAGCTGGTAACCGCTATCTCGGTTTATTAGGTTGTCAGTGACCTTTATTTCGATGGCCTCCTTTATGATGCTGTCCCAGAATCTTGGGGTCTGTGTCACAATTTTGGTTTTGTCATAGTCCATTGTGTGGCCATACTCTAGACAGTGCTCTGCTATGGCTGACTTGGTTGCCTGTCCGAGTCTGGTGCACCTCTGGTGTTCTTTGCACCTTATATTCACCGTCCTGATTGTCTGGCCGATGTATGACATCCCACACTGGCACGGGATGCTGTAAATGCCTGGTTTACGTAGCCCCAGGTCATCTTTCACACTTCCCAGCATTGTCCCAATTTTGGCAGGTGGGCAGAATATGCTCTTAATGTCATACTTCATAAGAATTCTGCTTATCTTCGCAGAAATAGGACCAGCATATGGTAGGTATGCCACCTTATTTGCCTCCTCCGGCTGCTCCTCTGTATCCTGGTTGTATGAAGTGCCCTCTGGATGTCTCTGGAGGAGTATCCATTTCTGCTGAAAACCAGCTGAAGGTGTTCAATCTCCGTGGCAAGATTTTCTGGATCTGACAGTGCTCGGACCCTGTGCACTAGAGTTTTCAAGACTCCATTCTTCTGTGCTGGGTGGTGGCAGCTACTGGCTTGAAGATATAAGTCAGTGTGGGTGGGTTTTTGATACACACTGTGCCCCAGAGTGCCGTCTGCCTTCCTCTTGACCAGGACATCCAAGAATGGGAGTTGCCCATCCTTCTCTAGCTCCATGGTGAATTTTATACTCGGGTGGCGTGAGTTTAAGTGTTCCAGGAACTCCTCCAGCTTCTCCCTGCCATGGGGCCAAATGACAAATGTGTCATCAACGTACCTGAAGAAGCACTTGGGTTGATAAGTGGCTGATGCAAGTGCCTCCTCTTCGAACCTTTCCATGAAAAGGTTGGCTACCACTGGTGATAATGGGCTGCCCATTGCCACTCCCTCCGTTTGCTCATAAAACTGACCCCCGTAAAGAAAATAAGTCGAAGTCAGTACATGCTTGAACAAGTCAAGCAGGGCCCCATCGAACTTTTCCCCGATGAGATTGAGTGAGTCAGTCAGTGGCACTCGCGTGAAGAGTGACAACACATCGAAACTGACCAAGAGGTCTGAGTCCACAGTGTGTAGCTGCCCAAGGCGTTGCAGGAAGTCCTCCGAGTTTCGAATGTGGTGGGTGCATTTACCCACATATGGTGCCAGTTTCTTCTTCAGGTATTGTGCAGTGGGGTAGGTTGCTGCACCGATGTTGCTGACAATAGGTCGGAGAGGGACTCCCTCCTTATGGACCTGTGGGGTCACACCCTAGAGGTTTGTATGCAGTGTCCTCCAGAAGTTGTTGCACCTTGCTTTCATACTCCAACTTGTTTAGGATGACTGTGGAGTTGCCCTTATCAGCTGGCAGAACTACAATGCTGTCGTCCTCCCGTAGCTGTCTGAGTGCCGCTCTCTCCTCGCTCGAGATGTTGCATTTGGCGGGCTTTGTCCTGGTGAGTGCCCTGCATGTCTCCCTGCGGATCTCTTCAGACACACTGGAAGGTAGTGTGTTGACCACTTGCTCAACTGCACTGATGAATGCAGCCACAGGTACGCTTCTGGGAGTAACTGCAAAATTGAGCCCCTTGCTGAGTACTTTTGAAGACAGACAGACAGAGCGCCTAGCGTCTGCTGGGCATAAATACTGGACCAGGTCCTCCAAAAACGGCAGTCTCAGGTAGCACCTGAAGAAGGCAGCGAGTTACGCGGCCGAAATATTGTGCCAGAACGACGCATACATCCGGCAGTAATCCCGTTTATCCAAAATGTCAAGATCTCGCCGGGAAAGCATGAAGAATTACATCAGAAGACTCTACGGGGAGGAGATGTACCTTAACATCAAGAAGCTGGATAAGCTTCGGCAGAGAAAGGGGAGGATGCTGAGTTCTCTCAGTTTCCTACTAAGATGCCGAGAGGGGGATGTAGTTCCAGTTTTCGCCATGTTCAAGAATCATGTTAACACCAGAGCGGCCAACAGGATAAAATACCGAGCCAGCCTTGCGCTGGTAAGAGAGAGTGCGTGACATGCGCCATCGACTTGATGTCACGTCCAGGGAATTGCTGTATCTCCACCTTTCCATAGCAGCTACCCTGACCCGAGAAGACTGGGACCAGGTTGATGGTGCCTCCTGGTCCTTGGCTGAATGCACCATGAGGAAATCAACAGCTTGTCAACAGGCCAAGTTTGAGCGCCTCAACAAAAGGTTACAACAGGACGGGGACATAAGGACGGTGGTCAACCTGAGTGACAAGCAGCTCGATGAGGCCACTTCAAAAGTACTCAGCAAGGGGCTCAATTTTGCAGTTACTCCCAGAAGCGTACCTGTGGCTGCATTCATCAGTGCAGTTGAGCAAGTGGTCAACACACTACCTTCCAGTGTGTGTGAAGAGATCCGCAGGGAGACATGCAGGGCACTCACCAGGACAAAGCCCGCCAAATGCAACATCTCGAGCGAGGAGAGAGCGGCACTCAGACAGCTACGGGAGGACGACAGCATTGTAGTTCTGCCAGCTGATAAGGGCAACTCCACAGTCATCCTAAACAAGTTGGAGTATGAAAGCAAGGTGCAACAACTTCTGGAGGACACTGCATACAAACCTCTAGGGTGTGACCCCACAGAAAAAGTGGACAAGAAGACCCGGATGTTGCTGAAGGAGACAGGTCTACCCGAACAGCTCATCAAGAAACATCAGGCCAAAGCGCCTGTACCACCTAGACTCTATGGACTCCCCAAGGTCCATAAGGAGGGAGTCCCTCTCCGACCTATTGTCAGCAACATCGGTGCAGCAACCTACCCCACTGCACAATACCTGAAGAAGAAACTGGCACCATATGTGGGTAAATGCACCCACCACATTCGAAACTCGGAGGACTTCCTGCAACGCCTTGGGCAGCTACACACTGTGGACTCAGACCTCTTGGTCAGTTTCGATGTGTTGTCACTCTTCACGCGAGTGCCACTGACTGACTCACTCAATCTCATCGGGGAAAAGTTCGATGGGGCCCTGCTTGACTTGTTCAAGCATGTACTGACTTCGACTTATTTTCTTTACGGGGGTCAGTTTTATGAGCAAACGGAGGGAGTGGCAATGGGCAGCCCATTATCACCAGTGGTAGCCAACCTTTTCATGGAAAGGTTCGAAGAGGAGGCACTTGCATCAGCCACTTATCAACCCAAGTGCTTCTTCAGGTACGTTGATGACACATTTGTCATTTGGCCCCATGGCAGGGAGAAGCTGGAGGAGTTCCTGGAACACTTAAACTCACGCCACCCGAGTATAAAATTCACCATGGAGCTAGAGAAGGATGGGCAACTCCCATTCTTGGATGTCCTGGTCAAGAGGAAGGCAGACGGCACTCTGGGGCACAGTGTGTATCAAAAACCCACCCACACTGACTTATATCTTCAAGCCAGTAGCTGCCACCACCCAGCACAGAAGAATGGAGTCTTGAAAACTCTAGTGCACAGGGTCCGAGCACTGTCAGATCCAGAAAATCTTGCCACGGAGATTGAACACCTTCAGCTGGTTTTCAGCAGAAATGGATACTCCTCCAGAGACATCCAGAGGGCACTTCATACAACCAGGATACAGAGGAGCAGCCGGAGGAGGCAAATAAGGTGGCATACCTACCATATGCTGGTCCTATTTCTGCGAAGATAAGCAGAATTCTTATGAAGTATGACATTAAGAGCATATTCTGCCCACCTGCCAAAATTGGGACAATGCTGGGAAGTGTGAAAGATGACCTGGGGCTACGTAAACCAGGCATTTACAGCATCCCGTGCCAGTGTGGGATGTCATACATCGGCCAGACAATCAGGACGGTGAATATAAGGTGCAAAGAACACCAGAGGTGCACCAGACTCGGACAGGCAACCAAGTCAGCCATAGCAGAGCACTGTCTAGAGTATGGCCACACAATGGACTATGACAAAACCAAAATTGTGACACAGACCCCAAGATTCTGGGACAGCATCATAAAGGAGGCCATCGAAATAAAGGTCACTGACAACCTAATAAACCGAGATAGCGGTTACCAGCTAAGCACAGCGTGGAGTCCGGCTCTGGAACTTGTTAAGGCCCAGCGGAAGGGACCAAATAACTCCACAAGAAGTAGAAAACTCAGAAGTGGCACTAAGCGGGCGCGGACCGAGTATGGAGCGCCTGACACCGGACAGGCCTCAAACAGCTGCCATAGCAGCAGATGTCGGCCAAGACGGGCGCGGACGTCCATTGGAGCATGTGGGCAGCATCTCAGGAGCAGCAAGAGGTGGGCGCGGACCAAGAACAGAGCACCTGACGCCAGGCAGGCCTCAGACAGCTGCCCTGACCACAGATGGTGGACGAGCTGGGCGCGGACGTCCGTCGGAACAGCAGGGAGGTTTCAACGCCTCAGAGGAAGCGCCATGCGGGCGCGGACCGCGAATGGAGCGCCCAATGCAGGAGGGGCCTCAAACAGCTGTTATAGCAGCAGATGTCGGCCGAGGCGGGCGCGGACGTCCGATGGAGCATCTGCGCAGCCACAACATCTCAGGAGAGGCGCGAGGCGAGCACGGACCAAGATCAGAGCGCCTGACGCCAGAAGGGCCTCAGACAGCTGCACCGACCACAGATGGTGGACAAGATGGGCGCGGACGTCCGTTGGAGCACAAGGGAAGCCACAACACCTCAGGAGCAGCGCCAGACGGGCGCGGACCGCGGAGGGAGCACCCAACGTGGGAGGGGCCTCAGAGAGTTGCCGCTGCCACAGATGGCGGTCGATTGGGGCGCGGACGTCCGACGGAACGCCAGGGAAGAGACAACACCCTACAAGCAGCGCCAGCTGGGCGCGGACCGCAGACAGAGCGCCTAGCGTCTGCTGGGCATAAATACTGGACCAGGTCCTCCAAAAACGGCAGTCTCAGGTAGCACCTGAAGAAGGCAGCGAGTTACGCGGCCGAAATATTGTGCCAGAACGACGCATACATCCGGCAGTAATCCCGTTTATCCAAAATGTCAAGATCTCGCCGGGAAAGCATGAAGAATTACATCAGAAATGATCATCATAATAAAATACGAGAAATCAGAGGTATTCGAGAATTGAATGGAAGATAAATAGTATACAGGTGGTTCGATGAATCCTCTGCCAGGCACTTAAATGTGATTTGCGGAGTATCCCATGTAGATGTAGATGCAGAACAGCAGAATTATTGATTCAGTGATATAAGCAACTACTTCTTCATGTAGAAATTCTTACGAATATGTGTATATTTGCAGCTTACTCCGCTGAAAGTAAGAGAAAATAAACACATGACAAATATAAATTTGTATTATGGTACTTTTTTTTTTGCTATGATAGGCTCTTTATTTGATGCTTAACAACTTGTTATGGAGTCTAGTGATTCGTATACTTTTACGCTTCATTCGTGTTTCATATATATTCATATACGTTTTAATGTAATTACTTTTGCTTCAAAAGCGAATGTCTTGAATATTATGCCGTTCCTGAGTCAGAAATAGCGACAATTGTGGCTTTGGTTCCTTCTTTGTTGGGAAACAGAGGGTCGGAATTTGATGCGGACTGCAGAACGATTCCACCGACGCCAACCTACATTTCGCGTAAAGACCACAAAGACAAGATCAGAGAGATTAGGATTCGTACACATGCATACTAGTATTCATTTTTTCCTCGTTGTACGTGGATTGGTACATTACGTATTGTAAGTATTGCATTTCATACAAATCTCCTACGTTCCACACTCACCGATTTTACTGGAATTTTAATGAAGAAACCTTAACGTCCCTGAATAGAATAGTGGCGTCTTTCTTCTAAAGTTCAAATCTTTTGGAAGTTTCAATCCACTTTTGCTCTTAATAGGAAATAAAATTTTGTAATAAAAAGTTTTCAGCCAAGATCGCGTTCTTCTTTTAATTATATGACCGATTTCGGCGTGCTAGACGCCATCTTCAGACCTGTCGTAATTATTTTTACATCACTGCTATAAGAACAATTTCTAATATATCACATTGGTATACATCCATATTGATGTGTCACGCAAATAAAATGTACATGTTAATAATAAAACGACAGAATCCATCCTTCTCAAGGTTTACGTTAGAAATTGTTGTTATAGCAGTGATGTAAAAAAATTACGACAGGTCTGAAGATGGTGTCTAGCACGCCGAAACCGGTCATATAACGACAGAATTAAAAGAAGAAAGCGATCTTGGCTGAAAACTTTTTATTAAATAATTCTAGATCGCCCCAACAATGTGTTCCTTAGAAAATAAAATGGTTAAATAAATACTACAGGTAAAAAGAGAATCGAAAATAAACTGTCTTGCAATGTAGCGTTCCATAGGTTCCCAGGGTCTTAGGAAAGCTAAAAAGGACGAATGTGCAGTTATTTTTCATTTAGTACCGGTTCCGTAATGTAAAAACTACGTTACAAACCACTATAAACGATACTATTCCCAATCATTCGATATCGAAATCAGAAATCTAGCTTGCCGGCCGCTTGGAGCGCTAGTGTCGCAGTGTATAACACACATCAGTGTGGGTGTCGTCACTGTACATTGTGCATTGGGGATGATGTACGCGTATATACGTGCTTTGCGCTTAAAGAAACCTTGTAGCCTGCGAATAAGGGCTCTCGCTTGCTTAAATAGAATTTATTGCATTCCAGCCCCGTTACAGATGATAAATTGCAATAAGTAGATATAATACACTGAATAACTCGCTACAATTAAGTTTAATTTTGGCAATACCTGCGACAGTCCCGGCTGAGCGTTCTGCACGCTGATTGGCTGTTGCTTTCTTGGCAGTCTATGTGGTGCTGTCTTATACACTTACGGTGTATCGTGTAATATGTCGAACGAGAAAGTCGGCAGTTCCAGACTAGTATGCTCGAGACGCTGGTGCACACTTGTATATGATAGTGAACCGTGTAATTTGGGCTTCAGATAATTACTAGCTGAAAACCCGGCGTTGCCCGGGTATATATTTATATATTCAAGCCTTGAGTTAGTACTCCTCCTATACCTTCTATCTCTCTTTGTCCATCTCCTTCTTTCTAACAAGATGTTATATTTATCGGTGAATATCTAAGAAATAATGCTGTCTTGCGTAATATACCAAATTTTAAGTACAGTATCCAAACAAAGAAAGATAGTAATCAAAATACAAATGACATATAATATTCATACATACATTTATTTCACAGCTATACTTTAAACAATGTTTCTTGTCACTTGTCCAGGATCTAACGAGGAAAGTACTTGGGCTCGAACAAACATATCTGTATGAACGTTTGGTTACAGTATCTCTACGTACACCTCAATGTTCTGGTGGGTATCGTTTTTATGCAAAACTTTGCAATTATGCTCTAGATAACACTGTAGATGTAATTGTAGACGCCATACGTAATGCAGATATGTGAACTATAACTTATGTAATAATCGTCGTACATATTCTCTAGCGTATTGTCATCAAAAGCCGTGATGATAGTTGCAACTTTTACCTTCTTCTCGGAAGACTGTTGGTATTCACTGCCACTGCTTCCATCGCCTCTTCCCGCACTTACCGTAGCACTACCGCTAGCAATGAGTTCTTCGTCATTATCATCCCTATTATCATCATTATGTGTTAGTGTTACAACAGTATCTAACTTATGCTCATATTTTTGTACCACAACAGATACGAGAAAGCATACGAATGATTCATCTTATACACTAATACCATCTTCACGAAGTATGGTTCTTCGTAACTTCATATTAACCAATCGCAATGCTTTAGCACGATTGATTATCAATCGCCCCTCCATCTGACGCTTCACCACACAAATGTCACAAAACGCAACTTCGGAGGCACACTGCACCGTCCCTAATGGCGAACCTACAGGTCAAAGTGCAGTGTGGCAAGGCACACGCAGAGGCCTCTAACGGACGACTGCAGAATTTTGCAGATGCGGGAGTGTCACTAGTGCAATAAGGGATCTTTACATTATCTCTCGTACGATTTTGATGTATATGTGTTTGTTCGAGCCCAAGTACTTTTCTTGTTAAATGAATAATTTCTTTGGTGAGACACCCATGAGCAAGTGACATAAAGTTGTCCATTTGAGGAACACGGACATATCAAATCCACTCCACAGTATTGAATACATTCCCCTGTGGTTTATTAATCGAATACAAAATGCAAGTCTCATTGGAAACTACTCTCTTCATGTTAAACAATGGGTACTGGTTGGCTGTACTCTGTTGCATTATCTTCCTTTCCATAAAACTCTATAGAAGTCTACTGCTATCGCTTGCATCCGTGTGCACATCAAAGTGCAAAATTGTTAACACCTGTCCAGAGATGCAATAATGTTCAAATGTATGTAAATATATCGGACCAAACTGCGTGGTCATCAGTCCGTAGCTTACAAACTACTTAAACCTAGCCGGCCGCGGTGGCCGAGGGGACTGGGGCGCTCCAGTCACGGTCTGTACGGCCACTACGGTCGGGAGTTCGAATTCCCCCTCGGGCATGGATATTTGTGCCGTCCTTAGTGTTAGCTAGTTCATAAGTAGTTTGTAAGTTTAGGGACTGCTGACCCCGTAGTTAAGTCCCATAAGCTATACATACATTTGAACATTTTTGAACTTAAACCTAGGTAAACTAACCTAAGGACAACACACACACCCATGCCCCAAGGAGGACTCGAACCTCCACGGCGAACAACCGCGCGCTCCGCAGCGAGACGCTTTAGACCGCTCGGCTACTCCACCGCGGCAAGTTCCAGAGATGCCCCTCCCTCCTGGCCAAAGATTCACCCCCGCTCTCAAATTGCGACCAAACCCCCACACCCTTGATATTAGGTCCTATTTTGCCATTTAATATCGAAATTAAGTATTATTTCACGTTTTGTAAATTGTTTTAGAAAGCCCCTCCCCCTTCCAAGGCTGACAAAAAGTCCTAACCCCCGCCCTCAAGAATTTTTAATGACGCAATTTGCGTCTGGACCCCGCCCCCCTCCCCTCCTCTCTATAGGCACCTCTGCTACTGTCAGCTTTCCAGGGATTTCATTGAGCTGAGTGGAATACGTGTTGCATGATGTGACACGTTTTTACCCATCGCAGTATATACGCTGTGCGGGAGTAGCCGAGCGGTCTCGAGCGCCACGTTGTGGGTCGTACGACCTTCTGCGTCGGAGGTTCGAATCCCCTCTCGGGCATGGAAGTTTGTTCTGTCTTCAGTATAAGTTAGTTCATAAGCAGTTTGTACGTTTAGGGACTGATGACCCCACAGTTAAATCCCATAAGCTTAAGAAACATTTGAACATTTGAGCAGTATATACGATCTCATATTTATTGATTTATATGTTGTACAATTGTATAATTTTGCATATTCATCTATATAAGTGCTGTATACTAGTAAAATTGTATACGAACAGAGTTAATTGTAAAGATGTAATACATTAAAATATGATGCGTCATGGGGCGGTTTTCCATGAACATTACTGTTTGTGTGCTCATATCTCATGAACTAGGTGTCGTAGTTTGATACAATTTCGAAGGTACATTCAACTATATGTGTGTATACTGTCTGTAATATTTCCTACAGCTATAATTTGTAGTGTACAAATTATAAACTGCAACGTCATATCGTTTGCCGTGTCGCGGTGGAGTAGCCGAGCGGGCTAAAGCAGCTCGCTGCGGAGCGCGCGGTTGCTCGCCGTGGAGGTTCGAGTCCTCCCTGGGGCATGGGTGTGTCTGTTTGTCCCTAGGTTAGTTTACCTAGATTTAAGTAGTTTGTAAGCTACTGACTAATGACCACGCAGTTTAGTCCGATAGATTTACAGACATTTGAACATCGAGTGTCGTAGTTTTGCTCCATGAACAGCGGAAAAGTAGTAAGCGAGATACTTCCTTTCCTTTTATTATTTTGATGTAGTTGTCAGCGACAAAAAGTTTAATAAAGGTTTGAAATTACGTTTAAAGTTTGTTGCAAGTCGCTAAGTACTGTCATTCTCGTACAGTGTATTTATAATGTCTCGTCGCATTATGTGGCAGTTTCTTGGAACTATACTCTTTATGACGTTATATTTCATGAACCGTGTGTCGTATGTGGTTCTTAGTCCTACAGCAATTGTTATCTCACGTAAGGAATATGTCTACCAAATTTGATTGAAATCGGTCCAGTGCTTTAGGAGAAAATGAACAGCATTGTCGCTTAATGCAGCAATTTTTCGCGCATCTCATTGTTTATGACGTCATATCTCGTGAACTATGTGTTGTATGTGAGTCTTACACTTACGGCGACCGTCCTGATGGATTGAAGCTTACGTGTACAAAATTCCATAAAGATTGGAACAAAACTGTAGATTTGTATGCAGCACGTACACACAAACACGGGGACATTCTGCTTTATATATTAGAAGAATATTTTCGTGCAATCTTCGTCTGTGATACAGCTTTGGACGATAATAGCGGAAGAACTGATCGGGATGTTCCTGCATCTGCAACAACAGACCAAATTTGGCAATAAGAGCAAGCAGCATGGGCTGCTATAAGCCAACATCACATCCTGATTTATTGTCTAGACGTTTAATGGCAATTATAGCCGAAAATCCCTGTAATATTCAATACTAATTTCATCATCTTCCCCATTTCACACAGGGCTGCATTTTCAGTTATGTGATCTTTGCACAACGTCTTATCTCCCAAAAAAAACTGGCTATGATATATCCACTCCTTCCTATGTTGCCTTATAGCTAGCTATAGGTAGATTTGGAGAAAGCTTTTGACAGTGTTGATTGGAATACACTCCTTCAAATTCTGAAGTCAGCAGGTGTAAAATATAAGGAACGGAGGGTTATTTACAACTTGTACATTAACCAAACAGCGGTTATTAGGGTTGAAGAGCATGATAGGGATGCAGAGGTTGGGAAGGGAGTAAGAAAGGGTTGTAGCCTTTCTCCAATGTTATTCAATTTGCACATTGAGCAAGCTATGAAAGAAACCAAAGTGAAATTTGGAGAAGGAATTGGTTTAGAGTGAAGGAATAAAAACATTTCGTTTTGTCGCCGGCATTGTAATTCTGTCAGAGAGACCTGGAAGAGCAATTAAACGGAATGGACAGTGTGTTAAAAGGAACGTATAAGATGAAAATTAACAATAGCAAAACAAGTGTAATGGAATGCAGTCTTAAAAAAATCAGGCAGTGTTGAAGGAATTAGATTAGGTAACGACACAATAAATATGGTAGATGAGTTTTGTTACTTGGGCAGTAAAATAACATATGATGGTCGCAGTACAGAGGATATAAAATGCAGAATGCCAATAGAGAGAACAACGATTTTGAAGAAGAGAAATTTGATGACATCGAATATTATTATTTTAACTGCAAGGAAGTCTTTTCTGAAGGTATTTGTGTAGAGTGTTGAGTGTACGGTAGTGAAACTTGGATGATAAACAGTGCAGACTGGAAGAGGATAGAGGCTTTTGAAATGTGGTGCTAGAGAAGAATGCCGAAGATTAGGTGGGTAGATCACGTAACTAATGAAGTAGTACTTTGACTAAAAGAATCGATTGGTAGGACACATTCTTAGACGTGAAGGAACCATAAATTTAGCATTGGAGGGAAGTGTGTGGGGGAAAAATAGCAGAGGAGGCCAATAGATGAATACAGTAAGCAGATTCAGATGGATGTGTGTTGGTGTGTTGCCGTTCTTATGAGGAGATGAAGAGGCTTGCTCAGGATAGAGTAGGGTAGAGAGCTGCATCAAACCAGTCTCCGGACTGAAGACCACAACGACATAGCTAGCAGTGTCATTTCAAACATTACAGTAACTTCAGTACTTCAGAAGTGAATTTTGTATTATACTAAGCTTACAAAGTGGACAAAACAATGTATTTTAAGGTTGTATTTAAGTACCTTTTTGATCATAATTAATGTGTCCATATATAGATGATTTTAGGTCATTAGAATCCGTACCCAAGTCATTAAAGTGTGACAACCAGAGTCTTATAGTTACCTACTGATCATACATCCACTGCTGCGGTGGATAGAGTGCTAATGTTGGCAACTAAATTTTGTCTGGCAAGACAAGGGTAGGGTACATACAAAAAGCTGTCAACCTTAAAAATGGAATACCATTATTTATTTATCTCGTGGTCAACACAAAGGATTATTACCTTCATTTTATGTGATTTCCAAATAGCATTCAACGGTTGTTCCCAATATCAGCACTGGACACCTCCCTGACCGTAAGAAAAAACGGCTGGTTTGCGAGCGGAATCTAAACTTATTTTCTTTATGAGCTGTAGAAACATTTCGTAGCAGTCGTAATTTGGCAGGAAACATAACATGGATATCTATCGGCGGCACGCTCAGACAGCTCACGTTCAACAACCAGGTACTACAGAGATCAAATGGGTGGCAGTGTAATGAGCCATAGTCTGTGATCTCAATATAAAACAGGATACACAACTGCAGTGTTCCGAATCTGTGAAAATGTGACGTCTTATTATTGTTAGCTACTTCGCACGTAAAGGTCGTGCTGTTCTTTCCTGACTCGTGTCCTTTCAATATAAGATATGAAAGATTCATTAATAAATACATATTGGTGCATGTATTGTGTAGCTTACGGTTGTACAGAACTGAAAAGAAACGAAGTAGGGTTAAGATCCATAAGTTAGTTACATTTTTATTTTGAAGTACTGTTGTCAACATATTTCATTTAATGAATAAATTACAGTACTGTAAATAACACTTCTCGTTTTCAGTTCTATATTTGCGTATTGTTTATACCGATTTTCGTTCTGAGCTCACTGATTGGATGTTTTGGCTGCATAGAAAATTATGCTTCTGTTAGACACCTTCATTTTTCTGTCTACAACAGTGCAATTTCGTCATTAGGTGAAATGTTTTATGGACACTAGATATGAATAAAAACATTAATCACACATACGTGTTACACAACTAACGCCTTTTTCTGCTGTTTTGATGCAGGAGTATAGCTTATTCCTGGTGTCAACTACTTTGTAAACAGAATTAAACTTTTATGATCAGGTAACGGCCACTGCATGAGTTAGTTGTTATGGAAGTAACCAGTAAAGATTATTAGAGATTTAAGAATCTTAAATTTCATGTAAGTATGTAATACCAACAAGTGGATAGCGCGTGGCAGATGTACGTTCACTAATACGGCGTCGAGCGCCACGACTTCATAATACACTCAACTGCCTCCAGATTATCTTTGAGCTCAATGACTATAATCCCTGGTGAACAACAATAATTTCCCCATTCCTTAGAAAATACTCAGTTATGGATGTCTCTCTCGAGATTCTTTGAAATTCTGCAGTTCCCTTTTACTGATTTTCATAATCACAATATTACAAACGTATAAAATGTGGTCTTGGTTAACAATATCTTTTCGAGCCTCCGTGACAGATTAAAACTTTGTACTGTGTGGAGTCTTCAGTCCATGCTCATTAAACTGAAGAGCGGAAGATCCTTTCTGGAAACAGACAGGAATTACACTTTACGTAAGACACCTTTTTTGTATGTATTTTCACAGAAGTACTTTTTTTTTTTAAGGAAACGCCTTCTGCTACTGCAAATGAAGTTTTTATTTTTACAATCCACCCCTACGCGTTTCGCCTTTTTTCACAAGGCATCATCAGTGGGTGCCCTAAAATATTTACAGTTTTTTGTTTACACATGTAGATTAGGATTTAACACACGTACAAAACAGTTGATTTTTTTGGTATAAAATGGAGTATTTACAACACTTGATACTCTCTTTCTGGCAACCAGGTCAAAATGTTGCAACATTTTGCGAAAAACTTCCATTTTTATAGTTTTACTGCCATAACTGTGTGCAGTGTAGTTTGTTTTGTAAGTATTGCCAACTTTCTCGGATTATTTGTTATTTAACTGTTTTTATCGAATGTGTGTTGAAGGTATCATTGTGTGTATCTGTGTTTTATTGAGTTTCCTCTTTTTTATGTGTATTTGTGTGTATTTGTGTGTGTGTGTGTGTGTGTGTGTGTGTGTGTGTGTATGTGTATGTATGTGTGTGGGGAGGGGATTGTGAGTTAGTGATTATGTGTAGGGATTTGTGTCTATGATATGGTTAGACAGTGAAAAACAGTGATTGATTTTTCGAGTTTATTTGGTCACTTAGTAACAATTTTTCTCATCTATTGTTTTATATATATGATCATTTTCTTGTAATGTTAGGTGTTTTTCATTATTTATTTCCATATCTTCATGTCTTTTCACCGATTGACCCCTCTGACAGGCACTTAAATGTGATTTGCAGAGTATCCCATGTAGATGTAGGTGTAGACCCTATGACAGACACAAATCCCAACACATAATCTCAAACCCACATTCCCCCCACCACACACACACACACACACACACACACACACACACACACACACACACACACACACACACACACACACACACAGATACACATAGAAAAAGAGGCGAACAAATAAAACACAGACACACACAACGATACCTTCCACACACTTTCAATAAAAACAGTTGTATTACAAATAAGCCGAGAAAGTTGGCAATAATTACAAAACAAGCTACACTGGACACAATTACAGCAGTACACGGTAGAACAACTAGGAAAATGCGAACTTTTTTTTCTCAAAATAGTGCAACATTCTACCTGGTTGCCAGGACGAGAGAGGTATGGAGTAGCAAGTGCTGTGAACACACCATTTCACACCAAAATAGTAACTATTTTGAATCAGTAACGAAATGTTTTGTACATATGTAAAAACCTAACCTATACATGTAATCAAAGACATGTAAATATTTCAGGACATCCACTGATAATACCTTATGAAAAAGGCGAAACGCGTATGGCTGAATTGTAAAAATAAAAACCCTTCATTTGCAGTACCAGAAGGCGTTTTCTTTAAAAAAAATACTACCGTGAAAATACATACTATTCAGCTGCTGCTAAGATGGACACTGCAAACAACCTTTTTTGCAATTTTCACCCAGACTAGTTTCAGCACTAATTTTCTATCTTCAGTGGGTTTATATATTTAACGTCTTACAAGAAGTTTTATTAGTATTATTGCTTGCTTTAAGTTTGGATTATTAGTTACTGCTTGTTATATTTTCTCTGCTGTGGTGTTACTTGTTTTTGTATTTATCATGTTGAGACATTAGTCCTGCTTTTGTTATTCCTATTTTCGAGTTTGTAGACTATTTTTTTGTTTTTTGTTTTATAGAAGCACACTGTTTATGCCGTCATTTAATGTGTTTTTGGAGCCAGTCCGTAGGCTGTGAGTACAATGTTTCTTGGAGTCAGCTTTCCTTCCAGGTTTGCTAGAGAAGCAGGCTCAAAAATGTTCATATCTGTGGGACTTAATTTCTATGGTCATCAGTCCCTAGGTTTACAGACTACTTAAACTAACGTAACCTAAGGCCATGCACACACCCATTCCCGAAGGAGAACTCGAGCCTCCAACAGCGAGCATCCGCACACTCCGCAGCAAGACGCCTTAGAACGCTCGGTGCCGCGCGGGAGTAGCCGAGCGGTCTGGAGCGCCACGTTACAGATCGCGGGCATCCCGCATCGGGAGTTGGAATCCTGCCTCGGGCATGGATGTGTGTGTTGTCCTTAGGTTAGTTTACCTTAGTTTAAGTAGTTTGTAAGCTACGAACTAATAATCTAGCAGTTGAGTCCGATAGATTTACAAACGTTTGAACATTTTAGAACGCTCAACCACTCAACCGCGGCGTAGCAGGCTCAGTGTGAGGGTATTTGAGAAGGTCGCAAAATAGAACCATAGATTTTGATAGCGAGAGCATAGGTGTGGCCATCGCCCGCTAGTACACTTCCAGCCTCCCTACTCCGGGAAAATCACCGAAAGTCAGGAAGTACTCACATTCGCCACAGGAGCGCTGCAAGCGTGCACCAGTCTGGCCGTCCGCTGCTATACGCACTTACGACAGTTGTTGCATTCCGATTTTTGTTTTTTGTTTATGGGCTTGCTATTTAAATTCTTCGCCCGTTCCAAACGTTCAGTCACTTCTGCTCCAATGTTTTTTAAGACGACTGGTATAACTGTGTTACATATTACCTCGCCTAATTTTTCTGTATGTTCTGAAGTTTCACTCGTGCAGTGTAAAACCGTCGCAGTGTTCAACACATTTACGACTGAAGAAGTTAATATTGTACAAGCTTGAGTGCTGGAAAATCTGGCAGTTCGTGAGTGATTTTTAAAAAGTTTCTTTTCAAGGTGTAAAAGTTTACCTCTAGACCTCCATAATTTGACACACTTTTTTTTTATCAGCTTTTCGTCTAAAATATCACACTGGGTGTGAATGAAAGAACGACAATTATTTTCGAGCAGTGGGACATTGGAATTACTGCTCTGATCATGGGCTTCCTCAGTGTTTTCATACTTTCGTTTGTGTGTGATATTCACTGTATGTCTTTTAATAGTTTTGCGTACTTCTTTTGCTTGTACAACTTTATAAGCCGGATAAGAAGGAAAAACAGGGAACAGCAGCATCCAGCAATTTCTCAATTTTTAATCCCGGCCGATAATCAAGCACACGAGATGTAGAGTTGAATTTGGACGTAAAATCTGTTCTTGATATCGCTTTCAAACACTATTCTCTGACATCACTTTGGCTGGGAAATTCGAGAAATGAAACTCCTTTCACTTTACCATTTCGGCTTGTGTAGAAGGGCACCCAGCAATACACCATTGCTATTAGCAAATTAAAACCTGTAATGAGACGTTACTGTGTTAAAGTAATATATGGTAAGATCATAAAAAGTAAATAATCAGACCTGATATAACGGTGGGGTAGAAAATTTGAGAACGTGTATGAAACAATGAAGATCGGATCATTGTAATGGTTTTCTAATAACAATCTACTATGACTACATACCTTCTTATTACGGAACCATTCCACCGTAATTCCCTGATCATACCTCAGCGTTCTCTTACTAGTCTAGACAGTCAAAAGACAAGAAATTACGCTCTTTACTTAGTTTCTACTGTTCCCAGGAGATAAGTGGTATTCTCAGTCATATTTGTAATAGCTCATTAAAGCAGGGTTTTTTTCCGGATAGACTGAAATATGCTATCGTTAAACCTTTGCATAAAAAAGGGGGATACATCCGATGTCAACAACTACCACCCCATCTCACTTCTGCCAGCTTTATCCAAAATTTTTGAAAAAGTTATGTATTCTAGAGTTGCTTCACGTATTAGTAAAAATAAAGTTCTAACAAAATGTCAGTTTGGGTTTCAAAACAGCTTTTCAACTGAAAATTCTATATATACCTTCACTGATGAAATATTAAATGCTCTGAATAACCGGACACCACCAGTAGGGATTTTTTGTGATCTCTAAAAGGCTTTTTGATCGTGTAAATCATGGGATTCTTCTAGATTAGCTTAAGTATTGTGGTATGAGTGGGACAGTGCACAAATGGTTTAAATCATACTTAACTGGAAGAGTGCAGACAGTTAAAATAAGCAGTTCACATGAAATAAATGAAACAATTAATTCTTCTACCTGGGGAGTTATCAAAAATGGGGTCCCACAAGGTTCGGTCTCGGGTCCTTTGCTGTTCTTAATATATATTAATGACTTGCCATTCTACATTTACGAAAATGCTGAGCTAGTACTTTTTGCTGATGGTAGAAGTATAGCTATCACACCTGAGAAACAGGAATTAACTGATGAAATTGTAAATGATATCATCCAGAAAGTTGTTAAGTGGTTCTCTACAAATGGACTCTCATTAAACTTTGATAAAACCCATTATATACAGTTTCATACGGAAAATGGCATGACACCATTAATAAATTTAGACTTTGAACATAAATCTGTAGCTAAGGTAGAATATTCAAAAATTTTAGGTGTTTGCATTGACGAGGGACCGAATTGGAAGAAACACATTGAATATCTCCTGAAACGTTTGAGTGCAGCTACTTATGCTATCAGTCATTGCAAAATTTGGCGATATACATATCAGTAAATTAACTTACTACGCCTATTTTCAATCACTGTTTTCGTATGGGATCATATTCTGGGGCAATTCAACACTGAGTAAAAAAGTATTCATTGCACAAAAGCGTATAATCAGAATAATTGCTGTAGCACATCCAAGAGCATCCTGCAGACATTTATTTAGGGATCTAGGGATCCTCACTGTAGCTCCACAGTATATATATATATATATATATATATATATATATATATATATATATATATATATATATATATATATATATATTCACTCATGAAATTTGTTATTAACAATCCGATCCAATCCAAAAGTAATAGCAGTGTGCATAGCTACAACACTAGGAGAAAAGATGATATTTACTATTCAAGGTTAAATCTAACTTTGGCTCAGAAAGGGGTGAATTATGCTGCCACGAAAGTCTTTGGTCACTTACCAAGTAGCATCAAAAGTCTGACAGATAGCCAACTAGTATTTAAAAAGAAATTAAAGGAATTTCTGAGTGGCAACTCCTTCTACAATGTAGATGAATTTTTAGATAAAACATAAAAAATATATACATAAAAAAAAATAAAACAAAAAAATCCTTAAAATATTGATTGTCAAGTATGGACAACATTTACTAAACTGACACGTCCCACATCATTACGAAACGTCGTATATATGATCTATGGAACAAGTATTAAACTACTCTAATCTGTTGATTACAAAGTTCGTGAAGCGTGGGTTTAGTGCACGCTACTAGCGCCGCAGCGGCCAATGCGGTAACTTCATGATGTACGCTCCAAAACACGCAAGCTGAGCGAAGTGGGATGGCAGGGAGTATACTAGCGGGCGATGGTGTGACAGAGCCGCAATACAATTGTAGGATCAAATGGCGCAGTAAAAGCAGCTGGATCGTGAGTACGGCGAATGGATGCGCCATCAGGGAAAGCCAGCTTGTCGCAACACGCCGCCATGCGCGTGACGTCACTGCGCTAATGAGCCGGCTGCAGAGATGATAGCCACGTGCGCACCTTACCAGGCGGCTCCACTGCCTTCTCCCTCACTCTGGTGTGTCCTTGAGTGAACACAGGAAGTGCGTAATAGCGCGGTGGGCGGTAACGTGTAGAACGGCTTCTTTCTCCACAATCTAGGGTTACCATATGTTCATCATCAAAAAACAGGGCAGTTCATATAAAAAAGAGGACATTTTATCTTTAACATAATGTAATTAACAATTTTATTAATGAACCACGTAAAACTACAACAAACTAAAACGGTAACACTGTGTGTTTGTTGGAAAACGAAATATTGTGAACCTTGACAGTTAATTTCTAATCACTACTCTCAATTGTCTCATTCACTTTTCAACCAACTATATTTGGTGAACGACGAAATCTCTCTCGAGCATTTTTTTCTTTTTTTTAACAAGGCATTTCAAATGTTTGAAATTATACTGTACACATACAGTATAATTACAGTATATTTTAAATCTATTCCTGTCTTTTGTACACTGTGTGTTCACAAGAGAAAACACAGGTTCTGTGTCGGCATTATCACTAGTTATAGAAAAGAAGTCTACAATTTTCAGCAGTTCAGAATAACTAACAACACCAGATGACTGATTGAAATATGCACACCACACTTCAGCTCCTGGTATGTTCTGTTTCCTTTGATAATATTTAAAAAAATTTATAAAATTACAAAGCTGATCGGAGCACAATGTATCATTAATTCTTACATTCGTTTGATCATTCTCTTGAATGATTTGTATTTCTCCAGGAGCACATATTTAACACTGACTTTCTCTTCGGTATTACGTTATATTTAAGTTCGTAATTTATTTTGAAGCAAAAGGCTACCTACGATTTCGAACACACAATACAGCTTTAACCTAAACCACAAAGTATATCAAAAGCAACGCCGTAGAACGTAATGCAGAAGACAGAATGCACTGGTTGAATACACAATAGACAACCGGTTCCTTCGCAGAGAAGATCCGAATCGTTTGCGACTGTCAGACCCATGCGGAGTGCGAAATTGTGAACGGCAATTTCACTCTGTGTATGCCCGTAATAGTTGCGAACAGTTTGGAACTGCAGTGCGAATGAACAAGTTGTCTCCAATGACACGAAAATAAATTTTCTTTCTCGGAAACCAAAAAAGAGGACATTTTGTAGAATTTTATAAATTCCGGCCGGACACATTTTCTTGCCTCAAAAAGAGGACGTGTCCGGAGAAAAGAGGACGTATGGTAACCCAACCACAATCACCTGAGCTACATGGGTAAACTGGCACATCTGTACTTGTGCAGCGTATATATTAATAAACATTTCAAAATAACATAAAATGAAATGAAGTTCGGTTTTTTAGATTATTCATTAGTTGGAAAAATCATTCTACCAAGAAATTGCTACGTATAAAAAATTATAAAGTCATTATTTCATTTATGTACTGGAGTCATTATTGCTTTGAATATATGCCGGCCTATTTAATAAGTCATGGTTGCAAAACACTAACACGAATTATTTACAGACGAATGGAAAAAAAGATGGAATCCGACGTTGGGGAAGATCAATTTGGATTTAGGACAAATATAGGAACACGCGAGGCAAGACTCAGATTAAGGAAAGGGAAACCAATTTTTTTAGCATTTGTGGATCTGGAGAAAGCTTTTGACAATTTTGACTGGACTAGATTTTTTTCAGATTCTGAAGGTAGCAGGGGTAAAATATAGGGAGCGCAGAGTTATATTCGACTTGTACAAAAACCAGATAGCAATTATTAGAGTCGAATGTCATGAAAGGGTCGCAGTGCTTGACAAGAGAGTAAGACAGGGTTGCAGCCTTTCCCTAATATTGTTCAATCTAGACATTGAGCAAGCCTCCACAAACTGCGACCAACCCGAGATACTAAGTCCTGGATTCTTAGTACATTGCCATTTAATATTAAATATCCTTTATTTCAGTTTTTGTAACTTATTTTACGACCCCCCTTCCTGTGGGCACCTTTGGCCTACTGAATTTGTTAATGGTAAAGGGTTCTTGTCATTCGCTATCAGAAGAAATATAAGAAGCTCGCCAATGCTATAACTGTTTAATTAACACGAAACTCTATGTGTAAAATCTGTACTAAAATAAAGCTATTGTTATTCGTAGTTTTTGGCGGCCTTCATAAGATTCCACCACTCGACGGCACCGCCGATCTGATGACCCTTTGCTACATATCAGATTAAATTTTCCTCAACATCATCAAGTGTTCCACACAAAGTAACGAAAGGGATCACTATGTTTATATGCAAATTTATTTTCAGAATTTGTTTCATCTACATCTACATGTTCATGGGATACTCTGCAAATCACATTTAAATGCCTGGCAGAGGTTTCATCGAACCACAATTATACTATTCATCTTCCATTCCATTCTCGAATAGCGCGCGGGAAGAAAGAACATCTGAATATCTCCGTTCGAGCTCTGATTTCTCGTATTTTATTCTGATGATCATTTCTACCTATGTAAGTGGGAATCAACAATATATTTTCGCATTCGGAGGAGAAAGTTGGCGATTGCAGTTTCGTAAGTAGCTCACGCCACAGCGATAAGATCCCGTATCATTTCCGTCACGCTGTCTCCCCTGTATCGTGACAATACGAAACGAGCTGCCCTTCTTTGGACTCTTTCGATGTCCTTCGTCAAATCCACCTGATAACGATCCCACACTGGGGAGCAATACTCCAAAGATGGACGGACAAGCTTAGTGTATGCAGTTTGTATAGTAGTTCTGTTGCATCTTTTAAATGTTCTGCCAATAAAACGCAGTGCCTGGTTCGTCTTTCCCACGACATTATCTACGTGTTCTTTCCAATTTAAGTCTGAAGTAATAGTAATTCCTAGGTATTTTGTGGAGTTTACCGCCTTCATATTTGATTGATTTATCTTGTAAACAAAGTTTAACGGATTTCTTTTTGTACTGATGTGGACGACTTCACACTTCTCGTTATTTGGAGTCAATTGCCAATTCTTACACCATAGTGATATCTTATTCAGATCGTTCTGCAGTTGGTTTTGATCTTCGTATGATTTTACTAGACGGTAAATGACGTCGTCATCTGCAAACAACCTAAGAGAGCTACTTAGATTTTCCCCTAAATCGTTTATGTGAATAAGGAACAGCAGAGGACCAATATCACTACTCTGTGGAACGCCCGATATCACCTCTGTTTTAGTCGATGCCTTACCATAGATTACTACGACCTGTGTCCTCTCTGACAGGAAATCCCCTATCCAGTCGCAAATATGGGGCGATATACCATAATCACGCAATTTGATTAAAAGCCGTTTGTGAGGTACGTGATCACTTTGTGTGAGTAAAGAGCTAGTTGTGTTTCGCATGAACGATATTTTCTAAATCCGTGTTGATCTTGGGTCAATAGAGCGTAAAATTATGGGTGGTATTCTCACAATACCAGTAACACATTAAAAGGCGGATAAGGTAATACAATAGTGGTATTGTAAGAATACCACTGTGGAGCAAAGGGCTAAGCAGCGTGTCGGCTAGTAACTCCAGCATAGCAGTAACAAGAGCGGCAGCATCAAAGCTGGTCGCGGCGGCATTAACACCGCTCACAACAGCAGTACAGGTTCTCAGTGGCGCTCACAGTAACAGCAGCAAACGTTCTCATTGGCGGCATCACGTTGGCGATCCACCGTCATGTTAACTTGTGCTTGGCAAATTATACTTACGTTGTGACTTATTAAATGCATACTATTTAAAATTTCGGTTCCGGCCTGTTTAAAATAATAATAATAATATAAATAATAATAATAACTTAAAAAATCATTGGGAGATGTCGGGGGAGGGCCTCAGCCCTATTAGCCACCGTCCCCCCCCCCCCCCCACGTGGCTGTGCCACTCGCAATGATGCAATATGAAATCATCCCAAATTTCCCCCCAAAAACTAAAAAAAAAAACCCTCAAAAATTAAAAAAAATTATTCAATCATTATGAATAGAAATACACAAAGAAATACTTTTTATCACAAATTAAAACAATTTGAACTGGAAAAGTTTGAAGGTACCCGAAAATTTGCAAATCGATTTTCTCGAGACGTTTTTAGAGTTACATCGAATGATTTCGGCAGATTACAATCTGAATTATGAACTTGACGTATGACAGAGTATAAAAATCGACAAAAGTCGGATTGTAATGTAGTCTTCACGTTATATATATATATATATATATATATATATATATATATATATATATATATATATATATATATATATATACTAGCTTAAACCCGCGGCTCCGCTCGCGTGTTGGTTGATTAAGATAGATAAGCTATCTTTCAGTAGTGTGCTATGAGACTGATTTTCAAGGTTGAAATGAAATTCAATACATTCTTTAGAAACAAACATTTTTAATCAACATTCAACAACAAAAAAAGTGAAGAGCCTGATGATTTACAATTAATACTACATTATTCCTTATAGCCTGTGTTGCAATATCTCAACACGTATGGTGAGAGTAATGTCCAAATTCATTTTAATTTCATTTTAGGGCATTCTGGTAAACTACGTTACTACATTATTTGAATTAAAAGAAATTTCTTTTTACTGCTTTATTTATTCTTATATTTCGTTATTTGTATGGTTATCCTTACAGAGAAAGAGCTGAAGACATTGTAGCACGCATAGCCAAAGATATGATCTGTGGCATGACGTTTCGCTGTATAGAGTATCAAACGTCATCGCTGCCCGTCAGTCCGAATTTTTTTTATAATTTTACGACTTTCAACCACCATATCTTCCACCCCCTTATAGCTATCGCCATGGAACTGCTATGGTGTACAACGGGAGACTTTGGACAATTGCAGACTATTCGTTTGCTTTCTGTAGTTTTCGCTGCAAAACGAAAAATTAACACACACACACACGTAGAATTTTATATACACCGATAACTTTCCATTCCAGTACACTCCACCCTTTTATCATTATCAACCCTCAAGCAACAATGCAACCAATAAAACCATTTTCAAAGAGTAAATATAATTTTCAAAGAGTAATTATTGTTCCGCATTTCGCGTTATATTCTTCAAATTATTAAATATCTATCAGATCGCTGTAAAACTGTGCCTAAAACCTTCCTCTGGTATAAGTTAGTAACTGTACAAATATTTAAGTCTCTATGTCCTGTCGTTCGGACGTGATAAACGAACACCGAACAGACATTCACATTTATAGATATAGATTAAAACAATCTGAACTGGAAAGATTTGAAGGCACTCGAAAATTTGCAAATCGATTTTCTCGACACGTTTTTAGAGTTAAATCGAATGGTTTCCGCAGATTACAATCTGAATTATGAACTTAACGTATCATAGAGTATAAAAACTGGCAAAAGTTGGATTGTCATGTAGTCTCCACGTTAGAGATTATGTAAGTTGGTAATGATACGTGTTTTGAAAGTGACTTTGGTTCGTGAAGTTGTGCACAGGTGTGTAAACAGAGTTGGCGGTAGTGGTGTAGGCGGCTGTTGTTATGTCTGGGTGTCGGTGCCCTGGTACCTGCTGTCGGGTACCCGCGGCGCCGTCGGCAGGTAGCGGTACCCGCTCACGTCACGCCCTAACGGTCTGCCGCGCCAGGCCTCACACACTAGCCGCTGCGTTGCGGCGCTCGCCTCTCCTGCTGTCTGGAGACGAGAGCCCGACTTTGACAACCGAATTCCACTGTTTGCAATCTTCCGGGCCCGCATTTCACAGAAATGTTTAAATTGTGATATCTTACTTTTTCTGATCCGATTTTGTGAAATGAAGCGTTCCTGTAGCCGCAAGATACCCTCACGTTTCCTGCGAAAAAAACACGAAAATTCGTCTATTAGTTGTGGATATGAAACAGAAAGATAGACATGACGGTTGTCGATGAAAAACGTTAAATTGTGATGTCGTTCTTTCCGTGATCCGATTTTTATGAAACTAAGACTATATGTTGCCCCAAAGTACGCTGAAGCTACAACGTCCTTATACGCAAACTCAACGATGCTGGGTTTCCCAACGGACTCGTACGTCTCATAAACTCATACCCCACCGACAGATGTTTCAACACTGACATTCAGGGTAAACAGTCAACACGACACGGTATACAAGCGGGAGAACCCCAAGGCAGCATCCTGGGGCCCCTCCTGTTTAACCTCTACATTAACGACTTTCCAACCACACATAACACGACGGTCGCAATCTACGCGGATGACACCGCCATCCTAGCGCAAGATTGGAAACCGTCGAACATTAACTCACGATTACAGACTGCACTCAATACTGCGGATCCTTGGCTGGAGAAATGGCGTGTTAAAGTAAACGTCGGCAAGTGCGAAGCAATATTGTTCACTAGAAGACCGAAACACCTGCACAAACACCAACACTTCAGACCAGTTACATTACACACACGTCCAATACGTTTCTGAGAGAAAGTCAAATACCTAGGTGTCTGGCTGGACCGGAAACTCACATGGGGGGACCACATACAACACATGACGAACCGCGCAAACGCGAGGCTCAAACAACTCTATCCAATGCTCAACAGGCAAAGTAAACTAAATAGACGGGTGTCGACCAACACATACACGACACTTATGAGACCTCTGATGACGTACGATGCTCCATGCTGGGCTTACGCAGCACCGACACGGCTGCGCCGCTTGCAGCTCATACAGAACAAGGTACTACGCATCATAAGCAATGCTCCACGTGCACAGCGGATTTTCACCGTGAATACCGCCTTGATACTCTCACGGAGGTATTCAAAAAACACGCCACACGACTGTACAAAAATGCTAGACACTCGAACAACCCCTTCATCCTCAATCTGGGTAACTACGACCACAACCATAGGTGGAAGCACAACCGACCAAAAACACTCTTTGTCAGGAATAGATAAACACCTATGGTAAGCCTTATAGACGCAAACAAAATCATTGTTTATTGAACCCTTGCATCGCAGCAAAACTGACTGGCAACGCCAGATGAGCTATCACCGTCGACAAACCGGCAATCGCAGGAAACATGAACAAGCACAAAACACAAACAAATCCCTACACTAACCCATACACTTAGAGGCCGATCTCAAAATCGACCAGTTGCCTGTCAATCTTGATTGTTGCAGCCAGCCGCCGGTGATGATGGACCAGGAGACATCCCCAGTGCCAGCTGCAGAGGGGCGACTCATCAAACGGGATTGACAAACTTATGACAACCAGGCAATGAACATGGTACCGAGATTGCACGATACCCAATAAATAACATAACCACACCCTTGCATGATCTGTCGCAGATAGCAATAATCCGCTACTGCTCTTACTACCCGCTCCTGACTGTCGCAGAGATTTTTTTCCCTTGGCACTTGCCTTCGCACTTTTTTCCCTCTGCCCTTAAAACCGCTCTTGTTTCAAAAGCTTTCGACCACTTCTATCATCCTGATGGACCGTATTAATGGGTAATCATACCCACACGTACGGCACACATAACAGTAGCCGCTCCTGTGACTCCCACGTTAGACATATTAACACATGCAGAGGTGACAGTAGAACTATTGAGTTGGTCACCACGCTAGTGCGAGCGAGGAGGGGCTCCACTCTTTCCTAAAAAATTAAAAATTAAAAAAATTAAAAATTAAAAAAAAAACATGTTAATTCGTGGAGTAGTTTTGGAGAATTGGTTTCTAACCGATGAACAGACAGACACTTCGTAATTCTATTCTGATGAAACATGCCTAGATCCTGAACCAATCTTCGCTCATGTTTGCTGTGAAAACCGCATGAAAATTCGTGAGTAGTTTTGAAGATAGAGGCGAATAGCGACAGGCCTACATTTACAGATTTATCATTAGTATGTATATGTTGTACAATTGTAAAATTTTGGAGGAACATATTGGTTTGTATAATTGTTGTTTGTCGGTAAAATCTGTTGCGAGTATGGTTAGTAGTAAAGAAGTAATAGATTAAAACGTGATGCTTGATGGGGCCGTTTTCCACGAACGTTACTCTTTACGTCCTCATATCTTATGAACTACATGTCGTACTGTGATACAATTTCGAACGTACATTTAGCTTTACGTGTGTATTCTGTCTGAAAAATTTCCTGCGAGTACAATCGGTAGTATAGAAATTATACATTGTAACGTTATACCGAATGCCATAGTTTTGCTCCATGAACAGCGGAAAAGCAGTAAGCGAGAAATTTTTTTCCTTTCAATATTTTGATGTGGTTGTCTGCGAGAAAAAGTTTAATAAAGGTTTGAAATTATGTTTAAAGTTTGTTGCAAGTCGCCAAGTACTGTCATTGTCATATAGTGTATTTATATAGTCTCGTCGCATTATGTAGCACTTTTTTTGCGATTCCTACTGTTCATGACATCATATATCCTGAACCATGTGTCGTATGTGGTTCATACTCCTAGGAGAAAATGTGCAGCATTGTCGTTTGACGCAGCCGTTTTTCGCGCATCTCTTTTTTATGACGTCATATCTCATTACGTATGTGTCGTAGGTGATTCTTACCCCAACGGCGATTGTTGCCTGATATTAAGGAATATGTGTACCAAGTTTGGTTGTAATCGGACCAGTAGTTTAGGAGAATGTAGAACATACATACATACATAAATACACACTTACAGTCTATTTTATAAGATGTAAGATTTAAGGATAATTATAACTCACAAATATGTACTTTACACTGTAAGATCTCTGTTTATCTGATCTGTTTAGTTCTTATCTAACAAATTTAATAGAACTGTAGTTGTTGTAGCTCTTTATGTTGTTGTGGTCTACAGTCCGGAGACTGGTTTGATGCAGCTCTCCACAATACTCTATCCTGAGCAAGCCTCTTCAACTCCATATAAGAACAGCAACCTACATCTGTCTGAATCTGCTTACTGTATGCATCTCTTGGTCTTCCTCTGCGGTATTTACCCCAAACACTTCCCTCCAACGCTAAATTCACAATTCCTTGATGTCTAAGAATGTGTCCTACCAATCGATCCTTTCTTTTAGTCAAGGTATGCCAAAAATTTCTTTTCTCCCCACTTCTCTTCAGTACCTCCTCATTAGTTACGCGAACCAACCACCTAATTTCGAAAGCCTCTATCCATTCCTGTCCGCTCTGTTTATCGTCCATGTTTCACTCCCATACAGGGCAACACTCCACACAAATGCCTTCAGAAAGGACTTCCTTACGCTTAAATCAATATTCGATGTTAACAAATTTCTCTTTTCAAGAATGCTTTTCTACCCATTGCCTTTCTGCATTTTATATCCTCTGTACTGCGACCATCATTTGTTATTTTACTGCCCAAGTAACAAAACTCATCTACGACCTTTATTGTTTCGTTACCTAATCTGATTCCTTCAGCATCGCCTGATTTTCTAAGACTGCATTCCATTATCTTTGTTGTTTTGCTCTTGTTAATGTTCATCTTATACGCTCTCTTCAACACACTGTCCATTTCATTAAACTGCTCTTCCACGTCCTTCGCTGTCTGACAGAATTACTATGTCGTCGGCAAAACGCAAGGTTTTTAATTCTTCGCCCTGAACTTTAATTCCTTCTCCAAATTTCTCCTTGCTTACCTTCATAGCTTGCTCAATGTACAAATTGAATAACATTGGAGAAAGGCTTCAACCCTGTCTTACTCTCTGCCCAACCACTACATCCCTTTCATGGCTTTCAACTCTCACAACTGCTGTCTGGTTTTTGTACAAGTTGTAAAGCACCTTACGCTCCCTATATTTCACTCCTGCCTGCTTCAGAATTTGAAAGATTTTATTCCAATAAACATTGTCAAAAGCCTTCTCCAAATCTGCAAAAGCTAGATATGTAGATTAGCGTTTTCTTAATCTATGTCCTAGGATAAGCTGTAGAGTGAGTATTGCCTCCCTTGTTCCTACATTTCTCCTGACCCCAAAGTGATCTTCCCCGAGGTCGGCAACTACCACCTTTTCCATCCTTCTGTAAATAATTCGTGTTAATAAATTGGAACCATAACTTATTGAACTGATGGTTCTGCAGTTTTCACACCTGTCTGCATCTGCTTCCTTTGGAATTGGGATTATAACATTTTTCTTAAAGTCTGAGGGAACTTCACCTGTCTCATACATCTTACACACCAAGTGAAACATTTTTGTCATGGCTGGTTCTCCCACAGACTTCAGTAGCTCTGAGGGAATGTCATCTACTTCAGGGGCCTAGTATGACTTAGGCCCTTCAGTGCTCTGTCAAATTCATCTCTCAGTATAGTATCTCCTATTTCATCCTCATCTACTTCTTCGCCCCTTCCTACAATATTGCCTCTAAGTGCATTTACTTCGTAGAGCCTCTCTATATACTCTTTCAACCTTTCAGCTTTCCCTTCTTTGCTGAGAACTGGCTTTCCATCTACGTTCTTGATATTCAAAGAGCTGTTTTTCTTATCTCCAAATATCTTTTATTTTCCTGTAGGCAGTATCTATTTTTCCCCTACTTATACATTCTTCTACATCTTTGCATTTGCCTTCTAGCCACTCCTGCTTAGCGATTTTGCACATCCTGTCAATCTCATTTCTTAGTCGTCTGTACTCCATTTTGCCTGTTTCATTTACTGCATTTTTATATTGTCTCCTTTTATCGATTAAATTTAGTATGTCCTCTGATATCCAAGTTTTTTTGTAGGTCTTGCCTTCCTAACTATTTTGTCCTCTGATGAATTCACTATTTCATCTCTCAATACTACCCGTTCCTCCTCTACTGTTTTATTTTCCCTCGTTTCTGTTAATTGTTGCCTAAAGCTCCCTCGGAAATTCTCAAGAACTTCAGGTTCCCTCAGTTTATCCAAGTCCCATCGCCTTATTTTCGTACCTTTCTGCAGACTTTTCAGTTTCAGCCTACAATTCATGACCAATACGTTATATATATGACGCGAGAAATTATCCACAAACTGTTCTGTGTTTTTTTTTTTTTTTTTTTTTTTTTTTTTTTTTTTTTTTTTTTTTTGTTGCGTGATATCGTTAGCGGCTCAAGCAGCAAACGCATGAAGCAGCTAGGAGGGGGAACTTCTCCCTCCACCTGCACGCGCAGACCACACCGCTCAGCCGTTAATGGAAGCAGACGAACTAAAATAGTGAAATGGTACGCGGCTCTGCCGCGAACTAAAGTGAGCGCTCCCGATCGCGAACTATTATGCGCAAGTTTACGTTTTCAGAGTGTTTTTAACAGTGCACCGGATGAAAGTGTCGTATCGGTGTCGAGTGGTGAATGTGGTTTTAAGAGTTCAGCAACCGCCGCAGAGAATGAACATTGTGTTGCCATGTTTTTTTAATTGTCTCTCTGTTATCGTCGCCATTCACTGTGCGAAATCTGTGTTTTTTCAGCCACCGTGGCACTTTTTAATACTGACTGTGTGTGTTTTAAAGCCTTAATTTCATTGCATTTAATTCGCCTATTTTCTTTCCTGTTTTATTGTTAAATTCACCATTTTTATCTCCTTTTTTATCGTGAAAATCAACATTTTCATCTCCTGTTTTGACCTACCATTCATGTTGTCAAATTGCTATGTACCCTGGTCTGAAGAGCAGCGTACGAGGCTGCTGCCAGCCTGCCCCACGGGGCTCCAAAATACAGTAAAGGAACAAAAAATACTTTTTACATACCGACGAAGACCAGATATGCAGTAGTTAATAGCAAAGAAATAATTGATTTGTAACCTTGTAGTATCCCTGACATATGTCAAAATAGCTGTCACACATCAACAACATATGAATTATTTTATATATAAAAAAAATAATTCATTCAGTGGGACATTTTCGAGCAACGTTGGCAGATCATTCTGTAGAAACGCGATGTATGATGCAGCTGTTTGGGCCCCTGCAATGAAGTGAGGACCAATGAGGTGGTCGCCAGTGATTCCGCACCATATATTTACAGTCGACGGTCGCTGTCGCTCTACCTGTCGGAGCCAGCGAGGATTGTCCACGGACCAGTAATGCATGTTCCGTAGATTCACTGCCCCGTGGTTTGTGAAACCCGCTTCATCGGTAAAGAGAACTGCAACACATTCTCTGTTAATGCCCATTGTCAGAACTGCATTCGATGATTAAAGTCATCACCATGTAATTGCTGATGAAGTGACACATGAAGCGGGTGAAAGCAGTGACGATGCAGTATGCGCATGACACTACTTTGACTCAGTCCACCGGCTCTCGCAGTGTCCCGTGTACTCCTCTGTGGGTTCACGGCAACAGCAGCTAACACACCAACAGCACCCGCTTCTCCTGTGACGGGCCTGTTACGGACCCGTTTGCATGCTACGACCATACCTGTTGCATACAGTTGGCGGTAGATGTTTTGAAATGTGCGGCACGTTGGATGCTGTCTGTCCGGGTACCGTTCTGCTTACACCCTGCAGGCTTCAGCTGCATTTTGTCGACACTCGCCATAGATGAGTATCATCTCCGCCTTTTCACAGTTCGAATACACCATGGTCTCAGTTCCTGCAACACTGCACTATCACATACTTATGGTAACACAATATACTACAGTTAGTCTGCGTGCAAAGACGAATGCAGAATAACAATAGCAGCAAGAGCTACATACGGACATTGCGACAGCTAGACCAAACCACAACAGTGCACTACAGTCACACTCGTAAACACGGTCGTCATCGTAAACATGTCCCTGCAGATGCTGCTCGCCAACCGTGGCCCGTGTTTGTTACAACATGCAACTGAACGCCGGAGGTTTCAAGCGTCAACTTTAGGTTACAATATCTCCGGATGTAATTAACATTTTACAATGCAACAAACGGCACTGATTACGTATTTGTTTATATGTTAAGATGTGCTAACAAAACTAACGGGGTTCCATTTAAAAAAACGTAGGTTTGTGTTAAAAAACATACTCCTGTGCATTTTGTATGGTATGTATTAACCAATTAATGAAAATATGTTTTCATTAAGTTTTGCTGACGATCAAGCCATTATAGCACAAGATGATGATGACCTTGAGTTCATGATACGACGATTTCATCACGAATACAACTGGAGGCTACAAATGAGTCTGACAAAAACAGAGTATCTGGTGGTGAATGGTGATGCTAAATTTGAAGTAAACATCAATGACGAAGCAGTTATGAGACAGGTAGAGAAATTTAAATATCTCGGGGCACATATTGATAAAAACGGATTGGGCCATACAGATGTAAAATACAGAATAAAGCAAAGCATAAAAGTGTTAGGGTGTTTGAATTCTTTTTGGTGGGATAAGAATATTTCCAACAATAATAAGAAAAGAGTAGGTAAGATAATAGTTGAATCAGTGCTATGCTATGGATCAGAACTATGGATATTAAATACGGATATCAAAAGACGACTAATAGCTGTGAAAATGGACTATTTGCGTAGGAGTGCCAGAATATCAAGAATCGAAAGAAAAACTAATGATGAAGTAAGACCTAGAATGAAAGCAAATGATACAGTGATAACACAGAATTGAAAGAAAATCACTGAAATGGTACGGACATATGATGAGAATGCCAGATCATCGGTGGCCTAAGAAAATTTATGAATGGAAACCACCCGGCAGGCGTAAGCGCGGAAGACCACGACGCTCTTGGACAGACCAGATAAATGGAGAGATGGAACACCGCGGCATCGACAAGAAAGAAGCGCTGGATAAAGAGGCTTGGCGGAGGATAACAGGAATGCAAGATGTGTTATTTAATCCTGTAATGATAATACTAATATTAACCAATTACACTAGCCCCTCTCCTCACGTTTGGTCTGTGGAATCGGTTCGTCAGTATTTGATGCCGTTTACGAAATATATCCAAAGGTATTGTTAGGTGACTCAACTCGTAATTAAAACAAATGGTACCTGAGCTGAGTATGCCTGCTTAACTTCACCAACAACCCACCGCTTCCAAAACCACCGTCTCCAAATTCGGTACTTAAAAACAGTAAATCTGTTTCTCGTAGGCAAGTACATTTGCTATTAGTACGAACTCTTTAAAAGTTGAACATTCGGCAGGTACTTACGAAAATACTACCGTTACCGATTGTAAGCTAAAAACAACTAGCAGCGCCGTCTGTTGCTTCTTTGGGGTACAGCGACATCATCAACACTTTCAACTGATTCTCTGGTGTGTCACAACATTGTACTGAGTAGAGTAGACTCCTAAAACTTTAAATTACGATATCTTTACTTCCGAAATCTAATTTTCATGGATCAAAGACTCTATGTTGCCTCATAATATGCTAAAGTTTCTCAAGAAAATCCTATGAAAACATATCAAGCAATTTTACAGATTAACATGTCCAGACAGACATGACGGCTTTAGACAAAACTATAAATTACACTATTTTTTCGGTTGATACGATTTAATGAAATAAAGCCTACGCGTATCCCTAAACCCTATGACAATTTCTTTAGTTGTTGGGAACATTAGTGCGTTAAAACAGAGATATAGACACGACAAATAAGGGTGAAACTTAACATAACAACATCTTTTGTTTCTCTGATCTGATTGTGATGAAATAAATCCTCGACGTTCGCCAAAGAATTGCTCGGTTTGCTTATGAAGACGCGATGAAAATCCATGTAGTAGTTTAACAGATGATCGTATTCAAAACTACTAAGAGTCACGACGGTTTTAGGTAAAAAAATTAAATTACGATATCTTTTGTACCTGTGATCATGTTTTGATAAAATAAAGACAATACGTTGCCCAGTAAACGCTCAAGCGACAGGTGGGACACCCATACCAATTCATCTCTTGGTTTCGAAGTTTAGTGCGTTCAAAAAGATACCATGGTTACAGATAAAACGTAAAAACACGATATGTTCTTTTTCCACGATCAGATTTTGATGAAATAATACCATAGAGTCAAAATGTATGAAAAGGAAGCATTGGTTGTAGCCTTTCTCCAATGTTATTTAATTTGTATATTGAGCAAGTCGTGAATGGAAAACAAGGATAGATTTGGAGAAGGAATTAAAGTTCTCGGCGAAGAAATAAAAACATTGCATTTTGCTGATGACATTGTAATTCCGTCAGAGAGAGCAAAGAACCTCGAAGAGGGAAGATCATTATTAAACCCATAGAAGCCTTGGAGAAAGGAGAACCGACAAAAGGAGAGTTTCAACTTATAAATGGGTCATTGTGTAAGAGCAACTATGATCCACTGGGCCCCAAATGGCTCCTGCTTGTTCCAGCTCATCTCCGGCCAGCTGTTCTAAAGTATTTCCGCGATGCTCCAATATCCGGTCATCTGGGATTCGTGAAGACCCTAGACAGAATCAGACGCAGGTATTACTGGAAAGGTCTCTACCGATCTGTCAAGCACTATCTGAGTCACTGTAAGGAGTGCCAGAGACGGAAGCATGTACCTCAATTACCCCCAGGTCATCTGGTACTAATTCCACCTGCAGCAGCTCCATTCCTCCGAGTTGGAATCGACCGTTTAGGGAGGTTCCCGAAGTCGACAGCCGGTAATCGATGGATAGTAGTCTGCACTGACTACCTCAACAGCTACTCTGTCACGAAATCTGTGCTGACTGCAGAAGCCCCAGATATCGCAAAATTGCTAGTAGAAGACATCATTTTGAAGCACGGTGCACCACGTGGTATATCTGATCGAGGAAAAGTATTCATATCAAAATTGGTATCAGAGGTAATGTCACTTTGCAACATTGGCCAGAGAATAACAACTGCCTACCATCCTCAGACAAATGGCTGCTAACAAGACGTTAGCAGATATGCTGTCGATGTACGTCGATGTTTAGCAGGAGGATTGGGATACAATTCTGCCAGTCGTGACATTTGCTTACAATACCGCAAGACAAGACACCACAGGCTTCACGCCGTTTTTCCTGCTCCATGGTCGCGAAGCCGAGACGACAATGGATACGCTGTTCCCGTTCCAACCGAACGACACTCAGGATGACTATGTGAAACAGCTCATCACCAAGTCGAAGAAGCAAGACAGCTGGCTCGCATGCGGACACTGGACGCCCAGGAGAAGGACAGTCAGCGGTATAACGACAGGCACCGTCCGTTGTGTACAGCCCAGGAGATCTGGTACGGATTTTTACCCCTGTCCGGAAAGTTGAGCTATCGGAAAAGTTACTGAAGCGATACTTTAGTCCGTATCGTGTCATATGCCGCCTGTCAGACGTCACATAGGAAATGGAGGATTATGAGTCGTCCTGAAAACGACAAAAACAAAGAGACACTGTTCACGTCCTCCGTATGAAGCATTACCACAATCCCAAACAATAAGGAGTCTGAAGACCGTTATGATAATTTATTTATTTTATTTATCGTATGGTTTTACAAGTATACAAAAATATATATACAATTAAATGGAAATGTCCAAATTTAACAACCAGTTCAGAACACTTTCTGTCACTTGATGTAAACTCTCTAAGTCACCATTAAATGCTCGCAGTGGACACTGCTTGACGATGTGCCCTACGGTTTGCTCCTCTGCCCCGCAGTCACAGTCAGAAGATGGAAGGAAACCCCACTTCTTCATGGTGTAAGCAGACCTGCCTTGACCAGTCCTGATGCGGTTCAGTCTCGTCCAGGTTTGGCTTGGTAGATGGAATCCCTCAACCTTCTTTGATGGATCTTGCACGAGGTGTTGAAATGTTTTTTAAGCTTATGGGACTTAACTACGGGGTCATCAGTCCCTAAACTTACAAACTACTTATCAACTAACATATGCTAAGGACGGCACAAATATCCATGCCCGAGGGGGGATTCGAACCCCCGACCGTAGTGGCCGTGCAGACCGTGACTGGAGCGCCTCAGTCCCCTCGGCCACCGCGGCCGGCTGCACGAGGTGGCAAGAAATGAAAGATAATGATGAAGCCACGACAGAAGGGTCTGGAGCCAGTCATCGTCACCGAAGGAAGGCGTGCAGGCAGAATGGAAGCTGTCTCGAAAGGGAACCTAACAGAGGGTCACTGTTCTTTCAGAAAGGGGAGCAAGGGGAGTCTCCCAACGGAACGCGTGGTCCGGTGGATAGCATCGCAGATCGCTGTGCTTGCGGTCCCCAGTTCAAATCCCGCCACGGGCAGAAAAATAATACTTGTTTGTGTTTGCTATTTCTAGAGTATGCTACATGGCCGGCCGCGGTGGCCGCGGGGACTAAGGCGGTCCAGTCATGGTCTGCACGGCTACTGCGGTCGGGGGTTCGAATCCCCCCTCGGGCATGGATATTTGTGCCGTCCTAGTTCGTAAGTAGTTCATAAATAGTTTGTAAGTTTAGGGACTGATGACCCCGTAGTTAAGACCCATAGAGTATACAAACATTTGAACATTTGTATTCTACATGTTTATTGTGTTTGGTGTACTTGTAAGTTCCAGAAAAATCATTCTATTTATAAATAGGGGAGCAGTCAAGCAGGAGTCAGACTGTACTGAGTATACGCTTGTGTCGGCAATAAACGTGTTCTATGTGTAAAGCGTTGTGCGCTACTAACGACCAGCCGTCAAATTCCGGGCAACTTGCAGTTTTCAGCGTCAAATATTGGTGCCTGTGGTGTCAGACGCGGTGCCTGGGAACATGTGGCCGTGAGTCGCCGGTGCGTGCGGCCTGGCGGTTTCGTGCGCGTGATTGCTGCGGGAGCACTCCGGCTGAAAACGGAGGGACGCGACCTCATAAAACTCTGCGGCACCACACGGCGCACACACGCCACCGACCCAAACGTGGGCGGCGCCAGTTCCCAACTTCATGGCACCGGTAAACCAGGCCAGCAGTACGTAAAGTGCGCGCCGAGTGATCTCAAAATAGCGCCCCGCTTCTTGATACAGTCCTTGTCACCAGCTGCTGCGTTGCCCTTGCTTTCCAGCGGGATGCCGTACTCCGTGAAGAAGCTGAGGTGGTTGGTGGAGGAGGCCCAGTTGTTCAAAACTGTTCACCTACATCTAAATGGGATACTCTGCAAATCACATTTAAATGCCTGGCAAAGGGTTCATCGAACCACCGTTATACTATTTATCTCCCATTCCATTCTCGAATAGCGCGCGGGAGGACAGAATACCTGAATCTCGCCGGCCGCGCTGGCCGAGGAGCCAGAGGCGCTTCAGTCACGGTCTGCACGGCCACTACGGTCGGGGGTTCGAATCCCCCATCGGGCATGGATATTTCTGCCGTCCGTAGTTGTAGCTAGTTCATAAGTAGTTTGTATGTTTAGGGACTGATGACCCCGTAGTTAAGTCCCATAAAAAAAAAAAATCTTTCCGTTCGAGCTCTGATTTCTCGTATTTTATGCTGATGATCTTTTCTACCTATGTAAGTGGAAGTCAACAGTATATTTTCGCATTCGGAGGAGAAAGTTGCCGATCGGAGTTTCGTAAGTAGCCCACGCCGCAGCGATAAACGCCCTTGTTGTAATGATTCCCATCCCAGATCATGTACCATTTCCGTAAAACTGTCTCCCCTGTATCGTGACAAATACGAAATGAGCTGCCCTGCTTTGGACTCTTTCGATGTCCATCGTCAAACCCACCTGATAAGGATCCCACACTGCTCAGCAATACTCCTAAAAAGGACGGACAAGCGTAGTGTACGCAGTCTCTTTAGTAGGTCTGTTACATCTTTTAAGGGTTCTGCCAGTAAAAAGCAGTCCCTGGTTCCCCTTTCCCACGACAATATCTACGTGTTCTTTCCAGTTTAAGTCTGAAGTAATAGTAATTCCTAGGTATTCTGTGGAGTTTACGGCCTTCACTTTTGATTGATTTATCTTGTAAACAAAGTTTAACGAATTGCTTTTCGTACTCATGCGAACGACTTCACACTTGGCATTAGTTAGAGTCAATTGCCAAGTTTTACACCATAGTGGTATCTTATTTAGATCGTTCTGCAGTTGCTTTTGACCTTCAGATGATTTTACTAGACGGTAAATGACGGTGTCATCAGCAGACAACCTAAGAGAGCTACTTAGATTTCCCCTTAAATCGTTTACGTACATAAGGAACAGCAGAGGACCAATAACACTACCCTGTGGAACGCCCGATATCACCTCTTTTTTTAGACGAACAGTGTCCTCTCTGACAGGAAATCTCCTATCCAGTCGCAAATTTGGGGCGATATACCATAAACACGCAATTTGATTAAAAGCCGTTTATGAGGTACGGTGTCAAATGTTTGTAAAGAGAGAATTAATTGCTGTGGTTGTTAGTCCCTAGAGCTACAAACTACTTGAAGTCACTTATGCTAAGGACAAAACACACACACACACACACACACACACACACACACACACACACATATATATATATATATATATATATATATATATATATCCATGTCCGAAGGAGGACTCGAACCTCCGACGGTGAGCAACCGCTCGCTCCGCAGCAAGTCGCCTAAGAGTGCTCGGCCACTCCACCGCAGCTCCGAGTTGTCTTGCATTGCTATTCTAAATGGAATGCCGGTTGTAACGTTTCTGCTATGTTGCACGCTCCTTACAAAAAATCAGTTGCCAACATTACAAACACGAAATATCGTACACCTAAAATAAAACTTCGCTACCGGACATGTATATCATCACATTTTCACGTTCAGTTTAACATACTATTAATATTATTAGTAAAATGCTTTTAAGAAACAGTATGTTGATTTAAACATAACTTTGGCTCTCCTTTTACGTAATTTTCAATTTTTAATACTTTCATAAATAATAGCTGCAAACACTAAACACTTAGTTTCAGAAATTGCTGAACCTATAAAGATACTACTTTGCATAAAAACAACAATATTGCATGTTATTACTATTGCACAACATGATTACATATATACCTTTTGTTTAAATAAATTAGGGCAGACCATGTTTTATATATCACTGTATCCTATATTAAATATTGATCATATTTCATGCACTAAAATTAATAATCCGTTTGGTACTAAGAAACTATCTTCGAAATTAACAAAACTACGACAATCATATACAAATCCGTATATAGAGAAAATTAGACCGCAAACTGAAATACATTAAAATTCCATGTCTCAATAATAGTACGTCTAAAAATATTGGCAAAACACATATGTGTACGCTTAGAAAACACAAATAATGTAAATAATTTGAGCACTGTAAACACTAGTCAAAGGATGACTTTAAATTTGTGTACCACATTAAATACAAATTTCATGAAACACGTACATACATTGAGATAAATAGTTAAAGCTTAAACGTAATATTTTCATTTCTGTATTTCGGCATATTTAAAGTAAAAGAATATTGTTTAATTGTGAATTACAAAACATTGTCATTAGCCTCATTACGCGGTTACGCTACAAACGTTTGAGTGCGAGCCATGCTCTGGCGCTCGTTTGGTAGTCACAAAGCTGTAAACATCTCTGTTATCTGAGGCTAGATGTTTCTAACTTTATAATGTAGCACAACTAAATAAATTTGTTTCCGTCACAATGGAACTATCATCAAGAATGTCTGTGCTTTTTTAATTGAATCTCCTGAAACATATTCTACAATTTTGCTGAATGCTGAGCATCAACAACGGAGATGTCTGTCTTCAAGAACCAAGATAAGTAAAATATTTATGTTTGATCTTCGCCATCTAAAGTGAAGTGGATTGCTATAAATCTGACTGTTGAAATGAAATGTGTATTCATTATGTAGGATACTTCTATTTCAACAGTTAAATCCACGTTCCAGAAGAGATGGTGTCGTTAGACGGTCTTAGAGTGTACGGTCACACATGAGCAAGTGAAAGCACAGAGAATGCCACCGTACGAGTGCCTTTCTATTGCGACAATAGTAACATACCATCCTGCGGTGAAACTGTACTTGCTACTCAACTTCCATCATCAGCCGTCCTGAAATCGTGAACTGAGTGTACACTACAGATGTGCGTGAGCAAGCTGATACCAACGAACATTGCTGTATGTATTGTTTCCCATTACAGGGAGGTTTTTAGATACGTATTTATTTAATATACTAGCTTTGCAACGGTTGTTAAAGAAGGGCATATGCGTATCATGGCTTTTTAGGGTTCCAGACCTCTGTCAGTAGAAATTCTTGTTGGATCGCTCAGTCAATAAATTCAGTTGTCCTAGCGCAGATGTAAAATGTAAGTAAAAGTCATCCTCCGAAACGATGTAACTTCCTATAGTTTTTGATACAAAATGAAACATGCTAAAAGAAGCAAAGAAATGTTGTTAAACATTTAATACATAAAGCTAAATTAGTAACACTATGTGCAATGTTTGTCGGTATTCGCAGAGATTGCTTAATTCTATCACATACGTTCGCTTCCTTCCTGTACTACTCCATACTTATTTCACAGCAGCGGCGTGTATTAGTTCTTGTGTGCACTACAGCGCCTCTATCGCTTCTTTTCTGTACTATGCCATCCATACTTCAAGCATAGCCCACACCTAAATATTTTTCCGAGATCTCACTTTTATGAAACGAAGTTGCTCCATGCAAATCCGTGAAGTAGTTTAGGAGATTAAGTGTTTCTTCTTTTAGACAAATTAAGCTTAAGGGACTTAACTACGGGGTCATCAGTCCCTAAACTTACAAAAGACTTACGAACTAGCTAACACTAAGGACGGCACAAATATTCATGCCCGAGGGGGGATTCGAATCTCCGACCGTAGTGGCCGTGCAGACCGTGACTGGAGCGCCTCAGTCCCCTCGGCCACCGCGGCCGGCTAAGTGTTTCTAACTGACGAACAGACAGTTACTGAAAACACAAGATTACGATGTATCTTTTTTTCCGTGATCTGATTTTGATGAAATCATGCCTATATGTTGTCCCAAGCCGGCCGCGGTGGCCGAGGGGACTGAGGCGCTTCAGTAATGGTCTGCCCGGCCACTACGGTCGGGGGTTCGAATCCCCCCTCGGGCATGGATATTTGTGCCGTCCTTAGTTGTAGCTAGTTCATAAGTAGTTTGTAAGTTTAGGGACTGATGACCCCGTAATTAAGTCCCATAGACTTTACAAACATTTGAACATTTTTTTTTATTTTTTTTTTTATTTTTATTTTTTTTAGTCCCAATCTTAGTTCAATTTTCTTGTGAAAACCACATGAAAATGCGTCAGTAGTTATTATTATTACGATTTTCGAAAATGTTTGTTAAAGATTTGAAATTATATTTATAATTTATTGCAGGCCGATAAGTTCTCTCACTCTCAAATAGTTCACCAATAAAATCACGCCATCACACGCCGTAAGGTGGGACAGATATCATTGTTTATGATGTGATATCGTATGAACTATGTATCGTACGTGGTTTTTGCAACCACAGCAAATGATTCCTGACCTTATAGAATATTTGTACCAAATTTGGTTGATATCGGTCCATTAGTTTAGGAGCAGATGTAGAATATTTTCGCATGAAGCAGCCGTTTTTCAAGACTGTCATTGTTTATGACGTTATATCATGTGTCGTAGGTGGTTCTTACAAATATTGTTGCCTGATAGTAAGGATGATGTTTAACAAGTTTGGTTGAAATCGGTCCAGTAGTTTAGGAGGAGATGTGGAACATACATACATACATACAGACATACAAACACATACAGCCCATTTTATAAGATGTAAGACTATATACAATCTTCTTCTTCTTCTGCTTCGTTAGGACCCTTCGGGATCACGTGTGGCTTGTTTTGAACGTCTACTTTCTGCCCTATACCTCTTCATTCTCTAGCTTCTTCTGTTTCTTTCTTCTTCTGTTATGATGACTTTGATTTTGGTGTCCGGCCACCTGTGCCCGTCCACCAACCGTTTATACTTCTCCCTGTCCTGCACCAGTGCCTTCAGATTCCTCTCTTTTATTCCTACAGTCTTCCAGTCATCTCTGACTTCCTTCGCCCAGTTGTTCGCCGTATGACATGTTGCATTCCATATCTTCTTAGTCAACCTTTCATCGTCCATTCTCATGATGTGCCCAACAAATCGTAACCTCCGTTTCCGTATAGGCTCGATATAGGTTCAAAATTTTCGTGCAGTTCCTCTCGTGTTCTGTATATTTAAATATCTCATTTTTTTAGTGCCCTCCTTCTCCAACTGTATACAAGCTCTCTTACCGAGTGTGATCGTTTCTGAAGCATACAGTGCAGCATTTCTTACAGTTGCTGTGCAGTGTCGCAATTTGGCATTCCTTGACAGATTTTTCTTGCCATATGTTGTTTTCACTGCCTACTGTAGTTTCTGCAAGATCTGTGCCCTGTCTACTGCGCTATTGCTGTTTTGTATTCCACCAGTTATCTTCTCTCCCAAATAATGAAAACTCTCGACTTTCTTAACCACTTGGCCATCTATCTTCCAACCAGACCCAGTGTTCAATGTTTTGGTCTTGATATTATGTAATCTTTAGTCCAACATTTTCTGCTACTTCAGCTAGAGGTTTAGTGCCGTCTTTTCCTCTTATTCTGTTTCATTTAACAGTGCAATGTCATCTGCGAATGCAGTATATACTTTCTATATACAGGGTGTACCAAAATTGAATGTCCAAACTTTAAGAGCGTATTTGGGACCCGAAAATAAGCAAAACGTTTCTACGTAACTTTTCTCTATTTTCATTTCTTACGGAGAAATGGTGAAAATTTAGTTCGAAACGGTTAACTCAAGGACAGTTGTAATTATTCAAAAATGTTCGTAGAGCTTATGGAACTTCATTACGGGTTCATCTGTCCCCAAACTTATGTTCAAATGTTTGTATAGCTTATGGGACTTAACTACGGGGTCATCAGCCCCTAAACTTACAAACTACTTATGATCTCCAGAATTAAACTTTCACTCTGCAGCGGAGTATGCGCTGATATGAAACTAGTTTCATACTTATGATCTAGCTAATACTAAGGACGACACAAATATCCATGTCCGAGGGGGGATTCAACCCCCCGACCGTAGTGGCCGTGCAGACTGTGACTGGCGCGCCGCAGAGCGCTCAGCCACCGCGGCCGGCTTGTAATTATTATGTAAATACTTAGGTAGTAGTCCACCTCCCACTAAGGAAGGAAGGAATCTTAGGGTTTAACGTCCGGTCAAAAGCGTGGTCATTAGAGACGGAGCTGATGCTCAGGTTTTTGGGTAAGGGTGGGGGAAGGAAATCGGCCGTGCCCTTTGAAAGGAACCATCCCGGCATTTGCCTGGAGTGATTTAGGGAAATCACGGAAAACCTAAATCTGGGTGGCCGGAGATGGATTTGAACCACCATCCTTCCGAATACGAGTCCAGTGTGTTACGACTGCGCCGCCTCGATCGGTTCCCAGTAAGCCTTGTGTGCCGATAGCGTTAGGCTCAGAGCGTCTGTCGGGGAAGTAGGAGAGCCGGCTTCGATCCCTGGCCCGGTAGAAATACTTTGATCCACTGCAGTTGACTTATTCAGCACCTTCCTAGCAGCATAAGCATTTCCGTCCGGCGTTCATCCGGTTCTCATGTGGATAATTTTGGTTATTCCACAGTCTAACATATAAATTCACGACACTCCCGCAGATTTTTGATTTACACTATGACTGCAGCGCTTCAACCGGCCGGTTGTTCGTTTCAGAATAAGGCATTGGATGAGTGCGAATAGAATCGTTTATATTGACTTTTATAGACTTTTCACTCCAGGGAACGTATTTAGTGCCATAAAAATGGGCAGTAATCTAAAATTATCTCCACCTATGTCTTTATTAGGTTTACTGAGATCCCTGATGAGGTACGAAACGGTACATTGCAGGACAGTTTATTTACAATTATGTTGTAGCCTACAGGCTTTTGCTGAATAATGTAATTTTCAATTAAAAATAAGAAATGGCTAAGAAACATCGGAAGATCTGCCTTTGGAAAAAGTCGTCGCTTTTCTACTCAGGCAATTCCAGTAAAATCGGTGAGCGGGGAACGTAGGAAACGTATACAGAATGCAATAACAACAGTATTTAACGTACCAAAGCAGCCACCACAGCTGTAACTGAAAGAAAAACGTCACAGACCTGGCAAGAAAACGGAAAAGGCAATCAAACTGTTTTCAACAAAGAAGAACCCAATTCCACATTTGTTGCTACAATTGAACCACAAACGGCAAGAATCTTCAAGACATTGTCTTCTTAAGCTAAATTAATGATACTAAAACGAATAGGCGCGTATCAGAATGACGATTTAAGCCTAAAATGTTCTAATCATTAGACTACACACCGAATTGATAGCGTCAAAAAAGTCTTGACATAGTAAGAACACATAACAGAAATTGATATTTCTCTTATTTTTTATATTCTACTTACTTTCAGCGGAATAAGCTACAAAATAACACGTATTGTAAGTATTTGTTAATGACGAAGTTGTTCATTACACCTCTGAACCAATTAAATTCGGCTGTTTTTACATTAATGTCCGTGTTATGTATATCTCCTAATATTTCATTATTGCTTGGAACGCAAAAACTATACCAACTACTTCGTTAATGACTCACACAAATGATTATAAACAAACATAACTCCTACGGCGGCTTGCCCACCACTAGGAGCGCTAGTGTCGTTGCAACTGTCAGGTTGCTAACAACTTACACAGCAGTGAGTGTCGCGACTGTATATGTTAGACTGTGGTTATTCTTACACCTGTTTGGTTACTTACATTTAATGTAAATCAAATGAAATAATCATTGAAACGAAATGGATTTGAAATTACCATTTCAAACATATTTTACTGTAATAAATGACAATGGAAAAAAAAATTCGTAGAAACTTTCTGTTTAAATTTTAGTCCCAAATATCCTCCCAAAGTTTGGCCATTTAATTTTGGAACACTCTTTGTATATGTAGCTTTCTGCGAATTTTTGTAACAACATATACGCAATATAAAATTTATATGAAGTCATATATGACATACACACATAAAAACAACTGTTGCATTATTTTGGTTGCAAAGTCTACTAATCAAAGATTCTGAATGTGTATACTATTTCAAGAACTCAGTTCCTTAGACTTTCCATAGATGTTGCTCGGTCGGTACAATTATGTAACCAACCATGTATGAGAAGTGCCAATGTGACGTGGTTGGTAACACGATCGATCAGTTCCAGTCATAAAATCAGGAAGGAAATAAATTGATTGTGTTGGCTGTAGTTATGTCCTCCCTACAAAGTCAATTCCGCAATTTGATCTTATCCGCATTGTTACTTTGTGACAGGAGTTTGGAGGATGATCCATACAAGAAGCAAAGTGCCATTCGCTGAACTAAATAAATGTAAGAGGAATATCCTACTTTATCGTTGTGTTCAGTACCTATGTGGTTACTAATTGTAAGACGGCGTCTTTTTCTATTTCTCATCCCTTGAACTTCCGACTGTACCGAAGATAGTAGGGAAACGATTAGACTACATTGGGAGTGGATACTCTAGTCACTGACATTTTTGATTTTGTAATTTGGTTTGAGTTTTATGGGTTGTTTCAAGGGAATTACATTTTGTTTTGACCGATCAGCAGTTTGGCCCCAGGATAGATTCCGGACTTCCTTGTTCAAATACTAGTTACTTCACAATACCACTACGGATTACTTAGCATCCCAGAAGAAAGATAACAATATGGTTCAATTTATCGCAAATTCTTTCTCTTGTTCCATCCAGGGGCTGTGCCACGTTAAATGTGAAACTGGCGTTGGTCGGTGCCGCGTGCATCACTAACTAATGCGTACATTGTATTGTATGACGCCACTAATTTTAACATATCCCTAGTTGTGAGTTATACTTTGGTAGGGCAACCAGATGCAGACGTATGAAAAAGACGACAAACAGCTTCAAAGAGAAGGACAAAGAAAACAAATGAGACAGTGAAACAAACGCTCAAATTTAATAAATGAAATAATTAATGGACGTGACAGACAGTCCTTAACTTTTATTGGTACATCGCTGAAGATATCATTTTCTGTAGAATTGTAGGCTTTCTAATCTGATAGTTGTAAAGGATATACAGGAAAATTGTTTTAATCTATACTCCACCATCATATATCTTTAACAGATTCAACGTTTAATCGATTTCTGTCACGAGTCTACTGTAACGAGAAAAAATACTCTTTCTGATTTTGCATTGTAGCCAGATAAGTTATACCGAAAAAGTGCACGATAAGTTTTAACAATTTGGAATGACCAATGAAATGAGTTACTTTCACAGAAATACTTGGTCCATTTTTTACTACAGGATAACCCACTAAATTTAGGATCATCACTAGTCTGTTTCAGAAATTGTCTAAAATTATAGAGTCCGTCAAAACCTTTTAGCTTCAATTTAAAAAGCTTTACATTTATCTTGCAAATGCAAAAGGCTGTTTTTTTTCAGCATCACTTAACATTTTTTTAAGACAGAAAAAAGTCGTCAAATACACAGAGGCTTCATTTCATATATTCATGACACACTTGATACACCAACATAGCTTAACTTCTTTACCAATACCTTCTTCTGTGGCCATTTCCAGCTTCTGTTTAACCTTTACACAAATGAATTTTTCATTTAAACAGTCAAGCTTTTTAGGCCGGTATTACACAATCATATTTTAGATCAAATCTTTCAGAAGGAAATATTATAAAATATTCATGAAATTTCTTTGACATAAATCTTTAACGTGGCACTGTCATCATATTTAGGTCATATTTCAAGATGGCGGACTATAGAAACTTGTTATGCGCTGCGATTGCTACCGCCACAAATACATTTGGTATACATTTGGACGAAGACAAGTTGAAAAAAAAAAAAAACTCACTTGGGTCAAGATGTGGGTTACACATGGTGACAACAAAACATTCAGAAAATTTGTAGCGGGTCTATAAGAGGAGGATGTCAAGTCATATAAATACCCTCATAATGGATGGTACAACCTATCAGTATTTACTCAACAAATTGTTTCCTTATATAACAAAGCGGAATACGCGCATGACTAATCCTATATCTGCGGAAGACTGGGTTACAACGACACTGTGATTTCTTGCTACTGGAGAGATCTAATCTAGCCTCCAGTATAGCACTCGAATACCGCAGTGTGCATTAAGCAACATGGGCCGAACTCCTGAAACGCCTGAATCAATTTATAACGCAGTGAAGAATGACTATCTGAAACTAAATAAATGTTTAGTACGCTATATGGGCATTAATAACTATTTTTAATAATGGTATAGTGATTATGCTTCAATGTGGGCATAAAATTTATAAACGAATAAAATAAAATTTGTGGTCCAGCAACTAACTACAACGTTTATACAAATGCACGAGGTAGATGAGCCTCTGTTTAACGAGAGGCACCCTGAGTTCAAAAATTAATTTTCTTTTCCATGTCGTCTGCAGTACAACCGGATCGTATTTCATCCTAATAGCCTCCGCTATTTTATTACAACTCTCCAGTCTTCCAAAGCTATTTTTATTATCAGAATGGCTCACATATACGATGCCTCGTCAGCTTCATACGTTTCAATTAGTTTTGTGGTTGATTGAAGACACCAACTAAACTTTACAGCTTCATTTACAAACACGCAGCAGTCAAATAAGAGCAGCGAAGCTGGTGCACGAAGCGGTGAAATTTCGAATTGCAGTGAACAGAAAACAAACTACTTTTATGATCAAATATACGGGCGAAGCTCTAGACTTGATAATATTACTTCGACGAAAGAAGTGATACGTCAGAGTTCCCCATTACACTATTAAGTTTCTTTGACGTAAATATTTGATATATCAACTATGACAAAGAAATATGATCGTGTAATACCTGCCTTACGTATATATTTGTAAGACAAAACTTCTGAGAATATACACTTGCGTTTAGGCGTTGCCAGATATTTTATAAAACTGACTCGGTTATAGTTAATAGCAAATAACACACGTGATTACTGAGCAAATGACTTGTAAATTCAAGCCATGAAAATCCGGCACTAAATAATCGATATTTACACTCGCTTATTATACGACCCACAATCAGTAGTGAAAAATATAGTAGATTAAATAAACGACCCTACAGCATCGCCGCGGTGGAGTAGCCGAGCGGTCTAAGAAGCCTCGCTGCGGAGCGCGTGGTTGCTCGCCGTTGGAGGTTCGCGTGTGGGTGTGTGTTGTCCTTAGGTTAGTTTACCTTACTTTAAGTAGTTTGTAAGCTACGGACTGATGACCACGCAGTTTGGTCCGATAGATTTACAAACATTTGGATTGAACCTGCTATCCGATGTCCGGATTTTTTCGGACATCAGGTCACCGTATGCATTGACCATTTTTAAGTTGTTGTGTTACGTAGAGAGCCGGTTACGCCTGTTAACATTAGTTAGTGGTTCTACTCATAGGCGTAGGTACTGAATTTCAACAGCTCCACTTACAAGTTGTTATTAAACTGAAATAATTTGCCGTTGTTACTCCAATTGTCTACAATTTTGGAATTTAAATTGTCCTGGGCTCGCAACATTTTTGAACTAAGTTATCTTTTTGTCCTTGTTAACTACTTTATCCATGTAATTTTTTCCTCCAAGGATGGGATGTTGTTCTTTCAAACAATTAAGTAAGGTAAAGCAGTCATCCTTTTCTCAGAAACAGACAACACAGAAATAGTCAACATAAACCAAAACGAAGTGACTGCTGTGATTCAGATTATAAAAGGGAACTAAGACATACTAAAAGTGGCAAAGTGACAAAACTGTTTACACAGACGTGCAAGAGTAGAGAAAAGAAAACCATTGATCTCAGAATTGACAATGAAACAATGAAAAATAAAAGTATATGGTTCTCAACTCATGTAATGTTTACGTTCATGCGTATTCGTGCAATACACAAACGTATCTGCTGATTCATCTTCAGTCATTCATTCACATTTTGTAAAGTATAAAAATAAAACAATTTGAATTTTTTTTGCTATGACTTCGGTTTGTAACAGTTGTTCGTACCACTAGGCTTACATTAACCCTACCACCACTAAGCTCGGATCTGTCACATGGATGTCTAAAGGGGGGGGGGGGGGGGGTCAAAAATTGCCCTCACGTTCTTTTCACTTTTAACAATTTATTTTTGTTTATTTATTTATTTTTTATTATTTAATGAACTAGAAATTTCTTTGTTAGGTTGCAAGACCCTTTCCATAGTTAGCAGGAACATCATAACAGATGCAAACACAACAAATAAAGTAATGAATATGAGAAATGTTATTATATTTTTATCATGAAACTAACACTTATATATACATCAGACTAGTATTAAGAAATCATAAAGAACGTACAATACCAAACCACAAATACGAAAACAGAAAATCAAAGTAAAAATTACAATTGAGGTTTTCCTTGCTACTCACTTTCACTTTCAATTTCACAATTTGTGCATTTTTGAAGAATGAGTGGAACACACATATTGGAACACCTGCAACGAACAATAGACACTTTTGTCATCTTTTCCTTTTCCCTTTTACAGTTTTTAGTCTTCAAACAGATGTGATATCTTCCTCTTGAATAAAAGTCAACAGCTTGAACAGTTGCAGCAATTGTGATAATACTGACGAGACATTCTATTAGAACTACGAGTAATGTAGAACTGCTCTAACATCAATGGAGATTTATTTCAAAACAATGGGAACGTAATACAGCGGTACTAACAGTCAGAAACTGCATTTCTTTCTGTCCTACTGAGAAATATTTTAATGAGAGTAGTTGTCTCGCCGATGTCTAAGGGGAGGGGGGAGGGAGGGGGGGGGGGGCAAAAGCTGCCCGCACTTAAATTAAATGTAGTAGACAGATTGAAATAATTCACAAAAATTATAAAACCGTGACAGCATATACTCTAGATATTTTTCTACAACCACCTAAATTCTTGCTTCTTTACTCCAACAACTAGATATATTAAACAAATAAAACAAATACCGCGGGCAATTTTTGCCCCCCTCCCCTCCTTAGAGGTTCTGGGGTTAAATGTTAAGAATTCATTAAAGAAATATCAAAATAAATAAATAAGTGAAAATGAAGCAAAAGTTGGTTTAAACACTTCAGTGGGATAACACGACAAGATAATGAATAACACAGGTTTGTTTTTGTTCTTTCACATGAATGCAATGGTAAGTGATTACGCAAATACTCATCTGAATTTTACTCCGTGTAATGTATATGTTGCGAATTATTTATGTGGCTGTATTACGCATTTGATGTTAAATTAGTATGTCAGTTTTAATGTTGCATACGAAATGACGTTTATATCGATGTAGTAGGCACGCTGGCCTGGGCAGGAACTTTGACATTGTAAGAGAAACAATCTTTGGCTGAGAGCTTTGTCCGCTAGAACGCCGAGGCGCGGCAGTCCACGAGTAGTCGTTGAGAAGATGAGTAGCGCGGTAGTCGTTGCGCTGTAGTATTGGTTGGACTCTACTACCGGTGTGAAGTAATTATGTGGTCGGCACAGGGGAACAGGAATTTTATTAATCAGGCGAAGAGTCTGTTGTGCTAGTTTGTTGTTGTTGTTATGGTCTTCAGTCCGGAGACTGGTTTGATGCAGCTCTCCACCCTACTCTATCCTGAGCAAGCCTTTTCATCTCCTCATAAGAACGGCAACCCACATCCACTTGAATCTTACTATACGCGTCTCTTTGTCTCCCTCTGCGATTTTTACCCCACACACTTCCCTCCAATGCTAAATTTACGATTCCCCGATGTCTAAGAATGTGTCCTACCAAGCGATCCCTTCTTTTAGTCAGGGTATGCCAAAAATTCCTTTTCTCACCAATTCTGTTCAGTACCTCTTCATTAGTTATGCGATCTACCCACCTAATATTCAGCATTCTTCTGTAGCACCACATTTCAAAAGCATCTATTCTCTTCCTGTCCGCACTGCTTATCGTCCATGTTTCACTCCCATACAAGGCAACACTCCACACAAATGCCTTCAGAAAAGACTTCCTTACACTTAAATTAATATTCGATGTTAGAAAATTTCTCTTTTTCAAAAATGCTTATCTTCCCATTGCCATTCTGCATTTTGTATCCTCTGTACTACGACCATCGCATGTCGTAACAACCCAAGTAACAAAACTCATCTACCACCTTCATTGTTTCGTTACCTAATCTAATTCCTTCAGCATCGCCTGATTTTCTAAGATCGCATTCCATTATTTTTGTTTCGCTCTTGTTAATGTTCATTTTATACGCTCTCTTCAACACACTGTCCATTCCATTCAACTGCTCTTTCAGGTCCTTTGCTGTCTCTGATAGAATTACAATGTCATCAGCAAAACGCAATGTTTTTATTTCTTCCCCCTGAACTTTAATCCCTATTCCAAATTTTTCCTTGCTTTCCTTCACCGCTTGATCGATGTATAAATTGAATAACATCGGAGAAAGGCTACAACCCTGTCTTACTCCCTTCCCAACTAATGCTTCCCTTTCATGCCCTTCGAGTCTAATAACTGCGGTCTGGCTTTTGTACAAGTTGTAAATAACTCTCCTTTCCCTATATTTTACCCCTGCTGACTTCAGAATTTGAAAGAGTGTATTCCAGTCAACATTGTCAAAAGCTTTCTCCAAATCTACAAAAGCTAAAAATGTAGGTTTGCCTTTCCTTAATCTATCTTCTAAGATAAGACGTAAAGTGAGTATTGCCTCCCGGGTTCCTACGTTCCTCCTGAATCCAAACTGATCTTCCCCGAGGTCAGCTTCCACCAGCTTTTCCATTCTCCTGTAGATAATTCGTGTTAAAATTTTGCAACCATGACTTATCAAACTGATGGTTCTGTAATTTTCCAGTTATTGAGTGCCAATAATTATCGAGTACGACGCACGCCGCATCGCTAAAGTAAGATCCAGGCAATTAGCAAGTACGGCTAGCCAGCGTATTAGAACTGTTTCTGTCAATAGTGAACCAGAATCAATGTAAACTGTGTTAACCATCTTTCACCTAAAACATGAACCAGACAGCTTGCTATTCACCTCATTGTTATTCCGAGGCCAAATCACAGAATATTGAAAGTGATAGTGAGAAGTACTTCTTTACTGATCAGGAATGAAAATTTTAATTACAAAAAGTGTCAGTAAATTTAACGCAGTGAAGTTTCGGTGGTGCAGTACTGAACTGTCTAATATTGATAGTAAAGTAGCTTTGATTCAGATTGATTTAGTTTTCACTGTGTGATCATGGGCGAAATAATTAATTCAGTCTATAGAAACCAATATAACTGACAGTTAAAACATTACAGCTGATAAATTTTGGCCTACTTTAGGTTACGGTAGTAACACTAAAAGTAAGCCTTTGCGATCATCTCGAAATTGAAATGAAAATAACGGCTTAACCGTTTATCGGACACGAAAACTGACTAAACTGATTTGTAGAGGAAAAAATTCTCTTCAACTTTGCTCTTTTTTTTCATATCTCGCATAGTTTCAGAGATTTTTAGAAAAATAACTTTTTATCTATATTTTATGATTTTCTTATTATAAGTTACCCGTTCTCATTGCAAAGCAATGGCGCACTGAAGAATAAACAAAAACATGACGTTCATATTTATGAATTATAATCTAGTGTCTAAAAGTGTCATTTTAGCAGTTAACAACTGCCATTAATAGTACGAGTATTACGGAGCATTTCCGCGTTAGCTAGTGATGCATGTGGTCGATAGTTTGAAACCAGCCACTACAATTTTTTTCGCCTTGTCTCCTAAAATGGTTTGGGGCACACTGTCAGATGACAACGCTACCACTTAATAAGCATATAAAAAGGGTCCCACATGACCACGAAATGTAAATTAAGGTAAAAAAACCAAAATTAGACTGACGACTTTTTAGGCCTAAATTTACGACTAGCACAATAGTAAACTGAATGTAATTTGTTTTTCACAGCATGAAATAAACATAAATCCCACTGATGATGGCACAGAGGTGCTGAAACTAGTTTGGGTGTTTTGCATATCAGGCGGACCTCATACCCAGTAATTTTTACTGCAAACACGGAAGAAGAGCTGCAAATCAAGAAAATGATGAATATTTGTGAAGGATATTTATAAATTTATTATGGATTTAACATATCTGTGAAAGACGTTGGTAGACGACAGCCACACAGCTATGAGCAGTAGGCTCTTTGGGTATGCGCAGAGTAAATGCGCATGGTGACTGAAAGAGGACTGGTATATCGGCACCAGAGAGCAGCCGTGGTGTGGAGGAAGGCCGGAGGGTGTCAGGCGAGGCAGGAGGTCATGGTCGGAACGTGGTGTGTCACAGCGGACAGCCTGAGTGTAAACAGGCAGTGAATAAATGCAAACGTAAGCTTCCGCGGCAGTTGTCACTATCAATAAAATTCTTCTGGGTATTATACCGCGTCGTCATTGTGTAAACTTTGCCGACGTTTCGGCCACTATTGCAGGTGGCCTTCATCAGGGTCTGTGTCAGACACAGACACAGACCCTGATGAAGGCCACCTGCAATAGTGGCCGAAACGTCGGCAAAGTTTACAAAATGACGGCGCGGTATAATACCCAGAAGAATTTTATTGATAGTCAGTGAATAGTTTCTGTGTAGGAAGACAGTGGTCAGTTGCAGGAAGTGGCGAGTTTCCAGTTGGAGTTTGCCAGTTGCGAGTGGCGAGTGGCAGTCGCCGTTATGTATAGTGTCGTGGAGTAATACTGCCAGGGAGCAGTCTGTGAAGTACAGGCTACTTGTTTACAACTGTACCGGCACGGCGCACTGAGCCGCTGTTGCATATTTTCCTGTTGGAAGGAAGTATAGGCTAGTCTACACGACGACACTAGGTTGCGAAACTCGTTGCATGAAATGAATTGCGCGCAACTGGTTTCGTGTATGTCTGTAGACACGGCGCCAATACCATACACTTCAGTTTCGTCGTTTTGTGAGTGCCATAGTTGCCGTAGAATGAAAGTTGGTAGCTGTAAGAGTTGTGGCGAATCTATTGCTTGTCTGTGTGAAGTCGCTCCATAACGCTAAACATAAAAAGAATAAGAAACGTGTTTGGGTTCGTGAATGGATTAAAAACAGACGTCAGCTCTGTTGCTCAGCGACCTTGCTGGAAGAAATTGTTATTGAAGACCCTAGAAGTTATTTTAATCAAATTACAATGCCACCAGAGCAGTTCACGTTCCTTTTAGAGTTAGTAATGTAATAAAAAAAAAGATACTGTTATGCGTGAAGTATTGTTACCAGAACTGAAATTAAAAATTGCAATACATTTCTTGTCAAGTAGATATTCGTCTCTGCAGTACTAGTACCGTGTTCCGAAATCCACAGTTGCCATACTTCGTTTGTATAGGTATTTCGAATTGGATGTATTTTAGTCTGCTGTTCACTAATCATCAACCTATCAATATTTAATTTCACAATTAATTGCCAGAAGAGCAGTGACACGCCGTTAAAATCGCACAAACACCTAAGCAACGCATATATGTTCCAAAACCGAATTATTCCTTCCGTTCCCCCCTTTATGTTGTATTTTATTCGGTATTGGTCATAACCTAACCTAAAAACACGCGCAATCATTTTCGCCAAAGTTGGAACGTGCCGGAACTACTCAGTTTCGTCAACGAGTTGCGCGAACGCCTGCCGCGCATGCGCATTGGCCAGAAGCGCAGTTTCATGAAACGAAGTGTCGTCGTGTAAACTAGCCTTAACGCTCCAGGAAGAGAGAGATACTGATTACCTATTTTGAGACGGAACAGACTAAGTCCAGTATTGATGAGAATTGTATGGCATATGTATTACAAAGACAGCAAGGTAATTTTAAAATTAATGTTCAATAATAATTAGTCTTCTTGTTTACAGCAAATGTCTATTTGGTAGATTTGATTTTTTCCTTCCTATTTGCATGAGTAAAGCATAAAGCATTTCCGCTAATTCCCAATTTTATAAATATTAAGCAGCCATCCCAAGATTTCACGAATTTCCCACCTACAGAAAGACATAGCTGATGTGTTTGCTGATTCTGGTTGATATCGAAATACATTATTTGATAGCATCTTTTATATAGCATGGAAGTAACGGTTTTTGTTTATTAGTAAAACAGTCTTAAATCAGCTTGTGTATAAAATAATCCACTGAACAGAGAATAATTTTCAATGCTTTTCCTCCCCCATAGTTATGAGAAATTAATTAAACTCCGCAGCATCCCCATTTCAACCGCATACACGTAATTGAACCACTTGCCTTATGTTTACTCATTTAATTTATCTGTATAATTCGGTGCCGATCGGTTGAACAGTTCGTCCTAAAAAGTGGGTACACGTTACAGTGAGACAGACATCGTCAAATCGCCGTTATTTTTGCAAATATCTGTGCAACGATGCAAGATATGAAAAAAAAACATAATAGAGCGAAGTTGTAGAGAACTTTCCCCTCTATTAATTAGGCTATTCAATTTTCGTGTCAGATGAAATGCTCGTTTGCAATTACAATTATATTACAAACGGCTTTTTTGTGTTACTACCGTATTTTTTGTCCGAAAAATTTGAAAAAGGGAAGTTCTGGTCCTTGGCGGTCTACAATTATGTCTGTAAAATTTGGTGCTGATCGGTTAAACGGTTCGTCTTAAAAACAGGGAACACGTTACGGACGGACAGACAGATATTTTTGCAAATATCTCTGGAATGATACGAGATATGAAAAAAAAATTAAAAAAAAAACCACATAAGAGAGCAATATTATAGAGAATTTTCTCCTCTACAAATTCGGTTATTCAATTTTCGTGTCAGCGGAATGGTTAAATCGTTATTTTCATTTAAATTTCGAGCTGTCAAAAGACGATCGCAAAGGGCCACATTTAGTGTTACTACCGTAACCTAAAGTGGGCCACAACTTGAAGCCACCATAGCTACATTGTTTATGCGATAGAGTGTTTGTGAAAGAGTTTGTACCTGAGTAGCTGTTCAGCTGTGGAGCTAGCAGGAGCGGGATTAGGGCAGTGTGGCCTTACGGTTGTTAACCGGGACACCAGCGCTAGCTACAGACCGGCAGCGTTTGAAGGGGCTGTGTGTGCCCTCCATTAGCGGGGCCGCATTTAGGAATCAAATAAAGGCGGCGGCGCGGCGCGGTGCGGGCAGAGCTTAGCTGTGTCCGGTAATCCGCGGCCGACCCGCCTGTGCGCAGGTATAAAGCCGCCACTGCTGCTGCACAGGCCAGGCCAGCGTTAAGCACGCTACCTGCTGCTGCTGCCCGTTTACGACTGGCACAACCAGGTCAAAAGGTCACGGCGCGATCTGCACGATCCTGCCGTGAGTCGTGGTGGTGGCACTCTGATTGAGGCGACGGCGAACGAACTCTGTGCTGCAAAACAACGAATACAATGAAACCTCAGGGCACTTTAAAACTGTTTGGGTCAGACGGTATTCGAACCCCGTACCTTCCCTGTAAAACAAAGTGCTCAATTAATATCATTACTATCACTATTAAAAGCCGCGCGGAAAAGGCCGTGAGTTCTAATGCGCGTTGGTACATCACGTCAAGTCAAGTCACCGTCCATCAGAACATTCCACATTGTATTTCTAATGGCAGTGGTCACACTGTCAGTCACGTTATGTCACGTCACCATCCGTCAGAACATTCCGCAATGTATTTCTAATAGCAGCATTCACACTGTCCCTCAAGTCACGTCACTGTCCGTCAGAACATTCCGCAATGTATTTCTAATGGCAGCATTCACATTGTCCGTCATGTTACATCACGTAACTGTCTGTCAGAACATTCCGCAATGTATTTCTAATAGCAGTATTCACACTGTCCATCACATCATGTCACGTCACCGTCTGTCAGAACATTCGGCAATGTATTTCTAATGGCGGTATTCACACTGTCAGTCACATCATGTTACGTCACCGTCAGTCAGAAAATACCGCAATGTATTTCTAATGGCGGCATTAACACTCTCTGTCACGTTATGTCACATCACGTCACCGTCTGTCCGAACATTCCGCAATGTAGTTCTAATAGCGGCATTCACACTGTCCGTCACGTCACGTCACCGTCTGTCACAACATTCCGCAATGTATTTCTAATGCCGGAATTCACACTGACCCTCACGTCACATCACCGTCTGTCACAACATTTCGCAATGTATTTCTAATGGCCGCATTCACACTGTCCCTCACGTCACGTCACTGTCCGTCAGAACATTCCGCAATGTATTTCTAATGGCGGCATTCACATTGTCCGTCATGTTACGTCACGTAACTGTCTGTCAGAACATTCCGCAATGTATTTCTAATAGCAGTATTCACACTGTCCATCACATCATGTCACGTCACCGTCCGTCAAAACATCCTGCAATGTATTTCTAATGGCAACATTAACACTGTCCGTCACGTTACGTCACGTCATGTCACCGTCTGTCAGAACATTCCGCAATGTAGTTCTAATACCGGCATTCACACTGTCCGTCACGTCACGTCACCGTCTGTCAGAACATTCCGCAATGTATTTCTAATGGCGGCATTCACACTGTCCGTCATGTCATGTCACCGTCTGTCAGAACATTCCGCAATATATTTCTAATAGCGGCATTCACACTGTCCGTCACGTCACGTCACCGTCTGTCAGAACATTCGGCAAAGTATTTCTAATGGCGGAATTCACACTGGCCCTCACGTCACGTCATGTCACGTCACCGTCCGTCAGAACATCCCGCAATGTATTTCTAATGGCAGCATTAACACTGTCCGTCACGTTACGTCACGTCATGTCACCGTCTGTCAGAACATTCCGCAATGTAGTTCTAATAGCGGCATTCACACTGTCCGTCACGTCACGTCACCGTCTGTCAGAACATTCCACAATGTATTTCTAATGGCGGCATTCACACTGTCCGTCATGTCATGTCACCGTCTGTCAGAACATTCCGCAATATATTTCTAATAGCGGCATTCACACTGTCCGTCACGTCACGTCACGTCACCGTCTGTCAGAACATTCGGTAAAGTATTTCTAATGGCGGAATTCACACTGTCCCTCACGTCACGTCATGTCACGTCACCGTTCGTCAGAACATTCCGCAATGTATTTCTAATGGCGGAATTCACACTGTCTGTCACCGGACCGTCATGTCACGTCAACGTCACGTCAAGCTTTCTCTAGAAGAATGTTTTGACGGAACAGCCGTCTGCTAACATCGGAAGTTTACCTATTTTCGTCACTCGAATTACATGTTGCAATCGACGATTGCACTTTTTATATGCAAATGTGTCTTATTCATGTTTATTTAGTTTTATACTTCGTTTTAGGAGTAAATCTCAAATGTTTTTTGACAACTTAAATATTTTTGTCAATTGAGTGTCCCCCCAAAATCGAGGTCGTATATCCGAAACCAAAAAATGGTTTATGTTACGTAACATTGTAATAGCAAAGACTGAAGCAAACTTCTAATAAGATTGTAATTTGATTACGCATTTTTCATTAAATAACATTTTAATTGAAAAACTCAGTTCTAAAGAAAGACAAAAATTCAGTTGTTTACAACGGTATTAAGAATATCAGCGGGCAAATCGTAATGGATAAAGTATTTATGCTCTTATAAGTATTGTTTGATGTTTTCATATGTTTATTTTTTCCCTTGAAAATAGATGTCGATGTTCTGAAATGTTGTTTCAGTTCCCGGTTCCCAGTCAGTTGGCCAAAAACATAAACTGTAAAATTTTCTTTGGCCTTCAATAACATTTTTCGTTGTTGTTCCCTCAATTCTAGTATTAAACTATGACTTTCTACATAATAGATCGCCACTATAACCTCACTTTCAACGTCGCGTATTGAGATGGGCGAATTGACGTGACGGACCCTGAAGGACAGTGTGAATACAACTTGACGTGACGGACAGAGAGAGGTTAGATTCCTTCCTCGTGAGTGGTGTGTTTGTTGACGTTAGCGTAAGATAGTTTTCATTTGGTTTGTTTGCAAGTCATGTGACTGATGAGCTCAACAGTTTGGTCCTGTAAGTTTACAAACATTTGAACTAAAAAATATGTAAACACGAGTATATATTGTGATTACAATAGCATAAAAAACCACAAGAAGAATGAAGTTTGTTGCATCGCAATGCGTTAATTATATCCGGAGAATTTGTGAAGCGATGTTCTTTGAAATACATCAAGCGCGCTTCTGGCGCATGTACCGAGATTCTGCCGTGAGTCTCGCTTGATCTCGGAACGCGCTAGCGCGCGCTTCATGTATTTCATACGTCAGATTCGCTTCGCAAATTCTCCGGATGCAATTGACGCACTGCGATGCAACCAACGCCATTCTTTTTTGTGATTTGTCATGCTATTTTTTGCGCAAGAAATAATGTAGGGTATCCATTTGAAAAAAAAAAAAAGAAATTGTTTTGTGTCAAAAATAATATTAGTTCACGTTTTACACAGTCTCGTAGTATATACTTTCAAAAGCCCATGCCATACGTTCATGTCCGTGAAAGTCGTTTGTCAGTGCCTACTGTAGTTCCAGAGATATGTGGAGTGAAAAATGTGAGTGAAACCACGGACATACATTACTAGACTAGCAAACGTCCCTCTCTGATTGAAGCCTGACTCCGCCACCTTGCGTCACCTCACGTCAAAAATTTTCCGTACTGTACTACCATGATGTGATACGATATGACGTTGTAAGCTTTACTAGTTGAATTGCATTTTAACTAATACTTCCGCAATAATTAAATTTAACACATAGGCGTACATTGTCGAATCGTGTTATGAGCAGAACTTGTTACGTACGGTTAAATTTTAGTCAGCGTCTTGACCGATTCGTGTCATTACGTTGTCAATCATGTGACGTTGACATTAGCCGCTCACGTGACAGCGTAAATATTTTGTCATGAACTCTTTTTTCGAGGGCAATTACTTTTACTCGGTGAATGAAGGTATATACATAAATCTGTCATCCACTTCATCGTCTGTGCGAAACACTAATCAGGTCACTTTGTGTGGATTTCTAAAGATATATTATCTTGGCGAGGGCTCTCTGTCGTTTTGTTGATGTTGCCAACATAATCAAATGAGGCTCTCGGGATGGCAACTAAAATTTTACCATGACGTACGGTTAAAGTAGACTGTAGTTATCTGAAAAACACTCATAAAGAGATGTGTTATCTACGACAAGTAGCACATTTATAACGGTCATACTATTAAAAGAAAAGTCGAAGTTGATTGAAACTGGTAACAGATTAACAAAAACAGGAAACGCTACTTATTAGTGTATGTGTCGAAGCAGCCTGTAGATTTCGTAAGAATTCTCAAAAGAAGGAGAATACGTGTTATCCAACGATAAACTACACGATATTACTGCTACAAAACCCAAAGTTTAATGAAATTGGGACAGATTAATAACAACAGGAAATCAGTGCAACTCATTACTATATATCTCAAAGCTTACTCCAGCTGAAAAAATTACAGCCATATACAACACACGAATTTCTCATTTGTTAAAAGTCTAAAGACAACGTAGCTACGTCAGTTCTTCGGAATTTCTACGACTATTTTCTGTAATAACGCAAACGACTGCCACATGTTTATAGTATAGATATATGGCGGCGAGACTTCACTGATACCAATGATTCTGTATATGGCATTGCCGGTTTAGTAATATATGTCTGTGGGTGAAACACCCTGTGTGTACACTCCTGGAAAAAAAAAAAAAAAAAAAACACGAATTCGTCGACCCAGCAGAAATTTTATGACACATTGTTGAGGATGTGTACAACACACGAACACACTGACAGAGCGATACAGCACGTGAGTACAGTCACCAGAGCGTGCGCAATGTCGGCGTTAGTACCGTGTATGTCCTCCTTTTGCAGAAATGCAAGCTGCAGTTCTTTCAAGGAGGACGAATTCGTCGACCCAGCAGAAATTTTATGACACATTGTTGAGGATGTGTACAACACACGAACACACTGACAGAGCGATACAGCACGTGAGTACAGTCACCAGAGCGTGCGCAATGTCGGCGTTAGTACCGTGTATGTCCTCCTTTTGAAGCAATGCAAGCTGCAGTTCTTTCAAGGAGACGAGTGTAGAGGTTCATGAATGTGGTTATGTGGAATGGCCTGCCATGAAGTCTCTCCACATGATGCTTCATTTGGGCCAGATTTGGTGCCGCTCATGCAGACCGCCCAACATGACGTTTCATGCGGTCCCAAACATGCTCTATGGGGGAGAGATCTGGGGATCGTACTGACTGGGGTAGTTAACGTACACCTCGAAGAGTATGTCGAGTGGTACGGGATACATTTGTACGTGTATTGTCCTGATGGGAAAGGATACCGCTTTGTTGGTGCATGAGTGATGGCAACACGGGTTGAATGGTGGTTTCAGTGTGCCTTGCTCTGTTCGATGTTCTCTAGACAATCACTAGAGGAGACCAGCCAGTGTAGGATATGGCTCCCCACACAATGAAGCACGATCGTGCGTGATGCTAGGGTAGCCTCCACTCACGTTCCAACAGCGTTCAGCCTGCCTCCAGTGGTGTCACAGTAGGCACTTATGACGGTAGGAATGGACATGTGTCGTCTTCAGTGGTGGTCGTACGTGTGATGGTCGTGCAGGGGAGTGCGAAAATCTGGAGGGTACGTGACAGAGGCAAACGGGGCCGACACCTGCCATCATGATGTGAGGAGCCATATTCTACACCAGCCGTTGTCTGGTGAGCGAAACCACGATTTAACCCGTCTTACCACAGTTCATGCGCCAACAAGGAGATATGCTTTTCCAAAAGGATAATGCACGTCCACACATATCCCGTACAACCCAACGTGCTCTTCTGGGTGTACGTCAAATACCCAGCCCATCATTATCCCTAGATCTGTCCCCCATTGAGAATGTTTGGAACCGGATGGAACGGCATGTTGGGCTGTCTGCATGAGCGCCACGAAATCTGGCCCAACTGAAGCACCTGGTGGAAACCACATGGCAGCTATTCCACAAGACTACATTCGGCACCTCTGCGATCGTCTCCTTGGGAGAATACAGCTTGTATTAATGCAAAAGGACATACACCGTACTAGCGTCGGTGACTTTATGTATGGATCTGTCTATGTGATAGTGTGTTGTATACATCTTCAAGAATATGTCAATAAAATTTCCTTCGGCTGGGTCGACGAACTCATGTGTTCTTTTTTGATTTTCCGGGAGTGTGTATATACAAGGTGTCCCACTTCTCTTGACCACCCAAAATACAGTATGACAAATCATGTAAACAATGGCGTTGATTGTATCTCGGTACGCCAATTACATCCTGAGATATTGCGAAGCAAAGTTGTCGTTTGAAATACGCGAAACGCGTGGCTAGCGCAAGTCCTGAGACTCAGGCGAAACCCCATGCTACTCAGGACGTGCGCTAGCCGCGCGTTTCGCGTATTTCAAACGACAACTTTGCTTCGCAATATTTCGGAATGTAATTGGCGTATTGCGATGAAATCAACGCCATTGTTTATGTGATTTATGATGCTATAGATTGATGATGAAATAATATACTGTCCATTTAAAAAGACACAAGTTTACGTTAAAAACACGCATATACTTTAGTTTTAGAACGGTTCAGAATATTTACATTCATGTAACCCTGCCTTACATTGATACAGGTGAATGTCGTTTTACAATAACTGTTGTTGTTGTTCCACAGATATTTTGGCTGGTCTAGATAAATGAGACACCTTGATATATACATATACACAGGGTGTTACAAAAAGGTACGGCCAAACGTTCAGGAAACATTCCTCACACACAAAGAAAGAAAATATGTTATGCGGACATGTGTTCGGAAACGCTTAATTTCCATGTTAGAGCTCATTTTAGTATTTCTCTTTAAATGTAAATTGAAATAATTCGTGCAGACAATTGTCAAAATACCCATTTATTTCGTTAGTATGTACTGTACTTCCTCGATTCCCGCCAGTTGGCCCAATTGAAGGAAGGAATTGTTGGTGCTGTCTTGATTGGGCACCATGTACTTCCACCTACGCTCACTGGAGCACGTAATCATGATTTTATACGGGATACCTTTAAAAGTACAACACAACATGTCGTTCATGCACGATGGAGCTCCTGCACATTTCAGTCGACGTGTTCGTACGCTTCGCAACGACAGATTCGACCAATGGATTGGTAAAGGTGGACCAATTCCATGGCCTCCACGCTCTTCTGCTCTCAACCCTGTTGACTTTCATTTATGGGGGCATTTGAAAGCTCTTTTCTACGCAACCCTGGTACCAAATGTAGAAACTCTTCGTGCTCGTATTGTGGACGGCTGTGATACAATACGCCATACTCCAGGGCTGCATCAGTGCATCAGGGATTCCATGCGACGGAGGGTGGATGCATGCATGTATCCTCGCTAACGGAGGACATTTTGAACATTTCCTGTAACAAAGTGTTTGAAGTCACGCTGGTGCGGTCTGTTGTTGTGTGTTTCCATTCCGTGATTAATGTGATTTGAAGAGAAGTAATAAAATCAGCTCTAACATGGAAATTAAGCGTTTCCGGACACATGTCCACATAACATATTTTCTTTCTTTGTGTGTAAGGAATGTTTCCTGAACGTTTGGCCGTACCTTTTTACAACACCCTATACAGGGTATCCAACTCAACTTTTTCACCTCAGATATCACTGGAACTACAATATATATTGAAAAACGACTTTCCCGGTCATGAACGTATGGCATGGGCTAATGAGAGTGAGTAATATGACACAGTGAAAAATGAAAAGAAATATTACTTTTGAGAGAATATTATGATTTTTTTAACGCAATCAATAGCATGAAAAATCAGAAAAAGTGTGGTCTTGCTTACATCGCAATTCGTCAATTAATACCGATAATTTGCGAGGGGGACGTTTGAAATACACGAAGCGCGCGCTAGTGTTCTCGAGATCAATGTAACCGAACAAATCAGCATTTCAATTAGGCAGGTGAATACTTAAAACTGATGCTAGGGACTGAAGACCAACGTAGTTAGCTCCTTTAAATTAACAAACATTTGAACATTTTTTATTTTTTCTTCTTTCTTCGTTTCGGCCATCTAAGGACCACGCACCAATTTCAATGTTTCTTCTTTGTTCTTCTTTCATCTTTTCACTATGCATCATTTTTCTCTCCTCAGACCACTTTACTCCTCTCTTCTTCTCCCTCCTGCCTTGGAATCCTTCCATTTTTAACACTTTCTTCTTAAAAGTTTCTCTTTCTGTTGCATCTTTTTCACTTATATTGTTTCTTTGCCAATCTTTCCTAACTTCTTGAATCCATGCTATTGTTGACTTCTTGTCCCAGAGATATTTAAAAATCTGTTTGGTTAACCTGTTGCTGTTCATTCGGTATAAATGTTCAAAATTAGCAGTCGCCTCTTCCGTAGTGTTTCGGTTATGTTTTCTATGTTGCGATAAACTTCTGCATTACTTCTTAATTTCCATACCTCTATATTTCTTAGTGGAGCAAGTATTTTTCGAATGATTTTTCTTTCTAGGACTTGAAGTTTATGTAATTTGTAATTCAGTACTAAACGTTCACTTGCATAAAGACATTCTGGGTTTACTACTGTGTTGTAGTGCTGTATTTTCAGATTTTTAGACAGAGACCTTTTGTTGTAAATGTTCCTGGTTATACCATATGCTCTCTCCATTTTATGTACTCTTTCATCTACAGCAAATTTTTCTAAGCCATTTTCCTGGATCATTTCTCCCAAATATTTAAATTTATTTACCCTCTTTATCGGCCCAATATCTGTTAGTAGTAGTTCTGGAGCATTTTTTAAGTTTGTCATAAATTTTGTTTTCTCTACAGAAATTTTTAAACCTGCTTTGTTGGCTATTTCTTCTAAGAGATTGATTTGGATTGCTGCATTTGTTAGGTTTTCAGAAAGAGTGGCAAAATCATCCGCAAAAGCTAGACAGTGAATTTCAATACCTTTGTGTATAGCCCCCAGTCTGATTGGTGATAGCTTATGATCTTTTAGTTTTGTGTCCATTCTCTTACTGTTTTCTCTAGGACGCAGTTCAAGAGGAGTGGAGACAGGCCGTCACCTTGCCTTACACCTGTTTTGATGTTGAATGCCTTGGAAATTTCACCCTGCAGCTTTACTTTTGATTTGGTGTCTGTGAGTGTTTCGCGAATCAGGTTTGATAATTTAGATTTAATTCCAAATTCTCGAATCACTTTATCTAGTGTTTGCCTATCAACCGAATCAAACGCCTTTTTAAAATCTATAAATGTTACAATGATGTCTTTGGAGTTTGTAAGTCTGTGACGGATTACGGACTTCAGGTTGACAATCTGTTCTGAGCAAGATCTGCCTTTTCTAAATCCACTCTGATATTCTCCCAATTGGCTATCAAGTGTTGCTTCCACCTTGTTTAGTATAATTGTTGAAAATATTTTATATCCTACTGGTAACAAATATATACCTCTATAGTCATTTACATCATGTTTATCGCCTTTCTTGTGTAAAGCATGGATAAGAACCACTTTCCAACCTTCTGGAATCTTTTCAGTTTCCCATATTTCTTCAAACATGAACTTTTTATTTATTTATTTATTTATTTATTTTTTTTTTTTTTTTTTTGCCTCCGGTTTCTTTGGATGGTGGATTAGAGCACGTGTTTCCTTAGAGAAGATTTAGTGCTATTGGAAAGGCTCTGCTTCGCCAACCGTATATGTTTAAAATCGATTCCGTACCGCTGATGATCTGCTCTGCGGTGGGGAATGATTGGAATCAGACTACCTAGCCCGCAGGTACTACAGTGTGTGGTAATTTTCGCACCCATCCGTATCGCACTGTTGCGCCTCGGGTTGGCATCGTTAACATGATAAAGGAGATCCCTTTCGAGGCTGATAGCTCTCAGCGTTCGCTGGCAGTGGCTGTATGCTACTGACACCCGATGCCGCGCGTATTTCGCGCGGTGGAGGCAGCTTTCACTATTTCGCAGCTGTATCCGAATTCGGCCGGCTCTCCGTTTTTTATTTGTGTCTGCGTGCGCTCCGACCGCCGCTGTTATTCGATAGGGCGCTTTCAGCAATATGCATTACGTGCCCGCGCCCGTATAGCTGCAAGCCGACACCTCCGAAAGGATATGCGAAAATACGAATGTACTGGCGTTGTAGCGGTTCTGTGTCCGGAAACAACTCGTGGAGCCAGGCAGTCCATTGCCACTGTTGAAGTATTCAGTACTTGCATTTTCGATGCCCATTTCGTCACTGCGTGTTTGCTATGGCGCTAACGAATCACCAGCTAACTGCACCGGTAAACGCATCATATCCCGCAGTGCTATCGAATTTTGACCCATTCCTCTGCACATATCGGTCACATCAGGTTCATTACGAAAGAAAGCATGTTGTCACAGCTTTCAGCTCTCACAGAATCTTACTCATTATCGGTCCAAGAGGTAGATTCAAGAATTGCGGCGTCTGTTTTCTCTGGCACGTGCGAATATGAAAATTTGTGCCGCGGCCGGGACTCGAACCGTGTCGACTTGTTACTAGGCAGTTGTGATAACGTTTATATTTTATTTTTCTCTGGTTCGATCGGTCCTTTGCGGACGCTGATTATTTTTGTTCTATGTTGCTCGCTTCGTCGTTGATTCAGGTTTTATTTATAATATTTTCCTGGCATGTTATGCCTGTGAAGAGCGACCTATATATATATATATATATATATATATATATATATATATATATATATATATATATAGGTCGCTCTTCACAGGCATAACCTATATATATATATATATATATATATATATATATATATATATATATATATATATAGGTCGCTCTTCACAGGCATAACATGCCAGGAATATATATATATATATATATATATATATATATATATAATATATACTAGCTTAATTCTTGCTGCTTCGGACGCGAAGACTGGATCGTCTGCATTGGTTGTTTCTACTTCTAAATATAAATTTTCATGTATTTTCGTTTAAAAATGCTTTCCTAAACAAGTATTTTGGTACAGCTTGGCACCCCGTATTGCACCATTGATGGTTGAATTCAAAACATATAGATACACTATCAATAAAATTCTTCTGGGTATGATACCGCGTCGTCATTTTGTAAACTTTGCCGACGTTTCGGCCACTATTGCAGATGACCTTCATCAGGGCTGTGTCTGACTGCTGACTGTACGATCGCTTGGTGTTTATATACCAGCGGATGAAGGAGAGGAAGGGGGCGTAGGTTATCCTTTATTGGTGGTTATATTATTGCACGCCATTGGTGGAAAGGGGCGTTGCTGATTGGTGTTTTAATGGCTGGTTTTTTCATATGATTGGATGTTGTATTCTTCTCCCTTATTGGTCAAAAAGGACGTTTCCTATTGGCTTTTGCATTAAAACTTGCTATTGGTGGAATGGACCTGGGAGAACGGACAGCGGTTGCGGCGTGCCGCTGTTGACGTCGCCTGGCGCAGACGGCGGCGGGCCGGTGCTCTGCGTGTTCGCGGCCGCTGTGGTCTCCGGGGCAGTCTGCGCGAGTCATTCCGCGCGCGGTGCCGTCACGTAGCGTTGCAACTGCTGGCAGCCAAGACGCCGGCAGCCTGTAGCCATCCTCCCTGTTCATATTGGCGGGACGCTTCGCTATTTCTATAACCTCTCTAGTCTTCCTCGTCGTTGAGAAAGGTTGTTTTGCCAGCACGCGGGCCTCACCGAAAGATAACTGTTTTCCGCACTGATTGTGGTGCTCGGAAACCGCTGACTTTGTGTGCTGTCCAAGCCGTATGTACCTTTCATGTTCCGAAAGCCTCGTGCAGATTGCTCGTCCGGTCTCTCCTATGTAGACCAGCCGACACTCGCAGCTTATTTCATAAACGCCGGCATTACTCAGTTGTCAACCGCGTCCTTAGTTGAACCTAAGAAATCCTTAGATTTATTGGTGCTGCGGAAGACTGGCTTGATGCCTGCCCGACGAAGAACCTTGCCCACACGTTCAGTGACGCCCTGCACGTAAGGTAATAGGGCGATGCTTTGTGCTTCCTGCTGTTACCCTCTATTGTTTTCATTCCTCCTGGACATTTATTTATTTCGCCCAATCCAAAGTCATTAGCCACAAAGGTGGATCTGAGGGGCCGTAGTTCCGCCTGTAGGTGATCGGCATCGCTGATCCTGTGGGCCCTCCTTGTTAAAGTTTGAAGGGCGGACTTCTTCTGCATGGGGTGGTGGTGGGAGGAGGCGTGGAGGTACCTTCCTGTGCTGGTAGCCTTTCTGTACACCCGGTGGCCGAGTTTACCATCAGACTTTCGGTAGACTTCAACGTCGAGGAAAGGCAGCACCCCATTCTTCTCTACTTCTATTGTGAAATGTATTTTGCTGTGCTGCCGATTGAGATGTTCGTGGAAGTTCTGTAGCTCCTCTTCCCCATGTGGCCAGATGACGAAAGTGTCATCAACGTATCGCAGCCAGCATGCTGGGCGTAGTGGCGCTGACTGGAGAGCCGTTTCTTCAAAAGCTTGCATGAAGATGTCTGCTGCAATCGGCGAAAGAGGGGATCCCATAGCTACACCGTCTGTTTGTTCATAAAATTCCCCTTTCCACTTGAAGTAGGTGGTCGTCAAGCAGTGGCGTACTAAGTCACAGGTGTCAGGTGCTAAGCGCTCTTCTAATATGTTAATTGTGTCTGACACTGGTACGTTAGTGACTAACGATTTTACATCGAAACTAACCATCAGATCCGTGACTGATACACTCTTCTCTTTTAAAAGTGCCACGAAATGGGTCGAATCCTTGACGTATGAGTCTGTGTGGCTCACCAGATGTCGTAGCTTTGGTACCAGCTCTTTTGCCAGCTTGTATGTGGGTGAATTAATGCTGGCCACTATAGGACGCAAAGGGAAATCCTCTTTATGAACCTTCGGTACCCCATACATCCTCGGTGCCTGCGGAACTTGTGGGATGAGTCTTCTGGCTGTGTCAAAGGTCATCCTGGTTTGCTTCAGCAGCGCCTGCGTCGATCTGGTTATCTTAGCCGTCGGATCACCCTTACGTTTCTTGTATAAGGGATCGCCGAGAAGATTTTCCATTCGTTTATTGTAATCTGGTGTATCCAAGATGACAGTGGCGTTGCCTTTGTCTGCCTGTATCACTACTAAGTCAGGATTCTTCTTCAACTCCACTATGGCCTGGCGTTCCTCCCTGCTAATGTTTTGTTTTGGTGGCTTCGCTTGAGACAGGATTCGTACCGTTTCTTGTCGGATCTTCACTGCCTCGGCATGTGGCAGGTGACGCACCGACGTCTCAACTGATTCAATGATATCTTCCTTCGGTACATATTTCGGTGCGATAGCAAAATTGAGTCCCTTAGCCAGGATCTGAGTAGCTGCTTCACTTAAGGTGTGGCTTGAGAGATTTACCACTATCCTTTGCGTATCCAGCGTTTGTTCTTCTTTCGTCGTGACCGGCTGCAGCTTGGCAAACTTATTCATCTGACGACTGGCGAGGCTCTCAGTAGACCTCGTGGCTTGTTGGAAGGTCAGCCTATCGACCTTCTCCAAGTCTTCCACATCCAACTTTCTTGCCAGGAATAGGTGTAGTTCATAGAGCTTTTTGTTGTTTATGTCAAGGCTGGTCCGTATGTCTCGTATCCTTTCCCTCAGCAAGGCTTTGCTGGCTCGTAGACAGATGTTCTTCGCCTTGTTCGATTTTATATGCGACTTCAGCCGTAGGAATTTTGGCACTATATTGGTGTCCCTACATCTCTTCAAGTAAACAAGATCATTCAGCAGTTTACCTCCCTTTAGACGCAGCGATTCTAGCTGCCTGATGTTTTGATGTACTTCCTGCCCATACAGGTTGATTAAATACAAACGTAGGCTTCCGCGGCAGTTGTCACTATCAATAAAGCACAGCACAGGTAGGTACCTCCACGCCTCCTCCCACCACGCAGAAGAAGTCCGCCCTTCAAACTTTAACAAGGAGGGCCCACAGGATCAGCGATGCCGATCACCTACAGGCGGAACTACGGCACCTCAGATCCACCTTTGTGGCTAATGGCTTTGGACTGGGCGAAATAAATAAATGTCCAGAAGGAATGAAAACAATAGAGGGTAACAGCAGGAAGCACAAAGCATCGCCCTATTACCTTACGTGCAGGGCGTCACTGAACGTGTGGGCAAGGTTCTTCGTCGGGCAGGCATCAAGCCAGTCTTCCGCAGCACCAATAAATCTAAGGATTTCCTAGATTCAACTAAGGACGCGGTTGACAAACTGAGTAATGCCGGCGTTTATGAAATAAGCTGCGAGTGTGGGCTGGTCTACATAGGAGAGACCGGACGAGTAATCTGCACGAGGCTTTCGGAACATGAAAGGTACATACGGCTTGGACAGCACACAAAGTCAGCGGTTTTCGAGCACCACAATCAGTGCGGAAAACAGTTATCTTTCGGTGACGCCCGCGTGCTGGCAAAACAACCTTTCTCAACGAGGAGGAAGATTAGAGAGGCTATAGAAATAGCGAAGCGTCCCGCCAATATGAACAGGGAGGATGGCTACAGGCTGCCGGCGTCTTGGCTGCCAGCAGTTGCAACGCTACGTGACGGCACCGCGCGCGGAATGACTCGCGCTGGAGCCCCGGAGACCACAGCGGCCGCGAACACGCAGAGCACCGGCCCGCCGCCGTCTGCGCCAGGCGAGGTCAACAGCGGCACGCCCCAACCGCTGTCCGTTCTCCCAGGTCCATTCCACCAATAGCAAGTTTTAATGCAAAAGCCAATAGGAAACGTCCCCTTTGACCAATAAGGGAGAAGAATACAACATCCAATCATATGAAAAAACCAGCCATTAAAACACCAATCAGCAACGCCCCTTTCCACCAATGGCGTGCAATAATATAACCACCAATAAAGGATAACCTACGCCCCCTTCCTCTCCTTCATCCGCTGGTATATAAACACCAAGCGATCGTACAGTCAGCAGTCAGACACAACCCTGATGAAGGCCACCTGCAATAGTGGTCGAAACGTCGGCAAAGTTTACAAAATGACGAAGCGGTATCATACCCAGAAGAATTTTATTGATAGTGACAACTGCCGTGAAAGTCTACGTTTGCATATAGAAACACATTTAAGAAAAATTATAACTACGGTTCCAAATCCAAATTTTCGCATTTCTAGCATCAAAACAGTCTCAGTATCACCATCAAAAGATTTTCCCTTATTTCTCCCGTTTAATGGTTGAATTTCACACGTGTTTTTAAAAATTGTTTTTGTTTAAGGGGGACAAAACTACAAAGGTCATCAGTCCCCCATTCCATCACGAAGTGACAAAAATAAAAGCGCGGACGTCAAATAAATGCGTCCAGAGATTGAGTTTGCAAAGTGGGAGGGGAATACCACTGGGTCCACAAAACATCAACAAAATGGACAAGAAACTAAATGAAAAGAGACGATCACACAAAGACACCTTACAACAAAGAGGCCGATGGCAGTGGTTGGCCGACCATAGGAATAAAAAAGGAAAAGTCAGCCACACGGCAGCACAAGGGAAAGTCCAGTCAGAGAGACTGATAAAAACCCCCTGCTCGGATAAAACTTGAAACTGGATTTGCTGCTGAAGCATCGTCACGTAGAACATCTGATAAAACGTCAGGAATGTTAAAACGACGCCGCAAGGCGGCTAAAACCGGGCAGTCCACTAGGATGTGGACTATTGTTAATGGGAGCCACACTGACAGTGGGGCAGATCCTCACCGCGAAGGAGATGTCCGTGGGTGAGCCACGTATGCCCAAGTGTTTTTAAAAATCCAATAAAAAATTTAAATCCTAAGTTTTGTATTTCTTGCTTCAAAATTGCCTTAACAGCAACATGTTTTCAAAAACCATTCATCCTCTATTTCACCCCCTTAGGGGTGGGAATATCGAAAAATCGCTAATGCCTACAATGTAAGATAAACAACTTCTACAAATTTCAAGTTTCTAAGGTCTGTAGATTTACTTTTCAGACCCGTTTTCTGTATCTTAGAAACGGATACAGAACGCGAAATTTCGTGCTTACGCTTTGGCATCTTTCTTAGTAGTTTTACTTTTCAAACTGTAATATGCACTTATTTTTCTTCATTCGTACGCTTGTTCCAGAAAAACAACTGAAGAATGTGCATCACGTTTCGCTGTATATAATTATTATAGTGTCAAGTCATCGCTGGTCTTCAGTTCGAATTTTCTATAAGCTGACGACTTTCAGCCACTATATCTTCCACCCTCTTATAGCTATCGTCACGGAACTGCTGTGGTGTACAACGGGAGACTTTGTACTACAACAAAACAGAGAGATCGTTCGCCTCCATTGTGTAGTTTTTGCTGAGGAGCAAAATGTTGACACCCACAAGTAGAATTTTATATAAGTCGGTAACTTTCAACTCCCATATCCACTCCCTTATCGTTACTAACCCTCTACCACTATAGTGCACAATGGAAGACTGATACTTACTACCACATACAAACAGTATTCATTTGCGATGTGTAGGTTTGACTGCAGAGGGAAATATAGGCGCGAATACCTCAATTTTTATATATATTAAAATAAGATAAATGCAGCCTATGAACTACGGAATATAATACACCATGAACAAGTTTTCTCTCGTAGGAAATTACAAATTTTGGAATGGTGTGTTATATCCTGCAGCGCGTAGGTTCCATTTACTGCCCTATAATACAAAATACTCGCCGGTGGTACTTACCATTGTGTTCCCCCAAGCCGCTGAATTCTGTACATTCAATGGTAATACAACTAATCGGCATTTAAAAGTTCTAGCTAAGCCCAGCCACGCTTCGCTGAGGCTCTCAGGTATGAAATGAACGGGAAAATAAATAAAAGAATTGTTGCAAACATAGACTCACCAAGAAAAATTATCAAATGTTCAAATGTCTGTAAATCTATCGGACTAAACAGTGTGGTCATCAGTCCGTAGCTTACAAACTACTTAAACTAAGGTAAACTAACCTAAGGACAACACACACACACCCTTGCCCCAGGGAGGACTCGAACCTCTGACGGCGAGCAATCGCGCGCTCCGCAGCGAGGAGCCTTCGGCCGCTCGGCTACTCCACCACGGCGAAAATTTATCAGTCGAATCTATATGTAGTCTAAAAATAATTGTAATTCTATGGGAATTCTACGTTTTTCAGTCCCTAGGCTTACAAACTACTTAAGCTAATTAAAATAACCTAAGAACAAAAACACCTATGCGCGTGGGACGACTCGAACCTTCGACGGCGAGCAACTGCGAGCTCCGAGGCAAGGCGTCTTAGTGCGCTCGGCCACTCCATCGCGGCAACATGTAGTCTGCATTGTATTCCCGTTGCTATGTGGAATAAAAAGAAAATCATTATTGTAAGATCAGTGATTAATTTTTGGTATTTGTCCATTTTCTGCATAAACGTACCGATCAGGCAATTTACCTACTATGTTCCATGCGTCGTGTTTTTGTTGTTAAGAATACCAGTCGTTTTCTACCTACTCTTCACCTACTCCTCTGTTCTCCTCTTCCTTCCTCTATCCAATTCCCCATCTCCTCCTTCCCTTTCGCCTCTCTTCCATTTCTTCCTCCTGTCTCTATCCATCGCTTCCATATCCATCTCTGTTCATTTCCTCTTTCCTTAACTATTCAAAATCAACGGATTAAAAATTAGGAAATTACTTCAATTTATGTGGTAAGGGCGGAAAAGACCACAAAGTTACTCCTAAAGAAAAGTAAATTAACTATACCAGTAAAGAACGTTATTTAGATACTTTGTTACTACGGTATTTTTATTTCCACTAATAACAACGTCATTGACATAGCAACTGTGTTGTGTAGCTTCCCGATATGTGTATGTTATTGAAAATGAAACATTTAAACATAAAACGTCCTTATAAGGCGATTTCATGACGTGTTGTTACTTCTGTGTTGCATTTTTTAACATTACAATTGATCGGTTCGCAGGTAAATAGTTGGTAGCACTTCATTTTCGATGATAACGTATTATGAGAATGCGTGAATGTAATTTCAATCATGTAGTAGTAAAAAAAGCTACATTCTTTTACCAGCCTTAATGGATACATATACACACGATTTTCGTTCCGTGTATATGTATGGCAAAGGACCTTTTGAATTATTTGTTTTATTGGCCTCCTTCCGTAATTTAATTTTCGAGTTATTTTTATTAAATGATTGATTCGCAGTGTAATAATGAGTTAATATGGTAAGAGTAGTTTACGTGATTTAATAAAAATCTAATTAAAATGGGTCATAAAATGTACACATTAAAAGTTACGAGTATTTATTTGTTCAGTGAAACAGACGTGCATCACAGTAGCGAAAATGAATACTTACTCATAGAAACCGTCATTTTGGATTTTTCCTTGTTTTTGTCGATACTCAGACCTCCAAAATTACGAACGTAAATTCTCAAATGGTTTAGTACAATTGTAAGCTGCATTTCGTACATATTTGACAAGACTTTGTCCTTTCTACTCATGTTGCAGTGTATTAATGTGATATACAAAAATGAAAGTTTGTTTGTATGTTTGTTCCTATTAAAAATGAAATGTTTGTAGAACTTATGGGACTTAACTACGGGGTCATCAGTCCCTAAGCTTACAAACTACTTATGAACTAGCTAAGACTAAGGACGGCATAAATATCCATGCCCGAGGGGGGATTCGAACCCCCGACCGTAGTGGCCGTGCAGACCGTGACTGGAGCGTCTCAGTCCCCTCGGCCACCGCGGGCGGCTGTTGCTATTTCATACGATGCCATACCGTTCCTTCGATTAGGATGAATCTTTGTTCACATATTGCTTGCAACTATAGGAATAATTATATAACTGTACGGCATGTAGTTCAGGAGATATGACGTCATAAACAATGAAATGTGAGAAAAATTCTACATCACACGACAGTGTAGCACATCTCATCGTAAGTCGCTCGACAGAATTCAATCTAGTGTGGTGTACATATTCCTTACCGTGATTACTCTATAAATAAAAAACACCTACGACTCATAGAGAGATATGACGCGTATGGTGTCGGCTAAATCTACGATTTTATTTCGATCTTGATGAAATATAGGCCATTGGCTTACAAAGCGAAAGGAAGGTCACCATATGCGAGAGCTGGAACTTAAATAGTGACAACACTGCTGTGGAGACACTACACAATGTAATCTACTATTGTCACTGATAGCACACGTTGTTGACATACCTACCTTACCTCCGAGCAAATGGACTCGCCCGTCCCACGTCACCGGTGTGCGCATAGTCGACGGAAACACCGTCACTTGTCAGCGAGCGGTCTAACGTAACGGTGTCACTATAGGCCCACTTTAGGTTACGGTAGTAATACTAAAAGTGGGCCTTTGCGATCGTCTTTTGACAGCTCGAAATTTAAGTTAAAATAACGGCTTAACCATTCAGCTGACACGGGAATCGAATAACCGAATTTGTAGAGGAGAAAATTCTCTACAACTTTGCTCTCTTATGTTTTCTTCATACCTCGTATCGTTTCATAGATATTTGCAAAAATAACGGCGATTTTGGGATGTCTGTCTGTCTGTCCGTAAAGTTTTCCCTGTTTTTAAGACGAACCATTCAACCGATCAGCACTAAATTTTACAGACATAATTGTAGGTCGCCAGAGACCAGAACCTCTCTTTTTCAAATTTTTCGGACAAAAATAAGGTAGTAATACCAAAAAAAAGCCGTTTGTAATATAATTTTAATTGCAAACGAACCGTTCATCTGACACGAAATTTGAATAACCTAATTAGTAGGGGCGAAAATTCTCTAAAACTTCGCTCTTTTGTGTTTTTTTTTCATATCTTACACCGTTCCAGAGATATTTGCAAAAATAACGGCGATTTGACGATGTCTGTCTGCCTGTAACGTGTTTCCAGTTTTTAGGTCGAACCGTTCAACCGATCGGCACGAAATTTTACAGACATAATTGTTGGCTACCAGAGACCAAAATCTCGCTTTTTGAAACATTTCGGATAAGAAATACGTTAGTAATACCAAAAAAGCCGTTTGCAATGTAATTTTAATTGCAAATAAACCGTTCATATGACGCGGAAATTGAATAAACGAATCTGTAGAGGAGAAAATTCTCTACTTTTGTTCTCTTATGTTCTTTCAATACCTCGTATCGTTTGAGAGATATTTGCAAAAATAACGGACTTTTGACACCATTGAATTAACGAAAACCAGCCGTTCGCAGATGTCACGTGACATTCCTCGCCCAGAAATCTCTCTGGCATACGCCATCTTGCGTTGCGTATTTGATGATTTTCTTATTGTAACTTCCACATTGTCTTTTCAAAGCAATGGCGCGGTTAATAATTAACAAAAACACGTCGGTCTTCGTACGATAAATGATAATCTGTCTACAGATGCCATATTAGCATCAGTTAAACACGGCCATCAATAGTATGAGATTTAAGAACGCATCTTCCAACTGTTAACTGTAATGTACTGGGCAACGTGTTGGACTCTGACGTTGAAGGTCATTGGTTCGGATCCTGCCACTACCTAAAATGTTTTTTCCTAAAAGGGTTTCAGACACTCTCATTAATTAATTTTTTATTATTTAGATTGTAATTTTGGTCCAAATTTTTGCAAAAACTTATAAAACTACAAATCTAAAGTGAGCCTTAAAACAAGTCACGGCGATTTTTTTTTTTTTTTTTGAAACAGGAACAACGAAAGTTGAATTAAGATTGAATGTGTCAAAGGTGGTACAGCACGATAGTGCCATCAAGGTCTTCAAGAGGGTTGCGGGGATTCGGCATTGCCGTACAGAACATTGGTACGTTGGGTAAAAGCCTTCAACGAAGGTCGGCGAACTGTGTCAGACATGCATCGTCCTAGAGTACCTGAAGAAGAAGTGCATACCGTTGCTGCGACAGTGGACAGCGTTCGACGCCAGATGATTCGTGAGCTCGCCTACTAAACCAGATTAGCGCATGCGACTGTCCTTCCATCCTGAAGGAACGCCTGGGCATGCGAAAAATTGCATCACGATGGGTTCCGCATGAATTGACGGAAATGCCGAAATGGAGGCGCTACGACGCTGCTCAGACGCTCTTGGCCTGCTGTGAGAGCGAAGAAATGTTTTCTTTTGCCGTATCGTAACAATGGATGCGACGTGGGCCAAATCCTAGGAGCCAAAACTTAAACGTCAATGTAACTAATGGCGTCATTATGGATCGCCGCCAAAGTCCAAAGTGCGTTAGAGCCCCAGTATAGTGAAAGTGATTGTGATTCTCGTGAACAACTGTGATGGTTTTATCCCAACGCATTATGTTTCTCCATGGCAGACCGTCTATGTACAATATTACTGTTCGTTTTTGGAGCATCGCCTGCGACCAGCTTTGCGAAAGAAGTGGCAACACTTTCTGCGCAGCCCACCCGACATTTGCTCGACAACGCGTGGGCGCATACAGCGCAAGCTGTGGCTGCTCTGTGCGGTCGATGGGACTGGGAAGTACTGTACCATACTCCCCGGACTTATATCGTTGTGTCTTTGATTTGATTTCGAAGAAGAAGATGCCATTTCGTGGCATTCGCTTCAGTACTGTTCCAGAGATTCGACAGACATAGACCGCTCCTTTCGCACCATCAACAGAACAAGCTCTGCTAACGGTTTACAACGCCTTCCGGATTCTACACAACGCTGGTGACTACTTTGAAGGACAGTAACAGGTGCAACCATGTAATGTTTCTGTATCAGGTGTGAATAAATAGTTGCCACTATTTAAGTTCCAATCCTCGTACATATAATTGCGTATGGCGCATGGTAGAGGGTACTTCGACAAAATCTACAGTTTTGCTCTGATCTTAAAAATAAGAGGAAAGTCACTGTTTACATAAAGTTTCGTATGGCGCATGACGGAGGGTACTTTACTTACGGGTTTCACCGAAATCTACATTGTTATTACGATCTTCATGAAATGTTGTGCACTTGACCTTGCTTCAGTGTACTACCGTATGGGGCGTGGCACAGAGTAAACTCCAATAAATTCATTGTTCACCAAGAAAGTTGATAGATGTGACTTTTCATAGGCGGAAGAAGAGAAGACACAAAAACTGCATCCGGTCATCCCTTAAAATCAACCGTGCCAGTTACATAGTCAACCACGCCGACCCTGCGCAAGCGGGAGAAGGTGCAAGAAAGAGAAGAAAAGAAGGAAGGAAAAGATGAACAGAGGGAGTGCAGTTGAAGAGAGACAGGACGAGAAGACAGAGGATGAGGAGATGGACCGAGAAGAGGGAGGATGAGATAAAGAGAATGAGGGGAGGGGAAGAGATGGACGAAGACAGAGGATGGGACAGGAGATAGGAGAGTGTGGAATAAATAAATACACGGCCAACAACTACATCTACATAAATACTCCGATAATCACATTTAAGTGCATGGCACAGGGTTCATCGGACCGCTTTTATGATATTACTCTATCGTTTCAGTCTCCATTCTCTAATAGCGCGCAGGAAAAAGGAACACCTGAATCTTTCCGTTTTCTGCTAGTATTTCATATATTTATTTATTTATGCCAATCTCTCTTCCTTGATGGTACTGTTGCGGTCTTCAGTCAGGAGGCTGGTTTGATGCAGCTCTCCACCCTATTCTATACTATGCAAGCTTCTTCATCTCTGAATAAGAACGGCAGCCCACCTCTATTTGAATCTGCTTACTGTATTTCTCTCTCTTGGTATCTCTCTGCTATTTTTACCCCACAAATTTTCTTCCAATGCTTAATGTTCGGTTTTCTGGTCTCTCAGAATGTGTCCTACCAATCTATCCCTTCTTTTAAACAAGGTATGCCAGAAACATCTTTGAAATTTGATTCTATTTCCAAGATGGTTGTGCTCAACGACCACACAATGATGAACAAACCAAACGTAATATGCAGCAGTTAATACTTTATTGTTATGGCAGCAGATCGATTTCGATCACATAATGATCATTTTCCATGGATCTTCAAGCTATACAAGAAATCACAAAATTAGTACAAAGCTAAAATAAAATACAATATAGACTTCAATACTATCCCAAATGCAATATACAGTAAGGATACATACTAGGCATTGTGAATGAAATAAGTACAAATTGAAATATCATCTGTAACTGTGTTGGAAATAAATTTCTGAACATATCGATGATGTCTATTAGGATAGAGTGAGCAAGTTGCTTACAAAAGACATGCAGCAGCGCTGTAGGGATAGATTCTACTAACACCCTCGAGTACACAAATATTCCACCAACACAAATTTTTACACATTTTCAATTTTACAAATATTAAATATATAGTGTAGTTTTATATACAAGGTGTAAAAAATGGATAACATATAAAATGAAAAGTCAGAATACAGAAACACCAGGAAAAAGAATATGACGCTACGCGCCTTACGTCAGCTATACATACTACTAACGTACCAAGTTACAAAAAAAAAAAAAAAAAAAAAAAAAAAAGAAAAGACAATTTAAGTAAAAAGTACCATGGACAGTACCATTTATGCACTGAACATAGCTATGCTGCAAAGTCTTAAAAAAGAACAAGGAGATACAGTTCTCAGTTTCAGGATATAGTAACAAATATTGTATGCAGCGACATCTCGTTTTTCGTGCTTGATGCACGTTGCAGAGAGTTGATAAAGTTATAGTACAATACAAACAATACGTTAATCAGAAAGAAAAACAGTATGCCTAAAACATGAAGCAAAAGGTTAAAGTAGTGCAGGATAGTGTGATTTTATGCTAAAGAATGTAAAATAAAATAACATGGCGAAAGAAAGCAGACACCATTCAGTGCAGATGACGTCTGGGAAATGTACTCGCAGTGTGAGCATACGGCGTGTGGAGATTTGAGGACCAAACATTTTACATATGAGGTGGAACCCAATGGACGGAATTTTTGCTTTAGCTGGCGTCCGGCCACGATGAAAAGAATTCCCAAAAATGTGAACTTCTCGTCAGAGCTTCTCACCAATTCTGTTCAGCACCTCCTCGTTAGTTACGCGACTTACCTACCTACCTTTCAGCAGGCAGCTGTAGCACTAAGTGTGAAAAGTTTATATCCTCTTCTTGTATGAACACTTCATCATCCACGTTTCACTCACTGACAAGGCAACCCTCCACACAAATGCCTTCAGAAAAGACTACCTAAACCCTTAAATTATTATTCGATGTTTCTCTTCTTCAGAAACGGTTTTCCTCCCATTGACATTCCCATTTTATATAATCTTTACTGCTACTATAGTATGTAATTTTACTCTCCAAGTAACAAAACTCATCTATCACCTTTATTCTCTCGTTACCTAATCTAATTTCTTCAGCATCGCCTGAGTTACTTAGAGTGAAATCCATTATCGTTGTTTTGATCTTGTTAATGTTCATCTTATACGCTCCTTTCAACACATTTTCCATTCCGTTTGACTGCTCTTCAAATGATTCAAATGTTTGTATAGCTTATGGGACTTAACTACGGGGTCATCAGTCCCTAAACTTGCAAACTACTTATGAACTAGCTAACACTAAGGACGGCACAAATATCCATGTCCGAGGGGGGATTCTAACCCCCGACCGCAGTGGCCGTGCAGACCGTGACTGGCGCGCCTCAGTCCCCACGGCCACCGCGGCCGGACTGCTCTTCCACGTCCTTTGCTGTCTCTGACAGAATTACAATGTCATTGGCAAACCGTTAATTTTTTATTTATTCACCCCGTTCTTTACTTCCTTCTTCAATGTTCATCTTGCTTTCATTCACAGCTCGCTGAATGTACAGATTGAATGACAGTTGCGAAAGGCTACAACCCTGCATTCCAGACTTCCCAAGCAAAGCTTCCCTTTCATGCCCATCCACTGTCATTTCCAAATTAACGGGTTTCGGGTAATGTTACCCATTTTCATATCGTAATGACACTCATAGTTCACGACAACTATGGAAACTATTAAAATTTGTATAAATAAAGATCGCTAATACTCCACACTGACTCTTTTGCGGAACGTTCTGGAACATCTGTTTCGGAGAGATTCTGCCGTATTGAGCGGTCGCCAGATTTTTCCAACCACAGGACAGCAGCTATCAGCAAACAACAACAACAGAGAAAGCTGGCCGCTGTTCTAATTAGACACTTCGTTTTCTCCGTTATATCCAGTCTCTGTCTGGTCGACATTTCTGCCGTAGAAGTAATTTAAGTTAATAAATTGCAACAAAATACATCGAAGCAATAATAATATCATTATTATTTGGCTTCTACAACGAAATGTAAGAAAAACTTCTTACTTACTTGAAATTTTGTTTGTTAAATACTTTCCACGTACCTGTTTATTTGCTGGTTATAATGTTTCTTTCTGTGGCGTTCGTGATGGGTACTTGACGCGTAACTTAATAACATTACTCTTATAAATATGCTGATGTAAGAAATAAACGTTGACATACTAGGCGTTCATGTTGTTTCTTCGACATATTTTTTAAGAATCGAATTTCCTCAATATCATTACTTCAGACAGTTCATTTCTTAAAACACCATTCTCATTACTCAGTTTATATTTGAATATTCCTTAAATATCATACCTAATAGAGGGTCGACAACCCTTTTGTAGTTGTCGTCTACAAGCATAAAAACGTATTTCTGGGAAAAGGGGGATCAATAACAATGGATTACCATAGCAGGTAACAGCCTACAGTGGATTCGACTACTACGTAATTTTATCAGTTTTTCGGGCATGCAAAGATAAGATAACACGCACAAAGTAAGCTAACGTCAGTAACAACAACACGTCCATGTGCTAACGTCTCGTAATAAGTTCAGAAGGTAAATGACCGCTGAAGAACACTTCCACATATTTAACTTGGTATCTGGAGAATCTGTCGACCGGCGTTATACGCGGCTAGAGCCTTGACAGAGTGTCGTAAAGCTAATCTGTCGAGGGCGCTGGAAATTTTAATTGCTCTATTGTATATTCATGCCTGTGAGTTTAGCGACACGCGAGTTGCAGGAAAAAAAGAAAACAAAGAAGGAAAAAAAAGAGTCACGATGTGTGCATTAAAAGATGCCTTATGCAGAGTGTTATACACCACGCACGCACAATGTATAGCGGCAAAAAAGAACACTTACTGTGGCAGAAGCCATCTGTAAGCCTACTGTTTTCTTTTCTTTTAGTACCAACCGGAGCGTGAAGGCGGGATGCCAGGCCTCAGATGCCAAAGTTTTCCTTATATCCGGGCAATCTGTTGAGGCATGCGTGTGAAGGAGGGAATTATTTGGAAATTTGAGGAATAAACCAGGAATAAACTTCAACTGGGAAATGTAGCAGTATAACACTTTCATTAGTTAAATATTCCAATAAAATAAATTGCTCAGCCAGATATATTTAGATAGTGAACTGTAACTATAACTGAAAAGCTTCACGTATACAACCTTTTAAATAAATTAACAATTTCAATAAATAAAATTACTTTACTAGACTGCTAAGGAATATTCAGGATATTTCAGAGGCTAACCAGGAATTGACCTAACTTTTAACTGGAATGTACTTGTGTATTCATGTTTAGCTGACCAAGTTGATAATAATTACATTGTAACACGTGTATATTTTCTACTGAGCAAACATTATCCGAATACAGTCTGCTGCAGCCGCGTCTTAGAACCAAAATAACCGCTAGCAAGCTAGCGTGAGCACACCTCTCCTATATCCTGTCCTATACGAACATCGTTCGTGTGAAACTCAGCTTGGCCTTCTCTCCTTCTCTCACATGACGTCCTTCGAGCCATGGATGGAGGGCAACAGGCTGATTGTGTTTTTTTTTATTTATTTCAAAAAGGCATTTGACGCGGTGCCACACTGCAGACTGCTAACAAAGATACGTTCTTATGGAATAGGTTCACAGATTTGTGACTGTCTGGAAGACTTCCTAAGTAATAGAACGCAATACGTTGTTCTCGACGGCGAGTGTTCATCAGAGACGAGTGTATCGTCAGGCGTGCCCCAAGGGAGTGTGATAGGACTGCTATTATTTTCTACCTATATAAATGATCTGATGGGCAGATTAACTTGTAATTTGCGGCTGATTGCTGATGATGCTATAGTCTATGGGAGGGTGTCGTCTGTAATTGATTGTAATAGCATACAATATGACTTAGACAAAATTTCTGGTTCTTGTGAAGAATGGCAGCTAGCTCTAAATGTAGAAAAATGTAAAGTGATACACATGAGTAGGAAAAACAATTCCATAATGTTCCAATGCAACATTAGCAGTGAGCTTCTTAAGGAGGTCGCATCATTCAAATACCTGGGCGTAACATTGGAGAGGAGCACACCACAGAACTGTAGACGCGACTCAACAAATCTGTATTTGCAATACGAGTGGTATCAGTCTTAGGAGGCATAAAAATAAAAAATAAATGCTTTATACTTTGCTTACTTTCATTCCATAATGTCATATGGTATAATATTTTGGGGCAATTCTTCAAGTCAAGCAAAGGTTTTCAGAGTCCAAAAGCGTGTAATACGTATTATTTGTGGTCTAAATTCACGGGCATCCTGGAGAATCCTCTTCAAAGAACTGGGTATATTGACTACTGCCTCTCAATATATTTATTCCGTAATGAAATCTGTCATAAGTAATATATTCCTTTTCCCAACAATCAGCTCAGTTCATACCTACAATACTAGGAACAAAAATGATATACATATGGAATTAAAATCAATTACTTTAGTTCAAAAAGGGGTGCACTAATCAGGAACACGTATTTTCAATATTTTTCCAGCAATCATAAAAATTTAGCTGCAAATAAAGATCAGTTTAAGAGGAGCCTAAAAGACTTTCTAGTGGCCAACTCTTTCTACTCACTGACGAATTATGAAATAGAACCAAATGATGCATGTATCAGTATTCATACTATTAGTGTTATATTATCAGCTTGTAAAACATGTATGTACGTGTATTAGTATTATTATCAACTTTCAAGACATCAATGCACAAATAGCAACAAACAGTGGATACAATAGTGATATAATAGAAAAGAAAAAAAATTAAAGAACAGATATGAGCAAAAAACACCAAACATGCAGACCCACAGACAACAACACAGCAAAGCAGCACACACACACAATACAAACTGCAGTACAAAGAACTCATGAAAACAAAATAGAAAATTCAAGATGGTACACAATGACATACAAACTAACACATAAAATTACAAACATTTTCAAAAGACAAGGCATAAAAATTGCTCTCAAAACAGACAACCAAATCCAAAAATATATCGCAAAAATCAAAAAAGACACAGTTATCTACCAAAGAGTTGGAATATACCAACTACAATGGAACTCATGTGATGGAAGGTATGTAGGACAAACCAACAGAACATTTGATACCCGATACAAAGAAAGATATCAGGGCATGGAAATACGGGACAAGCCACTCCACTTTTGCAGAACATCTGAAAGAATATAACGACAAACCCAACACAATAGAAAAAGACTTGAAGATAATTAGAATGAATGAAAAACACCTCCTAACATCACAAGAAAATTATCACATATATAAAACAAAAGCTGAGAAACAGTCGACAGTGGAACCAGAAATATGCGAAGTTTTTTAGAAAACAGTGGAACCTTTCGACCTGGCTGCCAAAAGGAGATTGATATGGAATATCAAGTGCAGTAAGTACACCATTTTATAGCATACAACGAACTGGTTTCAATCAGAAACTAAATGTTTTGTACATATGTAAAAAACCTAATCTTTATGTGTAAACAGAAATATGTAAATATTTCAGGACACCCACTGATGAAGCGTTGTGACAAAGGCGTAACGCGTATGGGCGAATTATAAAAATAAAAACCCTTCATTTGCAGTATCAAAAGGCGTTTTCTTTAAAAACAATAAAGTGAAAATACATAGTATTCAGCTGCTGCTCAAATGGCCACTACAAAAATTGAATGTTCACATCAAATAATTGTGTGGTAACAAAATATCATCGATGCACTCGACAAGTGATTTAATAGGTATAACGAAGGTAACGTTTCACCGATTGGAAATCGCACTTCCGTACAATGTAGGACACAAAATCGCTTTAAAGATATTTCCAAAATACATGTTTTAAGACAAGGTATGTTGAGGTAATTGTACCCAGAAGTGTAATTTCCTTACAGTAAAATTTAACCCTTGCGGATATAGGCTATAATTCGGTCAAGAGTAGCTTGAATAATCTTTCCATCGATGATCACATTTGTAAGTGGCATAAAGTAAAAGATTCATAGAGCAACACAAACACTTAAGATCTGTAATTCCGTTGCTTGTAAAAATTACTGACAATACTTATCATCTGGCCATGTATAAAAATGATATCACCGCGCCGCGGTAGAGTAGCCGAGCGATTTAAGCGCCTCGCAGTGGAGCGCGCGGTTGCTCACCGTGGAGGTTCGAGTCCTCCCTGGGGCATGGGTGTATGTGTTGTCCTTGGGTTAGTTTACCTTAGTTTAAGTAGTTTGTAAGCTACGGACTGATGACCACGCAGTTTGGTCCGATAGATTTACAAACATTTGAACATTTTTTTGATATCACCGGAGTAATATTAGTAACATGGAGAAATTACATTCTCTTGCCTACTACAGTTATAACAGGAATACGAGAAGTCGTTTAATTGTTAAATCGACGCTTGATTTCACCTGGAAATAAGAAAAACAGTTTCTCATTATGACAAAAACTGTCACTTGAAACGGGACAATTTTAGTCTTTTATCTTTGGTCTCTGCATTAACCAGTCTGGCAATACCAAATGAAAATTATATAATATTAATTTTATTTTTACTTCTACTTGACAAAGTTGAAAATTGCAAATATATGCCTTTTCTCTCCATGTGATTATAATTAAAGTTAGTCTCCCATTCGCATATTGAAAAGAGTTGTTGAACTAAAGTTATAGACTGAAATTAAGTTAGGAATGTAAATAGAATTATTTATTTAATATTATCCATTCTGAGAAAAATCAGTTCGTATGTTTAAATTTACGGCACTCAGATCGAGAGCATATTCCAAAGATAATTATGACCTGAGACCATTGTTGCACGAAGTGGAAGATAATCACTTGGAAAAATATTGACAAAAATATTAATTAATCTGAAACTGACTATTAAACGTTTTGCACCTGTGGATGTCATCTGCCCACCAGCAAACCTGGGCTGAAAATAGTGTTCCGCATAGATATGGCCTTGAATGATTTTCGACTGTTAAACTTCGAAAAGACCCACTATATGCAATTCAGAACATGTAAGACGTTTGCATCCAGCATATACATAAAGTATGAAGAAGTGCAGGTATATGAGGTTTACGGTATTCAGTTCCTGAGATTAGATCTTGATAATAAATTCAGTTGGGAGGAGCACACCACAGAACTACAGAAACGACTTAACAATTCTGTATATTCAGTACGAGTTTATCAGACGTAGGAGACATAAACATGAAAACGCTTGCATACTTAGCTTACTTCCATTCCATAATGTCATATTGTATAAGCGTGTAGTACGTATTATTTGTGCAGTAAATTCACGGACATCCTGTAGAAGTCTCTTCAAAGATCTGGGTATACTAACTACTGACTGTCAGTATATTTATTCCATAATGGGCTTTGTCAGAAATAATATATTTCTTTTCCCAACAAACAGCTCAGTTCATGCATACAATACTAGGAACAATTACTAAGGACTTAAAAGCACTTACTTTTGTTCAAAATGGGGTCCACTTCTCAGGACAGACATCTTTCAAAATTTACCAGCAGCCATAAACATTTTTGCTACAAATAAAGATTTGTTTAAGATGAGCCTACAAGACTTCCCAGTGGCAAACTCCTTCTGACGAATTTTTATTTAGAGCCAAATTATCTGTCTATCTGTACTCATACTATTAATATTATTATATTACCAGCTTTTAAAGAAAATCGACTTGTTACACATCCACGAGGTTGTCCTCAACATGGAACGAAATCTTATCTAGACATACAGGAAAAATAGTTGCTGTGGTTTGGAAATATGGACAGGACGAATTAGGATAACAAATAGTATGTTACTGTGGATACCACCCCAGCAGAAGAAAAGGGATCACCTGCGACTCAACAGATAAGTTGGCGGTGAGGAGGCTATGGAAGCAGGGAACACGGACGCTGAGGAAAGTCAAGACGGAATAAGATGGCGGCAGAGCGCATCCAGCCATGCGTAATCCTCAAGAAGAGGAACATTAATATCCGTTTCTATTTTCATAATTGCATACCACGCCGGGCGTATGTCATCTGAAGGAGAGAAGGCTTCCCAGATCTCCTAAGGGGTGTATCATTTATCACCGTTTTCCGCGCGTATTACGTCTGTCATGTTGATCAAAAATTTTCACGTTACCTGTGATCGAGCGAAAAGTAGTTTACATTCGCATTATAGAGAGGATTACTATTCGGAAATAGCGTAAAAGGAGTACTTTCATTGCGAAGAAGGAGCTACTTGTATTATATAGTAACCAGATGATATTCGCTGTTCCACGTTTATTAAGCGGGAGAAAGAGGAATTATCATATCATCACTTTCGTCAGTACAGATTACCTCTTGTCTCAGTTATTTGAATCACTTGTTTCTTCTTTTGTAGGAAGCACGGATAAAAGATTAGAGTTTAACGTTCCAGCCGCGTGGAATGGCCGCGTGTTCTAAGGCGTCATGCTATGGACGGGCGACCGTTCCCGTTGCAGTCCTCCCTCGGGCATGGGTGTGTGTGCTGTCCTTAGGGTAAGTTAGTTTCAATACCATGAATCTTCTGTTGTAAAACAACATAGTTGCTCATTTTCTGCAGCTATAAATGGTAAATATACCGATATGAATTCGCAATTTGCGAGAATTTTTGACTTCAACTGCTCTTCTTTTGTTGGTCTATCGTGTTTTAACGAATGAAAATTAGTGCCGTACCGGGACTCGAACCCGAGTCTCCCGCTTTTTGCGAGCAGTCGCCTTAACCACTTTTTTTTTTTTTTTTTTTTTTTTGCTTTAGACCACTTTTTTTCTTTTTTTTTTTTTTATGTAATAGTAAATCTGTTCACCGTGCGCACAACCCATGCAGAAACTTAACTGCCTTCTCGCATTTCATAAATAAACATAAACGCAGCACGGTGTAGAGTGTTATTTCAATTCCATCGCCGCTCCAGCGCCCGGGTACGTCTTCTCGTACATTAGGATTAGTTGCCGCTTTCATATCCTTCGTTCATTCTTCGTCGATTTAATATTTTAACTTCTCCTACCCGGGACGTTCCAGCTGTGCGGCGGGTCCTGAAACGCACTCCATAAAAAATTTGAAAAATACTGCCTATACTTAGGATTATGTACAATCTTTCTATGTCGTTCTTCTAAGTAGATCCAAAAGTCTAATACATTCTTCGGGGTATCTCTGAATAAATAGAGCACCAGTTGTGCTCGGATCCATGTTACTGCATTCGTTTTAGTTCGTGGATAGTATGTCCTGTCAGGGAATAACACGTAACGTGGTCTGATGTCTTGTGGCCCCACTCGTAGAAAGAAAGCTATTATCTGTTGTCCTAAACGCCAGACTTCTGCTGCTGGGCCACATGTTAACCGGTGTTCGTCGTCGTCCAGGACTCGGCACTGGGGGCATAATGGTGAGTCCATCAAATGTATAGAGTGGAGTCTAGATCGTGTTGCGTGTTTGCCATTCACTGTCAGGTACCACATGGCACGTGTTTCCGTATCCAAGGAAACGTGGTGTATCGATCGCCATACCACCGGCCAGTCAACATTTGGATACTTCTTCTCAATAACATTGCCAGTTCTTGTGGTCGTTAAGATTCGATAGATGTCGCGAACCGTCGCAGGTCTGGTTTCCGGCAGTGCCATCTTAACGTAACTGTATTCTATAAAAAAAGGTACTGATGTGGTGGAGTGACTGTGAGATGTGCTGCACCGCCACCGGTGCTGTTTGAGACCTCGGTGCTAGTTCTTCTATTAAGAATCCTGTCAGAGATGTGTGATGTCGTCTCCACAATTTCAACATGGTGCTGATGTATAGTGCCACTGCTCGATCATGAACATGTGCAAGACCTAGACCTCCCCTACCGGGAGGGAGGGTGAGGGTTTCATATCTAACTTTGAAGAGTAGTCCCGTTCTGACGAAGCAACCAAACGCAGCCAATATACGCCGTGCTACACCGTCGGCATCGGAAGGACTTGTGCAAGGTGAGGAATTCGTGACGCCATGTATGTGTTAACATAATTGACACGCTGGATAATGTCCAAAGACCGTATAGTATTTCCTCTGACTGCTGTCCGGATCGACTGTAGAAGTCTCTTGTAGTTGTAAGCTGCTGTGTGACGCACGTCGTTGGTAAAGACAACGCCTAAGCATTTCAAGGTATCCTTGAGTTGTAAGGGCGCTACATGTTCTTCTGGTACCCCGTCACCGATACTCATGGCCATTGACTTGTCCACATTGATGCGGCTGCCTGTAGCCATTCCATATTTGTTGATCCAAGTTAAAGCCTCTTGCATGTCGTTGTCAGTCCGTACCATGAGCACCAGGTCGTCTGCATACGCTTTACACTTGAAAGTGTACCCTCTCATTGTCAACCCTGTCAATCGTTGACGTAAGCCACAGAGTAGTGGTTCAAGGGCTATGGCGTATAAAATTGTCGAAAGTGGACATCCTTGTCGAACCGATCTTGATATGGTGAGGGGTGCTGTCGTCCGTCCGTTGATGAGCACTTTGGAGGAGGCATTATTTAATAGCCGCATCATGACACTGATAAAGGGCTGTGGAAATCGCATGTGCTTCATGACTGCTGCCAGATAGGTGTGGCTCACTCTGTCGAAGGCCCGATCAAAATCAATCGACGCAAGGGCTCCGCGAAGGCGGCAGGTCTTCGCCAGTGCGATTACATCGCGATATTCGCCGAGTGCTGTCTGAATGTTGGCGTCTCCACCAAGCGACGTTTGATCGAGTGATATCACTTGGCGCAATATTCTTCGGAAGCGCGAAGCTAAGAGTCTGGAGAATATCTTAAAGTCACAATTCAGAAGCGTCAATGGTCGGTAGTCCCGTATCCGCGAGCGACCTGATGGCTTGTGTATCGGGATGTTAAGTCCCTCCACGAAGGACGGTGGTAAGGGCACATCTGGAGACATCAATTCACGGCAAATACTAGTCCATATGGGTGTTATCATACGTCGGAAGGTCCGATAAAATTCCAGTGGGAGTCCATCTGGTCCAGGCGATTTATTCACCGCTCCCTTACCAATTGCCTCCACTACTTCTTCTTCAGTTATATCCTCCGTCAGCTGTTCTTCTGCCGCCTGGTCAATGGTGCCAAGGACTGTATGAGAAACTTCGTTAACTATCGCCATGTCAGTATCCACCCCTGTGTATAGTTGAGTGTAGTATTCGACATAGGCAGTGCTTATTTCTTGTTGCGTAGTTAGATGTCTGCCATCTTCAGTGTCCAGTACGTGTATCAGGCCTCTTCTTCGACGCTTACGTTCGTTGATGATATGATACATGGATGGTTGTTCTCCCCTGACTCGGTCGAGTGCCCTTGCCCTGACTACTACTCCTTCGAGGTGGCTTCTCATGATGGCTATAATCTTGGCCTTCGCTAGTTGTACTGTCGTCTGTCTCTTCGGAGAAGGTGCCTGGTTAATGCAGTCACGTAGCACAGTGAAGTAGAAGTTCATCGTTTGCCATCGCCACGCTGGCTGTTCACGACCGTAGCGAATGAAAGTACGGCGTATTGCTGGTTTGGCACAATCCAGCCACCGGCGTAGTGTCGTAGGATACACCTGGAGACGTCTTAGGCATGATGTCCATGTATCTTCGATGGCACTGTGACATTCTGGGTTGTCAAGGTGGGCGATGTTCAGTTTCCAAGTACCGCGGCTCCGCCACACCTGCTGTCTCCTGAGAGAGATGGTACATATAAATGCCGTGTGGTCGGTAAAGGCTGCAGGCCACAGTTCTGCATCCACGATATCAGTGCTGAGAGCATTTGTTACGTAAACTCGATCGAGGCGACTAGCGGAATGACTCGTCATATGGGTGAAGCCTTGACGTTGGCCATGCACATGCTCCCATGTATCAACCAAATGCATATCACTCACTATCGTTCTTAGTTCCGGGCACGTTGTGTATCCAGGAATTTGATCTTTCGGGGCAAGTACACAATTAAAGTCACCTCCGAGGATGAAACAGTAGTGTCGTCCTTGGAAGAGCGGCGCAATTTCCTCGGCAAAGAAGCGGGAACGATCTCGTCTCTTGTCTGTTCCGGATGGCGCGTAAATGTTGATGAGTCTGACACCAAGCACCGTCATCGCTGATCCCCTTGCTGAAGGTAGGTGTAGAACATCCTCAGCTTCTATGCCTTCTCTAAGAAGTATTGCCACGCCGCTGCCTGTTTCGGAGGCATGTGAAATGTAGGCGTCGTACCCGTGGATGATCGGAAAATCTTGAACGTACACCTCCTGAAGTAGGACTATATCGATGTCCGCCGCGATCAGCATCTCCTTGAGTAAGGACAATTTAATGCGCGACCTTATGGTGTTGATATTTATGGAGGCTAGTCGGTATGCTTGTCTTCGTTCCGCAATGTGTGTCTCGCCCATGGGAGCTTATGTCATCTGATGTTGTACTGACACGTCGTGGGGCATCGTCATATCCGCTGGAGTTAACTGCGTGTCTAACTTTGCAGGGGCGCCGCCGCTGCCCCGTCGCCTGTTGCGGCCGTCATCGGCTCATCTTTACTGTCCTCTGACCAATCGCCTTGTGGCCAGTTCGTCGTCATCTTAGTCTTCTCCGCCCCTTCCTGTTGTGTCGTCCTTTCCACAACAGCAGACTGGTGGTGGGATGCAGGCAGTTCTACGTTGTCATACTCTGCAGGTCGCTCGTGGCTTTTCTTTTTAGCGGGATATTGACCTTCTTGATGAGTCACGGTAACCTCTGCGTGGTCACCTCTCCCTTCAACTTGTTCACTGTCACCGGTCGTACGTTGTAACCAGTCGTCTGACGGGGTGAGTCGCCGTTTCTTGTGTCGTTTTGGAGATCGTTGTTTACGGACATGGGCTTCCGTATCCGAATTTGGTTGTGCATCGCTGTCCTCTTTGCTGACGGGAACGAAGGCGGCTGTTGGCATTACCCTACTGTCGACGTCCATGTTCTGTTCGAGTCTCTGTGGTGAAGAGATCGTTCGCGGCATCTCTGTGGGGAGAGACGCTAACTCTTCCTTGAAGGTATCTTCGTTCGCTGCCGTCGAACCTTCCGCAGAACATTCTAGTTGTTGGGTGATGTCATTGTTTGATTGAACGTTCTTCGTGAACACCTCTGCATATGTGAGAGGGAGGGTCGTGGCCGTAGATGTTGGTACAGGTTCTCCTGTTGGTACCTGAACAATTCTCCGTTGAAGACATTCTGAACGGACATGACCTTCCTTTCCACAGCCTGAACATGTTTTTGGTTGGCCATCGTAGTTACTATTGCTCTGCAGCCTCCAATCGTGAGATAAGACGGCAGTTCGATCCTTATTTGTCGTGCGCCATTAAGAACAGGGTACGTCGTAAAGGTTGTCCATTTTTCTGCTACGTGGCTTAGCACTCTACCATAGGGTTGCAGCGCTTTTGTCACCATGTCAGCCGGTACCTCGAAAGGTAGTTCAAAAACTCGGACGGTTCTTAAACCCAGCCCTGCATGATCAATTGTCACTGCTCCGACATTTCCGTCAGAATGTTTGAATTTTAGTCCGTCTTTGTTCTCTCGCACAATCTTGTCACATACCATGTCGTTGATCAGTTTTACGTAGACCACACTACTTATAATGGAGAAGTGTATTCCAATCATCTCTCGTGGATCAATTTTAATCTCTTCACAGATGAATCTTTCCACTTCGAATGCTTTCGGTCGTGCAAATTCATTATTAAAGCTGATCTTGATTGTAGATTGTCGGTACGAATGAGCCATTCTATGTCTATATGAAGTAACACTCGCGAAGACTACGAGAAGTAAACAACCGCTGACGCGCGAGACACTGCGGCGGGACGTAAACAGTCCGTCCTCACCGCTGCGCTGTCCAAAGCAGACTTCCACTCGGCCACCCGTCCACGCTCCCCGACCAGACCCAAACTACCCTGGTGCTCGCACGTATTTAGCGTGATGACCCGACGCGGGAATAGTAATATGGCGGCTAGTGCAAAAAGCTGGCTTACGTAACACCATTCATACTTGTGGTAGTCCACATTTACTCAGCAACAGATTATAAATATTTTTCATTATTCTTCAATAGACCGTGTATTTAGTTGCCTGTGTAAACAAATCATTTTATTTAACATGGAGTAATACATGGACAAAGAGTAAATATGAAATAAAAAATTCTCGGGCTGACAGCATGTCTCTGGTATATATATTGGAGCCGCCGTTACGTGTGTTCACTTCTGGTTGTAGTCTCGAATAGTTTAGTCGCATTTGCCTACTGATGTAAGTGCTATGCAGTCTATCTTTTTATTGAATAATTATTGAAATTTATTTCACAAATGTTTACTATCATTTGTAGATGAGAACCTATTCAAACCCGGTCATTTTCTCTCCACAGCTTGTATCGGTTTGTGTAAATGTTCTGAAACTATATGGCTCGCGAAACAATTTATCAGAATAAACGATAAATTAAGAACATTCGTTTTAGTTCACACCCATTGTTTTAAACCTGCTAGTTTCCTATGTGAAAACCAGTCCAATGCCTTTCTAATTAAAACAATTAGAATATTTCACTCTCTTATTATAGCTCGTTCTTTATTAAAGCTACTTGCGGTGTCATTACACAAACGTGTGTGTGTCGTTTGGACGTTCTGCAGGCATAGTGTGCATGCAGAAAAACAGATGGCTCTGTGATAGTTGGTAGTAGGGCAGCGAGCGCTGTGAAATCAGTTGGGATGCAAGTAGCCTGTGTTGAGAAGCGCGCCTACATCAAAGTAGACGTTTTCCGAGAGAGGAATGTGCTGGAATGTCACAGTGAGTTAGTGGAAGCCCTTGGGAATAATGCCCGGCAATACCGAACAGTAGGGATGTTTCAGGATGTGTGTTAACCAGTGCTGAGCACCGTTCGGGATGACCTGTCAGTGTGTGCACTGACGTGACAGCGTGTGGTGACAATATATACAATATATACACTCTCATGAATCACAGACATTGCCTTGGTGGGGTGGCTTGCGTTCCTCATCGATACAAATAGCCGTACCGTAGGTGCAACCAGAACAGAGGGGTATCTGTGGAGGGGCAGCAGCCTTTTCAGTAGTTTACAGGGGCAACAGACAGGGTGACTGACTTAGGTGGCCTCGTAAAATCAGCTAATGTGGCTTTGCCATACAGTCACTGAGAGTGGCTGAAAGCAAGGGGAAACTACAGCCGTTCCTTTTCTCGAGGACATGCAGCTCTACTGTATGAAAATATGATGGCATCATCTCGGGTAAAATATTCCGGAGGTAAAATAGTCCCCCATTCGGATTTCAAGGCGGGAACTACTCAGGAGGATCGGAGCGTGGAATGTTAGATCCCTTAATCGGGTAGGAAAATTAGAAAATTTAAAAAGGGAGATGGAAATTATTCAGACAAATAAGGGAGACGAAAACTTAATTGTGATGGGAGACTGGAATTCGGTAGTAGGAAAAGGAAGAATAGGAAAAATAGTAGGTGAATATGGACTGTGCAGAAGGAATGAAAGAGGAAGTCACCAGGTAGAATTTTGCACGGAACATGATTTGACCATAACACCTTGTTTTTAGAAAAGAGGTTGTATACGTGGAAGAAACCGGGAGATACGGAAGGTACCAGATGGATTTTATAATAATAAGACCAGGTTTTAAACTGTATGACATACCCAGGGGCAGATATAGTCGCTGACCGTAACTTATTAGTCATGAACTGTAGGCTGAAACTGAAAAAAACTACAGCAAGGTAGGAAAATCAGGAGATGGGACTTGTATAAATTGAGGAAACTTGAAGTTCTTTAGAATTTGAGATGGAGCTTTAGGCAACAGTTGACAGAAACGGAGGGAAAGAAAACAATAGAACAGGAATTGGTAGCATTGAGAGATAAAATAGTTAAGGTAGCAGAGGACAAAATAGGTAGAAAGGCAAGACCTACAAAAAATTTTTGGATATCACAGAAAATACTACATTTAATTGATGAAAGGAGAAAATATAAAAATGCACCAAATGAAACAGGCAAAATGGAGTACAGACGACTAAGAAATGAGATTGACAGGAAGTGCAAAATGGCTAAGCAGGAGTGGCTAGAAGCCAAATGCAAATCTGTAGAAGAATGTATAAGAAGGGAAAAAGTATATACTGCCTACAGGAAAATAAGAGACATTTGGGGACAAGAAAAACAGCTATACGCATATCAAGAAATCAGATGGGAAACCAGTTGTCAGCAAAGAAGGGAAAGCTGAAAGGTGGAAAGAGTACATAGAGGAGCTCAACAAAGGAAATGAACTTAGCGACGATGTTGTAGGAAGGGAAGAGGAAGTAGATGAAGATGAAATAGGAGATACTATACTGAGAGATGAATTTGACAGAGCCCTGAAAGACCTAGTTCAGAACAAGACCCGGGGAGTAGATGACATTCCCTCAGAGCTACTTAAGTCTCTGGGAGAGTCAGCCATGACAAAACTGTTTCACCTGGTGTGTAAGATGTATGAGACAGGCGAAATACCCTCATACTTTAAGAAAAATATTATAATCCCCATTCCAAAGAAATCTACAGGAGAGTGGAAAAGCTGGTAGAAGCTGACCTCGGGGAAGATCAGTTTGGATTCAGGAGAAACGTAGGAATAGAGGGCAATACTCATTTTACGACTTATCTCAAAAGATAGATTAAGGAAAGGCAAACCTACATTTTTAGCTTTCAAAGATTTGGAGAAAGCTTTTGAAAATGTTGATTGGAATACACTCTTTCAAATTCTGAAGACAACAGGGGTAAAAGACAGGAAAATGTGAGTTATTTACAACATGTACAAAAGCCAGATCGCAGTTATTAGACTTGAAGGGAATGGAAGGGAAGCATTAGTTGGGAAGGGAGCAAGAGAGGGTTATAGCCTTCCTCCGATGTTATTCAATTTGTATATCGTGCAGGCGGTGAAGGAAAGCAAGGAAAAATTTGGAATAGGGATTAAAGTTCAGGGTGAATAAATAAAAACATTGTGTTTTGCTGAGATATTGTAATTCTATCAGAGACAGGAAAGACCTGGAAGAGCAGTTAAATGGAATGGATAGTGTCTTGAAGAGCGCGTATAAAAAGAACATTAACAAGAGCAAAACAAAGATAATGGAATTCAGTCTTAGAAAATCAGGCGATGCTGAAGGAATTAAATTAGGTAACGAAACAATGAAGGTGGTAGAGGAGTTTTGTTACTTGGGTAGTAAAATAACATATGACGGTCGCAGTACAGAGGATATAAAATGCAGAATGGCAATGGGAAGAAAAGCATTTTTGGAAAAGAGAAATTTGCTAACATCAAATATTAATTTGTGTGTAAGGAAGTCATTTCTGAAGGCATTTGTGTGGAGTGTTGCCTTGTACGGGAGTGAAACATGGACGATAAACTGCGGACAGGAGAGAATAGAGGCTTTTGAAATGTGGTGTTACAGAAGAATACTGAAGATTAGGTGGGTAGATCGCATAACTAATAAAGACGTACTGAACAGAAATGGTCAGAAAAGGAATTTTTGGCTTACTCTGAGTAAAAGAAGGGATCGCTTGGTAGGACACATTCTTAGACATTGAGGAATCGTAAATTTAGCATTGGAGGGAAGTGTGTGGGGTAAAAATCGCAGAGGTGGAGATGAAGAGGCTTGCTCAGGATAGAGTATTGTGGAGAGCTGCATCAAATCAATCTCCGGACTGAAGACTACAACAACAACAGTAAATGATTGACATCTTTTGTAGGTTTTCCAGAGAAAATCCATTGCGCTCGTCGGTTAGTATTAATTCATATGCCGAGAACGAACTTTCCTACATAAACGGATGTAAGAGGGGCGTACTTAACATTCAGTACATTTTGGACAGGAATACTGCATTCTGTGGAACTGGATTTTCCACTTCCTTGAAATTTGAAGTGGTTCGTACGAGGTTAAATGTAAAATAATGCGCCTCAAAAATCTACCAGAAAAGCAGTGTTTTCTCCTAAAATCCGAACGGTGCACATGAAAATAGTGCCATTGGCTAAGCAATAATTTCAGCCCAATTTAGGTCTTTTCTAGAAGGAATTAATCGACTGGCACGATTTCCTGCGCGCCTGCGCCGGTTCATTGTTCAGGCTTTGCTTGTCTACTGGAACACAGCTGCTGTAATAAAGATATTCTAATGCACTTACAAATGGGGCGCTGGTCAAAGCTAAACAATTTTTTTGACCCAGTGGGACCAAGTTAAATAGGCACCGAACAATATGAAACTCAACCCTTTCAGACCTGTTTATTAGAATATAGGAAGTGATTGCTGAAGTGGCCAATGCGAATACGGCACAACGAATTTCTTCCCTGCTATGATTTAAGTGGCCTATGTGTGAGGTGAATTCTTGAGTTTTCCGAATTTCCTTATAGGGTAATGTGGTACAAATTCTATATAGGTTCAATTCTGATCAAGACGAGGTTTCGCTCCATTCGTCAGTCTCGTATTGTTGGTAGCACTTTCCTTTGTATGGCGTTGTAGTGTAGCAGGTTTCTACAGCTTCTCCTGACTTCTACAAGAATGCCCCACTTTGTGCTACCGAGATATAAAATTTTTCCTGTCAAGAAGTAAGTGAAGCTACCTAGTCTAACGCGCCCTTATAAATCAGTAGCTAAGGGCGACTGCATTCGCTGCAAAAATGCACGCGGTTAGAATGGGAGGAAGTAACAATGTTAGGCAAAGTACTATCATCCACCGTTGCGGTTTATGGATGTAGATAGGTTTCAAACATTTTAACGTTTTTGACGTTTAGGGTAAGGTGGTGCAAATTCGGTATAGGTACAATTCCGATCAGCATAAGGTTACGCGCCATTCGTCAGTCTCGTAATGTTGGTAGCACTTGCCTTTGTGTGGCGTTGTAGTGTAGCAGGTTTCTACAGCTCCTCGTGTCTTTTCCAAGAATACACCACTTTGTGCTAAGGAGATATAAATTTGTACCTGTTAAGAGGTGTGAAGTTATTAGTCGAACGCGGTGTTACAATTTTTTTTTCCACGCGCTTGCAAATTCCTTATTATGGAATGTTTGGTACCACAAAATATGCATTGGCGCTCGAGGGAAAAAATGCTTTTTATGTGGAAGATGCCAATCATCAAAACTGTACCAGGAAGTGATTAAAAAAAAAAAAACTTTGTAATTCTATGGGACCAATCTACTTTGGTCAGCAGCCCCTAGTCTTAGAAACTAGTTAAACTAAGATAAACTAACTTAAGGACAATACACACATCCATACCGGAGGGAGGATCCGAACCTACGACGTGGGTGGTCGCGCGATCAGTGACAGGGCGCTCCAGACCGCTCGGCTACTCCCGCGCTGCGAAATGATCACAATTGTACCTAGTGTGATATATTTTTGATCAATTTTTCTCAATTCTAGAACGTTTTTTGTGTTTATACCAACATTTGTAATTTTCTAATATTTGTATTACATAGTCATTAAACATACAAGTACAATCGCCATAGTTAAAATTATTTATTTTCTCAATATATTTCCAGTTATCATACCATTTGTCCGAAATGAGCGCAATTGTACCACCTTACTCTAGTTATTCATGTTTTAGTGCCGGCCGCGGTGGCCGCGGGGACTGAGGCGCTCCAGTCACGGTCTGCACGGCCACTACGGTCGGGGGTTCGGATACCCCCTCGGGCATGGATATTTTTGCCGTCCTAGTTCGTAAGTAGTTTATAAGTAGTTTGTAAGTTTAGGGACTGATGACCCCGTAGTTAAGTCCCTTAAGCTTAAAAAACATTTGAACATTTTGAACATGTTTTAGTTTTCGACGATTTCCTAAATCATTTGATCTGCCTTGCTGTTGACCTTCCCCAATTTAACTAGTAATCTGTCTCTAACGAATCTGATGCTTATCGGACGTTCAACTGAACGACTTTTAAAATCTTGCGACAAAGGTTCACAAATACGCCTCACAGAGTAAACAAGAGACAGTTGAGACGAAGGTTGGATAATACGGTGATGTACAGAGAGAAACAATGTTCGGTAAGTATGACATCACTGTTCACTATAGAATGGTACTTGTTACATACCGGGTGATCAAAAAGTCAGTATAAATTTGAAAACTTAATAAATCACGGAATAATGTAGATAGAGAGGTAAAAATTGACGCACTTGCTTGGAATGACATGGGGTGTTATTAGAACAAAAACAAAAGGAAATGAAAAAATAAAAAGAAGTTCAAAAATGTCCGACAGATAGTGCTTCATCTCATCAGAAAAGCGATAATTAGCATAGCAAATTAAGATAAATCAAAGGTGATGTTCTTTACAGGAAATGCTCAATATGTTCACCATCATCCCTAAACAATAACTGCAGTCGAGGAATAATGTTGTGAACAGCACTGTAAAGCATGTCCGGAGTTATGGTGAGGCATTGGCGTCGGATGTTGTCTTTCAGCATCCCTAGAGATGTCGGTCGATCATGATACACTTGCGACTTCAGGTAACCCCAAAGCCAATAATCGCACGGACTAAGGTCTGGGGATCTGGGAGGCCAAACATGATGAACGTGGCGGCTGAGCACACGATCATCACCAAACGACGCGCGCAAGAGATCTTTCACGCGCCTAGCAATACTTCTTTTTGGTGCTAATAAAACCTCATGTCATTCCAAGCATGTGTGTCAATTTTTACCACTCTATCTACATTATTCCGTGATTTATTAAGTTTTCAAATTTATACTGACTTTTTGATTACACGTTAAATTGATATATCCATATTTATATCAAATAGGCACGTGTATAGGACCTGTTGCAACATGAATGGAGGAGAGATACGTATAGCTGCGGTGGAATGGCCGAGCGCTATAAGGGGCCTTGTTGCGGAGCGCGCCCTTGCTCCCCGTCGGAGGTTCGAATCCTCTCTCGGACATGGGTGAGTGTGTGTTATCCTTAGCATATGTTAGTTTAAATGGTTTGTAAGCCTAAGGACTGATAACATAAGTAGTTACGCCCAAAGAAATAAAATGTTCAAATGTTTGTTAAGCTTAAGGGACTTAACTACTGGGTCATCAGTCCCTAAACTTACAAACTACCTATGAACTAGCTTACACTATGACGACACAAACATCCATGCCCGAGGGGGCTTCGACCCCCGACCGTAGCGGCCGTGCAGACTGTGACTGGAGCGCCGCAGATCGCTCGGCCACTGCGGCCGGCTCGTCCACAGATTTACAGGTTTTTTGATACGTATGATAATCAGATATCGATATCGCAAAGTAGCAGTACGTAACTCATAAGTGATGCAAGATAATGAAACTAGGACGCAGCAGCAGACTTGAACACCAGTCAGGGACAAGATATTTACGGGGAATGTCTTTCGGTGCTAATAGCGCCTGCGATGCAATTAGCTGAAGTGCTTACAGGGGTATTAAATCTCTGTCAATGTTACCAACTCATACTAACGAAATCGACTCAGTGCCATAGGAGGCTTGACTAAACTTATCTTCGTGTCTGATTGGCAGGCAGGCTGAATAAGTATAGCAGCTCGAAGAGCAATTTTATAATTACCGGGAATAACACAGCGTTTGGTCGCAATAAATCTGTTTATCAATTACGGATCGATTTCGGCTAGGTAACTAGCCATCATCAGTGTCGTGTCTACAAAATATGAAAACAGTACATAACATAAAATTATATCACATCCATTTTTACATAAGAAGATTGTAATTATTATAAACGCACCGTAGGTATGTTTCAAAAAATTGTCGATTACATTTATAAATATTCTGTTTTCGCCCATATAGGGGGCACCATTATTTGTATGAACCAGCTGTAGCGCTACTGTTTACTACTGTAAGCTTGTACCACTTGAATGCAAACGGCAGTTAGTGAAACATACCTATATCTTTCTCATTCTCTCGATATAGATGAAACAATTAATTCTTCTAACTGGGGAGTTATCAAAAATGGGGTCCCACAAGGTTCGGTCTTGGGTCCTTTGCTGTTCTTAATATATATTAAATACTTGCCATTCTACATTCACGAAGATCCTAAGCTAGTACTTCACAAGTATAGCTATCACACCTGACAAACAGGAATTAACTGATGAAATTGTAAATTATATCTTCCAGAAAGTTATTAAATGGTTCTCTACAAATGGAGTTTCATTAAACTTTGATAAAACCCAGTATATACAGTTTCATACAGTAAATGGAATGACACCATTAATAAATTTAGACTTTGAAAATAAATCTGTAGCTAAGGTAGAATATTCAAAATTTGAATATTGTTTGCATTGACGAGGGACTGAATTGGAAGAAACATATTGAAGACCTTCTGAAACGTTTGAGTTCAGCTACTTATGTTATCAGAGTCATTGCAAATGCTGTAAATTAGCTTACTACGCCTATTTTCCTCCACTGCTTTCATGTGGGATCATATTCGGGGGCAATTCAACATTGAGTAAAAAAGTATTCATTGCACAAAAGCATGTAGTCAGAATAATTGCTGGAGCCCACCCAAGAGCATCCTGCAGACATTTATTTAGGGATCTAGGGATACTCACTGTAGCTTCACAATATATATATTCACTCATGAAATTTGTTATTAACAATCCGACCCAATTCAAAAGTAATAGCAGTGTGCATAGCTACAACACTAGGAGAAAGGATGATATTCACTATTCAAGGTTTGGCTCAGAAAGGATGATATTCACTATTCAAGGTTTGGCTCAGAAAGGGGTAAATTATGCTGTTACAAAAGTCTTTGGTCACTTACGAAGTATCATCAAAAGTCTGACAGATAGCCAACTAGTATTTAAAAAGAAATTAAAGGAATTTCTGAATGGCAACTCCTTCTGCAATGTAGACGAATTTTTAGATAAAACTTAAAAAATAAATAAATAAATAAAAAAATTAAAAATTCTTAAAATATTGATTGTCAAGTATAGACAACATTTACTAAACTGATACGTTCCACATCATTACGAAATGTCGTATATATGATCTATGGAACAAGTATTAATCTAATCTAAACCCTGCTCCCGCACATACAGTATCGGCTTTGTTTATTTCGATTTGGCAACGTATTAATATTTACGGGGTTGCCGGATGCCCTTCCTGTCGCCACCCCATCCCCCCTGGGACGAAATGTGTACCCCAAATGTATGCTCATAGTGTTATATGTGTGAAAGTGTAAAGTGTTATGAAATGTTTGCGAATCGTGTAACTGAGGCGGGACTTGGGGTCCAGCCCGGTATTCACCTAGGGGGATGTGGAAAACCGCCCAAAAACCACATCCAGGCTGGCCGGCACTCCGACCCACTTCGCTAATACGTCGGGCGGATTCCAACCGGAGCCGGTACGCCTCCCCGTCTCGGAAAGTGCTGCCTCAGACCACACGGCTAACCGAACGGGTGTACCTACGGTACGTTTATAATGTTTACAGTCTTGTTATGTAAAACTGGATGTGGTGTAATTCAATGTTATGTACTGATTATGTAGTCCTGTTTTCTTATTTAGTACATATGGCACTGATGATAACTAGTTACCTTGCTGAAATCGATCTGTGATTAATAAATAGATTTATTGCGACCGAACGTTGTGTTATTCTCAGTAAGTATATCAACGGTCCCTGTTCACAACAATACAATTATGGATTCAAACATAAGCAAATTTATAAGCCAGAAGAAATATCGCTGACCTAAATTTTTACATTTGTTAAGGCACGGCGCTCTGTTTCGAGATACATTAAGATTTCAACTGCAACGCTGTGTTCACAATGTGTAATGACTTAGCATCAGAGCCACTTACGAGCAGTTGGTAGAATCTGTTTATATAGATGACATCAGTTCTATTAAAATAACTCATTTCATAATTTTGTCGCGTTATAAGGTATAATGTGTTTGAAAAATGTTTGCAGCTTATGACTAAAAGATCCACTACCATTATAGTGTAAATCTTACTCGTCCTACAGTATTATTATATACAAAATTTCTAAAAACTAGCAGGTAGTACAATCAAACGCACTGTCGCACTTGAGTTCATGTCAGAAAAGTGTACACAAAGAGAGAGAGAGAGAGAGAGAGAGAGAGAGAGAGAGAGAGAGAGAGAGAGAGAGAATGCAGAGAGAAGAAGCATTAGATGAAAAATTACGTCGATAGCCTGTACATTTGAGCTGAACGCAGTATGAGCACTGTATAAGAAGAAGAAGAAGCGACTGACGTGGAAAAAAGGGGAGCGCTACTTTTTGAGTCGTTACTTGACGGGTGATGAATGGTGTGAACTCAATCAGAGCAACAGGTGCCTGTGAGATACTCCAGTCTCTCTGAGGTCAAGAGGTGATTTAAGTTCTACGAGGTTATTAAATCCGACCTCCAACAGTTAGAAAACACGGCCGTTTTTCATAGTAGCATCATTATGGTCGTATTCTAGTAACGATGCAAAAGGCTGACAACGGGAAGCCATATTGCTAATTATCTTTGTTAAACATGTACTATATACCGCTAACAGCATCAAACATATTTTTTTTCATGACCGAAGGAACACCGAGGATATAGCAGCGTAAACTTCTGGCTTTTTATTATTTGAGGATAGTTACTGCACGGAATTTTCGTGCGAATTACATCAAAACTTTTTTCAGTTCGCGCATCTGACTGTGAAGTGTGACCTCACCATGTTGAGCATCAAATTCGTAGCAGTTATCAAAGACGTCACAAACGCAGGATTTGGAGACATCGATATTGTATAATTAAACGAGTACTTGCTTTTTATGGGGGAACGAAGCGTCAACGTTTATCCAATCAGCCGTGGGAGATATACACTGCGTGATTCGTATGGCATTCAATAGAGTATAGATTTACAAAATATTGAGAGCACCACCTACATTATTAGCGTGTAAGTATTGTTAGGTAAACATTTACAAATTGCGTACATTAGCATTATTTCAACATATTTACCTTTCTTTTCTGTTTAATATTGGGTTAACGATGTTAAGGGAACTCGTCATTATTCTTATTCACTGGATACGAAGATTTGCAAGGCGCCCCGCTGTTATGTTTTATTCAGTGGGCAGTGAACGCGGGAACATGCTGCCCGCACTGTCAAGCAGACAGAAGTAACCCGTTAATAGTGGGTGAACAGGGGATTTTATCTACCCGCTCGGTTAGCCGTGTGGTCTAACGCACCGCTTTCCGAGACGGGGAGGCGTATCGGCCCCGGTTCGAATCCGCCTGGCGGATTAACGAAAGGGGTCGGAGTGCCGGCCAGCTTGGATGTGGTTTTTAGGCGGTTTTCCACATCCCCCTAGGTGAATAGGGAGTTCGCAAACATTTCGTAACACTTTACACTTTCGCACACTTATAACACTATACGCAGACATTTGGGGTACACATTTCCTCCTGGGAGGGGGGGGGGCATGGGGTGGCGACAGGAAGGGCATCCGGCCACCCTGTAAATATTAACACATGACAAATCCGCGTGTAACACAGTGCCGATCCTGCATGTGCGGGAAAAGGACCAAAGAGATAGATAGATAGAGTATTTTATGTTTAAATTGGATTCCATTATCTGGAGGGGTGTGCTCAACGGCCACAAAATCACTTTTATCAATAATGAAAGGAGTAGCATTAGCCGTAAGATCTTTTGCTTTATTCAGGCAAATCGATTTCAGTTTTCCAACAAACCATCTTCAGTGCTGTCAGCAAGTTCAAAGGAAGTTCAGGAAGATTTCATCCAAGGTTTCGGGGACATGTATCGCAGATGTCAGCGTTGGATAATAATGTGAAGTGACAGAGCACGTTAAAAGACTAGATATAGGAAGTTAGTATTAACAGGAATAAGTATTTTATCCTTGCTGGCTCGCAGTTGCAAGGTGTACATCGATATCGTGGTGCAACGCCACCCACCCGTCAAATGTACCTGCGGCTCTCTTTATAAAACGACGGCAATGGGTCTGTGAGCCTTGAGCAGACTTGCAGGATACCGCGCAGACGCATGCACAAATCATGCCGTGCAATCTGCGAGTCTGAGTTAGTGCGCATTATTGGCGTGACAGAATGTGACGCATGCATCTGGGAAATCACTGCTCGAGTGGGACGGAGAGTTAAGGCAGGAGACGAGTGTGCGCGAGATGGTCCGCGGAAGGCCGTATGACTCAGCGAGATAGGCCCAACCACCCTGGGTTTATCGACACTTCTTCCTGATGGCAGAATGGCAGTGCAGCATACATGCGGCGTCCTCGGCTCTGGCACAACAGCGCAACACACTATCACACCATCAGGGATGGCAGTCTGTCCTCGTTTATTACAACATGGGCTACGAGCTCGTCGTCCACTTCTCTACCTACCTATGATTAACGTGCAGAAATACGCTAGACGGCAATGGCGTACGGTTCGCCTCAGGCAGGGGGAGCGACAGCACACTGCCTGCTTTCAAAAATGTTCAAATGTTTGTTAAGCTTAAGGGACTTAACTACGGGGTCATCAGTCCCTAAACATACAAACTACTTATGAACTACCTACAACTAAGGACGGCACAAATATCCATGCCCGAGGGGGGATTCGAACCCCAGACCGTAGTGGCCATGCAGACCGTGACTGAAGCGCCTCAGTCCCCTCGGCCACCGCGGCCGGCTGCCTGCTTTCGCGCATACAGAGCCAGATCAAGGTTTTATTGTTTTGCTTTGTGCTACATAATGATCCAATACGTAAGATTAAAAGATCGTCGGCGTAAGCTATCACCTCCAGCACATCTTCACTGTTCTCCATATTCCTCAATAATGGCTCCATGTTGCCGGCCGTGGTGGCTGAGGGGACTGAGGCGCATCAGTCACGGTCTGCACGGACACTACGGTCGGGGGTACGAATCCCCCCTCGGGCATGGATATTTGTGCCGTCCTTAGTGTTAGCTAGTTCATAAGTAGTTTGTAAGTTTAGGGACTGATGACTCCGTAGTTAAGTCCCATAAGCTCTACAAACATTTGAACATTTGAATCCCAACCGTCCGACGCGCCACCAAAAACGTACCAACAGATCGGCCATCACGTCGGAAAGATCTCGTGGACGCCAAACGCGGGCAGGTATTCCGGGAGACCAGATGAAACTTCAACAGAATGACTGTCCGTGAACCATGGCGATGATCACCTTTAACTCACTCGGAGCACGCCGCTGCGGCCGGAGTCGCTGACGAAGTCCGTAAACAGCGCCAGCAGAGGTCACTTGCTCAGCGCGGCCACCAGTGCCCAGCGCACGTCCCGGCCGTCCGTCCGTACCTCTCAATAACAAAACGACCGCGATCGCGCCGCTAGTCACTCCCTATGGCCAGAGAGAGTCGCGACACGAAGAAGGCGCCGCCAGCGGCGCAGACGCGAAAAAGGGTCGATAGATCGACGTACGAAAAGATACGAAAGAAGAAGGCGAGCCGGTGTGGCTCAACTACAACGAAATGAACACAATAGCGTGCGTACAGAGAAAGCCCTTGGCTGCAGATACCAGAGGAGTCGTATCCAAAATAGCGACGGAATCGCAGATAAACTGTGGACCCCTGCAGATGGGAAGAAAACAACCAAACCGCTGTGTGAGGTAGAGAGAGCCTAGCTTTCAGTACAGATAAAGTGGTTCCACTAAAACAGTGTTTTTTGCCAGGGAGAAAGACCCTAATAAATAGCGTACCAGACAGACCTAACACAGACAGCTGACACAAAGAACTGTTTTTTATTTTTTTTCGTACCATGAAGGAATGCAGAAGATAAAAACAAGACACTTGAAATGTGAGAAAGACGCCACTTTGCAAGTCTCATTTCAGCCCACTCAAAATTTCCAACAGGAACAGAGGTGTGGTAGTGAAAACATTGCAAAACCACCCTCCAATCACAAAAGAGGCTTAGATTAGATTAGTTTTTCGTTCCGTAGATCCATGTTGAGAAGATCCTCATGGATGTGGAACATGTCAAGAAACAAAATTTACAACTTCAATAATAGTTGAATAATAGATAATTCTAATAATATAAATACAGATACATACATTTTAAGTTTTTTTAAATTTTTTAATTTTTTTATTGTTATTTTTTTAGCTGATAATATAATAATACTAATATAGTATGAGTACATGCATCATTTGGTACAATTTATAAATTCACTAATGGAGAAGGAGTTGGCCACTAGAAAGTCTTTTAGGTTCCTCTTAAACTGATCTTTATTTGTATCTAACATTTTATACTTGATGGTAAATTACTGAAAATGTGTGTTCCTGAGTAGTGGACCCCTTTTTGAACTAAAGTAAGTGCTTTTAAGCCCTTGTGTATATCATTTTTATTCCTAGTATTGTATGTATGAACTGAGCTGTTTGTTTATGACAAATTTCATTAAGGAATAAATATACTGAGAGGCAGTAGTTAAGATACCCAGTTTTTTGAAGAGGCTTCTACAGGACGTCCGTGAATTTACTCCACAAACAATACGTATTACACGCTTTTGGACTCTGAAGACTTTTGACTGACTTGAAAAGTTACCCCAAAATATTATACCATATGACATTATGGAATGAAAGTCAGCAAAGTATGGAAGCTTTGTTATTTTTATGTCTCCTATATCTGACAACACTTGTATTGTAAATACAGATTTGTTGAGTCATTTCTGCAGTTCTGTGGTGTGCTCCTCCCAACTAAATTTATTATAAAGCTGTAATCCCAGGAATTTAATACTGTCAACCTCTTCTATCTGCTCTTCTCCATACTTAATTCATATGCTGACAGGAAATCTATTACATGTTTTGAACTGCATGTAGTGAGCCTTTTCAAAGTTAATGACAATGAGTTGGCATTAAAGCATTTATTAATGTTCATGAAAATATCATTAGCAGACCTTTCTATAACTATGCTTGATGTACTTTTTATTGCAATACTTGTATCATGTGCAAACAAAACGAACTCTGCTTCTGATAGTGTAGCTGATGAGAGGTTATTAATGTACACAAGAAAAAGCAATGGCCCTAAGATGGATCCTTGAGGGACACCAAAGGCTAAAATCGACGAGAAGCTGTAGCTGAAGAGGGATGGGAGTTGGTGGAAATCGCCGAAGAAGCGACTTGATCCGACGCCGGTGAAGCGAGAAGATATGTCGGCAGCTCCAGCCTTGGCAGACGCAGCACTGACTATGGCGCCTTCGCGCCGCGCCATACAGCTGCAGAACCGGGTAGCGCAGAACGGGCGTGTGCTATGCTGTCGCAACCGCCATCCGCGTACGCACACCGCACCGCGCCACGCCGATCCAACGACTGTCGCCCACATCAAGTGACTTTTGGTGAGATAGGAAATTACCTCCCCCTTCCCCGTTTGAGTCGTGTCTACGCCCAGTCAAATCGGCCCTGAGAGATTACTGTTTTTCAAATCTTTTAATAAATAAATGTAAATTACATGTCATGAATTGCATTTTTAAAAACATCGCCTGTTTATTAAAAACCTTATATATCAACCAGTTTCGGTCAATAGGCCTTCTTCATAGATAAAAAGGTGTTAAAACTAAATGGTAAAATGCATCAAATAAAATACATCTAGTTGAGACAAACAGGAGTCAGTATAAACAGACTTGATAGTCTGTTCTTTCCTTTTATGTTGTGTTGACTGATAGGTTTTATCTAAGACTAGCTGAACCCCCGCTGCAACGCATACGTAGGCTGGTTGGTCTGCACCAGTTGTTTCTTTTTAATCCTGATGAAGAATCCATATCTGAAGTTCGAGTTAAAAGCACTATATTTTTGAAAACCAAATTTTGCATCTCGTATTTCACCCCCTTATTAGTCTAATTTCCAAAAATACCGAATCACGTGTCTTTCTTTTACATTCGAACCCCGAATCCAAATCCGAAAATTTGTAGTTCTAACTTCAAAATTGCCTATATAGCAACATTTTTCGAAAAACACCCCCTCTCCAATTTAACCTCGTTGATGGCTGAATTTCCAAAAATACCGAAACACGTATTTTTTAACGTCTAACCAACTATACAAATATCAATTTTTGCAGCTCTAGCTTCAAAATTGTATCAATAGCAACGTTTTTTCAAAAAGAATTTTTGATCCTCTATTATACCCTCTTAATTGTTGAATTTCCAAAAATACTAAAAATCATGGATTTTTAATCCTGACCAAGATTCCACATCCGAAGTTTCGTAGTTGTAGCTTAAAATTTGAGTTAACAGCAACATATTTTTGAAAATCAATTTTTTTTCGTCACCTATTTCACCCCCTTATTTGTCGAATTTCAAAATATGCAGAAACACGTGTCTTTTAAACTCGAACCCTGAATTAAAATCCGAAATTCTATAGTACTAGCTTCAAAATTACCTAAATAGCTACGTATTTTCAAAAAACGTTTCATCCTCTATTTCACCCCCTTGCGGACGGAATATCGAAAAATCGCTTCTTAAATGACGCCTACAGAGTAAGTTCAACACCCTCCGCAAATTTCAAGTTTCTATCTTCAGTGGTTCGGGCTGGGCGATGATGAGGCAGTTAGTCAATCAATCAGTCACTCAGTCAGTCAGTCAGTCAGTCAATCGGGAAACTTCCTTTTATATATAGAGATGACCTTTGTATTTTTAATATTTTTAGTTACACTAACTCCTGTTTGTCTCATCTAGATGCCTCAAATAAAATACATTTTACCATTCAGTTTTAACACCTCTTTATCTATGAAGACGGTCTACTGACTGAAACTGGTTGATATATAAGGTTTTTAATAAACAGCCAATGGTTTTTAAAAATACATTTGATGAAATATATTACGGCTGTTGACACTCGCCTCACCAAAGCATTAAATTACATGTGGTAATCCTCTGTGTAAACTGTTAAGTTGTCAAATCAATCCCTTGAATCCAATTTCTATAGCAGCCTAGTTCCATAATTTCTCATCATATTTTTAGTCCATTTTACTGCAGAATGGGGGTTATTCAGGGAGAGGTTTGATTTACTACAGTACAAACACAAACCACTGTTGGAGCGTGTTCAGGCCGTCTCGGTGGAAAATTCCTGGCGCTATCTTGTCTCTGATGATCATTACCCGTCCAGGGCAACGTACTGGGTTCTTCTTCTTCTTCTTCTTCTTCTTCTACGTGACTAGCCCAGTGGACAGCATGCTGCTACAACTTTCCGTCACCATTGCTTCCTGTCCACAGCTTCTATCCACCTCCATGTAACGCACAGACTTTTTGAGGGCACACAATGCACGGCGGCAGCGGCTGTGCCATAAGAAACAAATCAGAGCAAAACAAAATTAATTATGTTATTCCGACCACAGATTCGAGTTGCCAGTAAAATTACGAACTCCTGGATACCAATAACAGACCGGACGGATCCTTAATTATAAAGTAGCAATATTAAATCAATTAATTTAGGACGTTTTAAAAATTTTCACCTACGAAGGAGCATCACGGAATGATTACTTACTTAGAGGACAATAGCATTTCTTTATTACCCCTTTGCTTCATGTAAAAATTGCTCAAAATGGAGAATTTCCAGTAGCCGTTAAATTTAAAAGCAAGCGGAAGCGACGCCGTGGCGGAGGCATACCAGCTTCATCCCGCACTCCAAACAGGTGTCCCAACCTGAGTGTCCGAGACACAGTGCCGCCCGCAAGGGCTAAGCTTCGCCATGGTTCCTCTCCCCTACCTGTAAGGTTAACTACAGGGACTACTTCTGAACAGCGAAGCACACTGCGGTGCCGTGCCCGGCGAACAGCCACGCACCGCCATTTCGTTGCACAGCTTTGAAGTATCCACCTCGCGGACAGTCTAGGGCGGAAGTTACCGCCGTATTAGGAAAGTCTGACTTTGAGGACCGTCCGCGTCTGTTACAATGATGGGCGAGTGGAAGTATCCGGTACACTTACCATTCAGTTTATAATGAGGTAAGCTTGGCCGTTTGGCCCCTTCTCTGGTTATAGTATTACTACTTCATGGCTAACAACAGTCTCTCTGTTTCAACCACTCTCCGTTCTCTCTAGGGACTGCAAATGTATCGTATAAAATGTGCTTATTTCTTGACTTTTGTTAGTAATTCCTTGTCTTGCAGCAAGGTGATTTCGTGGCAAAATAGTCTTATTTGTGACACAATATTAAAAATGCAACAGGGCTACCTCAATTTCGTCATATCTTTATGGTTAAATTTCTAAGGGGCCGCCCTCAGTCGCAAAGTACGACAATAATCGTTACCAGGTTTCAATGCCGCTATGGGCACCTTCTTCAGACGAAAATGAATATGTTAAACCTACATGTCAAAATTTAAAATACAAAAAATATATCTGACATAATCAGATAGTCATACCTAAAAAGTAAATAGTTGTAGATAGGTGGAGCAGTCACGAGGGGCTGCAATGTCTCTGCTGCCAACGTAGATAGATATCTGAGAGTTATCTGTGGACGTCTGCAGCGGAGACATTGCAGCCCCTCGTGACTGCTCCGCCTATCTACAACTATTTACTTTTTAGGTATGACTATCTGATTATGTCAGATATATTTTTTGTATTTTAAATTTTGACATGTAGGTTTAACATATTCATCTTCGTCTGAAGAAGGTGCCCATAGCGGCAATGAAACATGGTAACGATTATTGTCATACTTTGCGACTGAGGGCTGCCCCTTATAAATTAAATTGTATTCTAACAGTCGCTGATTCACAGCCATGGATAAAACTATATCTTTATGGATACAGATTTCACCACAGTTCTGCCTATTTATTCAGTAATTTTCCTACCGTACTCTTTTCAATTAATGAACCTTCAATAAGGTGACGAAACACCTGCCAGTCCGACGCCTTCACGGTCCAAGGACGACAGATCAGCAGGTGAGTGTAACTTCCTGTCTGAGAGGAAAGGCGATAGGCAGCAACCTTTCTCGCTTCATCTTCCTTAGAAAAACTCACCATTTCCACCCTGTCCACATCTATTGCTGCTTGCTTCAGGTCATTGAGGCCATCCCTCCAACGCCTCCTTGGTCTTCTTGGGGGGGGGGGTCTCCTTCTTGCAATGATGAAATCCAGGAGCTTCCGAGGCAATCTTCCATCTGGGCCACATGACCGGCCCACTGCAGACATCTGGAGCGAAGCAGTTGCGCTAGGGTGTGGTAAGATCGGTTTCCAGCTTTAATTCTGGCATTACCTCCGCTTCACAAGTCGAGATGTCTGTGAAAATCGCCCCCAGCTATTTAAATTCACGCACTGTCTTGTAGGACATGTCTCCCACCTGCAGTGACTGCAGATTTCCATCAGTCTGCCCACGCTTCATAACGAGCTACACTGTCTTTGCTTCGTTGATGGGTAGCCAAAAATTTCTGGCGGCTTCCTTTAGTGCTCTGGTCATTTGTTTCAACTTTTCCCACGCGCCATTTGAGAATGGAATGGGAGATAAATAGTATAAAGGTGGTTCGATGAACCCTCTGCCAGGTACTTAAATGTGATTTGCAGAGTATTTCATGTTGATGTAGATGTAGAACTCCTCTTTTCCAGTCCGTTTCTCCCAATTTCAATCCCTTCATTCTTTTGGAATGTTTCGCGTGCAATCTTCTCGATGTCAAAGTTGAACAGAATAGACAGATCATCTCCTTGCCTGAGTCATGTCACACTTTCAAATTGCTCAGTTTCACGATTTCCCATTTTCACGTTAGTATATGTGACGCTCAGACACATCCATATCAAATTTTTTGTAAAAATGTTTTTTGGGAAACAACGATCTATTGGAAAGTATTTATAAATAAAAATAGTCAAAATTTGCAAAAAATATCATTTATACAAATGATAACCGGTTTAGGCCTGTTTACAGAGGCATCTTCAAAGCTATGTGGCGTAGGCTTGACGTCCATGGAGCAGGCGCTTGTCCCATGCGGTAACTGGATTTGCAGCTATGTAGCTGATTTCCATAGACATATGTCTTCACCTGTTCTGGAATAGTATTTCTTTTTTTCCGTACTTTAGTTCAAAAGCTGTGTGTGTGTTGTGGATGTTGAACCTATCGTTAAATCAGACAACAAATTGTTCATTAACACAGCAATTTGGTTTAATTATGGCCCTGATATTGATGTATATACTATTAAATAAGAAACAGTGCATTAAACTGCTTACGTGCGCAACGGATATTTTAAACAGAAAACAACTGTGGCAAGTCACCATTTGAAACAGACACTGACTATACTCAAAAATTTTGACTGCGAGAAAGATATTAAAAATCCACAAACCACTTTCTTAATGTTTGACTGTGAGAATTTTATGCAGATCAGTTTCTGATTATTGAAATTTAGTATCATAGTCAATTAACTATCATATACTATGGTACCAATAACGAAATCTGTTCAACAATATTATCAAAATCAATACTGCACTTTAAATCCACTAATAACTAATTATCAAATGAAGAAAGTAGGTTAATCTTCTAAATACGTAAATGAAACAGGAAAGAAAGGTCAACATTGTTACTTATTATTAATAATCAGCATTACATTACCTACAAAATACAACTTCTTTCTAATGATATCAAATGCAATTACCTTCATTCCAGCGGTGTTACAATACAATATATATTCCAAATACAATCAAATCGACTTGCTGGCACAGCAGCCTCTGCTCTACATCTGAGCCATACACACAACTCAACCGCTCTCTAAGCGAGCTGAACCACAAGTGCTACTCTCTCTCTGCGCGAGCCACAATGCTATGCAATACATGATCTTTGCCAAAAATGAAACTTCACAGTGTTAAGAACACATATCGATACACACAGTAGAAGTGATATTATACATTTTCTTGCAAGCAAGTTACTCGACACAAAACAGGAGGCACAATATTAGACATTTTCTTACAAAAATATTTTTTATGGACACGTTTCAAGTTTTACGTGCCGGGCGGGAGTAGCCGAGCGGTCTGGAGCGCCACGTTGCAGAACGCACCGGCTCCCGTGTCGGAGGTTCGAATCCTCCCTCGGGCATGGATGATTGTGTTGTCTTTAAGTTAGTTCATAAGTAGTTTGTAAATTTAGGGAATGATGACTCCGCAGTTAAGTCCCATAAGCTTTACAAACATTTTTATTTTTACGTTTTCTACAGTTTCGTGGATGTATAAGCTCCAGAAATAAACTAAGTCAATTGGAAAAAGTGCCAGTAAATTTTTTGACGATTTCAATTCATGGAATCTAACGTGGTGTAAAAGCACGATCTAGAAAATATTAAGTGATCGACATTGCTAAAACAATGAAGATGATAGCTAACTTTTCGGAGTCCATTGTATATGCATGAGGTTGATAAACGACCAGATAAGGAAGTCTATTTTCAATGCAGAGATATAATTCGTAGATTAGCGCTAATCTTGACGTTTCATGAATATTAACTGAAAACAAATTATTTCAACGAACAACTGTTATAGCTTTATTCACACAACCATGTTTCACAGATGCTATCTCCCGCATCACACCACTGATTAGAAATTGCTAGAGTGTAATGAACGTTGTTTTGTTCATTATTTTGTGGGCAACGCGAGAAGAGCAGCTTTTATGAATGATGGCGATGGTATCTCACGGACTAGCGCAGTATTCCAAAAAAGTAGTATAGTGGCAAGTGGCACTGTTAACGCGGTGTTTATGGAACTATATGTCCCACCTAGCTGTATTAAATATTACGTAGGTGTAGTCTACTCCATCTGGAGTCTGCTGCAGAGCGACCACATTAAAATTATTAAAATAGGGAGAATCAGCTTTGGCCGCATTGGAACCTTTATTTTTTATTACAAATCTATTTCAGCCAGTGTCTGAACACCTTCAGTGCTAGAGTCCAAGCCCTGTGGGCACACAAATACTCGAATTTTGCAGGTTAACATAACTCTACTGAAATCGATTTGTAATAAAAAATGAAGGTTTCATTGTGGCCAAGGCCGGTTCTCCCTATTTTAATATTACGTAGATGTTTACGGTCCTCTATTTTGAAGGTTAAGTATACAAAATTTCGTCTAGATCTGAATGAAACCGTAGATATTGTCAAGTTCATAGGTACATTGCCCTCTGCCATGCATACAAAATTTTACGTAGGTAGTGTTTTTCCTCTTGTTTTGAAGATTAAGTGTGCAAAGTTCAATCGCAATCAGATTAACGGCAAGGCAGGGCATAAACTACGAACAAACATGATGTGGCAATTTGATGTATACTTTGATCATTGCTAATTTTATCTCATTGACAGATGTGTTCAATAGTTAAAAAATGTTCAAATGTTTGTAGAACTTATGGGACTTTACTACGGGGTCATCAGTCCCTAAGCTTACAAACTACTTACGAACTAGCTAAGACTAAGGACGGCACAAATATCCATGCCCGAGGGGGGATTCGAACCCCCGACCGCAGTGGCCATGCAAACCGTGACTGGAGCGCCGCAGTCCCCTCGGCCACCGCGGTGGACTGTTCAATAGTTCTGTTAGGTTCTCTTGTAATAGACCTTGATTGACCATCACACAGCCTGGCATTGCTTTTATGTTTTTAAACAATACTTGATGCCTAGTGACGTCTTATTTATTTTTATTGTGTGACATGCATGCCAGTATACGTGAGGAGGCATATAATGCACCTGCTTAATCAGTCTTTCTAGTTCTCTTCCGTGAAGATGGTTTATAACCGAAACCGGTAGAAGTTTGAAAAATAATAAATAGCTCATGGTTTACAGTATGCATTTTCTCAAATATCTTACGCCTGTTGAACCACATCTCAATAAAAATTTGAATTTTCTTCGCGTCTCAATGTTTATGTCGTCATATCTCAGAAACTATAATTAGTACAAAGAAATAATTCTGTAGGTAGATTCATTTGCATAATAGGATACTATTTAAAAATATGTTTCGAATGCATTAAGTAAGAAGGAAGTAATAAATTTAAACGTCATTCATAAAGCGGAAGTTTCTCACGCCATCGCATTGTTCATGATATTTCGTACAGTGGCAAAATTACGCCAGTAAACTTCATGAAAGTGCAAGCAATTTGTTGACAAAGTTTTATCGCAATCGGATGTACGGTATGGCCGTGCATAAAATACGTACAAAAAGAAAAAAATATTTGAGGGGTGAACAACACTTATATTGCCGCGATCGTTTGATTGCCCATGAAACACGTTGTGAATCTTAAATTTTAAACTGTTTCATCTTTATATAGTTAAGTGGCATATTATGCCTATGGAGAGCGATCAAAATTTATATAAAACACGCTTACTTCAGCCAAGAACGCTAGTTTTTTTTTAATTTTTTTACCGATTTAGTTTAACTATGTCATCATCTTCAGAAACAATCTTTTTATATAACAATTTTCTCCTATTTTCGATAACATATTCGAGAAAGAACATTGTCAAACGATTAAAATTCGCATCACCAAAGTGGATCGTCATATGTATTGCACATTTAAAATTGTGTGTGTTCTTGCCAAACTAGCGACCTCGGCTGAAGTAACTGTGTTTTATGTTTCATCTTTTTAATGTACCGGTATTTAAAGTCGCTGTATAAGAAAATGAAAATTCAGTATGGCTGTCCCAGCATAGCGGACGACAACTCGAGAAAAATGTTTGAATAGACAGTACCTCGACATGGGACTTTCAGAATACCGTAAAATCTACATTTGAAATAACAGCGAATAAAACACGTTAAAATGTTTATTCATTTTAACCGCCCTTGTTAGCGTCGCTTCTTGTGGTAGCGCGTGGAGGCTGCACGGCCAGATTTACATCTCTTCCTGCTTCTTGATTAGGGTGAGTCCCCTTTGCCTCTCACAATTTCCTTTTCGTGTGTCAAAACACGGTTCATTGTTTGAACGCGAACGTAGCGCTAATGAAGTATTTTTTTGTTGAGTCTATTTCATTATTAATTTATTTGTCGTTCTAATTTTATTTTTGTGTGGTTATTTCACAGTTGGCACCCTAATTTTCACTCCTCCTCCAATATACTAGGCCTATTATCATCTTTATCAAACGATACTTTAATAACAAAAAATAATTAAAATCACTTCACTAACCCTAAAGTTATCGCAATTTTTTCGTTTTAGCCTCCATTTTGGAGAGACCGTTACACCCCTTAAATACGTTTTAACGCCGCTAAAAACATACGCGTCCCTTAGTTTTTCATGTATTATAACAAACAGGGGCGCCGACTCCGTCGGTGCTCCGGGGCTCTTGCACCCCCCAAGCTGAGCACCCACATAAAATTGAGGTGGAAAATAAAATTGTATAAATTAAAAAAAAATCGGGATAAATCAAAACCTACCAATGCAAAACGTGACCATAGCGAGAGACGATATTTCATACGTGAAAGAAATTATGTTTTGTATGCGGGTCCCGAAGCGAGTAGTAATGAGTGTCCGTGTTTTACCCACTATGCTAGCTTTATTCATCCTGAAGCACGTCGGTCCTTTTGACCTTTCAGGTGTACGCATTTATGAACATTCAATTGTGTTCTTTGAGGAATTTAGCTTGAAGAATCTGATGCTGATGCTAAAGTTAATCGTTTTTTATTTATCTTTGTCACTTCCCTTGTTATTAAAATTATAGATTCAATTGAAATTTGTAATGCTTTTCTCTCAGGCTTAAAAAAAAAAGACCTTGGACTATATTAATACCGTCAGAGATGTCATGAAGTTATCTCGAAGCGATGAAAGTGTAGATGAAGTATACAGCTCTTGCTTGGAACTGACCAAAAAAATTTGATGTCCGTCTTCAAAATCTCAAAATATTTCAAAGATTTCTTTAAACCTTGGTGACGGTGTTCTACCAAACGCTTTTGTCGGAAAGAATCGCTTCGCACAAAAAGTGTTAGATTAGTGTACAATGAAAAATTATTTCATTGGTCGTGTAGAAGTTTTGGGGTGTTACTTATATCGAAATATCCACTTCGACCAATTAAATCGCTTTATTGTAGTGTCCTAATGCAGCCATGCTTTCCTTTTCTTTCTCCTCCTTCTTCTTCCTTCTATCTTTAGAAGGCCAGACAACTGCCTATTTACTTTCATCAAGTATTGCTCATTCAAAAATGCATGAACATGATTTTCAGGAGGGTTGGTTTCGAACATTTGTGAGCCGTGATATAGAGCACCCACACTGATTTTCAAAAGTCGGCGCCTCTGATAAGAAATCTGGAGGAGACAGGAGATGAAACTGGAGGGAAAGAGACCAAGAGGAAGACCGATAGACAGATGGCTGAAAGGAGTGGAGGAAGGTGTAAAGAAGCAAGGAGAAGACTGGACCAAGGTGAAGCAGACGCGGCCAGAGGCTGGAAACTGTCCAAGATGATGATGATGATGACAATCATTTTTGGGGTATGCGGCTGGAACGCTCTCATAGCGTCGCACGCCCGCTGTGTTACAACGCGTTTGTAATCACTTCACACCGGAAGTAAAAGAGAAATTCATAGCGTAGTAATAAAAATATAAACTGAAGCTCAGTTTTCCATAAACTAATGTTACCAATACAGGCAGAAACAGTGAAGACATTGTGATTTACAGTTCGAATGCTAGACGAAGTTCTTAAGCCCTTTCTACACGGGAAGTGAGGGCTTACGAGATTACCCATGATGCACCGGTCACGCCGTCCGCGTACAGTTAGACGCGTCCACTTGCACAAGATGCACGCATACGATCGTTAGTAGAAGGAATAGAATGGATCCTATTCTCACGCGTATGGAAGTGATTTGCGCATGCGCAGACGACCTAATGGGGAACCAAGCTGACAAACAAAGCCAAGTCGGGAATTTGTTTGAGAATGTGTACTTGTCTCCTGCTCAGAGCAACGTAGTTTCCCAATCTAATTCCTTCAGCATCACCTGATTTTCTTACACTGCGCTCCATTACCCTAGTTTTGCTCTTGTTAATGTTTATCTTATATGCACCTTTCAGCACACTGTCCATTCCCTTCAACTGCTCTTCCAGGTCTTTTGCTGTCTCTGAGATTATTACAATGTCGTCGGCAAAACGCAATGTTTTTAATTCTTCACCCTGAACTTTAATTCCTTCTCCAAATTTCTCCTTGCTTTCGTTTATAGCTTGCTCAATGTACAAATTGAATAACATTGGAGAAAGGCTACAACCCTGTATTACTCCCTTTCCAACCACTGCATCCCTTTCATGCCCTTCAACTCTGACAACCGCTGTCTGGTTTTTGTACAAGTTGTAAATAACCTTACGCTCCCTATATTTTACTCCTGCTTGCTTCAGAACTTGAAAGAGTTTATTCCAATCAACATTGTCAAAAGCCTTCTCCAAATCTACAAAAGCTAGAAATGTAGGTTTGCCTTTTCTTAATCTATCTTCTAGGATAAGCCGTAAAGTGAGTATTGCCTCCCGAGTTCCTACATTTCTCCTGAACCCAAACTAATCTTCCCCGAGGTCGGCTTCTACCAGTTTTTCCATCCTTCTGTATATAATTCGTGTTAATATTTTGCAACCATGACTTATTAAACTGATGGTTCTGTAGTTTTCACACCTGTCTGCACCTGCTTTCTTTGGAATGAGGATTATAACATTTTTCTTAAAGTTTGAGGGTACTTCGCCTGTCTCATACATCTTACACACCAGGTGAAACAGGTTTGTCATGGCTGGTTCTCCCAGAGACTTCAGTAGCTCTGAGGGAATATCATCTAGTCCAGGGGCCTTGTTTCGACTTAGGTCTTTCAGGGCTCCGTCAAATTCTTCTCTCAGTACAGTATCTCCTATTTCATCTTCATCTACATCCTCTTCCCTTCCTACAATATTGTCTCGAAGTTCATTTCCTTTGTAGAGCCCCTCTATACACTCTTTCCACCTTTCAGCTTTCCCTTCTTTGCTGAGAACTGGTTTTCCATCAGTGTCCTTGATATTCATAGAGCTGTTTTTCTTATCTCCAAATGTTTCTTTTATTTTCCTGTAGGCTGTATCTATTTTTCCCCTATTTATACATTCTTCTACATCCTTGCATTTGCCTTCTAGCCACTCCTGCTTAGCCATTTTGCACTTCCTGTCAATCTCATTTCTTAGTCGTCTGTACTCCATTTTGCCTGTTTCATTTACTGCATTTTTATATTTTCTCCTTTTATCGATTAAATTTAGTATCTCCTGTGATATCCAAGGATTTTTTGTAGGTCTTGCCTTCCTACCTATTTTGTCCTCTGCTACCTTCACTATTTCATCTCTCAATGCTACCCATTCCTCCTCTACTGTTTTATTTTCCCCTGTTTCTGTCAATTGTTGGCTAAAGCTCTCTCTGAAATTCTTAAGAACCTCAGGTTCCTTCAATTTATCCAGGTCCCATCTCCTTATTTTCCTACCTTTTTGTAGTTTCTTTAGTTTCAGCCTACAGTTCATAACCAACAAGTTATGGTCAGAGTCTATATCTGCCCCTGGGTATGTCTGACACTGTAAAACCTGGTTCCGAAATCTATGTCTTACCATTATAAAATCTATCTGGTATCTCCCGGTGTCTCCTGGTCTCTTCCACGTATACAACCTTCTTTTGTGATTCTTAAACCAGGTGTTTGTTATAACTAAATTATGTTCCGTGCAAAATTCTACCAGGCGGCTTCCTCTTTCAATCCTTTTGCCCAGACCATATTCCCCCACTATCTTCCCTTCCCTTCCTTGTCCTACTACCGACTTCCAGTCTCCCATCACAATTAAGTTTTCCTCTCCCTTAATTGTCTGAATAATTTCCTTTAGCTCCTCATATATTTCTTCGATTTCTTCATCATCGGCAGAGCTAGTCGGCATATAAACCTGTACTACTGTTGTCGGTGTTGGCTTCGTATCTATCTTGACAATGATAATGCGATCACTGTGCTGGTCATAGTAGTTTACCCGCATTCCTATTTTCTTATTCATTGTCAATCATACTCCTGTAATACCCCCAATTGATTTTGTATTTATAATCCTGTACTCAGCTGTCCAGAAATCCTGTTCATCCTGCCACCGAACTTCACTAATCCCCACGATATCTAACTTCAACCTATCCATTTCCCTTTTTAAATTTTCTAATTTTCCTGCTCTATTAAGGGATCTAACATTCCACACTCCGACCCGTAGAATGCCAGTATTGTCTTTCCTGATGATCACATCCTCCTGAGTAGTCCCCGCCCGGAGACTATTTTACCTCCGGAATATTTTACCCGAGAGGATGCTATCATCATATGTTCATGCAGTAGAGCTGCATGTCCTCGGGAAAGGTAACGACTGTAGTTTCCCCTTGCTTTCAGCCGTTCGCAGTAGCTGTGTGGCAAAGCCATGTTAGCTGATGTTACAAGGCCAGCTCAGTCAATCATCCAGACTGTTGTCCTTGTAACTACTGAAAAGGCTGCTGCCCCTCTTCAGGAACCACACGTTTGTCTGGCCTCTCCACAGATATCCCTCCGCTGTGGTTGCACCTACGGTACGGCTATCTGTATCGCTGAGGCACCCAAGCCAACCCACCTCGGCAATGTCTGTGGTTCATGGGAGTGGCTTGGATGGGTAACCGTCTTAAGTAATAGTGATACATTAATGAAACGAATGAATGGATGGGTAACCGTCTTAAATAAAAATGATGCATTAATGAAACGAATGAATTACAAAGCCAAATAATTATTTTAATGATCTGGTACCTGACGTAACGTGTCAACGTGGTGGATACACCAAATCCCGCCAGATCACCCAAGTTAAGCATCACCAGACATAGCCAGTACTTGGATGGGTAACCGTCCGAGTACGCAACGCACTGGTGACAACTTTCCCTTTGCATTACGGCAGAGGGGACGGGAGGGGTGGTGGTGCCAAGTGCCAAGTTCTTGATCATCAGTCTTTGCACCAATGTCATGGATTAAATTCCGGACCTCTCCTCAGTGTCTCATGCAGTGAGGACACGGGACACTGTTGATGGTGATCAGTCCGTGGGATGGGGACGTTAAGCTGGGCGGCCCCCTTGGCGATTTTCGAGAGTAGTAGGCTGTGTGCCGGCAATGGGATTCAAGTCTCTCTCTTCTCCCATCACCTCCAACTCGATCACGACACTACACACGCACCCATCACAGTCACCTGCACTTAAGGGAAATCCTTTCCAATTAGGCGGCTGAACCTGCCCTTCGGGGTCTCCCAGCCATTCATGCCATACGACTTTGTGTTTTTACATCAGGTAAGAAGTAGTTACAACATTTACAAACACATATTGCATTTTTCATGTTACTACTATTGCTACTGTATTGTGATTTTGTTCTCATCGTAAAAAGTCGATTATGACACTTCAAAAGTATCTATTCAGTTTATATGAACAATTTCCTCAGTTGAAGAAAGCAGACGTCATTTCTTAATGCGTCATAACAGTTTTATGTAGGTGTAGTTTCTCACCTGAAAGATTTTACCTGATTCGTAAGAGAATTTATGCAACAACACACTTCGCGACATACCCTATTGCTTTCCCCTTGTCTGATGTTGAATAGTTTGTGTGCCGCGGTGGAGTAGCAGAGCGGTCTAAAGCACCTCGCTGATGAGTGCGCGTTGCTCACCGTGGAGGTTCGAGTCCTCCCTGGGGCATGGGTGTGTCTGTTTGTCCGTAGGTTAGTTTACCTAGGTTTAAGTAGTTTGTAAGCTACGGACTGATGACCACGCAGTTTGGTCCGATAGATTTACAGACATTTGAACATTTTGAGTAGTTTGTGAACACGATCAGGCCGAAATTAACAGCAACACAGTGAGGCATTATTCCTGAGAGTAATGGGAGTGAGGAGAACTGCAACGCTGAAATATTATTTTTACTTCGACTAGACATTGTCCTCCTCCTTATGTTGGTAACGAGCACGTTGCTAGTGACACTTTGAAAATTTCTCTGTGCTACTGTAGATAGTATATGTCGTCCTTTATTACTCGTGCTATTTCTCGTGGTATGTGGAGAATTTGTGCCAGGTATCGTACTGATAAGTTCTGTTTTCTGGTGAAGAGCTAGTTTTGTGTTGAAATGGATCCTGGTGAGACCTAGTTATTATAATTAATATCTTTTGCACACGAACCATTTCAGTAGGCAAGATTGTATGGTGATAACGAGTACTTTACGGCTCTCTACGGTGTTGTACTTTTGGTTACGTTGCCTCAGTTGTATGTTAGCAATTGACAGTAGCGCTGTTTTTCTCCTGTTGATTTTTACACCTGATACTCCCTCAAAAGTTGTTAGTATTCATCATATTTTTGCAATAACTTCCTGTTATTTAATAAATACTCCCATGTCGACTGCATATGTTACACAGGTTGCTGTCTTGCCTCCAATGGAGAAACCTTTGATGTTGTATTAGGTCTTTCGCAGCAGAGGGTCCAATGCTACAGTGTAAATAGCCACTGACAGAGGACAGCCTCGTCTCACTGATCTATTGAGTTTTTTGTCCCTTGTAGTTCAATGCTTGCCTGCTGTTTTGGAAGCCAGGACCTCCTGCTCGCTGGGCAGACGCTTTAGCCACTCGTCTGTCGTGGCCTTATGGACAATGCGACTACATGGAGTGTCTTCAGACACAGACAAATATATACAGACGGGAAACCTCCGTAAGGGCCCAGTCCTACGCTCTGGGGTGCGGGGAGGGACGGTTTCCAGCAGTTCCGTAAGATGTCCCATGTTGGCGCTGCGGTCAGAAACAGCCCTTTAAACTGGCCAGAGCAGGCGGCAGGTAGCGGCTGCCCCCACCACCACCTCCCCTCAAACGCCGGCACGCCGGACACAGCCGTGGCCTCATGGCAGGCGGCACGAGTTCTCCCCTCAGCCTCCCCTCCACGCTACCCTCTGACGTGCGAGAGGCACCCTAAGCCAGCGAACCGCCTGACACCTCCTAGCACCTTACGGAACTACGAGGGGAGCGTAAGACAGTGGTTTAGGGTGGGCTGCTTCTCTGTATATGTTACTCTGTGCTTCAGAGCACGTCTCCCCCCACTACACTGTCTCGATGTTACTCAAGGCTCTCCGTATCAAAATAATACCCCGCATTGAACATTAATGGGAAAGATACTGCCTTGTATAGGTGATATACAAGGGGATAGGTGATATAAATATCAAAATATAATTCATTTTTCTGAAACATGCACTGCCCTCCATAAGTTTGGAAACACCATGCTACATTTTACAACGGAGCAAAATGGAAGTGTTCTATATGAGTTATTGGTTAGAGTACGGAATAACAAGCTCAAATAACGGTTAATAATGACACATCATTGTAAATATACATACATATTGGAACATACTAGTATTTCTCCGTTTTATGTAAACCGACGTTACCTGTCCAAGCAGTCCTACTAAACACGCCAGCTGGCGCCAGTAGACAGCACGGCTATGTGGAGGTACGTTGTTTACAGTTCTGTTCACTTGTAGTTGCGTTTGTAAAAAGATATAACACGCCACGAAAGTAATTGAAAATGGCCCCAAAGTGCCAGATTCCTTATGAATCACGGGTAATGATAATCACTTTGCACCAAGAAGACAATACTGTCCGACAAATAGCAAAGAAACTGAAGATTTACATCAGCGGAGTTGTAAGAACCATTCACTGGCATCGTGAAACAGTCCCCAATGAAGATCGTCCTCGCTTAGGAGCACCCAGGGAAATAGCATAACGCCAGTGAATGTATTTGGTAGTGACCAGTAACAGATTAAAAACTGTTAGTGAATTGACTGTTGAACTAAACGCAACGAGGGATACACCGGTGAGTGAGTCAACAGTGAGATGACGCCAGGCAGACAACAAACTCCGGGGTTATGTAGCGACAAGCAAACCATTTCTGCGCCCTGTTAACAAGAAGAAAAGGCTTCGCTGAGCTAAGACACGCGAACATTGGACCGCGGAAGATTGTGAAAGAGTCTTATTCACTGAGGAATCCAATTTCGAAATATTTGGAAGTAAACGCTGTCAATTTGTACCACGTTTACCCCATGAACGCTTGAATCCTCAGTACACAATTCCAAATATAAAGCATGGAGGGGGTTCTATGAAAGTATGGAGATTCTTTGTTGGGGCAAAAGTACGAGATTTGGTGAAAATAGCTGGAAAAATAAACCAAAAGTATTATCATGTCATTCTCCAGCGATATGCTAAAACATCTGGTTTGCGTCTCATTGGGAAAGGGTTTGTCTTGCAGCAAGACAACGACCCGAACATTCGCATGTGTCAGAACTATGTGAAGTCTCTAGAGGTACGTAAAATATTGGAAAACATGGAATGGCCGCCCCAATAAAAAATGTTCAAATGTTTGTAAATCTATCGGACCAAACTGCGTGATCATCAGTCCGTAGCTTACAAACTACTTAAACCTAGGTAAACTAACCTAAGGACAACACACATACACCCATGCCCCAGGGAGGACTCGAACCTCCACGGAGAGCAACCGCGCGCTCCTCAGCGAGACGCTTTAGACCGCTCGGCTACTCCACCGCGGCCCGCCCCAATCCCTTGATTGTAGCCCAATCGATCTGCTATGAGATGAATTGGATAGGATGAACCGAAAACAGAAAATCATGAGTGGGACTCAATTGTGGGAGGTCCTTTAGAAAGAATGGAGATTAAGTTCAACTGAAACCTTGGCAAAACTGACGCAGCGCATGCCGAGAGTGTGCAAGGCAGCGATGAAAGCAAAGGGTGGCTATTTAGAGGAATCGAAAATTTAATTATTCCACATTCCTGTGTATTATTTGACCTTAATAAACATTAGGAAAAGAACAAAATACATTTTTATACTGCATTTCCTTTCCATTGTCTAAAAATACTAGGTGTTTCCAAACTTATAGAGGGTAGTGTATTTTGTCTCATTTTACATAGGGGAACTTTAAGACAGACTTAAGGTTTGGGTAGAGGAGGAAGACATGTTGTTAAGACAGACTCTATATTTGCTACATCCAGAAGGCCACAATAGCTGAGTGGATAAATCGTCTGCCTAGCAAGCAGAAAGCCGCAGGTTCGAATCCTGACGATGCCGCAAAATTTCACTCAAAGCCTTTCTTTCTATTCAACATCTTCGTTATAAAGAGTCAACATATGTCTTGGAAGTTAAATTATTGTTCGATATTAATACACACATAAATGGTTGTCGTTGCTTTCTATTCGCAAGTGCTTTAGTTATCCACGGTTGCAGTGAGATTGCTGCTTGTCACGTTTCAAAAACGCAAATTTCCTCAAAGTGAAGGTTATTCATCTACATCTACATGAGATACTCTGCAAATCACATTTAAGTGCCTGGCAGAGGGTTCATCGAACCACCTTTCTACTATTTACCTCCCATTCCATTCTAGAATAGCGCGCGGGAAGAAAGAGCACCTGAATCTCTCCATTCGAGCTCTGATATCTCGTATTTTATTCTGATGATCATTTCTACCTGTGTAAGTGGAAGTCAACAATATATGAGGCGCGTCCAGAAAGTAAGTTCCGTTTGGTAATAAAATGAAATTGTACACAGATATAGAAGAAATTTTTATTGCACAAAATTCTACAACTCTTAAACTACTTTTCCATATAACTTGTCTTCCTCTCCAAATAAACACCAGGTTAGGTGGATAGATTTGAAATTCATCAGTATAAAGTGATGTGCTCGTAGGTTTATGATGGAGGTAATGTTGAAAAGCGCTAATCGGATAGTGGTACGTTGGGTTTTCTGCATTGTGCGCGTCAAAGGGGTTTTATGCATTGTGTAGAAATAACATTAGACTGCTTAACACGAGTAACTGCATGGGGAATATAGCATTAGAGCTCTGACACTTGACATTCGCGGTTCTCTTTGGTTGAGGCACAGAGCTTTGTTTGCCTTTCCATGTCGTATTGTGGGGCCCTGTTCAGATAAATCATAGGCTGTTAAAAGCATGAAACGTGCTACAAAGAGATTTACTACGCCGGATGCTCTCCTGGCGGTTGTTTTAAGCTGACTGGGGGTGAACTTTAATAATCAGATCAAAACTCGGGGCAGCAGATTTACTTTGTCAGTGTTGGAATTACTGTCCCGTATATTAGCATGTTAATGCGTATTACAGCAATGAGCGTAGCCTAAAGTGATTGTCTTATGGCAGAACAGTGATGAGTGGAGCGTGTGATTACACCTACCGGAGTTGCTACAGGGTGTCCAGTAGTAGACTGCAGAGCACCACGTCGCTGGACTGATAAATAAGTTAAATGCTATTGGTTGTAATTTACTGTGAATGCATGTTTAAGTTTTGTTAAAATACAAGAACGTTGGACAGTATTTTTGCTATCTTATTTGAACCACTATTTAACCACTCATAATTAATATAACAACCCTCAATAATGCATGAATAATATTTCTACCCAATTTTACAATCAAGTGAGTGTCATTAATTGTTAGAGACTGTAAAAATTATTCAATTGAGATAATTTATAAAATTGATGGTAGAAGATAACAGACAATTGAATTAATGAATAATTTTTTCTATTTCGTGTTGCACTGAGTTCAACAATAATAGCCACCGCCACATCTATCCTATAAAGAACCAAACTCGTACAATTGCCGTATGCATAGCATAAATGTTCAAATGTTTGTACAGCTTATGGGACTTAACTACGGGGTCATCTGTCCCTAAACTTACAAACTACTTATGAACTACTTACGAACTAGGACGGCACAAATATCCATGCCCGAGGGGGGATTAGAACACCCGACCGTAGGGGCCGTGCAGACCGTGACTGAAGCGCCTCAGTCCTCTCGGCCACCGCGGCCGGCCTGCATAGCATCAATTAAGACTGATTTACTTAAATTTCCTATTTGCTTGAGTGAATTAATTTCTATTAGATACTGACTATAGTAGTTGGACTGCACCCATTTGCCAATCACTTGATGTTAAAATCCTACTATTCATAATTTTCTAAATTATCATTACCATTAGCGTACTAATTGAGTCGTACGCATTGCACAGACGGAGTAAGTTAATTTCTGCACAGTCTCTGTAGGAGATTTTGTAAGGAAAGGAAAGGTGAGTGATCTTTTGAAAAGTTTGTCAGATAGGGCCATAGTATTTGTTAATTACACTGTCTTGCTTAATATTTTCAAAATTTAACTACACGATTTGCATTAATCACGAGTTTAACGTAACCAACCACGAAATTAAGGTCAGGTTTGTTATGTTGCTCAAACATTACAACAACAGCCACCACAGTTAATAACACGTAAAACAATTTTTTTAACCTCCTTTCACACTTTTCTTCAATAAAATAAACACATCTTCACCCAATACCCCCAACAAACATATTTTCTTTCCTTACAGGGTATGGCCTGGTGCGTATGAATTTTGAGTGGAAACATGTGTAGGCTCTTTCTCAGTATTTTCTGCGTGCTGGAACGCTTCAAACCAGTCTCAGAAGCAATTCTACGGACGGATGACATTGGATTTCGCTGAATAATTTCAGAAACTGTGGCGATATTTTCAGGCGTAACTGCGGTTTACTTGCGGGCAATATACCCCACTAGATCATCAGTTACGCTGCCTGTTCGTTGAAATTTTGCGAAGAGCGTAGGAATTGTTTTCACATCGGGTCCTTTTGGAACATTAAATCGTGCTTGAAAACTTCGTCTTGTTGCCGTAGGACTCTCTTCTAACCTGTGGTACTCTAGCACCAGAAAAACGCGTTTTTCAACGGAGTACATGGTTTTAATCTCTTCCTTCGGTACGCTAACCTCCTTTCACGTTTCAATAGTGGAAATGATCGCTCTGGGCTACGGATCACTATTTATACTAGGCATTACGTATGGCGATTACAGCACCATCTGTTAGCAGCTTTTGCAACTATTATTTCAAACTGCTGTATAAACTCCTTACAGCTTTCACAATAAACATTCCGTTTACTGCATTCCTCTATCGATCTTTGTTTTCGAGATATTTAATTTTGAAATCAGGGAGTCCTTTTCTGGACCCCCTGTAGTTGCCACTATATAAGTTCCAATCCTCGTATTTGTATTAATAATAAGTACTCCTGAATGATGCGAAACTTCAATGGCATTTAATTCTGTGTTACATGAAAAGAGAATTCTCACCAATCCCGGGCCTCTGCCACGCCTCCGCCAAACCATTCCTCCCGGCCTTCACCTACATACGCTCCATATCCTCTCCCAGGGCAATTTCCGCACCCTTCCTCTACCGGATACCGAACTTCGTCCTGATATCTACCCCTCCTACCAACTCTGATCCCTTCCCCGTAGCATCAGCACCCCTCCCCTCTCTCCCGTCCCTTTTCCTTCCTACCCGCTTGGCTACCCCTCTCCCATGCCCAGAGTCTCGTCAATCCTTCTCTCCCCTCCTTTCTCTCTCCCCCCTCCCCTTTCCCCCTCCCCCGCGCTTCCCCCATCCCAGTCCCACCTCCCCACCTCCATCCCCCTCCCCACCCCCCTGCGGGGGCGTCTAGACTCTTTACCAACGTGTACAGTGACGTGTAACCAGTGTCGTGTGTTTTTAATCAGTGCCTCCGTCATCGCCGTCCCCAAGTTTTATTCTATGCGCCGTCCACTGTCTTCGTGTTTGTCCTTAGTGTTTCTGCGATGTACTTTTAAATCGTCGCCGTGGCCAACTGTTTTTACTGACTATGTGTGTTTTATTACTACTCGTCTGTTCTCGTTCTCTGATATATGTTTGTCCCGTTTGTCCATGTACGATTTAGTCCATCAAAAACTCAGTGTGTTAATTGTTTTTAAATTCCGCAATTTTAATCCTCTGTTTTATATATTGTTTTTACTCTCTATCTTAAACTGTACGTCACATGGCTGAAGAGCAGCCACCGCAGCTGCTGCCAGGCTGCTAACTGTTTCACACAATTGGCTTCAAAATCACAATAAAGGGGAAAAAAAATGGTAATTCCACGTCCGATGATATTGTCACTTTATACAACATAAGATTTTTTTTTCAGTTTTTTTTATGATTTAAGGGTTTTGAAGCTTCCAGATAAGTCAAAAGGTAGTTCTTCTCCTTTATACCTCTGACTCTGCCCAGGACGTATTCTCCTTTTGCTGCGCTGTGGTAGGAGAATTTTTCGTGTTGGTATGAAATTTATACCGTTTATAAATAGGAAACTGCTCAGAGCAGAATACCATTTGCATAATTCTATAGACGGTGTCTAGATACCATTTTTTTACCCCAGATATCTCTTGAACTACAATATATATTGAAATATGACTCTCATAGGCATGAACTTTGTGCAAGGGCTTATGAAAGTAAATATTATGAGACTTTCTAAAACGTAAACAAATATTATTTTCAACACAAATTTATGTTTTTTAAATGGACACCAGATATTGTTTTAATGCAATCAATAGCATGAAAAATCACTAAAATAACGGTATTGTTAGCACCGCAATACGTCAATTACATCCCGAAAAATTGCGAAGCGAATTTGACGCTTGAAATAAATGCAACGTGAAGCCAGCGTACGTCCCGGGACTACAGCGTGTAGCAAAAAAAAAGTTTGTGTTGAAAATATTTTTTCACGTTATAAGTAGGCCACAGTACGAAATAAAAGAGTTTACCGTTGTAAAAAACCGGCTACTCCCTGCTGAATAACCTTGTTGCGTGGCTCAAATTGAGAACTGACTTGGTTCAAATTACTATAATAACAAGATACAGTGGCGATACAGTGACCAATATACGTAGCAGCTCACACGAGCCGGCCGCTGTGGCCGAGGGGATTGAGGTGCTCCAGTCACGGTCTGCAGGGCCACTGTGATGTTTCGTTTTGCAGGCAGGTTGAAGGTTTCACTGAAGCCTAATAAAGAAAATATATCGAGGGGAGTTTATGCGCCAGGCTGTTCCCCGTCGGGGGTTCGAATCCCCCCATGGGCATGGATATTTGTGTCGTCCTTAGGATTAGGTAGTTCATAAGTAGTTTGTAAGTTTAGGGACTGATGGCCCTGTAGTTAAGTCCCATAAGCTATACAAACATTTTATTTTTGAGCTCACACGAAATTACACACAGGCATTAATAAACACGCCACCACAATCAAAGTTATTTCATAAAGGTGGCTAAAGTAAAACATTTATGGCCAAACAGAACTTAAACATAAAAAATTGCATCTGAGCTTGTTCTCAGCACAGATGAAAAACAATAATAAATAAAAGAGGGAAGGTGCTCGAAAACTACAATTTATAGGCAAGTCAAAATTATACTGAACTTAACTTGTTTATTCAGGTCGAACGCAAGCAAAATGGGGAACCAATTTTGTTAACACAATAAAAATTCATCTCCTTACATGAGCTAATACTGACGATGCCCAGCATTGAATTTAACATAAATTACACAGACGTTAACGCTACTTGGGGGAGGATTTACAAACAACACTCACTCACTCGCACACACGCAATGCAACAACGAAATTCACCAAAATTAGCGTGCTGAAACGAGGCAGAAGCAGGCGCCGCTTTCGTAGGCGAAATTCAGCAAACCCGGACGTACCACACAACACAACATACAATAAAACTGCGAAGATGGCTCTGGTCTGTCGTGCCTGATATGAGATGGTGCGTGAGTATAGCAAAGTTAACTTGCATCTAGATTAGATCGCGAGCAAACACGCTAACGGCGACACACGGCTACGTTACATGATCGCACTCCGCTGAAGGTGAAGTGGTTGAAAATCGAATTCATTACAAAAAATCACGGCGGACTCTTAAATTGCAATCTGAGAGTAAACTATCTAGGCACTGGTTTTATGAGAAGTGGCGTGAATTCAGGTAACTAGCTACAAACCCCTGAAGTCGGGGTTCGGAGCTACGTGGTTCCGAAAACCGATATAATGTATAAATTCAGTTTCCGAAAAATAAAGAAAATTATTTCGGCATGCAACCCATAGAAATGATTAGAATTTCTATAAGGAAGCGAATGAAATGCAGTTATTTGCGATAGGGAGCAATTTCAGAGGCGGATGAAGTCTGGCAAAAAAAAAAAAAAAAAAAAAAAAAAAAAAAAAAAAAAAAAAAAAAAAACAGAGCCGGTCGCCGTGGCCGAGGAGACTGAGGCGCTCCAGTTGTAAGTTTAGGGACTGATTACCCCGTAGTTAAGTACCATAAAAAAAAATAAAAAAAAACAGAAAAGTGAAATAATTACAAAGTCGAAAAGTGAGAAAAGAAACTACAGCATGCAAGCTATATAAATGTATAGAATTTCATAAGCAAGCTATTGAAGGAGTTTGTCCAAGCCTCAGAGAGAATTATTGACAAAGAGTTGAGTGCATACTACAAGTTCAGAGAAGAAACAGCAAAATTAAAATAGGCGGGGAGAGAAGATGGCGAAATGTTAGTGGAAATCAGAAGGATACACGCATAGTTACTTGCCTGATGGCCATGGAACAAACAATAGTGGAAGCTGAAGGCTTTGTTCTAAGAACCAACCACGTGGAACACTTATCATTCACGGAAGGAAACGATGAGAAAAATTCTAAATGCACTGTACAAAAATGAACATATCGTCTGTTAGAAACCAGGCCCCACAAACCTAGAAAGAATTTACACAGAGTTCGTACACTGCCACATAATCAAAAAAGGTTTGAATATACCAGGCCGTTATCAAACTGCAGCTAGTAACACATACACCGCCTTTATCTGTTGGAAATCAGTGGATTGAAAAACGACAACATATTTCTGCGCACGATCGGAAGGAATATTCCAAAAAATGAATCTAAGTCCAAGAGTCTGAGTTAAACATGCTAGACAACGAATCGCTACCATCTCTGCAGACACAAGAGCAGAACTAACCTTACCTCTCTACGATCCCCAACACCAAGTGAAGACCGAGCGGCCACGAGGCTGGAAAGCTACCGGAAACTGGGCAAAGCCCAGCGGTGGTGGGGAGAGAAGATCGTGAGATCCGCCCTGGAAGAGGGCTCGTTGACTGGCTTATAACCAAAGGGTGTAGAAACCTGTTGCTCGCATCAGAGGCAGGGGTTGGTAAAGACTAACTATCGTATTATAGTTTTCAAAATGAAAAGCCAAGATCGCACATTAATAAATTATTAAATGACGACCGGTTTCCGTGCACTGTGTAAAATCATCTGGTGACATATGTATTATAAGCTGATGTGACCAGATTATGGTGACACAGTGCACCAAAACCGGTCGTCATTTAATAAATTATTAATGTGCGATTTTGGCTTTTCATTTTGAAAACTATAAAACGGTCAGATAGCCTCCAAACCCGACTATGTCAGGTAATCTTGACTAACCATCGAGTCTGAGCGAGAGAGAACCATGCAAAGCGAGCTATTACCACTCACATTCAGACAGCCATTAGATACTCGCACATCCACTTAAAAGTAAAACAAGTACACATTCTCACAGGGACAGTGGCGTAGTGGAGAAGGCGTACTTATTGCCACATTCATAACCACAATAATAAATTATTAAAATAACAAGATCCTAGCATTATTAACTAACATTTCAGAAACTAATATTTTAAAACATGAAATAAAAATGCTATTCCTCATGCTATGAAAAGAGGGGGGTACTAGTTTTATCAAAATGCTAATCCAGCGACATCAAATAAATTACAATTTTATAAAACAATATATGGAAGACGACAGACGGTCGTCTTTCATCGTTTTGGGATGTCTTATAATACTTACTTTCATAAGCCCCTGCTGTAGGTACACGCTCATGAAAGTCGTTTTCCAATACGTCTTTCTGTTCTACAGATATTTGTGGTTTTTATTTATTTATTTATTTATCGTATGGTTTTTACAAGTATACAAAAAATATATACAATTAAATGGAAATGTCCAAATTTTACAGCCAGTCCAGAGCACTTTCTGTCACTTGATGTACTCTGCAAGTCACCATTAAATACTCGCAGTGGACACTGCTTGACGATATGCCCTACGGTTTGCTCCTCTGCCCCGCAGTCACAGTCAGAAGATGGAAAGAAACCCCACTTCTTCATGTTGTAAGCTCACCTCCCTTGACCAGTCCTGATGCGGTCAGTCTCGACCAGGTTTGGCGTGGTAGATGGAATCCCTCAACCTTCTTGGATGGATCTTGCACGAGGTGGCCGTTGTGCGGTGAAATTTCGTTCCAGCGTTCTTGCCACTTGGAGGTCACTTTGATGGAAGTGGTACTTTCTATGTCACACCAGGGAGGTTCTAGTGATTTCAGACGACAGGCTGGGGGATCCCTTAGAGCATCATACAAGGGAGAATTCTTGTGCACCTCGACATTCTTTATCTGTTTTACTTTAGCTGCTTTCCTCCTCAGATCTTAGCCAGGACAGGTAACCACTGAATGGGCGTAGATCTGACAGTGCCAGTGATAATCCTCATGGCTTCATTAAGTTGGACGTCAATCTTTGTTGTGTGTGTGGTGTCACACAAGTATAAAGTGCGCGCCACCTACTTCCGCCGCGTGCCGCCATGCACGCACGGCGTGGCGTTCTTACGGCGACAGCCACGAGCGCCCTCTGCTAGAACTCCGCTCATGGCCACACTGAACGACATCGTTCACTTGGGACTGAGATAGGAACCAGTTAACACTTCAGAATCAGATAGGCACCAGTGAAGACTTGGGTATCGGATTGGAACTAGGCAGGCCTCTAGCTCAACTATGTAACAGCATTCTGCAGTACTGAGCTATGTAAAAGTTAAGTATTGTATAAATTCTGTGCAATATAGATCTCGTTCTAATTTACTCTAGTGTTTCTAGTTTCTGCTGTCCCACTGGCTGCTCCCCTCCGTACCTGCACAAGCGTGCTACCTTTATTCCTGTGTCGGTCTTTCTACTCGGCCACCGACACCTACGACGGAAACGAGACACAAAAGCAGCGACGAGGCTGGGACACAAAAGTAGCGACGAGGAGCGATAGACGAACCTTGGACCAGCAGCCAGACAGCAGCAGTCGGAGCACACAGAAATTGCTCCCGCCCACCCACCCTTATTATAAGAATATTGGGGGAACTTATTTTGTTACGTGTTTTGTGGACTTTTTTTGTTGCAGTGTGTCATCAATTACCTTTTATTTGTGTTTTGGTATAATTTATTTGTATGCGCGGCGCCTAATCGGTCAGCATGGCCACTACCCCGAACCCAAACTTAATGGAAATTATTCAGTTACAGACGGCGCAAATCACGCAGTTACTACAGGCAGTGTCCCAGCTAACAGCGCAAGCAGCTAACCAACAACAACAGCCGCCGCTTCAGCAGCCCACACCTGCCGCCGCAACGCTTCCTACGTTTCGCCAGTACAACGAACGAGAGGAAGAATGGAGTGACTACTTCGTTCAATGTCAAGAACTCGTCGCGGCTCATCAACTAACAGGTCTGACAGTCAAACATTTCTTTCTCGCCGTAGTTGGCACCAAGACTTTCGTGTTACTGCAGAAACTTTTCCCCAACACACTCCTCGTATTGTAGACTTTGAACAAATAGTAGAGGCACTAAATGCTCATTATGAGAGAAAAGTTCTCGTAGCTGCGGCACGGTACCGATTTTTCAGACTAAAAAAATTACCAGAACAGTCCCACCAAGAGTGGATTACGGAATTGATGGGCTTAACCCGCAAATGTAACTTTACTTGCTCTTGTGGACTTTCTTATAGTGACGTGATGTTAAGAGATGCGATTACGCAGAATATTCAGGACCCCAGAATTAGGGCAGCAATTCTAAAACAGTCTGACTCCTCATTATACAGTGTACTGCAGCTTATTGAAGCACATGATACCTTTGACTTAGCAGATGTAGAAATGCAAAGCGACAGTGTTAACTCAGTGCGTCGCAACGGACGCTTTCGTAGCCACAGTTCTCAGTATTTAAATTCTACCAGCCGTGCTGAACAGACAGTGAACAGTAGCCAGTGTCAAAGTGCGACACAAAGGTCGCCCTGTCGTGTTAGGCAAAGTAATTTGAATAACGGGCGCCAACGCCCATTTCAGAGAAATGTTCGTAAGTCTTGCCCCCAGTGTGTATCTCGCCACAAGCGTGCACATTGCCCTAGCCGCAACGCAACCTCTTATCAATGTGGCAAATCGGGACATGTACAGTCAGTGTGTATGCAAATTAAAAACTCAAAGAACGGTACCGTTAGAAACAGTGCTTTGCCGAGTGCACGAACAATTCATGCTGTCAATGTGGACTTGAACAGTGCTTTGCTTGATTCTCACATGCAAGAAAGTTCTGCGTTTTTTTTTCTTTATTGTCGTTTCAATTCCCCTAAAAAAGGGGCAGGCCAGCAGCGCTCACTGGCACTCTTCGGCCTACAGAAATAAAATTTGTCAGCGGAGAACATAAAACACAAAGGAGATAAAATTTTGGAGATAATACAGACATAAAACGGAGATTTAAAATGGAGATAAAACAAAGTACAGAAAATGGAGGAAACAATGGTGACATAAAACACTTGGAACGGCGAAAGTGGTGAATAAAACCAGTTGCTCGAATGTCAGTGGCGCACACACACAATTAAAATGAGCATAGGGCAGCGGCCATGGTGAGACCGTCCGCTATTTGGAGTTAAAACTGAAAAAAACACAACACACACTTCGAGAGATACACAAGTTAAAACTGATGGTGGCGGCTGCGGGTTGGCCGTCCACTGTTGTAAAATAAAACAATTTAACTCAAACACACCACACTTGTCGAAGCACAAAGGAGGTTCCGTAGATGGTGGGGCACTGACAGCATTGAAGATGTGGTGTGGGGGGAAAAGGGATGAAAGGAGATGGAGAGGGTGGGGACGAGCCACAGAGCCGGTAGGGACGGGACGGGGGGATGATGTCCCAGGAAGCCACGGGGAAGAAGGATAGGGGAGGGCGGTAAGAGGAGGATCCGGAGGGACGGAGGAGGGGAGAAGGGACAGGAAAGGAGGGATAGTTGGGGCCCTCAGGGAGAGAAGGGGGAGAGGGAGCAAGGAGAAGGATCAAAGCTGGTATGAAGGGTAGATGTCAGGTCGGAGGGCATCATCCGGGAGGGGGAGGGTACGGAAGTTGCCACAGGAAAGGATCCGGAGGGTGGACAAGTGGAGAGCAGGGGGAATACAGTGGGGGAGGCGCGGCAATGTACCAGGTGCAGAGAGGAGGGGATGGACTAGAGGATTAGGTGGATCTGATTTGCGGATATGTAACGGAGGCGGAGATTTTCAATAAAGAGAACGAGTCTGGGGAAAGTAATGAGATCATAGAGGATCCGCGTGGGGGAAGGGGGATAAAGTGGGATATGGAAGGCGAGGCGGAGGGCATGGCGTTCCAGTATCTCCAGAGATTTGTAGAAGGATGGGGGAGCAGAGATCCAGGTGGGATGGGCGACACAGAGGACTGGGCGGATGAGGGATTTGTAGGTATAGAGGATGGTAGAAGGGTTGAGGCCCCATGTTCAGCCAACAAGGAGTTTGAGGAGGCGGAGGTGGGAGCAGGCTTTTTCTTGGATAGCGCGTAGATGGGGAGTCCAGGAGAGGGTGCGATCAATAGTGAGGCCCAGGTACTTTAGGGTAGGGGTGAGACGAATGGGACGGTTATGGAGGGTCAGATAAAAATCTCGGGGACGGAAGGAACGGGTTGTACGACCTACGATGATCGCCTGGGTTTTGGTAGGATTTATAGACAGGAGCCACTGGTTGCACCAAGTGGCAAAGAGGTCAAGGTGTTCTTGGAGCAGGTGGTTGGAACGGGCAAGGGTGGGAGCTAAGGCAAGGAAAGCGGTGTCGTCAGCATATTGGAAAAGGTGTATGTGAGGGGCAGGCTTAGGCATATCCGAGGTATACAGAGAAAGGACAGAGCCTTGGGGCACACCAGCAGAGGGATAAAAAAGACGGGAGTCGGTGTTGTGGACAGTAACATAGGTGGGGCGGTTGAAGAGGAAGGAGGCAATGACCTGGACGAGGTTGATGGGAAGAGAATAGGTTTGGAGTTTGAAGAGCAGGCCAGAGTGCCAGACCCGATCGTAGGCCCGTTCGAGGTCTAAGGACACAAAGATGGCGGCACGACGGGAATTTAGCTGGAGGGAAAGGAGTTGCGTAAGTCGAAGGAGTTGGTCGTCAGTGGAGAAGGAAGGACGAAAGCCACATTGGGTGTCTGGGAGAAGGCGGTGGAGGTGGAGGTGGTGATGGATGCGACGGGACAGAATGGATTCGAAGACCTTGCTGAACACTGGGGTGAGGCAAATCGGGCGGTAGGAGGAGGGTTTGTAGGGTTTTAGGAACATGAGGACTTGGAAGATTTTCCACAGGCGGGGGTAGCAGCCAGTGTAGAGGATGGTGGTATAGAGGGAAGCAAGAGTGGTGAGGAAAGGGAGGGGACATTCTTTGAGGTGGCGGTATGTGATGCGATCGTGGCCGGGAGCTGTGTTGCGTTTGGTGCACAGTATCAATTGTATGTCGTGTGCAGTGATGGGGGTGTAAATGTCCGATGGGGGGATGTGGTCCAGGTAATGGAAGCCAGGAGCCAGGCGTGGGATGGAGACATCGGTTTTTTCATGGACATCTGGGAACAAGGAATAATCAAAGTTAGGATTGTCAGGGATGGAGAATACATCAGAGAGGAAAGAGGCAAAATGGTTAGCCTTACTGGCATTATCAGGAAGGGGCTGGTCAAGGTGGAGGAGAGGGCATGCGGGCATAGGTTTCGAACCAGTGAGGCGGTGGAAGGCGTTCCAATACCGAGACGAGTTGATTGAGAGGTCGGCATTAAGCCGTGTCACTGTCTGATGCCAGTCCCGGCGTTTTTTGGCAGTCAGGTGGCTGCGCACGTGTCGCTGGAGTTGCTGATGGCGGAGGAGTGTATCCCGGTCACGGGTTCGCAGGAAGGAGCGGTACAGGCGGCGGGATTCCCGCAGAAGAAGGACAGCCTGTGGAGGGAGTGTGGGACAGTGCGGCTGGACAGCTTTGGTAGGGATGTGCGAATGGATAGCATCAGACAAGGTCTGCTGAAGGAAGGAGGCAGCTTGGTCGATATCATTGGGAGAGTGTAGGGGGAGATGGTGGCTTTCGACCTGATGGGTGATGGAGAGGCGAAAGGCATCCCAGTCTGCTCGGGAGTAGTCATGGACGAGTTTAGGAGGTGGAGGTGGGCGAGTATTCTGTGGGCGATGGACATTGTGTGTGAGGGTAAGGAGAACAGGGTCGTGATCACTGCCTATGGGGTCAAGAACGTCGGCGGTGATGCGCCCAAGGAGATTGGGAGAGACAATGACGACATCAGGGGTGGTGTTGTTACAGGGTCGGGTGTGGCGTGGGAGTGGGACAATGTCGCCATTGATGGAAGGAATGAACTGATGCCACCGACGGAGTGCGGCAGGAGTGCGGGAGTGGATATTGAGGTCAGCGGCGACCACATAGGTTGTGAAGGTGCTATCAATGTGAGCAAGGAAGTCATAAGGGATGGGAATATGGGAGCGGATATAAATAGTAGCACAGGTGACAGTGAGGGAAGGGAGGAAGAGGGTGTGGATGAGATGTTCATAAGGGATGTTGAGGAGGGGATGTGGCTGAACTGGGTGGTGTCGGAGATGGCCGAAAGCCACTCCACCTCGTGCAGGGGGATGGGGAGAGTCGTGACGGGTTATATAGGGTGTGGTACTGACATGTATGTGATGGAGGAGGAAGGTTTCGTTGAGGAGAAAGGCATCCACGCAGTGTTGGTTTAAGGTGTTCATCAGGAGGAGCTTATTGGTGGGAAGGGAGCGAATATAATGAGGTTGAAAGGTGGGGAGAGGGAGAGGAAAAGGGAGCGGGTGTGGGGACTAAACTAGGGTGTGAGGACGGTCGGTTCGGGAGAAGGTGAAGTGGTTGTGATTTTGGGAGGTTGTAGCCTTAAAATCAAGGTTGAAGAGGGAGCGAGCGGCCAGGGAAACTTGGTGGAGGGTGTGAGGGTGGAAAGGGTGGATATTTTGGAGGACAATAGTCAGGAACCGGATGATGTCCTCTGCTGTGGGGGGGGGGCATAAGGAGTTATTAGCGGGGATTTGGGGATCAGTGGGACGGACAGGGACGGTGAGTTCTTCTTTGGTGGGAGGGGGTCGGGACTTACATTTGTAAGAGTAGGTGGGTTGTGCCCCACCGCAGATGTTACAGGAGGGGTGGCGGCGAGGTTAGGGCAGGAGGTTTGGAAGTGTTGGCCATTGCAGTGGGGGCATACAGGAGGGAGACGGCAATTTTCGGTAAGGTGATCATTATATGTGAGGCATCGGGAGCAGCGGTATGACTGGGGAGGTGCTCGGGAAGGTTCCACCTGGTGCAGGCGGTTGTAAATGAGGGCCCCATTGCGGAGGAGGTGGTTGACGGATGGCGCGTCTTCTGTGAAGACGCGCATGAGGTAGGTGGGGCCCGTCGCATTGTTAATGCGACGAGCTGAGCGGATGGATAGGCAGGGATCCCGCCAGAGTTCCTCCAGCACCTCTTCCTCTGTGATCCCCGGGTTCAATTTGGTGATCACAGCAGTGAGCGTGGGAGGACGACGGGGAGGAGGGGATTGGCGATTGGAGGCTGGAGGGGGGAGGGGGACAAGGGTGGCACGGGATCCAAAGTGGACGCGGGGGATCTTGTGGAGGAGATGTGTGTGGAGGTCGGGGTCAGGTGATTTGAGGAGGACAGAGTCCCTCCGTAGGATGATTTGGGAGATGGGGGCAGAAGGAGCATACTGCCGAAAGAGGAGAGTGAGAGCACGGCAGTCTAGGGTTATTGAGGACGAAAGTGTGGAGAGCAGATGGTTGATAGGGGAGGAGGGGTGGTGGGGGAGGTGGTGCAGGCTGGGTTGTGGGGAGAGGGGCGGCTTCCATCGGGACCGATGGGCCAGTGGCGAGAGGGTCGGCGGGCTTTTTCGTCACCGAGGATGTGGCATCTGTGGATGCTCGTTTTGTCTTCTTTGGTTTTAGGAGGGCCTGGGAGGCAGGAGTGGGGACAGGGGAGACTGGAAGGTGGCGCGGAGCCGGCCCTGCGGCTGTGTCGTCGGGTGGGAGAGGACAGGAGACAACTGCGGTCTGCCGGGTGCGAACCGCGGCACTGTCACCGCGGGAGTAGGGGAGGGGAGGGAAGGAATCGAGTGGGGGAACGGAGGAACATGCAGGAGAATGTGGGACGAGGGCAGCAGCTTGTGTGGGGGCAGAGGAGAAGGCGACTGTGGAGGGAGTGGTGAGGGTGAGGAGGGAGGGAATTGTGGCAGGAAGAAGAGGGGAGGATGTGCTCCAAGAAATGGTGGTTGGGGAATGGGAGGGCGAAGTAAAAATGATGGTCGAGGACACAGTAGTAGGGGGCAGGGTCGACATGGCAGAGTCGTACAGTCACCTTAGCTGTAGAACACTGCTCCGGGATCAGGGGCGGCGGCGGACGTCCCTCCCGGCGGCCCAGGTGGGGGCGGGAGCGGCGCGGCGGCGGCGGTGGGACGCGCTCCGACGGGCTGGCGGCCGGGCAGAGCGCGATGAGCGGCGGCGATCCCGGCGTGGGCCGGAGGAGCTCCTTCCGGGGCGGCGGCGGCGAAAACACCGGAGGCGTCGGACGCCGACGGGGCGGCGACCGACGAATACTGCAGTCCGGAGCGGCCGGGCGGTGGGGCCCTGATCGGCAGTCGGCGACAGCGGCACGTCGCGACAGCAGACAACAGCCGAAGACGATAGCACACAAATGTAAGAAATAATAACTGCGAAACACGAAACAAATACCGCACTAGCAACGTAGTAAGAACGATGGCCCAGTGAAGTTCTGCGCCCAGGGCAAAAATATGTAGTGAGGCACGCCGCAAGCGCCGACGAGCGCGTAAAACTGTGCAACGGAAACGCGTTCGGGACAAGCAAAGTGACAATGTACAGTGCAATCTTGTAGTGAACCTAGTGCCTTCTGCAACTGCTCATTGTAATAGTGCCCAGTACTGTGTAGATAGTGACAGTAGACTTAGTGTCGCTGCTCAAAGTAATTTTAGTGCAGTAGCCTCGCAATGCGCGGACGCCGATCCGACGGTAGTGCCATCTAGTGACAGTGTTGTTAATCCGCTGTGTGCCGATGCTGTGCCGCTTCCTTCACTACGCGGCCCGCGCATGCGCAAAAAGTGCAGAAACCACACTGTAGCAGACGTTGCCTATATTCGTGCACCTGTCGAGCGCCGCAAGCAAAAACTTTTTGTGACTCTTTACATAGACAATACGACTGTGCATTTTCAGCTTGATACTGGTTCCGCTGTTACATTAATTAATAAAGAAACTTATGAACTTCTGGGTTCGCCAAAATTGTCGTCTCAACAAGTGCTAACAGCATATACAGGTCAAAATATTCCCGTGCTAGGAACGTGTAGCCTGCCCGCCTCTTTTCAAGGTGTAACAAAAACAGTTGCTTTTGTAGTTCTTCAGGCCAAATCTACACAGAACATTTTTGGACTAGATACATTTGACTTGTTTGGTTTATCAATTCAAAGAGATGTGCTTCAAATTTCGTCCGTAGTGCCTCAGGACAAAATTAATGCATTGTGTGAAAAATACAGTGACTTGTTTTCGCCGGAACTAGGTTGTGCAAAAGACTTTGTGACACATGTAACTTTAAAAGAATCTGCAGTTACAAAATTTCGTAAAGCTAGACCAGTGCCTATCGCAATGCGTGATACAGTTGCCGAAGAACTTAAACGTTGGCAAGATAGTGGGGTGATTTCTCCTGTTTCTGCGAGTCAGTGGGCCTCGCCTATAGTTATTATACTTAAGCCGTCAGGAAAACTTCGTCTCTGTGCGGACTTTAAATCAACAGTGAACAGTCAAACAATTGTAGACACTTATCCCCTGCCCAGACCTGAGGAACTTATGGACAAATTAGGACAGTCTCGCTTCTTTTCTAAGATTGATTTAGCAGAGGCATACTTACAGATTCCACGTGATGACGAGTCAAAAAAGTTTTTCGTCATTAATACTCACATGGGCCTTTTTCAATTTCAACGCCTACCCTTTGGCAGTTCTTCCGCCTCCGCTATTTTTCAGCGTTTCTTGGAACAGCTGACAGTTTCCGTACCGTGTTGCTCGAACAAGTTAGATGATATTGTGGTATCTGGACGTACAGTTGAAGAACATTTATCAAACCTGGAGTGCCTTTTCAAAGTGTTGACTGCAGCAGGTCTACGTTGTAATAAAGCAAAGTGTTCGTTTTTTCAAACTGAGATAGAGTACTTAGGCCAAGTGATTAATGCCCAAGGAATCCATCCCTTACATTCACATCTTAGAGCAATCAAAGACTTGCCTCCTCCTAAGAATGTGCAGGAATTGCAAGCAGTAGTGGGAAAGCTTAACTACTATTTCAGGTTTATTCCCAATGCCTCTCAGATTGCAGCTCCACTGCATCGCTTACGTAGGAAGAATGTTCCTTTTGTATGGTCTAAAGATTGCCAGGTTGCTTTTGACAAATTAATGTCTGCAATACCCAGTGAGGCATGTTTGATTCCCTTTGACGCACAGAAGAGTGTAGTGCTAGCAGTTGATGCCTCGTCGTACGGTCTGGGTGCAGTATTGTCGCATCGTATTGGTTCTCACGATCGTCCCATTGCCTTTGCATCCAAGCTACTGACGCCAACGCAACAGAATTACAGTCAGATAGAAAAGGGGGCCTTAGCAATCATTTACGGCGTCACAAAGATTCATCATTATATCTATGGCAGAAAATTCTATTTGTTGACAGACCACAAGCCTCTCACGTCGTTGTTCTCACCCACAAAGCCAATTCCGTCACGAACGGCACAAAAGCTTCAGAGATGGTCCTTAATACTATCTAATTATCAGTATGAGATTTTGTACCGACCTACCACTAAACACGCCAACGCGGACACACTTTCCCGACTTCCGGTTGGCCAGGATGTGTCATTTGATTCTTCGGAAATGGCATGTTGTCAGATAGACTCCAGAGATGCTTCCGCTGTCGCAGACTTTCCTTTAAACTCTCGTCGGGTTGCACAGGAAACAGCTGCGGATGCAGACCTAAGTGTGGTAGCACGTTTTGTTCGCTCTGGGTGGCCTGCCAGAGCCAAAGACATTCAACGGCCTCTGGTTCGACGTTATTTTGCACAACGTCATGCATTATCTTTAAGTCAGGGTGTTCTGTTGTTACATACCGACAACGACCAAACGAGAGTGATTGTTCCTCGTTCCCTGCAACGTGAAGTGTTACGCCTCCAGTATCAAGGACATTGGGGTGTTGTTAGGACAAAGCAACTAGCCAGACGTCATTGTACCTGGGTTGGTATGGACGCCCAGATAGAGAGTATGACGTCACAGTGTACGGTTTGTGCGGAGCATCAGGAGGCTCCTCCGCAACGTTTCTCAGACTGGCCACGCCCAAAAGGACCATGGCAAGGTTTACACATTGACTTTGCCGGACCTTTCTGGAATACGCGCTGGTTAATTGTTGTAGACGCTTTCAGCAAGTTTCCTTTCGTGATTGCCATGAACTCAACGACGGCGTCTAGTACAATCAGTGACAATGGACCTCAGTTTGTTAGTGCGGAATTTCAACAGTTTTGTCGTGTGAATGGCATTCAGCATATCACCACCGCATCTTTTTACCCTCAGTCCAATGGTGAAGCAGAACGTTTCGTTCGAACATTTAAGTCACACATGGAAAAGATGAAAGGTCAGCATTCCAGGCAGCAAGTTCTTCAAATTTTCCTGTCTACGTATCGGTGCATGCCACGTGACGGCCCGTCTCCTGCCGAGCTGCTACACGGCCGCCGTCACCACACTCTCCTTCACCTGCTGCAGCCTCCCACGCACCGAGTCGGTTCGTATGGCGCTACGCGTTTTCAGATTTCGACGCCGGTGCTGTACAGGGTGTTTGCTGGTAAGAAGAAGACATGGTTGCCAGGCATCATTCAGCGCGTGCTCGGTCGCAATATGTATGTTGTACGTTCTTCCACAGGGTCGGAACTGCGGCGCCACGCAAACCAATTGCGCCTGCACAGGCCGCGCGATCCTGTCTCCCGTTTCTTGATTCCAGACCCAGTTCACCGCCAGGGAGCACAGCAACATCGTTCGTCCCTGGACTACGAGATCCCTATGGACGTCGACGCACCTCCGACGCAGTCGTCGCCGCCGCTGTCGCCGCTGCAGATGACAACCTCAGTTTTATTTGGGTTTGGTTGAAGTCTCCATTTATGAAAGTAATCAATTTAATCAGGTCACTCGTCATTACCTGCTCGCAGTCCTTGAGGTCTTTCTTCTGGAAGACTATTGCTAGGTCATCTGCGTACTGGATTTTCGTGGAGGTCGTGTCTGGCATGTCATGTATATATAGGTTAAATAGGATGGGGCCAGAACAGCGCCCTGGGGAAGGCCGTTATTTAGCGTCCTCCATCTGCTAGATTGTCCATTCAGGAATATCTTAAAGCGTCTGTCCGAGAGCATGTTGTTCATTAGGAATGCAAGTTTTTGGCATGGGATGATTTGGAGAAGCTTCAACATCAGTCCTTCCCTCCACACACTGTCATAAACTGCTGTGAGGTCCACAAAAACTGCAGCTGATTTAAGACCCCGTTGGAACCCAGTTTCTACTAATGTTGTCAATGTTAATACCTGGTCACAACAGCTCCGATGTTTCCTAAAGCCACCTTGTTCAGCAGGGATGATTTGGTCAATGATCTCTTGTATGCGATTTAGGATAAGCCTTTCAAGTAGCTTATAGGTCATGCTGAGTAGCGATACAGGTCGATAGTGAGAAGCATCTGTTCCATCTTTACCTGGTTTCAAGATGGCAATTATCTTAGCCTGTTTGAAAAGCTTTGTAGTTTTCCAGTTCTCAGTATCGCATTGACAACAAACAAACAAACAAAATGTTTGTTAAGCTTATGGGACTTAACTACGGGGTCATCAGTCCCTAAACTTACAAACTACTTATGAACTACTTACGAACTAGGACGGCACAAATATCCATGCCCGAGGGGGGATTCGAACCCCCGACCGTAGTGGCCGTGCTGACCGTGACTGGAGCGCCTCAGTCACCTCGGCCACCGCGGCCGGCATCGCATTGACATTTGTGGTGAAAAGTTTATTTGAATTCAAACACGGAGGAAAAGTGTTCAACCACAATATGGATGAAAATAATGATAATACCATACAGTTAAATGGAAAGCACTGAAGCAAGACGTTTCTATTGCGACTTAAGTATACGTCCTAGAAAAATTCACAATTTCAAGGATTCCCACGAAACTGCGTGTAAGGTATACTTTGGGGTTGCTTTTCCAGCGAAACGCAGGAGCTTTTTGGTAGTTTTGCTGAAAGCTGTCCTATCCGTTTCCATTTCGTCAGCCAAGAGTAGTATCTATTGTCTCTCGGTTTCTGCGGACTCTCATTTCATGGTGGATTCAGGTCGTGTATTGGACACGGACTCCATCAGCCAGTAAATGAGGATGAAACGATGTACTTCCCGCGCGCCACCTGGGCACCGTAAACACGAGGGCACTGTTGCATGTGATGGACGGACAGTGCAACGGAAACGCAGCCGTCTGTTACACCCTGTCCCTACACTCCTCTGAAAGACAGTTGTAAACCGTTGCAGTTATTAGGAAGTGCGTCGAACTATGCCAGTAGTAGTAATATGATTGCTAGTGTGGCAGTACGTGATATAATAATTTAATCTTGGTTTTGATCGATACTGGCCTTATCGCAAAGTGCGAAAACGTTTCACCAAGTTAATATCACTTTTGTTGACAAAGTATCTTCAACAGCAGCGGGTTATCCCGGTCTGTTAGACACTTTTAATCTGCCATGAAATTTGAAATAATCGTTCTGGAACCATATTTTTCAACGTTGTAGTTAAGCTATTTCTCCCCAATATCGTTTCTTCCAGGAGTGACAGTCTGAAATATACTCATGAGACCTACGTGACGTCTGCAAATTAGGATAGAGGTAATAGAAACACTAAACTAACAAGAGAGAACCTGATAAAAAAACTAACGTACAAGAGGTACGAAAGAGAAAGATAGAAGGCAGAGTAGAGGGAAAACAAGGCGAGAGATGGTACGTACATCAAAAATCACAAAGATAGCAATAACAACCAGTAGTAACGGAAATAAAACAAACCACTAAGTCACGAATTAACAATTCAATCAAAACACATGTCAGACACTGTCAGTAAAAGCACACTTGTAATATTTAAGCTAACGCACTTAATTTAAATACGATCTCTAAATTTACACTTCTCTCCATGACAACTTCCTGTCTCAATCTTTTCCCTCTACCGTTATGATAATGTATCTCCTCCAATACACTCTCTCTCTCTCTCTCTCTCTCTCTCTCTCTCTCTCTCTCTCTCTCTCTCTCTCTCTCTCTCACACACACACACACACACACACACACACACACACACACACTAGACAATGAAAACAGATACAACCTATACACAAAAACACAAAGAAATTAATAGAGGGAACAGCAATAACAGAGCATCTCCAAAAACTGGCAAGAACCAAATTCTGTCAGTTACCTACAATAGAATGACATTTGAAAATATCGTTTTTCTTCAATTCGATTCAGTACTTCTTCACTAAACAGTTGATCTAACTATATAATAGTCAACATTCTTCCATAGCACAACATTTCTGCAGTACCTTACTTCACACAGTACTCCCAAAATTTTTACAATTTTTACTTCTTTTATGTCATTATTTCCGTTGAGCGTTTCTATAGTTCTCGGGATATGTAGTAATTGCTGGATTATAAGTAAGGAGCCTTGCCTAAATTTAATCACTGTATCTTTAACGATATGGTGATGTCTTCAGTTGTGACATTAGTTACCTCTTCAGTGAAGAAACTGGTGTGTGTGTGTGTTTGTGTATACTACCTGTAACACGACTTACAGCTATCTAAAAGTTTCCAAGGCGAAAAAAAATTCCAATTTCAATAATTGGTATAGTTACTGACATACTTTAAAATTTTAGAATTCTCTGATATCTCTGCTCATTACGAGGTAAAGTATTTCATGACCACAGATATAAACAGTAAGTAGAATGTATCTACAAATCCGAAGACCAGAGAAAGGAACAACGGGGAGGAATGCAGTTTGTATGCTGATGAGATGATAACTCTAGGAAGAAATAGTGCAGATCAACAAGAGAAACAAGGGAGAAAATACTAGGCCCTAAAAGAGTCGGTGAGGGATGGATGCAAAGACCTGGTACATGAGAACATGATCAGGTGAACTGAGACACAGACTAGCAAGGTTTGCGGGACATGTAATCAGAATGAATATGACAGAATGACAAATAAAAAATTATGGGAAACAATATGGGGGGACAAGAGAAAACCAGGAACCAAGTGGGTTATTAAGGTGCGTAGGGATTGGTTCGAACTGGGGATGAAGGTGCCAGCGAATAAAATTTGGAGAAGCAAGTACTGTACAATGACCAATATGTCAGAGATTGGTGACAGGAAAGAATACAGGAAACGGTAGAAAATGTCCAGTGGAGCCAAGTAGAGAAGAGAATACTGATAATCTCTGAAGAAGAGTGAGGGAGGAGAGGATAAATGTTGAAGAGTTCCTGCGAGGGAAGGAGGAAAATTCAATTCATGAAGCGGTTATCCGTAGTCCTCGGAGGCCATAACGCAAGAAGAAGGAGACGAAGTATTACAATTAGAACGTGTGTGTTTGTCTTCAAGGGAAGTGCCGTCAAATATGCCAACTTTATCTACTAGTCTCAAATGATAACTCTTTGCGACCTCACCAGTAAATTTAACATATAATTTCAAACCCTTACGAAACTTTTTCTCGCTGTCACATACTACAAAATGACGAAAGGAAAGAAGCTTGTCGCTTACAGTATTTTCGTTGTTCGCACGGACACACTTCAGCACATAGCAAGCTGTTATAATTTATGGATTTTTAACTATGTCTGTTCGCTTCATACTTTGCACACAGTATCTAGAGATATCACTGAATGCACCTGCGAAATTACAGCACTGTGCGGAACGAGGTTTAAGGGATATAACGTGACAGACGCTTACACGCATCAAACACTACTCTCTGCTTGCATTGACGTGCAGTAAACCTAAGCATCAGTCGTGACGTTTTAATTTACTACCTCTACATATTTTGCAGTCATATATCATCTGCTAAGGCAAGTCACAAAGTTAAGTAAATGTGATATCAAAAGCACAGAGTTGCGTGAAAACACTAGATGTTGCTTCAAATGAAGAGCATCTCATCCTGTATTCATCCATTGTTCGATAATGAGAGCACTTAGTAATTTACAATAAGCTTCGAACACAATTTCAAACCATTTATAACCTTTTTCTCCATTACGTGTTGCAAGTCAAATATTTAGCACGTTAACTCATTGAAGATATGTACAGAGGTTTGAAGCAGTTCTATACATGGCAATTCGATTCTTAATGAAAATGGAGATTTCAGTAACTAGTACATAAACAAAGGACCTAATACTGAACCTAGTGGTAAACTATTACGTTATTTATTTATTTACTCATTTATTTAACCTGGCAAGATTAGGGCCTTTGGGCCCTCTCTTAAACAGGCGTTTTACATATTTTACATTTCCAGTATTACAGAAGTTATACAAGGTATCTAAGGTAAAATATAGGGAGCGAAGAGCTGTATTCAACTTGTACAAAAACTAGACAGCAATTATTAGAGTCGAAGGGCGTTAAAGGGTTGCAGTGGTTAGGATGAAAGTAATAAAGGGAGAGAAGAGCATTCGTTTTACTATCAGACAGAAAGAAAGTTGACTATATGGTTTGTGGAGAGTTTTAAGGGGATAATATAGAAAGTGTTTCAAGTTTTTTCTTAAACGTAGCAGAAGACTGAATTGTGCGAAGAGAGGAGGGCAGCTTGTTCCAGAGGCGAACAGCAGAGACATAGAAGGATCTGACAATTATTGTTTTATGAACGGGCTACTATATATGAGGAATTTTGTGTTAATATTGTGATGGTACGAAATACGTTTAAATTTTAAGGCGAGGTACTGGGGTGCTTGGTCACTGAGCAATCGTCGGAGAAGGCACAGCGTATGGTAGTCCCGTAGTTTATCTGGCCGTAGCAACCCTAACTGGGTGTATGAAGCACTAATATGGTTACATCGACGCATTTTGCATATGTACTGTAGACACGTATTCATGGTTAACTCTAACCATTTGGTATTACCTAGTCAATGACTTACCGATTCCCTTCCAAAATACTGTTTTGAGTTTGTTATGAAGTGATATGAGACTGAGACCAAGGTTATACTTTTATTAGTCCGATAAAACGAACAACAAATCAGTATACTAAGAAAGTAGTGTCAGAAAATTAGGGGATGCTGAAGGAATTAGATTAAGTAATAAGACAATAAAAGTATTAGATGAGTTTCGTTATTTATATAGCAAGATAACATCTGATGGAAGGAGTAAAGAAGATACAAAATGCGAACTGGCTTATGCCTACGGAAAGAAAAGCGTTTCTGAAGAAGCGAAATTTGTTGACATCCAATATTAGTCTAAGTGTTAGGAAGTCGTTTCTGAAAGCATTTGTCTGGAGTATTGTGTGGGAGCAGTGTATGGAAGTGAAACGTGGACAGTAAGTTCAGACAAAAATATGATAGAAGCTTTCGAAATGTGGTGCTACAGACAAAGATCATAGGTGTAGATCACGTAACTAATGAGGAGGTGCTCAACAGAATTGGAGAGAAAAGGAGTTTCTGGAATATGCTAAGAGAAGGGATAGGTTGGTGGGACACATTCTGAGACGTCAAGGAATCGTCAACTTAGCATCAGAAGGAACTCCGTGGGATAAAAATCGTAGAGGGAGACCGAGGGACGAATATAGTAAGCAGATTCAAAAGGATCTAGGCGCGGCGAAGTGGACGAACCCATTGAGGCGCTATGCTCCGTTGCGTGAGGCCGTTCCACGTCGGAGGTTCGAGTACTCTCTCGGGCATGGATGTTTGTATCGTCTTCAGTATAAGTTAGTTTATAAGTAGTTTGTAAGTTTAGAGACTGATGACCCCGTAGTTAAGTCTCATAAGCTTAACAAACAGTTGAACAAAAGGAAGTAGGTTGCCGTACGTATTCTTAGATAAAGAGGCTTGCACTGGACAGGGTAGCCTGGAGAGCTGCATCAAACCAGTCTGCAGACTGAAGAACACAACAACAACAACATTTTAACCACGTTAGAAACGCGAGATTTCTGAGTTCCTGTTACACTCACTACCAAAGTACGGCGCTGATTTTAAAAATACACAATAATCACCAAATCATATTTACAAGAATTGAATGGTACATCTAACTTATGATAGACTCTTCATATAAAATCTCTCCTGCGTTAAAATTATTTCCAACACTGTCGACCTTGTTGAGAAACGTTTTGCACTGGAGTTTCTCCGTTTAACGTTGGAAGGACTGCATTAATCGAAACAAGCGAGAGAAATTGGAGAAGCGCAGGCAGTATAACCGAAGTCTCTGACTGAGTATGACGAAACGAGTTAGTGAGAGGGCATTGAGACTGCTCTTGAGTGCCCTTCAGAACATTAGCCAAACTTCAAGTGGCTGAATACTTGTCTGAGCTTTCTGTTTGCCAGCCTGAGATAAGATTCGTAGAAACTTCTGCGGTGCAAGTGAGCTAAGAATAGAACAGATCGTGCAAGATAGCACCTCGGAAAACACAAGGCACATACAGGGACAAACAGCCAAGCAAATGAAATGTATGTCACAAACGTACGTTCACGTTGATACTCACATAGAGAATTCAATCAGGAGAGTTGTGTGATAAAACAGGTTCATTTCTTATGCAGAATCAATAAAGCAGTAAACACTGTCATTCAGAAATTATACATAAGGATATTTACCTTCTTCGTCAATAGTATGTTCACATTATGAGAAGCATATAAAAGCAGCCGCTGATCTCGTCTTCTTAGTGTTTCCTAACTCGAGGAGTAGTTTATAAACAGTACAAAAGTATTATTGTTTTTTTTATGTAATAAAAATGCAATTAATAGCATTAGATGATTATAAGTAGAATACGGTTACTGGTAAGTAGTTGTTCTCAGCATTTATGTTGACGCTCTAGTTAGCTGTCTCGTTTGTTTGGCTAGTACGGTATGTTGTAGCTTTTGCCGTGGTGTTCGCTTGAAATTTAATAAAGGATGGTACAATTAAAACATGAGCGAAGTCCATTTCGACTTAACTAATCATTTTAGTAATCTAACTACACGTCGATGTTACAGCAAGAATAAAAAGAATTTTTTCATTTCACAAGCTATCACAACTTTTGGGCAGGAACTGGGGCGAGTGAGTACTAGACGTGCGCATAATAGTTCGCGATCGGGAGCGCTAACTTTAGTTCGCGGCTCTGCTGCGAACTAGTTCGTTCTTTTAGTTCGTCCGCTCCCAGTGACGGCTTGAGCGGCGTGAGCCGCTAACGATAACATGCAAACCAAAAGAAACAGTTTGTGGATAATTTCTCGCGTTTAAGTTTAGAGTTATCTCTATATCTTGGCATTATGGAATTTATTAGTCAGATATTGCAGAGTGCAGAATACTTGAAAGCAGAAATTTTATAGCACTGAACTATGTAATCTAGCAGGCAGACGCTCACCTCGAAATGGCTCTCACAGCAGAAGGCAAACACGTGATTTTTAATTCTGTTCGCGACCTATCGCGCATAATTTAGATCGTGACCTATCGCGCATATTTTAGTTCGCGACCTATCGCTCATATTTTAGTTCGCGACCTATCGCGCATATTTTACTCGCGACCGGTAGCTCTCCTTTGAGTTCGGAGCTCGTCCGCGAAGTAGGTCGCTCTTTTTAGTTCGTCCGCTCGTTTTGGCTTTTTCTACCGCTACTAAAACTACAGCTGAGCTGCATCTTAGCTCTAAATGACGGCAACTGGCAAAAGAGAATCACGCGATTCTGCGCGCTCTCGCGTCCTCTCGCTGTTACGCATCAGTCTTCGCAAAAGGAGCGGACGAACTAAGAGGCGAGGGATCTGTGAAGTGCCTGCCGCGGTGGCCGAGGGGACTGAGGCGTTTCAGTCACGGTCTGCACGGCCACTACGGTCGGGGGTTCGAATACCCCTCGGGCATGAATATTTGTGCCGTCCTTAGTATTAGCTAGTTCATAAGTAGTTTGTAAGTTTAGGGACTGGTGACCCCATAGTTAAGTCCTATAAGCTATACAAACACTTTAACATTTGAATCTGTGAAGTAGTTTGCGTAGTTCGCCTGTGGGAGCGCTCTTCCGAACTAGTCGAACTAGTTCGTTCGCGAACTACACAAGACTAGTGAGTACAGCAAAGATACTTTCAGAAATCCAGAGAACTACATTGTTTATAAAGATATCACAGTTGAATTAATTATTTATGGCACTAGTATACTCTAACGTTGTCCACAAAGAGGATAACTACTGTAGCATTCAACATAAATAACTATCATCATCAATCAATGAAAATATAGAGAAAAGTGGTCATGTGTCCCTATATTTCAGTTTTTAATAGAAACTGTTCAGTGCACACCAATAGCGTTTATGCACGGCAGTAACCTTGAGTCTCTCATTGTTCACTAGGGTGGTTGGCAGCAATGCGTCTGTGGGTGAGTGTGGTCAGTGAGCCCAAAGATAATCGGAAGTCGGTACTTTGTATTACGAAATCCTGATGCTCGACGCCATATTGGTGAACTTATATCTGCCATACACTATCTAGTTGTCACTATTAGTGTTTATAAACAGTTTAACATTCTGAAATTTCTAATAGTTTCTACTGGTTCCTTTTCGTAGAAACTAACTCATACGCAACGGGCATTATCTGTTCTGAAAATTTGGATACTATTTACAAAATATTCTAGACATTTAATTAACTGTACTCCTGCAACTAAACATTAGAAAACCATGAGTTATGTAAAAATATACTTAAGTTATATTTTGATTCACAACTAGTCTTACTTCCATATTGTTTTAAGTAATAAATTACACTGTGGTAGACAACTAAGTGTAATAATGGTAGATTCAAGGCGTACGATATAAGCATGTTTTTCCACACAGAGTGTATATCGAATTCTTGAGTTCAAACGGAAATAAGTAGAGACGAGAGGTAAATATAAAATTGAATACTTGAAATACCGTCTACAGCAGTGCAATTTATTCATTAAATAAAATGTAACTGAAACGCAAACACTAGTTATGAATACAAATATAACTCACATATAGCTCTGAACTCGACTTCATTTCTTTTGACATTCCTACAACCACAAGCAACATAAACTTCATCATTATGTATTTATTAAGGTAATCAGTCGTTCATAACTTATTTTCAGGGGACACAAGATTCAAAATAGCAACACGACCTATAAGTACGGAATTGCCAACATAACTATAACAGACCGAGATTTTCACATAACTAAACCACTGCAGTTGTGTTAATAATTAAGATCACTGACTGTGGCCACTTACAGGTCTTAAAACAGATGATAAATTAAGATATTGCACAGTTTTCATTGTTTTAGAGGTGATTCCAGCTATTTTCGTCACGCAGAAATAACAGTCTGTTGTGTGATTCTGTGGTTCAAATGTTTGTTAAGCTTATGGGACTTAACTACGGGGTCATCAGTCCCTAAACTTACAAACTACTTATGAACTACCTTATACTAAAGACGGCACAAATATCCATGCCTGAGGGGGGATTCGAACCCCCGACCGTAGTGGCCGTGCAGACCGTGACTGAAGCGCCTCAGTCTCCTCGGCCACCGCGGCCGTCTCCTGTGGTTCCCTCCAAACAATGACACCCAAGGACATGTGATCAAAAAAGCAGCCTGTCAGGAGTGCAACGTATGTCAAACACCGTATGTGGAACCCATTTTTTTGTCTTTGTCGCCAACTTTGCACCAGAAATAAAGTTCACAACAAAAAGAATTTATGAAAATTCATCGTAATGATGGTTTAGGATCAGCAAGCGGGAATATTTTGTAAAACAGATTATTTTGTTCGTCGCAGTTGCACAATTTTGAAGTGTGTGACCAGTTTCGGACTCTACCGTTCATTATCAAACCATTAGCCTTTCTCAAACCGTGATAATCCAATGCATGTTACACTGATACGTTAGAGGCCCGTGGATGTATCACCTATTTTAACTGTCATTTAAAATTTTAATGTAACTAGTGATATGTGTTGATAGAGGATAATGTACACGATTTTAGCAGCCATTTGTGACATGCACTGGATTATCAAGGTTTAAAAAAGGCTAATGGTTTGATAATGGACGGTAGAGTCCGAAACGAGTCACTGACTTCAAAATTGTGCAACTGCGACGGACAAACTAAATTGTTTTACGAAAAGAATTTAGTTTATGTATACAGGTACTGGACATTACTTGTGAAATCACACGAAACACAAACCTTCAGCAACACCAGGAACGCATGGCACAATGTCAGCGCTCTTTACTAATGAGGCTGACGCAGCAAACACGAAGCGACGCGATGGCGATGCAACCCGTAATTAATTAAGCAATACCAAAGTAACAAATATGCAGCATTTAAAAGATTTCTTTATTAGTATTAGTTGAGAGTATTGCACAAGGGAACTGAGCCTAATGGGCAAAAACGGATTTAGGTAACGACGACGTATCTAAGAAAACCATTCACATTCTTTGTAACAAAACTGCTGTTGACCAGTGCACTTAGTTACACGACTGTCTAAAAATGTCGCGACTTTCATTGAAGTGAAACTTGTTACCAAACTGCAGTTGCAACGATACTAGTACCCTTACCGGTGGGCAGTCTGGTATTACATTCTTATTACTACAGGCACATTATTTAACACGTAACAATTCAGTATGGAGTCTGATTCGTACGTTCTTCATTCGGCTTTCTCACACACGAATATTTTTTTGTAAGTATACTTTTGCTTCGAATGCAAATTATAGGAAATTTTTACTCTTTTGTGGCTAAGGCGTAGCAAAAATAATTGTAGAATTGGTTTATACTGTGTTCGGAAACAATTTTACAGCCCTTGACTTCTATGTGATGTTTCTTTGGCCTACAGTTGTGGTAGATTGTTTAGAGCGTTAGTACTGCATTCCGTACAAGTTTTCTTCGTTACATATTCACTGGTTTAACTGGAGTTATTTGTGACGAAAGATCAACGTACGCGAGTAGGTAACGACGTCTTTCTGTTCGTTAGAATCAATTTTTTGTTGTTAAAAGAAAACGAAGTTATTCAGTAAATACCTGTAGGTTACAACCGTACTGTAACGTACCGTGTTTTACAAAACATAGGAAAGTCAAAATTGGGCTGTTTTTGGAGTTATTGCCGAAATTTATACGTCGTTTCGTCATCTGCCATGGCCAGATCTGAAAACCTCTGAACTAGCGAACCGAAGTTCGGTATCAATGATAACATCTGTTAGGTACAGATATTTCATTGACACCGAACATTGATTAGTAAGTTCAGAGGTTTTCAGATCTGTTAATGGAAGATGCCGAAACGACGTTATAAATTAAGACAAAAATATATTTGCTGCTACATAATGTATAAATATACATATTATTATTTAAAATATAACTTAATTAGCTGAACTCGTGGACGCCATATAGGCTACTACCAATTCAGATTATCATGTACTAAAATTTAGGCTGTATTCTATTGCACAGGCTAAGCTCCCCTGCCCTGTTCCACTACGATTATGTATCTTTTCATGAAGAATATTTCTGATTTTTGTAGGCATCTGTTCAAATGTGCTTCTCTTCGCACTCTCCCAACAATTTTTTTTATTTTTATTTATTTTTTATTTTTTTATTTTGGTAAAACCAAATTCGTTCATTACCAGTAATATTACCGTTTTTCAACATATGTTTCCGGTTATTACCAGACAGTCTAACATTACAGGTAAAAAATTTGTTGTGCATAACGATACAAACATCATCAAAGAAACTAATTGCCTTTTGTCATGCTCAGTGAGCTAACATAGCGTTTGTAACCAGTTCAGGTGATGGTGCACTACCATGTGCTATATTGTGTCCGGAGAAAATATTTAACACAATACAGTGTTATTTCTGTTATAATGTTATGGCTGCACGACATGTCTACCAAATGATAGTATAGAACATAGTCACTACATAAAAAGTTTTCCTACATGTCTTTTCTATGTACATGAAGGCCAGGTGCAGGGATTTTGCTATGGTTTTCAGTAACAAATATACTGAATCTTGATGAAGGTTTTTGAACTTAACTTTGAAATATTTCGTCCATACGGTCTGAACTATTATGAATCAACATTGTTCGGTTATTATGTTTTGTGTCATGGATACTGGTGATGGCAAAATCCGTGATTTTTCGCTGTTTCACAGAATGATGCGCAGCTGGAATAACAAATCGAATAAATCATAATTATCTTATTACTAGCTGAAAACCCGGATTTGCCCGGGTATTTATTTCTACCACTTTTAAGGTATACAATCATTTGTATTAGGGCTGTATCTCTGTAAAATCTCTTGAGAATACAATTAGTAGTAAAAAGGTAATAGATTAAAACTTGGTGTGTGATAAAGGGTTTTCCATGAACGTTCTGTTTATGTGCTCATATCTCCTGAACTATGTGCCGAACTGTGATACAATTTAGAAGGTACATTCAAATTTATGTGTGTATACTGTCTGTAAAATTTACTTCGGCTACAATTTGTAATGTACAGATTATAAATTGTAATGTCATATTTAATGCCGATGTCTTACTCAATAAACAGCGGAAATGTAGTAAGCGAGAAACTTTTTTCCTTTCATCATTTTACTGTGGTTGTCAGCGAGAAAAAGTTTAATAAAGGTTTGAAATTATGTTTAAACTTTGTTGCATGTCGCTAAGTACTCTCATTCTCATACAGCGTATTTATAAAGTCTCGCCGCATTATGTGGCGTTTTTTGCCATTCCTATTGTTTATGACGTCATATATTATGAACCATGTGTCATACGTGATTCTCAACCCTGCAGCAATTGTTACCTCACGGTAAGGAATGTGTATACCAAATTTTGTTGAAATCGGTACCGTGGTTTAGGAGAAAATTAGCAGCATTGTCGCTAAATCCAACAGTTTTTCGCGCATCTCATTGTTTATGACGTCATATCTCGTGAATATGTATCGTACGTGATTCTTACACTTACGGCGACGGTCCTCATGGATTGAAGCTTACGTGTACAAAATTCCATAAAGATTGGAGCAAAACTGTAGATTTGTATTGTGATGATACTGCTGGCCCTCTCATCTCAATGTCATCCTACGATACCGTCTGCTTCGGATCCGGAATCGTGTGGTTCAATAATGGTAAAAGATGCGTGTGAAGTTAAAAACGAAATAGCCAGCCTAGGAATCAGTCTAGGACAGTGTCTCGGTGATACTGTGATTAAAACAAGTGATAGATTTCATTAATTAAGAGATTTGTATAAGATATTTCCAGATAATTCTATAAACAATACTTTTGTCATTGTACATTATTTCAATAAATAGACAGACCAAGGGTAAAAACTTTTGTAAAACATAAAGAAATGAAAATAAATAGCATTGTATATGTGTTAGGCCCATAAACAAGTTGTGTTGACCAGCTAATTGTGTTATTTCGGCTATTACATTAATTATCAATATTGAATTCTTTGTATATATTGACTGACGTGAGATTTTGAGTATATTTTGTGAATGGCCATGAGATTTGATAGTTCAATATATGTTAGGAACATGTATGATGTACTCATTAACAAATTAATTGACATTTATCATTATTCTTTGTTGTGAAACAAATAGTACCGCGATTTCGTCTTAAAAAGATGTGCCATCTAAAATTATTGTATGCATAATTTTCATTTTATATTGTGATTATTTTTGTGTACATGAAATGTTTTCTTTGTGTGTTAATTGTAAATTACTATATTCAATTGTTATGAACAATGGATAATGTAAGGTCATTATTGCCGATGTTATATATTTCCCTCACCGCCTTGCGTGGGGGAGTTTTGGCTTTTACAAAGTGCACTGGAATCTATGTTAGTCTGTGTTTTGAAATGGAAGTATTGCAGTTCTGATGCTTTGTAATTTGTATATGTTTTGAAGTTATGTTTTGGTGGAGAAGAAGTTTGATTAAAATTAAAGAAGAAATGAAAAATTGTACCTACGAGTATTTATTTCTACCACGACGCTCCAGGAGAGTACTGTTGCAGCGAGCAGAACCCACATACATGGCAATGTTGAAAAGCTGAGTATCACGTGTGAAAATGGTAGAAAGGGACTGTAATTACTTAAAATCTATTAAAATGTTATAGTATGCAACACGTATAAATATACGGGCACTGCTTTATATATTAGAAGACTACGAGCGACCCTGTTTCCGCTGACGCTAAAATATTCAAAACGTGCAGGAGCAATCAACAAAAATTTTTTGGCTGTGTTCAGTTTCATCCTACGGAAAAATGTTTCCAAATATTCCGTCGTTCAAAGGAACAACAAAAACGCTGTCCAGAAAGTAAGTACCCACGATGCGAAAACTTAAGAGAATGCAGTGGCAGACGGCTAGTTTCTAAGCTGAGGAACGAACAGCTAGCGTGTGAAGAGCGCGCCGGTCGCTAGTGCCCTGCTCCGCCGCTAGATGACACGCCTGCCGCGACCGTTATCTTTGCGAGCTGCGCAGCTGTTTATTTGCATCGCAGATTTTCGCGAGCGAGGGCAAACACGTCGCGGGACAAGGGCCTCCTCCACGGCTTGTAGCGGCCGCCTGTTTACGTCGCCGGCTTCCGCCTTGCGGTTTTTCGCAGAGTTGCATAACCAGAGGGAAATCGCCGCACCGGAGGGCAACGCTTCGGACGCTGTTCCGCTATCCGTGGCACCATTTCGCTCATCCCGACAACCGCTAAAAGGCAGCGCAACGAGATGCGTCAACGTCTTACAGTTGTGCGACAGTGCAAATACTGCTCTCAGCTTTTCTCGAAGCGGTTGATCGATGGCGTGCTTTCGAACGTTCACCCTAGTTAATGATTCGACTTTTCTGCGCAATACGAGGCGCGCCCAGAAAGTAAGTTCCGTTTGGTAATAAAATGAAATTGTACTGTGATACAGAAGAAATTTTTATTGCACAAAATTCTACAACTCTTAAACTACTTTTCCACATAACTGCCGAAATTTTGCAGGCATTTTTCATAGGGTGGCACCAGGTTTTGTATACCTTCTTCATAGAAATCTGCCGCCTGTGTCTTCAACCAGTTAGTGAAATTTGGGGGAAGTCCATAGCGAGAGCACTAATTGTAAACCTAAGGTTTTCCTGGATCTTGTCATCAATCGCGTGAACCAGTTCTTCTGTAACCAAAGGTGGACGCCCACTTCGTTCTTCATCGTGCACATCACTACGCCCGCCATTGAACTGTCGGACACATCTTCTCACCATCGAATCACTCATCGCATTTGGTCCGTAAACATCGCAAATTTGCTGATAAATTTCACTTGGTTTCACTTTCTTCGCATTCAGAAACCGAATCATCTACCTGATTTCACAGGCGGCGGGATTTTCAATCAACGCCGACATTTCAAACAAGCACAACAAAGCGTACGTAACTGACAGCGATCTCCAAATGGCGCACGTTCTTCTCCTTGATACACATCGTCTACAGCGCATGTGCGGAACTGCAATCGCAGCGCTGCAGCGGAGATAAATTGAAACGGAACTTACTTTCTGGACGCGCCTCGTATTTCGACCAATGTTTAAGCTAGAAAATAAAACAATGTCGCAAAAATGCACAAATAAAAATTTACATTTGTGCAAAATACGAAAACTAAAAAATGTTCAAATGTTTGTATAGTCTATGGGACGTAACTACGTGGACATCAGTCCCTAAACTTACAAACTACTTATGAACTACTTACGAACTAGGACGGCACAAATATCCATGCCCGAGGGGGGATTCGAACCCCCGACCGTAGCGGCCGTGCAGACCGTGACTGGAGCGCCTTAGTCTCCTCGGCCACCGCGGCCGCCTACGAAAACTCTGTGCAAAATTCAGGTAGCAGAAAATTTTACAAATCACTCTATTAATGAGGGTATTAAAAGTGAAATGTCTCTATATAAAAGCCAATGTCCCGACTGACTGATAGATTCATCATCGCCCAGCCCAAACCACTGAAGATGGAAACTTGAAATTTGTAGAGGGTGTTCATCTTACTCTATAGGCGTCATTTAAGAAGCGATGTTTCGATATTCCGCCCGTAAGGGGGTGAAATAGGGGATGAAACCTTTTAAATACGTTGCTATTTAGGCAATTTTGAAGCTAGAACTACAAAATTTGGGATTGTAATTCAGGGTTCGAATTTAAAAGCACGTGTTCCGGCATTTTTTGAAATTCAACCAATGAGGGAGTAAAATAGGGGACGCAAAAAAATAGATTTTCAAAAATATGTTGTTGTTAACTCAAATTTTAAGCTACAACTACGAAACTTCGCATATGGAATCTTGGTAGGGATTAAAAATTACGAGCTTCAGTATTTTTGGAAATTCAACAAGTAAGAGGGTAAAATATGGGATGAAAAAAACTTTTATCTTGTTATTCAGATAATTTTGAAGGTAGAGCTGCAAAAATTGATTTATGTATTGTTTGTTAGAATTAAAAAAAAAAGTGTTCGGTATTTTTTGAAATTCAACCATAAATGGGGTTTAATTGGAGAGGGGATGTTTTTCGGAAATCTTTTGCTATTAAGGCAATTTTGGAGCTACAACCACATTAATTGTTATATGTTTTCTTGGTCGGAATTAAAAAGATACGTGTTTCGGTATTTTCAGAAAAATTGATCATTTAGGGGGTTAAATAGGGGATGGAACATTTTTTGAAAAAACTTTGCTACTAAGCCAATTTTGAACCCAGAATAACAAAAAATTATATTTGCATACTTGGTTGGAATTTAAAAGACACATTTTGGGGTATTTTTCGAAATTCAACTATTAAGGGGTGCCATAGGGGGTTACAAGTAGTAAACTCAAATGTTTGTAAATCTTAAGAGACTTAACTACGGGGTTATCAGTCCCCAAGGCTTATAAATTAATTAAACTATCTTATGCTAAGGACAACACAAATACCGATGCCAGAGGGGCGAATCGAACCCCCGACAGCTAACAGCAGAGCGCACTGCAGCATGGCGCCTCAATACGCGCGGCCATTCTGCCGCGGCTACAAGTAGTATCACAACATTTCATTATGATAGTACTTAAGCTATATCTATGAAAATTTATATTACGAGGGAGAAACAACTGGAGCAGACCAACCAGCCTACGCAAGCTAGTATATAGATATTATAATTCACACTTCCACTGTCCACGTTGAACGTATTATGCATTACATCATATTACATATTCCAGCATCTTTAATGTATTCACTTTGAAAACACGATAGCTTGAATGTAAGTGAAAAATAAAGAGCCGTGAATGGTCACGGATTTATTTGCACATAACGTAAACTACACATAAATAACAAACTACACATAAATAATGAAAACTGCCCAGAATATTGCTCTTTGTACTACTTAAAAAACGTTTTCCACTTTTCATTTAATTGTTTATATGGTACGCCTATTTTTATATGAAGTTTTGTTTCTTTGTATGTGAATTTCAAGTTTCAAACTAGAAGTTCGTCATGTTCCCTCCTTGAATCTATCTGTCACTTCTTCATATGGGCACACATTCGCAGTCTGAATTTGACAAGAATAAATGTAACACACAGACGAGCTCAATAATGAGATACAGTTGCTGTCAGGGAAAGAGTCTTACTGTGTGTTTCAGGTTCCGTTTCTAGCCTGCGGTAGATTTTTGAGAGGGAATGAGGCAATTCGATTGTTGCAGTAACATATTTTTTTGGCTTCTTTGTGTTTAAAACGTAATTGGGGTCTCCCTGCCCAAGTGCCAGCTTTTATAAGGCTCAAAACAACGAAGTTCTACACGCTCTCGACCTTTCCTCTTGATGAGGGAAGATGATATATATCTGAAAAAACAGTTTCTGTCGCGTAATGTTGACGCGTTTTTGCGAATTATATTTCAAAGTTTGTCGCATTCTTAGACCTCGAGTAGCATAAAGCGACTGTGACTTAAACTATGATTTCGACTACTCAACGTGCTGACTTCTTCACGTGTTGCGAGCTGTGTTATTATGAATAATTGTCATAAAAGCTTTTATTCTTGAGGAAATTCACCAAAGCTGCGAATAGGATCAGCAGCTGGAATGTATTTAAATGTGCTAATTGTTTTTGCTGTTACAATTGCAAATTTCTTGGTCAGATTGTGACTAGTTCTTACAGTTATTCAGTTAATTTTCGAACACCTAACGATATGTATAACAAACATTTTCAAACATATATAATTCGTGTATTAGATTAAAATGTACTATGATTTCGACTACTCAACGTGCTGACTTCTTCACGTGTTGCGAGCTGTGTTATTATGAATAATTGTCTTAAAAGCTTTTGTTCTTGAGGAAATTCACCAAAGCTGCGAATAGGATCAGCAGCTGGAATGTATTTAAATGTGCTAATTGTTTTTGCTGTTACAATTGCAAATTTCTTGGTCAGATTGTGACTAGTACTTACAGTTATTCAGTTAATTTACGAACACCTAACAAACATTTTCAAACAAATATATATATATTCGTGTATTAGATTAAAATGTACATGCTACAGGTTACATTGTTACATGTAAAAAGATAAATGCATTATAAGTAAATTACAGATTACCTGTGATTATTCTTGACACATCATCCGCAACAACGAATTTCCATGCTGGAGACTTTGGTCTTTGGATGTCGAACACTGTTAAGGAGAGCCGCGATTAAATTTACAACAGAGTGCGTTCTCGCAACATATAGAGATTTACTTTTCGCTCCGTAGATCCCTTGTAAAGCCATTTTCAGGGATGTGCAGTAAGTCATAAAAACAAAAATGCGTGATACACATGTATCAAAGAATTTATTTGATAATGTCCCTAGCACGTATTAAAAGCAAAATCGTCGACTTATTTTGAAAACCCCTTATTTCACGTAAAAATTTGCCTAAACAATATATGTGGTTTCTGTATTCCTCACTAGAGCTTAGCACATATGACATTAACTCTCAGCGGCGTACTAACTGTTGAGAAATTAGGTTTTCTACCTGATAATAGAATGAAAATGTTTGTTATTCATTTCTGGAGATATGAGATTTTCCGTGTAAGCCGACAAAGTGGTACTTAGGTATGTAGAATACATGTGATATATATTTTCATTTGACATGTAGAATGAATAAAAATGACTTCAGTCACAGTTTGATTTGCGTTATGTTGAACTTAACGATGCATTTCGGAGCCTGGGTCCATCACTAGATGTAAATAGTCTTTCTACATGACTTGGTTGAGGCCGTGAATGTGGTGAAATGTCTGTTCCTGTTTTGAGAAGCTAAATGTTAGGATATGTATTGCGGGATGAACTGTAAAAAATATAAGGTACAGCAGTGGTTAAAAACAAAAACTTAACCAAACACTCTAATCACCACAGTCATTGCTGAAGTGGGGTGACTTGCGTGATTCAACCAAGGGGCAACCACAGTGGAGGGGTATCTGTGGAGAGGCCAGACAAACGTGTGGTTCCTGAAGAGGGGCAGCAGCCTTGTCAGTAGCTGGCCTTGTAACATCAGCTAATGTGGCTTTGGCACACAGTTACTGCGAACGGCTGAAAGCAAGGGGAAACTACAGCCGTTACTTTTCCCGAGGACATGCAGCTCCACTGTATGAACATATGACGATGGCATCCTCTCTGGTAAAATATTCCGGAGGTAAAATAGTCCCGCATTCGGATCTCCGGGCGGGGACTACTCTGGAGGATGTTGTCATCAGGAAAGATAATACTGGCATTCTACGGATCGGAGTGTGGAATGTTAGATCCCTTACTCGGGTAGGAAAATTAGAAAATTTAAAAAAGGAGATGGATAGGTTGAAGTTAGATATAGTGGGGATTAGTGAAGTTCGGTGGCAGGATGGACAGGATTTCTGGTCAGTGAGTACAGGAGAAAGAAGCTGACTACAGTCAGTTTGGTTTAGTCAACTTGTTCTGTAGATCATACGTACGGTTTCACCGCCGTGGTAGACGAAACAGGTTAGAACACTCATGCATAAGCAAAGAAAAACCTGACAAATTCAAACGGACACAAGACTGGTAATCTTGTACAAAAACCAAAAATTTAGCTCGAACTTCAATACGAGAAACTTACAATAGTTACCACAGCGAAAGCCTGTTATGTAATTTGGTAGAGAATCCTAAGAAATTCTTGTCGTATGTAAAGTATACTAGCGATAAAACACAATCAATAGCTTCACTACACGATAGTAATTGTGATGCTGAAAGTTCTGCTAAAAGCAGAATTCCTTAACACAGCTTTCCGAAATTCCTTCGCCAAGGAAGACGAAGCAAATACCCCGGAATATAGGGGAAGGTAAGGTGAGGAGTCTAAGATGACAAATCATTAATTTAATGCGATTGTCGAGACAGGGCAGCAAATGAAGGTCTCGCCTTGCTAGAGATTAGTTAGTTTCCTACAACATGTACTAAAGGCCACCGTCATTATTTAGCCCTGACACGCTATCATTTATGTTTACGCACATGTTGGATGTAATATTTCAGTGCACCGAAATAGCATCTGGAGCACGTGCGGTAAATTTTTCCAAGCTGGTTTCAGTTTCTTCCTAAATTATTGACCAGGCTGCTTTTTTTAAATGTAATATTAAACTCCAAAGAGAATTTAATGAAGTGTTGTTCTTACATTTAATTTATGAATGTCCGTTTCGGCTAAGTTGACGAAATTACTAACCGGACAAGATGACGACTCCGAGGCAGCAATGGTTACAGGAATCGATGACCATTGTGCAGGAGGTACAGAATGGTGCAGTAAAAAGAAAAAAAGAAAAAATAAATATAAAAGAAAAAAAAAAAAAACGAAAAAATTGAATGATAAAAAGGGGACCAAGGGCAGAAGAAAAAACAAAACACATGTGATGAGGCGCTCCTCAATTCCTCGATATCAACCAACTACACAGAAGACGATGATGACGATCATGATTGCGTTAGACGAGAACTTTGTGAAATTAGCAATGACTGTGGTAAATTAGGGACTTTGTATGGCTCTTCATACTGTCGTAAATGGACCCATGCTCGTTGTAACGAACTCATTGCGGCAGATACGAAGCGCAAAGCAAATGAATAACACTTCTGTGCTTAAAATAAAATGATTTTTTATGTTTATCCAATTGTGGTTTTCTTCGGCAATTACCCGCCGATATTCCAAACGATGGTAGGATGACGAGTTTGACATCATTCGAAAAAAGTCAAAGTAATCGCCATAAATGTTACATTTAGAAAAATTGCGAAATCTGTGATGGGAAACAGAACTCTAATAGTTCCTCTGACATATTCATGTAGGTGTCAGGTTTAAAATAAGAGGGTAAAAAAAAAAAAAAAAATTCTGAAGCTTGCTGTCGTCATCTTTCCCTCCTTTCCCCTACTTACGGGAAGTGGTTGCTAAACAATCTTTTATTTGAGGACAAGGGTTCAAAAAGTGTAAGTAAAATGTGCTCATGTACATCGTCTTCCATATTACGTAATTCGAAATACTACAATAGTCAGCCTTGTTGTAACAAAAATTAACGTTCACTAGGTAACATTTTAGACGTCTTTGTGTAGCTACAACGTTTTTCAGTAATAAGGAATATTGCGAGTTATAATCACATTGGAATGCAAGAATTTTTAAAATACATAAATTTACAATAAATACAAATTACTTCAGTAAATTGCTAAGTTGATCTTTTTTAATAAATACGGTTTTACCAGTTGGTATGGGTAAATCCTAAGATTACCAACCAATGAGAAATTTCGGACTTTCACCACACCGCGATGGTAAATCTTAGGTTTGACCGGTTAATTCTAGGATTTACCGATTATCTTTCTTTTACAGTAACATGTATTAATCGTAATATATGTAAAAATTGAGGTGTTTGTGCCTATATTTCACTCTGCAGCCAAAACTACACATCGCAGACGAATAGCGTTTATATGTGGTAGTAGGTATCAGTCTCCCATTGTGCACTATGATGGTAGACGGTTTCATAACGATAAGGGGGTGGAAGATATGGGAGTTGAAAGTTACCGACTGATATAAAATTCTACGTGTGGGTGTCAATATTTTGCTCTTCAGCAAAAACAACACAATGGAGACGAACGATCTCTCTGTGCTGTTGTAGTACACCAAGGCAGTTCCGTATCGATAGCTGTAACAGAATGGAAGATATAGTGATTGGAAGTCGGCAACTTATATAAAATTCGGACTGAAGACCAGCGATGACTTTTGACACTATAATAGCAAAGAGGATATATACAGCGAAACGTGATGTACATTTTTCAGTCATTTTTCTACAACAATCGTACGAATAAATATAAGTAAGTGCTATTGCTGTTTGAAAAGTAAAACTACCAATAAAGATGCCAAAGCGCAAGAAAGATATTTCGCGTTTTCGATCCGTTTCTAAAAGACAGAAAACGGCGCTGAAAAGTGAATATGCAAAGGATAGAAACTTGAAATTTTTAGACTATGTTTATCTTTCGATTTTTCGATATTCCCATCCCTAAGAGGGTGAAATAGAGGATGGACGGTATTTTGAAAAAACGTTGGTATTAAGGAGAGCTGCATCAAACCATTCTCTGAAATGAAGACCACAACAACAACATTAATGTAATTTTGAAGCAAGAAATACAAAAAATCGGATTTAGATTTTTGATTGGAGTTTTACAACACGTGTTTCGATATTTTAGGATATTCAACCACTAAACGGATGAAATAAGGGAAACTCTTTTAAGGGTGCTACTAAGACTATTTTGATGCTAGAAATGCGAAAATTTGGTTTTGGAACCATGCTTGGAATTAAAAAAAAAAAGTGTGTTTCGGGATGTTTTGAATTCTGCCATCAATGGTGGAATAGGGGGCTGTCACGTTATATCAAAATACTTGATTATAAAAGCACTTTTAAAGCTAAATATATGAAAATTTCTATACATAATTATATATCTTCGGCGACATTACAGAGTTCAAATTAATGAAATAAATCGCAATTTGCGATCAGTTATGGCTCCACTGTACTAGGTTTAGATGAAACACCGAAGTGCGGCGAAGGAAAATTTGTTCAAATGTTTGTATAGCTTATGGGACTGAACTCCAGGGTCATCAGTCCCTAAACTTACAAACTACCTATGTACTAGCTAAGACTAAGGACAGCACAAATATCCATGCCCGAGAGGGGATTCGAACACCCCACCGTAGTGGCCGTGCAGACCGTGACTGGAGCGCCTCAGTCCCCTCGGCCACCGCGGCCGGCTGAAAATTTGACCCGGCCGGGATTAGTACCCGGGATCTCCTGCTTACTAGGCAGACGGGTTGGTGTCCGGACACTTGCCACGCCGGACACTTGCCACGCCGGACACTTGCCACACTTTTACCTGCTCCGAAGGGTCGGGTGCCCCTGTCTCCTCCTCCTCCTCACCCCCCCCCCCTTCCACCCGGCCCGAGAACTCCGTGGACGGTGTCCCGACATATGCACACTGGTCGCTTCCGAATTCGTATTACGACCGTCAGTATGGAATTATTACAACGGCCAAGGGCAGGCCTTTTGCCCACTACAATGGTTACGCGATAATAAGGTGTGGATGTGCTTACTTCGAAAACAGGATCATTGCAAGGGAAAGCTGCTTTCGAAGAACGGATACGTCTTGAACGTAGAGAACACGTGTGAGGACCACCTTACGATGCGACCTTTATTAATTGTGAAAATAAAAAGAGTGTATCAGACCTCAATATCCTTAAATAACTTAATGATGAAGCTAGCTGCTCACAGTTCGGTTCACTAGCATTTAATCAATACGCGGTGAAATATGACTCAACGAAGCAAATACATTAAACATACATTAAATGATCCTCCTGCAACCAAAACTTATAGTTAAATCTACCGCTTTTCAATTTGCAATTTCTTATTTAGGTAAAAGCTCCTACAGTTGACACGTTAAGATAACTTTCTTCTACCTTCTATATTAGGCCATACCGTCAAAGATTCCTGTAACTTCAGACCCGCAATTAGCTCCTACAAATTTCTTTTTTGTTAAACTGATAAGGTACGCTTTAGGTTTTAAAAAGAATCAGAACTTTAGAATTGCACCTAAAATACACACCCTAAAACAGATCTGCTCTTAAGATTGACAAGTTCGGCAGCTATAGTGTTGAAATAATTCCCTTATCTCCAAAATTAGACAAGGATAGAAATAACTTTACAGTAGACGTAGATCTCATGAACTACATTTAGATGTAGTGCTTAAAAATTAAAGTTTCTTACCATGTTGTTGATTATTTTTAATCAGGCCAGTAAAAGCTATGGAAACAAGGCAAGGAGCTTACTATTCAAAAATATTTATTACAAAAGAATATCATAAACAAATGTATTAGACGTATTTTTCTTATGCATTAGAAACTTTTGAAAACATAGTTTATCATTTCGTCTGCAACATCACTTATTTGTTAGGGTGATTTGCTTTGCATCACCAACAGTATTTACTTTTATATTATGTTTGCAGCAGTTCTCATTTCGAATTGTGGAATATCTACTTCGTCTTATTTGATGAAAGAATTTCTGAAAACTACATTTGATAACTCCGCTTTAGTGGCACTGTGTTCAGTAACATTACCGTCCCTGTTGCGCAATAAAGGCATTCACTTAGCTTTTCCGCTGTTGTAGATAACATAGAACCAGAATTTCTGTGGATTTTCCACCAAATTTCTACAAAGAGTTTCGTTGTGATAAATGTTAAACGAATGAATGTCGCATTGAAGGCCGCGCTAAATTTCAAGCTTCAGTAAAACATCGGCAATCTTGGGGGTTTTGAAATCGTCTAAATTTTCTGCAAAAGCTTTCTGTTCTGTTTTATGTACCATAAGGCACCAGTTCAGTCTCTTATTAATTTATTTGGTTGGAATCCCTCCAATGCTGTTGATACTATGTCTTTGAATGTAAGCCACATATGGTCTTCACTTACATAGTTAATTTAGAAAAAAAATCGAGACTGTCTCCTAGGAAGATGTCAGCCGAATTTTTATCTTTTTTTCTTTTTTTAACAGACGTATTTAGCGTTTAGTGTTGGTGAATATCTTTGTTACAGATTTGAGCTCGCTACAACTTTGTGTTCTTTTATCCCTGTATCCGTCGTGATGATCAGGAGTATTTGTGACTAAGAGCTCAAGTGTGTTTCCGAAACCATTTCCAATTTTAATGGGCTCGTGAACAAAGTGTTCAAAATAATTTTTAAAAAAGCATTTAGAACAATATCGGAAGTTGTATCTGTCACCTTGTCAGAAGATGTGTTTTTGTCAACATACGGATGGAAGATTTAAGTCACCGCCAACTATTATTGTATGAGACTATATTATTGTGTTGAGACTCAAGTTTTCTATGAACTGTTCAGCGGCTGCATCATGGTAGTGCCGGGGTCGGTAAATTAAAATGTTCAAATGTTTGTTAAGCTTAAGGGACTTAACTGCGGGGTCATCAGTCCTTAAACTTAAAAACTACTTATGAGCTACCTTATACTAAAGACGACACAAACATCTATGCCCGATGGGGGATTCGAACCCCGACGGGGAACGGTCTCGCGCATCGCAGCATAGCGCCTCAATGCACTTGACCGCTCCGCCGCGGCAGTTATTAATTTATTCCGGTAGTCGATTATAACATCTGATCACACTGACTGACAGGAACTATCGACTTCAATTTCGCTTGTGAGCTAGTACACATATTACATTGTGCTTTTTGTTTCTTTTGTAGTGCAGATCATAGGAATTATGGCATTTCCATTAAAAGACTAGGGTGTTTCCTCTGCGACTCAGCTAAACAATGTAGAACAAGATAGCATAGCATAGCATTCTATATTCGTTCATTTCTTTATTTCAAATTTGTATGGCGACTTTGGGTGATCTGTCATAGACGCTCTTATCTATATTTTGTAAACGTGTTTTCTGTCATTGATTTGAACATTCTCCCAATTCACTTTATTAACTAAAATTTGCCGCAAAAGAGTAAATTTATGAAGTGTATCGTTCTTCTTTCCTCCTTTGTTCTAACGGAGTTGTAGCAATTAATATATGTACAAATGCAGTGATCAAACTTGAATGATACGCGAACATTCGAATTATCTTTGTATCGTTCCTTTCACGTTCCTTCCATGGCGATGGACTGTTTATATCGCAATCAGTAAGTGTGGGAGAAAGCTACCGTACAAACGGAGGGAGAATGGATCCATATTTGTGGTTGGAAGAACTAATTACAAAGTGACATAGCCAACGGTATTGCTTTCGTTTCCGAAAAGTTGTAAATATTTCGATTACGGGATATTGAAAAGAAGTTGTACATTTCGGCGAGACGTCGAACAGATATATCTCTTTCGCATTAGCTGTATCGTGTAAGATCGGAGACTTAAGTTTGGAAGCAAACAGCAGGAGTACGGGGAAGGACGTCCCTTGCCTGAGGGGCCGCTAATCCGACTACCTGGCGAAGGGTCAGGTGTGGCAAAAGTCCGGCGTGGCAAAAGTCCGGCGTGGCAAGTGCCCGGCATCCGACGCGTTAACCACTCCGCCATCGAGGACACAGTGACCAGCCCGACTGCAGAGGACTCTTCCCTGCACGTCTCCCGCCACACCCAAATCTCCATTCGCCACGCTGTCTCCTCTTTCCTATTACCACAGCCTATTTGTTCTGTAATGCTCGCAGCCACCATACTGTATTTCCGCATCAGGGAGAACAGACCATGAAATGCCGGCCGCGGTGGCCGAGGAGACTGAGGCGCTCCAGTCACGGTCTGCACGTCCACTACGGTCGGGGGTTCGAATCCCCCCTCGGGCATGGATATTTGTGCCGTCCTTAGTTGTAAGTAGTTCATAAGTAGTTTGTAAGTTTAGGGACTGATGACCCCGTAGTTAAGTCCCATAGACTCTACAAACATTTGAACACTTTTTTAGACCATGAAGTTTAGAGATACAATTAAATGTCGTCAGGAGCCCAGCCTCGACTTGTATACAATTATATATATTTTTTGACGACATTACAGCATTCATTTAATGAAACAAATCGCTATTTGCGATCACTTATGGCTTCACTGTACTAGGTTTAGATGGAATACCAAAGTGCAGATGCGTTGATCACTCCGCCACCGAGGACACGGTTACCTGCTCACTGCAGAGGACTCTTCCCTGCACGTCTCCCGCCACTCTCCATTCGCCACGCTGTCTCTTTCCTATAAGTACAGTCTAGTAAGCAGGAAATTCCGGATTCGAATCCCGGCCGGGCACAAATTTTCATTCGCCGCACTTCGGCATTTCATGTAAAACTATACAGTGAAGCCGTAACTGATCGCAGATTGCGCTTTATTTCATTTTTTTTTTTAATATAAGTTGAAACGACCAATGCAGACCATCCAGTCTAAGCGTGCGAAGCAACGGGAATTAAGCTAGTCCAACAAATAAATGACGTAGTGTGTCAACTTTTCTCTGAGGTTAAGAGCTGGGGGCAGTTGAGGGTATCGTGGCGCGCCACATCGAATCGGACAGAAAACGAAGGCTGACCTACCGTTTTCAATTATGCAGTAGGACGCAAGTTCTACACTCTGTTTTTCTTCTCCTTTCTCCTTCCTTTTGCAAATTGTCATCCAACATAGTAGATAGTCTATTTTCTCGTTACTTTGTGTTCGTCTAGCGGCCACGATACTGTTACAGTTTCACGGTCAGATTCTCGCTGAAACGAACGTTCCTTGGCGCATTCTGCCGTTATATCTCACCGTTATGGACTTGTTAATGGAGTGGAAAATATTCCGCGCAATTTCTCGTTTTACGCGTAAATTATGCAAATAGATGTTTTTACAGTCTTCCTTAGTCACACGAACAGGATTCGCTGAGTAATTTGAGGCAAAATACGTCCGTTTTGTAGAATCGATGCGTCCACTTACGGTTATTAGCGATTCACTTTGCACTACTAGTGTGAAAGCTGCTCCGACGACTAGAAAGGATGTAAATGCCGGAGGGCATTCTTTTATTCTGTCGTTTCCTCCTTGGAGGCGGTGTTTGAATTTTTTTTCTATTTCTCTTGAGGTTCTGTTACTTTCTGTCTGGTATTACTCAGCTTCATTTATATGTCGAATACCGTACGTTTTGCGGTTTACCTACAGACTCACAAAACATACCGTATTACTTCCTGGAAGACTGAACGGCTGCCATTTACAGGCTGGAATGCTTTGTGTCCTCAGTTAATCGAAGATTGTAATTTCAAGAATTCTTTCACGCTACTTCATCCACAAAAGATTACGCGAGTATTTGGAAAATGATTGTTACATGTAAATATTTAAAAGAATTCACTAACATATCCTAAATGTCAGTACCAAGACTAAGTTAGCAGTGCACCGCTCTATCGTTCGACCAACTTTGTTGTATGGGAGTGAAAGTTGGGTGATACAGGTTACCTTATTCATAAGGTAAAGGTTACAGATATGAAAGTAGCAAGAATGATTGCAGGTACTAATAGATGGGAACAATGGCAGAAGGGTGTCCATAATGAGGAAATCAAAGAAAAACTTGGAATGAACACCATAGATGAAGCAGTTAGAGCGAACAGACTGAGGTGATGGGGTCATGTTACACGCATGGGAGAATCAAGGTTACCTAAGAGGCTCATGAGCTCGGCATTGAATACGGGATCATGGAGGCATTTTATTAAAGATAGGCCTACTATGCTCCAGATTGAATGCTGAAAGGCATAATCAGTCTCTAATAATGATGATGATCCTAAACGAAGGGAGAATGCGTGCTTACTTCTCCTTTACTCCCCACCTGATTTACCTCTAGGCCATTCATTTCTGTTTCAGAAGCTCAATAAATGGCGTTATTTAGAGTTATAAGTATTTTTCTTCATTTTTTTCAGAAAATGAACAAAAAAGTCATTTCGTTGCGGTACGTACATTTGAGCCAATGGTAAACATGTCCGCCTTCTAAGCTTACTAGTAAACCTACGGAAGCGTTACTCTTAGATTTTCCTAAAATTTGGGTATGTTATAATACATAAAAAACTAACGAAAGCGTATTTTTTTTTTTTTTAGTGGCGGTAAAACATTTTAAGGCGTGAAACGGTCTCTCCAAAATGGAGGCTAAAATGTAAAACCTGCTTTAACTTACAGATTAGTGAAGTGATTTCATCGATTTTTGTAATGAAATAATATTTTGATAAAAGTAAAAATTGGCTATTATTTAATAGAAGTAGGTCTATTATAAATTCGAAAGAAAGGCTTATTAATATATATATATATATATATATATATATATATATATATATATATATATATATATATATATATATATATATATATTAGGGATGGGTCGAACCCCATTTTTACCGAATCGAATCCGAATACTGAATCTTAAATAACACATGTGGCGAATTCCGAACCCGAATCGAATCTTCCGAATCTCGAACCCAAATAATCTGTCAACTCAAGTACATGTATTTAGAAAGAATTACTACTCTAACACAGCCAGTGATGAAGACAGTCTCCTGGGATGGATCCCAAATGACAGTATTACAGTGAGATTTAAGAAATTAAAATTTCATTTAGATTTTATTTTAAATCTTAAGGTTTTTTAATACTTCTTCCTCCGCTTAAAAGAAATTTTTAGGCTATGAAACATTTAGATAAATATGTTGCTTATATGTTCTGAAAGATAATAAACTTTCTTCACTCTATTACAAACTGTTTCGTTTTGATGAAATAAAAAATAAATGAATTATGAAGTCCTAGAAAGGAAAGGATTGTTTTATTTTTTCAAAGGGAAAGAATCAAAAATAAAACCTGAAAAGATGAGTGGATATTTTGGAAGTTGGAAAAATAGATTCTTAAAAAATAGGACGTGTAAATGTGAAATAATTTTATAATGACATATCAGGAATTCCATGAGTGACGGACAGGAAATTCAGACACGGAGATTCGAAGTGTGTATACTTGTTATTGCCACGGTTACGGAGGTTAAGCGAGGGTATTTTGTGGCTTTATTTATTCTTTCAAAAATTTCAGATCGCGTAACTTGTCTGCACAGAATTTATGTTCGTAGAAGATTTAAAAATCAGTACTAGAAGTCAGTTGCCATGCTTCATTTTTAACTATTCCCGTTCAGCAAAAAAATAATAAAAATGTAAACATTAACGTGATAGGTATATTCCCCCGCGTTCGCCGTTGTCTTCCGGGTTTGTAAGGCAGGCGGAATTTAGGCCTAAATGTGGTAACAGCTAACACGGAAGATTACATAGCGTAATGTTTACATTTGTATTACTCTTATGGCGAAGGCCCTAAGAGAAAAACACGAAAGTTGTAGCACGAAGGCAGTGGTTGTAGCGTCAGGCATGTTGACGCAACACAGGATCGCCAGTCGGCTTTACGTAGTAGCTTTTAGATGAAGCTTCAAATATACTGCAAACTAAATGCGGGAATATAAAACAATTTTATTACTCTTATAATACAAATTTTACGAAATGTCTGTAATAGCAATTAGATACAGGTACGGTAATTCTGAATTACTATCACTTGATTACTTGTTATTCAGTTCCTTCGTAGTGCTTTTTGTGTCCCAACTTCGTCGACGCTTTTGTGTCCCAGCCTCGTCGTAGGTGTCGGTGGCCGAGTGGAATAAGACCGACACAGGAATAAAGATAGCACGCTGGTGCAGGTACGGAGGGGAGCAGCCAGAAACTGTAAACACTCGAGTAAATTAGAAAGAGATATATATTGCACAGAATGTAACAATACTTAACTTTTACATAGTACTGCAGAATGTTGATACATAGTTGTTAGAGGCCTGCCTAGTGCCTGTACGATAGCAAAGTCTTCACTGGTGCCTATCTGATTACGAAGGTCCTAACTGGTTGCTAACTCAGTCCCAAGTCCAAGTGACGACGTCGTTCAGTGGTGGCCACGATCGGAGTTGTCGTGAGAACGCCGCGCCGTGCGTGCATGGCGGCGCGCGGCGAAAGTAAGTGGCGCGCACTTTGTACTTGTGCGACACCACAACCCTCCCCCCCAAACCGCCGCGCCGTCGTGGCGTAGGGCTGAGGGCCACGGCGACGGCACTGGGAGCAGGGCCTGGGCGGGGGCGTTACTGGTGGGACGGGCGTCGTAGCTGAGGCCGGGATCGAGACGCCGTCCGCGCCCCGGCATCCGCCTTGCGATCCTCCAGGGAACCCACCGAAACCTGGGGAAGGGCGCACCCTGCCGCCCAGATTGAGCAGGTCATCTTCTTCTGAGGTGCGTGGCCCAAGCTGGGGGGGCCCGCACGGTCCCGGAGTCCCTCTCGGTGATGCTGTCAGCTGCGGCGGCGACGGAGGCGGAGAGGCGGACTGCGTAGGAGGCGCGTCCACCTCCATAGGGATCTCGTAGTCCGGGGACGAACGATGTGGTTGTGCTCCCTGGCGGTGAACTGGGTCTGGAATCAAGAAACCCGAGACATGATCGCGAGGCCTGTGCAGGCGTAATTGATTTGCGTGGCGCCGCAGCTCCGACCCTGTGGAAGAACGTACAACATACATATTGCGACCGAGCACGCGCTGAATGGTGCCCAGTAACCATTTCTTCTTGTTGCCAGCAAACACCCTATACAGCACCGGCGTAGAAACCTGAAAACGCGTAGCGCCATACGAACCAACTCGGTGCGTGGGAGGCTGCAGCAGGTGAAGGAGAGTGCGGTGACGGCGGCCGTGTAGCAGCTCGGCAGGAGACGGGCCGTCACGTGGCATGCACCGATACGTAGACAGGAAAATTTGAAGAGCTTGCTGCCTGGAGTGCTGACCTTTCATCTTCTCCATGTGAGACTTGAATGTTCGAACGAAACGTTCTGCTTCACCATTGGACTGAGGGTGAAAAGGTGCGGTGGTGATATGCTGAATGCCATTCACGCGACAAAACTGTTGAAATTCCGCACTAACAAACTGAGGTCCATTGTCACTGACGATAGTTTCAGGCAAGCCTTCGATGCAAAACACTGATGTTAAGGCACTGATTGTACTAGAAGCTGTCGTTGAGTTCATGGCAATCACAAAAGGAAACTTGCTGAAAGCGTCTACAACAATTAACCAGCGCGTGTTCCAGAAAGGTCCGGCGAAGTCAATGTGTAAACGTTGCCATGGTCCCTTGGGGCGTGGCCAGTCCGAGAAACGTTGCGGAGGAGCCGCCTGATGCTCCGCACAAACAGTACACTGTGACGTCATGTTCTCTATCTGAGCGTCCATACCAACCCAGGTACAATGACGTCTGGCCAGTTGCTTTGTTCTAACAATACCCCAATGTCCTTGATGCAGGAGGCGTAACACTTCTCGTTGCAGGGAACAGGGAACTATCACTCTTGTTTGGTCGTTGTCCGTATGTAACAACAGAACACCCTGACTTAAAGACAATGCATGACGTTGTGCAAAATAACGTCGAACCAGAGGCCGATCAATGTCTTTGGCTCTGGCAGGCCATCCTGAGCGAACAAAACGTGCTACCATACTTAAGTCTGCATCCGCAGCTGTTTCCTGTGCAACCCGACGAGAGTTCAAAGGGAAATCTGCGACAGCGGAAGCATCTCTGGAGTCTATCTGACAACACGCCATTTCCGAAGAATCAAATGACACATTCTGGCCAACCAGAAGTCGGGAAAGTGTGTCCGCGTTGCCGTGTTTAGTGGTAGGTCGGTACAAAATCTCATACTGATAATTAGATAGTATTAAGGACCATCTCTGAAGCTTTTGTGCCGTTCGTGGCGGAATTGGCTTTGTGGGTGAGAACAACGACGTGAGAGGCTTGTGGTCTGTCAACAAATAGAATTTTCTGCCATAGATATAATGATGAAACTTTGTGACGCCGTAAATGATTGCTAAGGCCTCCTTTTCTATCTGACTGTAATTCTGTTGCGTCGGCGTCAGTAGCTTGGATGCAAAGGCAATAGGACGATCGTGACATCCAATACGATGCGACAGAACGGCACCCAGACCGTAGGACGAGGCGTCAACTGCTAACACTACAGGCTTCTGTGGGTCAAAGGGAATCAAACATGCATCACTGAGTAGTGCTGACTTTAGTTTGTCAAAGGCAACCTGGCAATCTTTGGACCAAACAAAAGGATCATTCTTCCTACGTAAGTGATGCAGTGGAGCTGCAATCTGAGAGGCATTGGGAATAAACCTGAAATAATAGTTAAGCTTTCCCATCACTGCTTGCAAGTCATGCACATTCTTAGGAGGAGGCAAGTCTTTGATTGCTCGAAGATGCGACTGTAAGGGATGTATTCCTTGGGCATTCCTTGGGCATTGTATTCCTTGGGCATGGCCTAGGTACTCTATTTCTGTTTGAAAAAACGAACACTTTGCTTTATTGCAACGTAGACCTGCTGCAGTCAACACTTTGAAAAGGCACTCCAGGTTTGCTAAATGTTCTTCAACTGTACGTCGAGACACCACAATATCATCTAAATAGTTCGAACAACACGGTACAGAAACTGTCAGCTGTTCCAAAAAACGCTGAAAAATAGCGGGGGCGGAAGAACTGCCAAAGGGTAGGCGTTGAAATTGAAAAAGGCCCATGTGAGTATTAATGACGAAAAACTTTTTGGACTCGTCATCAAGTGGAATCTGTAAATATGCCTCTGCTAAATCAATCTTAGAAAAGAAGCGAGACTGTCCTAATTTGTCCATAAGTTCCTCAGGTCTGGGCAGAGGGTAAGTGTCTACAATTGTTTGACTGTTCACTGTTGATTTAAAGTCCGTACAGAGACGAAGTTTTCCTGACGGCTTGGGTATAATTACTATAGGCGAGGCCCACTGACTCGCAGAAACAGGAGAAATCACCCCACTATCTTGCCAACGTTTAAGTTCTTAGGCAACTGTATCACGCATTGCGATAGGCACTGGTCTAGCTTTACGAAATTTAGGAACTGCAGATTCTTTTAAAGTTACATATGCCACGAAGTCTTTTGCACAACCTAGTTCCGGCGAAAACAAGTCACTATATTTTTCACATAATGCATTGATTTTGTCCTGAGGCACTACTGACGAAATTTGAAGCACATCTCTTTGAATTGATAAACCAAACAAGTCAAAAGCATCTAGTCCAAAAATGTTCTGTGTCGATTTGGCCTGAAGAACTACAAAAGCAACTGTTTTTGTTACACCTTGAAAAGAGGCGGGCAGGCTACACGTTCCTAGCACGGGAATATTTTGACCTGTATAAGCTGTTAACACTTGCTGTGACGGCGACAATTTTGGCGAACCCAGAAGTTCATAAGTATCTTTATTTATTAATGTGACAGCGGAACCAGTATCAAGCTGAAATTGCACCGTCTTATTTTCTATAGAGAGAGTAACAAACAGCTTGTGCTTCTGGCGCACGACCAGTGCGCGAATGTGGGCAACGTCTGCTATGGTTTGTGTGCTGCGTATGAGCGGGCCGCGTAGTGAAGGAAGCGGCTCAGACTCGGCACGCAGGGGATTAACAACACTGTCACTAGATGGCACTACCGCCGGATTGGCGTCCGCGCAATGCGAGGCTACTGCACTAAAATTACTTTCAGTATCTACAACAAGTCTACTGTCACTAGCTACACAGTACTGGGCACTATTACAAGGAGCAGTTGCAGAAGGCACTATTTTCACTACAGGAATGCTCTGTTCATAGTCATTTTGCTTGTCCCGAACCCGTTTCCGTTGCACTGTTTTACGCGCTCGTTGGCGCTTGCTACGTGTTGCACTATATAGTTTTGCCATAGGTGCAGAACTACTTTCTTGAAATTGAGATCCAAGGAAAGCAGTGTTCAATTCCACAGCCCGTATAACATTTACAGACTGAACTGTTCTCGCACTCTGCGAAGCACTGTTTCTAACGTTACTGTTCTTTGAGTTTTGAATTTGCATACACACAGACTGCACATGTCCCGATTTGCCACATTGATAGCAGGTTGCGTTGCGACTAGGGCAATGAGCACGCTTGTGGCGAGACACACACTGGAGGCAAGACTTACGAACATTTTTCTGAAATGAGCGTTGGCGCCCGTTATGCAAATTACTGTGTCTAACACTACGGGGCGACCTTTGCGTCGCACTTTTACTCTGGCTACTGTTCACTGTCTGTTAAGCACGGCCTGTAGAATTTAAAGAATCACAAGTGCTATACTGCTATACTGCTATACGGCTAGGAAAGCGTCCGTTGCGGCGCACTGAATTAACACTGTGGCTTTGCATTTCTACATCTGCTAAGTCAAAAGTATCATGCGCTTCTATAAGCTGCAGTACACTGTCTAATGAAGGGTCTGACTGTTTCAGAATTGCTGCCCTAATTCTGGGGTCCTGAATGTTCTGCGTAATCGCATCTCGCAACATAACGTCACTATAAGAAAGTCCACAAGAGCAAGTAAATTTACATTGGCGGGTTAAGCACTTCAATTCCGTAATCCACTCTTGGTGTGACTGCTGCGGTAATTTTTTAAGTCTGAAAAATCGGTATCGTGCAGCGGCTACAAGAACCTTTCTCTCATAATGAGCATTCAGTGCATCTACAATTTGTTCAAAGTCTACATCATGAGGAGATGCGAGAGGGAAAAGTTTTTGCTATAGTACGAAGGTCTGGGGGCCCACAATCGATAAGAAAAGGTTCTTCACTCTCTGACCTGTAATTTGATGAGCCGCGACGAGTTCTTGAAACTGTGCGAAGTAGTCGCTCCATTCTTCCTCACGTTCGTTGTACTGGCGGAACGTCGGAAGCGGTGCGGCGGCAGGTGTGGGCTGCTGATGCGACGGCTGTTGTTGAGTTGTCAACTGCGCCACCGCCTGGAGAAGTTATGTTATTTGCGCCGTCTGTAACTGAATAATTTCGATTAAGTTTGGGTTCGGGGTAGTGGCCATGCTGACCGATTAGGCGCCGCGCATACAAGTAAATTATAACAAAACACAAATGCAATATGAAAGAGGACACTCTGCAACAAAAAAGTCCACAAAACACGCAACTGAATATGTTCCCCCAAAATTCTTATAATAAGGGTGGGTGGGCGGGAGCAATTTCTACGTGCTCGACTGCTGCTGTCTGGCTGCTGCAAGCGGGCTGATCCAAGGTTCTATCACTCCTCGTCGCCACTTTTGTGTCCCAACTTCGTCGTCGCTTTTGTATCCCATCTTCGTCGCCACTTTTGTGTCCCAACTTCGTCGCCGCTTTTGTGCCCCAGCCTCGTCGTAGGTTTCGGTGGCTGAGTGGAATAAGACCGACACAGGAATAAAGATAGCACGCTGGTGCAGGTACGGAGGGGAGCAGCCAGAAACTATAAACACTCGAGTAAATTAGAAAGAGATATATATTGCACAGAATGTAACAATACTTAACTTTTACATAGTACTGCAGAATGTTGATACATAGTTGTTAGAGGCCTGCCTAGTGCCTGTACGATAGCAAAGTCTTCACTGGTGCCTATCTGATTACGAAGGTCCTAACTGGTTGCTAACTCAGTCCCAAGTCCAAGTGATGACGTCGTTCAGTGGTGGCCACGATCGGAGTTGTCGCAGAGGACGCTCGTGGCTGTCGTCGTGAGAACGCCGCGCCGTGCGTGCATGGCGGCGCGCGGGGAAAGTAAGTGGCGCGCACTTTGTACTGGTGCGACACCACAGTACTGAGTATCATCCTTCGTACAATTTGATATCGAACATTTTTAAATGCTTGCTACTCAATCTGATTTGGAACCCACTTCCATGTACCATAATTCCATTGGCACACTTGCGCGTTTTACACAACCCGTTGGTGTCAGTTGTCTATCACTTTTCGAAAGGCAGTCAGCGTACAGGAATACAAAACATTCATTTGGAGTACAGAAAAGCTGAGGTATGAATATAAAGAACTCACATGGAAAACCAGTTTTTCAGCAAAGAAGGAAGAGCTGAAAAGTGGAAAGTAAAAAGTGGGGTTCTACGAAGGAAATGAATTTCGAGACACTATTGTAGGAGGGGAAGAAGAAGTAGATGAAGTAGGAGATACTATACTGAGAGAAGAATTTAACAGAGCACTCAAAGACCTAAGTCGAAACAAGGCCCTTGGAGTGGACGAAATTCCCTCAGAACTACTGAAGTCTCTGGGAGACCCAGCCATGACAAAACTTTCACCTGCTGCGTAAAATGTGAGACAGGGGAAATACCCTCAGACTTGAAGTAAAACGTAATAATCCCCATTCCAAAGAAAGCAGGCACAGACAAGTGTGAAAATTACAGAACCATCAGTTTAATAAGTCACAGTTACAAAACTTTAACACGAATTTATAGAAGGATGGAAAAACTGGTAGAAGGCGACGTCGGTGAAGATCATTTTGGATTCAGGAGACATGTAGGACAACGTGAGGCAATACTCACTTCACGACTTATCGCCGGCCGCGGTGGCCGAGGGGACTGAGGCGCTCCAGTCACGGTCTGCACGGCCACTACGGTCGGGGGTTCGAATCCCCCCTCGGGCATGGATATTATGCTGTCCGTAGTGGTAGCTAGTTCATAAGTAGTTTGTAACTTTAGGGACTGATGACCCCGTAGTTAAGTTCCATAAGCTTAACAAACATTTGAACATATGAACACGTCTTATCTTAGAAGATACATTTAGGAAAGACAAACCTACATTTCTAGCTTTTGTAGATTTTGAGAAAGCTTTTGATAATGTTGATTGGAATACACTATTTCAGCAGGAGTAAAATATAGAGAACGGAAGGTTATATACAACTTGTACATAAACCAGATAGCAGTTATCAGAATTGAAGGGCATGAAAGCAATGCAGAGGTTGGGAAGGGAGTAAGGCAGGGCTGTAGCCTTTCTCCAATGTTATTCAATTTGCACATTGAGCAAGCTATTAAGGAAAGCAAGGCGAAATTTGGAGAAGGAATTACAGTTCAGGATGAAGAAATAAAAACATTGCGTTTTGCCGATGACGTAATTTTATCAGACAGCAAAGGACCTGGAAGAACAGTTCATCGGGATGGACAGTGTGTTGAGAGGTGCGTACAAGATGAACTTTAAGAAGGGCGAAAGAAAGTTGATGGAGTGGAGTCTAAGAAAATCAAGTGATACTGAAGGGATTAGATTAGGTAACGAAACAATAAAAGTGGTAGATGACTTTTGTTACTAGGGCAGTAAAATAACTTATGATGGTCGCAGTAAAGAGGATATAAAATGCAGAATGGGAATGGGCAGAAAAGAGTTTTTTAAGAAGAGAAATTTGCTATTATCGAATATTAATTTTAAGTGTAAGAGGTCCGTTCTGAAGGCATTTGAGTGGATTGTTGCCTTGTATGGGAGTGAAACATCGACGATAAACAGTGCGGACAGGAAGAGAATAGAGGCTTTTGAAATGGGTACTACAGAAGAATGGTGAAAATTAGGTGGGTGGATCGTGTAACTAATGAGGAGGTACTGAACAGAATTGGCGAGAAAAGGAATTTTTTACATACCTTGCCTAAAAATAAGGGATCGATTGGTAGAACATATTGTTAGACATCATGGAATCGTAAATTTTTGCATTGGACAGTGTGTGTGTGTTCTCGCGCGCGCATGTGTGTGTGTGTTTGTTCGTTCGTTTCTTAATTAGCCTTCCTTTTGAAGTTTTAATTGATTCTACTTCGATTAAATCAAAACTAATTTTTTATGTAGCAAATATTGGTCTCTTTCGGGGTGGTTGGCCCACTAATTTTCCAGCCCCCCTGTCGTGAGTGGCGAAAGCAGGGTTGAAATATCTGTGTTAAAATAAATTTAATAGAAATAAAATTGAAATCTGGACTACGGCTGAATGTGTAGAACTCTTTGAATGTGACAGCGTGTTTAGTTTGGCACTGCACTGTAAATATAAAAATTGGTCTGTGAGACCAATTAGCCTCGCATCGACTGATTGCGATATATATATGTCCCTGTTAGTGCACTTAATTATCAGAACAACTGTTTGTCTAAATTAGTCAGATTGTAGCTCAAAGTAGAATTCATTAATTCGACAATTCATTAATTAAACCGAGTATAGACTAATGCTAAATACGAATGTGATACCGAATACAAATTACTGGCTTTCAATTCGTAAAAGTAAACCGGAGCTGTCGTCAGAAAAACAGTGACCACAAAAAATAAAATAATAATAATAATATAAATAAAAAATAAAATAAATAGAAATTAAAAAAAAAACTAATCTTGACATAGGAATGAAAAATGCAGATATTGCATATTTTTACCTGGCTTATTATTATTTTAACTGAATCAGTAACAATCACTATTACAATTAAAAGAACGAAGTTACCTTTCCACAGTAACGTGTTAAGGATTTTGAGAGTCGTTATCTAGAATATATACATTATACCAAAAAACTTCACATTGTCCATTTCAGTACAAAATATATTCCACAACTCTGTTCAACAAACAAAACCAGACTGCGTCTTACGCCTAAGAATTCCGTACAGCTGCTCACTACTGCTGACTGTAGACTGCTACTTGTAACGTCACAGCTGCATCCACCTAATCCTCGATGGGCGAAGTTGCCGTTACATTCTATTTTATCCTTAATCATTTAATAATTGTTCCAATGATTTAACGGTATGGGATGCGGACAATTACTAGGTTGATCCATAACAATAAACTTTGTTAACTTCCTTTATTATGGAACGACAAATGTTGAAAACTCTTCCTTTAAATATAGGGTTGCCAGATCTACGGGCGCCGCCCGGAGTGCCCGGGTTAGGAATGAATTCTCCGGGTCTACGGGCCAATGACTCTCATCTCCGGGCTTGAATGTAAACTTCACCTCAATTTTTTTTTTTTTTTTTTTTTTTTTTTTTTTTTTTTTTTTTTTTTTTTTTTTTTACAACGCTTTTTAAGTACCATGCTCATGTAGCGACGATCTACATCGAACTTTACATAACTTAAACTAAGGACGAACACAACATCCATACCCTATTGGGGGATTCGAACCTCTGACGCGACCAGGCTCGCGCACCGTGGCAAGACTCCTCAGTGCGCTCGGCCATTCCCGGCCGGCTCCTCTCTAGTAATTATGAATAACTTTATATAAATGTCAATTTCTTATTGCAACAAAACGCTACTTTTCTATTCTTCCTCTGAAAACTTTTCATTGTTGCGTCGGTAGTTTGCATATTATTAAGCAAACACTGTTGCGGCAAGGTGTCAACTGGCGACGTTTGTTATTTGTGTTCGTTCGTTCACTGTTTGTTATCAGTTTACCGGCAATTTTTGGAATACTCTGATCGTGTGTGAACAGACAAGCTTACATTAACTCAGATTAGTGAGTAATAACAGTGAAATGAAGAGACGATATCTAAATTCGTTCCGTGAAGAATGGTTGCAGGAAGAAAATTATAAAGAGTGGCTACTTGCTGGGAGGGAGGAGATAAGGGTTTTTTTCTTTTAGAACTCACGTGTAATCCTGGTTGGGGGGTGGGAGTCGGTCGCAGTTGGGGGGGGGGGAGGGTGAGTCATTGGCCAAGGGGGAGGGGGGCACGTCTGGTCTCCGGGCCTGCCTCGAGTTCAATCTGGCAACCCTATTTAAATACACTGATTAAATAACCGCGTGCCACTACGATGAACGTCTACAAGTCCACACTGAAACATTTCAATACGCAACTGCAACCGAAACTCATATGCGATACGACTGAAGGGCAAAAACTTTAGCCATCGCTAAACGCGGGTTACGGACGCACTGCCAACATGCTACTGCCTCGCTCTGCGGTCGGCAGGAGACTGCTGCACACCGCCCAACAAACAAAAAACGTTCCAACCTAAGCATTGTTGCCCAGCAGCTATCGCTGCACGCCAGCAATAACTATCGTTCGACCAAAACGTACCAAAGAGGTTACTGAGCTAAAACCCTGTATCCTCACATACTGCTAACTGCCGTCTCACAGTCTGTGGCAACAAATATTTCTGACCAAAGTCAGAGACAATAACAAAATTTTGGAGAAGGGGCTACAGCCATGCTGTAGGCACGAAACTAAAATTTTGAGAAATAGGCTATGTGACAAATACCTTACATAATATATGAAAATAGAACATTTCAGTATCAGTACATAAATACAGAGATGGTCTGCATACAGACAAATCCAAGGGAATTAACAAATGTCCAAATCTATATTAATAATAATACTAATAATAAATTTGTAAATGTAGACCTGTTGCTGTTCACTTCAAAAATACTGGCCGAATCTTCATGCGGTTTTCACAGGAAATATGATAAAAGTTTGGGTCAACATATAGGCATAATTGTATAAAAATCGGATCGCAAAAAACGGAAAGATATCGTAATTTTAAGTCTTTTCAGTAACCGTTTGTTCAACCATTAAAAACGTCTAATTTCCAAAACTAGTTCACGAATTTGCATGGGGATTTAACAGGTAACTTGAGCGTAGCTCTGGCAATATATAGACTTCGTTACATAAAAATCGGATTATGGAAGAAAAGAATATCGTAATTTGATTTTCTTTATCTACGACCGTCATGTCTGTCTCTCTCATTGAACACGTTTATCTCCAAAACTACTTGTCGAATTATCATGGGATTTTCACACGTAACGTGAACATATCGTGCGGTTACATAAAAGCTTCAATAATTAAAATTGGATCAGAAAAAATAAAGATATCGTAATTCAATCATTTGTTTAAAAGCTTTCGTGTATGTCTATTTGTGGAGGATGATCTCCAAAAGTACTACACGAACTTTCATGGGTTTCCACAGGTAAATTGAGAATAGTTTGGAGAGTAACGTAGGCTTTCTTTCATCAAAATCGGATCGGGGGGAACAGATACCGTAATTTGTAGTTTCTGGTGTATGCTATGCTTGAATTGCAGCGTAGTATAGCAAAGATCCGATAGAGGCGCTGTTACTTACGTAGTATATCTAATAACTAATAAATGGTGATGCTGCAATTTTTATTCACATAACTAAGACTGCAGAGTAATACAGTGAAACAAGGGCTACGATTTTCCTTGCGGCAGCGGTGTAATGTATTGATGTTGGCAACGGAAGTTGAATCCTTTTTGAAAAAATCATTCACGTACAAAGAGGGGAATAATTATTTGCGTTGATAATGAAATATATAATTAATGTTGTTCTGATCAGTAAATTAATGAAACCCCTAAAGCGAATATTTCGTTGCCAACGTTAACATACTAAACCGCTGCCATTGCAAGTAAAATTTAACGCAGGTACGACACAATTTTTTTTCTTCCTAGCTGTATCTCGTATGCCTTGCAATGCCTTGGAAAGAAAAAAAAGTGCTTCTTTCCGCGGGTATCATTTGAATTTAAAACATAACGACGTTCCTTCGTGTCTATCGATGTTTTGATTTACTAAGAGTTATTGAAGGTGAAGATAAAGGAGTCTGATTTAATAAACTATCCACCCACCCCTTTCATTATGTTTCGAACATCTAAAATGCTGTCATGTGCTCACTCACCTTTTAGTTCTTCGATTGTCATTTCCACCAAGTCCCTGCACGTAACTACACCTTTGTTGTTGTTCAGCGTGCCATTTAACTGCCTCGATAGGAAATTCGCCGAGGCATGCGGCTTTCTGCAGGTTTGCCGCTTGCTATGAATTACTCGTTTCCATCAACAATTACCGTTGCGCAAGCGCTTAACAGGTTTTAAGTCGCCAGCAGTACCTTTCATACCCTTCTAAATGTAAAAAGGTGTCACTTTTTCAATCGTACCCTCTTTCCGTTTGATAATAAGCACATTTTGTGTTCCGTAACTATTCACACCTCGTTTTGAAAGAGGTCCTAAATCAGGAGGACTGGCTACCCGATCCTTTTATCATGAAAAAAAAAAAAAAAAAAAAAAAAAAAGGTGGAGCCCCTCCAAGCTCGCACATGGTGACCAACACAATAGCTCTCCAATAACCTAGTATTTCTAGTGTAGGAGTCACAGGAGCGGGTACTGTGATGTGTGCGGTACGTGTGGGTAAGATTACCGATTAATACGGTCCATCAGGATGATAGAAGTGGTCGAAAGCTTTTGAAACAAGAGCGGTTTTAAGGGCAGAGGGAAAAAAGTGCCAAGGCAAGTGCCAAGGGAAAAAAACCTCTGCGACAGTCAGGAGCGGGTAGTAAGAGCAGTAGCGGATTCTTGCTATCTGCGACAGATGATGCAAGAGTTTGGTTATGTTAGTTATTGGGTATCGTGCAAGCTCGGTACCATTTTCATTGTGTGTTTGTCACGAGTTTGTCAATCCGATTTGATGAGTCGCCCCTCTGCAGCTGGCACTGGGATGTCTCCTGGTCCATCATCAGCGGCGGCTGGCTGCAACAATCAAGATTGGCAGTCAAGTGGTCGATTTTTGGGATCGGCCTCTAAGTGTATAGGATTAGTGTGGGATTTGTTTGTGTTTTGTGCTTGTTCATGTTCCCTGCGATTACCGGTTTGTCGGCGGTGATAGCTCATCTGGCTTTGCCAGTCAGTTTTGCTGCGATGCAAGGGTTCAATGAACAATGATTTTGTTTGCGTCTATAAGGCTTACCATAGGTGTTTATCTATTCCTAACAAAGAGTGTTTTTGGTCGGTTATGCTTCCACCTATGGTTGTGGTCGTAGTTACCCAGGTTAAGGATGAAGGGGTTGTTCGAGTGTCTAGCATTTTTGTACAGTCGTGCGGCGTGTTTTTGGAATACCTCCGTGAGAGTATCAAGGCGATATTCACGGTGAAGATCAGCTGTCCGCGTGTAGGTTGGGCGTTGTTACCCCCCAGTGGTACGCCCATCCCACCAGGAGGTTTAAACTTTCTCAAAGGATCCATCTCGGTCCCACGAGCAACAAGAGAACTAAATGTCCGCCTAGACAGAGCTGCGCACGCCTAAGTAAGCCTTATACAACTGAGGTGCGGCAGTATCCCAAGCGGTTGCTTGCTAACGACTGTTCCACCTCAACAGCCATGCATCCCATCAGCACGTGGCACACCTCGGGATTCAGGTTTTTTTTTTTTTTTTTTTTTTTTTTTTTTTTTTTTTTTTTTTTTTTTTTTTTTTCCTCGCGACTCGGGCGGTCAAGTCAAGATCCCCATTCCATGGTACACACAACGATCTACCGCCTCGCCACACGGTGGTCGCTGAAGCGTGCCCGGAGGTTACGGCCCCGGGTTCGCCAAGCTCTTAGTCAGAGAATGAATGCTGAGCTCCTGATGGGCATTTACTAAAATTCTTTGCAAGGAAACGCGAATTTTTGTAGTTTCCTTTCTGATTTTGGTGCGTACTTATTACATCTTGAGTCTGTTTAGGAATGCTTAGAAAACGGTGTAGTACAGGGAAGGACAAGGTGAGGCGACGTTAGTTACATAGTACACCAAAAAATTAATTATGTCGTTGCTGCGGTTTTTCATTTTCATAACTATGGTGTAATACACTAAAAGAAGGGGTAAAATTTTACTTACGTGTGCTGTTGTTGGCAACAGCCGTTGAATGCTTTTTCAAAAAATCAGTCACGTAGAATGATGCGAATAATTTTTTTTTTATGTTCACGATGAAATAAAACAAAATTATGCTGTTCTGGTCAGTAAATTAATCATACTTCTAAAGCGAATAGTCTGTTGCCAGCGACAGCAAACTAAACCGGGGTATACGGGATGCAGCCAAGACTGGAGGGCGTCATCTCTCTAGACAAACTGGTCTCAGTATTCCAGACCGAAATCACTGCCATCAGGACGTGTGTGGAGGAGAATTTGCTTAGGTGCTACAAAAGACCGTAGCATCTATATCTATTCAGACAGCCCTGAGATCACTGGCAGCTTCTGCAACAAGGTCTAAAATTGTTGCAGAATGTCACAGGGTTGTGGTGGAGCTAGAGGAAAGCAATAGAGTAAACCTATTGTGGGTCCCTGGCCACTCGGGGATCAGTGGCAACGAACATGCCGACAGATTAGCCAGGATGGGGGCAGAGACTCCATTTATTGGACTGGAACCTGTCCTGACAATCACCAAGGCAATGATCAAATTGCAGCTACGTAACTGGCTTAGAAGACAGCACGTAGAATATTGGACCAAAGTCTATCAACAAAAACATGGCAGGGTAATGATGCCAAAGCCGTGTTTTAAAAGAAGCTCTGCAATTCTGGGCGTGAACAGGAGATAGATTAGACTCATGGTTGGATTGCTGACAGGCCATGGGAATTTCAAAAAAACACCTACATACAATGGGAATAACAGAAGAGGACCCTAAATATAGGATCTGTGATGACGGTGTTGAAACTGCATCACATCTAATCTTCGAATGCATTGCATTGGAGAGTAAAAGGCACAGAACATTTGGGACAACCAGACCCGAAGAAATTGTGTCTAATAAAGAACTGGTAAAGGGACTCCTTGCACTGTTCAAGGGCATTGGTTGGCTTTACTAGATATACAGGGAGCGATACCGCACAATAAACTTAGTTGCGGTGCGGACAGTGGCTGGTTGGACCAAGACTGTTTAGGCTTCCCTGAGAAAATCAAATCAAATCAAACCGCTGCCCCTGCAAGTAAAATTTAACCCAGGTAGAAAAATAACAATAATACTTCTTTCTAGCTGTATCCCATATGCTTTGCAATGTCATGTAAAGAAAAGAAGTTTATCTTTCGACGGGTATAACCACTAAATTGTACATTTAGTAGAAATATGTATGGAGTGAGCATTGCATTCTGCGCATCTTCTTAACATTCAGCTGGAATTACCACGTGATATTGAGACAAATCCACTGTTTCCACACATTTGTTTGCTCTTACGACTGGTTTGTGCCGCATTGTCTGCAAAGAAGCCCCACCTTCTTTTCGCAGAGCAACCACGTAACATGAAATAATATGTAAATAAATGTATCACAGAAGCAACAAGAGAGTTGAGGAAGTGTCGCTAAAAGGGCCATTTACACATAGCGTCTTAAGCGAACAAAAAGGGGCCAAGATAAAGTCAGCGATTAATAATTTTTCCAATTATCATGTGACATTTCCACCGTAATGCTGCGCATCTGAATGCTCACAACAGAGATATTTCTCCTCTGTGCCTGCCATTAGAGATAATATACACATGCGAGCGACAAACTCATAAGAAACGTCTCTGCTTTCATGATTGTTCGGTACAATATCGTAATTAAAATCTGTAATTACTTACTTTTGGTGCGGACTACATTAAGATAAATACGTCTTCTTTTGCAGGGACTATTGTACTTGGAGTTATAATCCGACTACTGAATATATAATTGTATTACGCAAGGTCGATTTCAACTTCGTGCTTTACAAAGTAATGACTGCAGGACATTGGGACATGTATTAGATGAAAGAGTGACTGATGCTGCTAACACAGTCAAAACAATTCACTGGAAATACTATATTTATTGGAAAGTTCTATACAGACGATCGGCTGATGCCATTCCTTCAACGATTACCCAAACTTACTTTATCGCGCATTGACACCACCATGACGCCTTATTTAAACATACATGAACTGCTCTGTTGACTGAATTAACAGGCTTTCAGCATTCATCGGGTTTTCGATAATAGGGAGCACTGCGTACAGAATAACTACATTGTCCCCAGTGCAACACTGCAACATACTAATACTTCAGTATACACTTACTGTGAGAAATAAATAGTGATCACCGCACATTTCCAGCTTTGCCCAATCACATTTGATGTCATATATTCTCTGAATATGAAATAATAACAACTGCAGGATCAGAAGTGACGTCTGTTCTTTCGTATTTCATATGCCGGTGATGGGCAATGATCCTATCGTTAATGGGGAGGGGTGGGCAAGTTTGTGGCCCTTACTCTTACGGGAATTAGTCTGATAACTACGAGTTTGAGTACTGTGGGCAGGGTGAAGCTGGGAATTTGTGTCTGACGGGAGGCGTGCTTAGGTAGTCCTTGCAAGTGCGGTGATCACTGTGTCCCCAGTGGTGTAGGGGTCAGCGCAACTGCCTATAACGCGGGAGATCCGGTTTCGAATCCCGGCTGGGTGCACATTTTCAGCTTTGACCAAACGCAGTTGATGTCACATATTCTCTGAATATGAAACAGTTTAGTACTACACCATAGGACCAATACATGGCGCTGTTATTATTATTACTATTTCTCATCTCAACGGTAGAAGTGTTTTCAGAAGTTTATGCCAAACAGACAATCACACACCGCACTCTTAACTTTATGAACACAACCTTACATTGAATTTACATCGTTACGGAGTATGGACTTAAATTAATTTCAATTTTTGAATGAAATACTTTATGAACATTCATCGTTTCTAAGAATGACTTCTACTTAAATTTGACATCTTCGCTAGGAGAACTGAGTTTATTGACAGAGCGACGCAACAAGGATTGTGTTTTTGCTGACCTAGATCCAGAACCCTATAGGTCCCTCTTTAACAACCGTTGCGAAGCACGGGCATATAAGATAGTCATACATAAAATACAAGAGGAACAGTTCAGATTAAAGCATACATCAAATTATAACATAGTAGCATAAATTCATAAATGATGGTTCAGTTCGCAAAAATAAAATCATACATCAATAAATAAAGATTTTCAAAAGACTAAAAGGAAAATGTATCTATCGGCAAAAAATAGTTCCAATGATAATGTTTCAGCTAAATAAAAGGAACACTGAAAAACATTGAGAAAAGTAATACAGACATCTAAATAAATGCATTATGCGAAGAAGGAAGCAATGTCATGTAACAAAATTATAACTTATGGGATACAGTGAAAGTGGAGGCTGGTAGAACCAGAAAGGAACAGGAGCAAAAAATCATTAAGAGTGGATGATACATTAGTAACTGATGATTATAGTATGGCAGATCTATTGCACAGATTCTTTACGTTTATTAGTTTTAGTCAGGGTCAGTAAATAATGCCAATGGATATCTAAAAACTAGCATTTACAAATAACTTCAGGTACATGAACATGTCACTCACTTCACCATGCGAAATAACTTCCACAATAAAATCATTAAAAGCAAAGCATTCTACTGGCTATGATGAAATATCAACAAAGTTAATTAAGGCATTTTCTTATGAGTTAAGCAAAATATTAATTTACTTGTGTAAACAGTCTATTATAACTGGAACATTTCCTGATTGGCTAACATACGCAGATACTAAACCTCTATTCAAGAAAGGTAATAAAGAGATACCATCAAACTACAGACCGATTTCACTTTTGTCAGCATTCTCGAAATTTCTAGAAAAGGTAATGTACAAGCAGCTTCTCAACCACCTGACTTCAAATAACACATTGTCCAGAACACAGTTTGGATTTCTGAAGGGTTCCGATATCGAGTAGGCTATTTACAACTATAGTGAGAGTCTGCTTAATTCATTAGATAATAAATTATAAGCAGCAGGTATTTTCTGTGATTTGTCAAAGGCATTTTATTGTGTTAACCACACCATCACATTAGTTAGAATTAGTTAGAATTCTATGATGTCCCGGGCAATGCTGTAAAATGGTTCAAGTCGTACCTCACTAACAGGAAACGATGGATGTCAGTGCAAGGGACTAGTTAATTAAGCCATGAATCATCGTAAGATTGGGAAGAAATTAGATGTGGTGACACACAAGGATCCATCTTAGGGCCATTGCTTTTTCTTGGTTACATTAATGACCTCTCATCAGTTACTCTGCCACAAGTAAAATTTAGTTTGTTTGCAGATGAAGCACGTATTGCATTAAATAGCATGCCAAGCATAGTTCTAGAAAGGTCTGCTAATGATATTTTCATGAACATTAATAAATGTTTTAAAGCCAACTGATTGATATTAAACTTTGAAAAGATGCACTACATGCAGTTCAGAACATGTAACAGATTTCCATCCAGCATATGCATAAAGTATGAAGAAGAGAGACAGGAGAGATTGACAATATTAAATTCCTAGAATTACAACTTGATAATAAATTCGGTTAGGAGGAGCACATCACATAACTGCGGAAACGACTAAAGACATATGTATTTGCATTTAGAGTGTTATCAGACATAAGAGGCATAAAAATTTTGCATACTTTGCTTACTTTCATTGCATAATGTCATATAGTATAATAGTTTGGGGTAACTCTTTAAGTCAATCAAACGTTTTCAGAGTCCAAAAAGCATGTAATATGTATAGTTTTGTGGAGTGAATTCAAGGGTATCCTCTAGAAGCCTCTTCAAAGAACTGAATATATTAACTGTTGCCTCTCAGTATATTTATTCCTTCATGAAATTTGTCATAAATAATATATACCCTTTTCCAACAAAAATCTCTGTTCATGTATACAATACTAGAAATAATAACGATCTACACAAGGACTTAAAAGCACTTACTTTAGTTTAGAAAGGGGTCTACTATACAGGAACAAACATTTTTCAATAATTTACCAGCAACCACAAAAATTGTAGCTACAAATAAAGATCAGTTTAAGGGGAGCCTGAAAGACTTGCTAGTAGCCACCTCCTTTCACTCTATTGACGAATCTTTGAATAGAACCAAATGATGTATGTATCTGTATTCATGCTGTACTTTATTTTATCAGCTGGTATACACATATGTAGTATATACATGTTTCACAGCCACGAGGATCTCCTCAACATGGATCTATGAAATGAACAACAAAAAAAGTACAGGAATGTCAGCACGATACATGAAATGCATATGTGTTGGAGGACATTTGGACGTGGTCTTGTGTATAACAACAATAAAAACATGCACAGAATGTCAAGCTGAGTAAGAGTAATGGACTACTTTACACGAAAAGAGAGGCAGCCTATCATATTAAAAAGCGTCACATGCACACAGACTGGCAGATTGTGTAACGTTTTCTGTTCTCACACCATACAAGCACTAAGTAATAGTTTCAACGACAGCACCCTGAACAGTTCCACTGTCTCTAGGTTGACTCACAGCTGTCCATGTGTGTGAACAGGAAGTGAGCAATGCTTTAATTAGATGTGCTTTTGAGTCTAATAGCAACAGGTCCAAAGGCAGTTTCCTAGACAGCTCCACTACTTCCATGTTGGCTCATAGCTGTACATGCCTGTGAGCAATACATTAATTAGCTATGCTCTTGACTGAGTTCAACAGCAGGAAGTTCATCAACATGGTCAACTGAGAGCTCCAAGATTACCCATGACTGTTCAGCTATGTATGTGTGGGAAGGGTGCTGCTTCAGCAGAAGAAGTAGTATCAGACATGCTATGATGTGGCCTTATCTGTGCTTCAATCAGTTTTAGTGTGTGATGCCAAATAGTGTGAGGCAAATTAAGTCTCTCTTAGCTACTGAACATAACATTGCAAAACATAAGCAACGTGTAAAACAAATAAGTTACAAAATGTGCGGAACTGTAGGCCTATATCTTTAACGTCGGTCAGTTGTAGAATTTTGGAATATGTATCATGTATCATAATGACACTTCTGAAGACTAGAAATCTGCTCTGTAGGAATCAGCATAGGCTTCGAAAAAGGCGATCGTGTGAAAACCAGCTCGCGCTATTCGTCCACGACACTCAAAGGGCCATAGACACGAGTTCTCAGGTAGATGCCGTGTTTCTGGACTTCCGCAAGGCGTTTTATACAGTTCCCCACAGTCGTTTACTGAACAAAGTAAGAGCATATGGTCTATCAGACATATTCTGTGATTGGATTGAGGAGTTCCTAGATAACAGAATGCAGTCTGTCAGTTTCAATAGAGAGAAGTCTTCTGAAGTACGAGTTATGTCAGGTGTGCTACAGGGGAGTGTCATGGGTCAGTTGGTATTCACAACATATATAAATGACCTTGTGGATAACATCGGAAGTTCTCCGAGGCTTTTTGCGGATGATGTAGTATTGTCGCGTTGAAATGGAGGCAGGCTTAAGAACTGAACGTAGCACTTATACTGAAAGCTGGCTTATTGCAAACTGAAACATACACGCAGCACTGACTGCCTCTCGGGCAGAGTGCTCTGCTATTTATACACAGACAGAATGTACCAGAAATTAGAAGAATAGTTAACATCAGAAACAAGTAGAATATACAAGTGAACATAAGAAAGATGCAGAACATTCTGGAATTGTTAATTACAAAGAAATAAATTTTTGCCGGTGGACGGGAATGAACCGGCGACCTTCTGCACTGCACTTTTTTTTCCGTTCTATTCCAGTCTCCCATAACAATTAAGTTTTTTTCTCCCTTAATAGTCTGAATAATTTCCTTTAGCTCCTCATATATTTCTTCGATCTCCTCATCATCGGCAGAGCTAGTTGGCGTATAAACCTGTACTACTGTGGTCGGTGTTGGCTTCGTATCTATCTAGACTACGATAATGCGATAACTGCGCTACTCATAGTAGTTTACCCGCATTACTACTTTCTTATTCAATATCAGACCAACCCCTGTAATACCCCCTATTGATTTTGTATTTATAATTCTGTACTCACCTGACCAGAAATCCTGTTCGTCTTTACACCGAACTTCACTAATCCCCACTACATCTAACTTCAACCTATCCACTTCTGTTTTTAAATTTTCTAGCTTCCCTACTCGATTAAGGGATCTAACTTTCCACGCTCCGATCCGTAGAATGACAGTGTTGTCTTTCCTGATGATCCCATCCTCCTGAGTAGTCCCCGCCCGGAGATCCGAATGGGAGACTATTTTACCTTCCGGAATATTTTACCCGAGAGGATGCCGTCATCATATGTTCATACAGTAGAGCTGCATTTCCTCGGGAAAGGTAACGGCTGTAGTTTCCCCTTGATTTCAGCCGTTCGCAGTAGCTGTGTGGCAATGCCACATTAGCTGATGTTACAAGGCCAGCTCAGTCAATCATCTAGACTGTTGCCGCTGTAACTACTGAAAAGGCTGCTGCCCCTCTTCAGGAACCACACGTTTGTCTGGCCTCTCCACAGATACCCCTCCGCTGTGGTTGCACCTACGGTACGGCTATCTGTATCGTTGAGGCACGCAAGCCACCCCACCTCGGCAATGTCTGTGGATCATGGGAGTGGCACACACACACACACACACACACACACACACACACACACAGACACACAAACACACATCGATGTCGGGCAATGATCGTTTCTTCAGTTCGGAGGCACTCCTAGGCCTTTACTCTTACGGGAATCAGTGTACAAGAACTACGAGTTTGATTTCTAGTGGTCAGGGATAAAGTTGAGAATTTGTATCGGTCGGGAGGCGGACGAGAGTAACTCCGTGCAGGTGTAATGACCGCTGTGTCCCCAGTGGTGTGGGGGTCAGAGTAACTACCTAGAAAGCAGGAGAAGCGCGTTCGAGCTCTAGCTCGATGCATATTTTCAAATTCATCCATTCGCATTTGATGTCATACATTCCGTGAATATAAAATAAAGGTATTAGTTGCCAATGGGCACTGAAGTGAAGAAATAGAGAAAGTAGTCCCCGCCCGGAGATCCGAATGGGGGACTATTTTACCTTCCGGAATATTTTACCCGAGAGGATGCCGTCATCATATGTTCATACAGTAGAGCTACATGTCCTCGGGAAAGGTAACGGCTGTAGTTTCCCCTTGATTTCAGCCGTTCGCAGTAGCTGTGTGGCAATGCCACATTAGCTGATGTTACAAGACCAGCTCAGTCAATCATCCAGACTGTTGCCGCTGTAACTACTGAAAAGGCTGTTGCCCCTCTTCAGGAACTTTTTTTTTCGTTCCATGTGTAGTTCTCTTCGTTGCGGCCGCTGATCGTTTTTGTTCGGTTTTTTTCTTCTATTCTTGGTTCAGCTTTTTTTTATTACAGAGGGCGTTGAGCCCCCTGACGGGGCGCGCTGAGCCACGGCGCCCGACCACTCGGTGACGCTATCCCCTGCGCCACGCCGGCAGTCGGGTTATGTGGGGTCTCGCGGCAGTATAGAGAGGTTGTAACAATGGAAAATTGTATTGAAATGCAAGAGCATCTGTATCGAGTTGACGCAGGGTGCAGGGAATGGCAATTGAATATCAATGTAGACAAGTGTAATGTGCTGCGAATACATAGAAAGAAAGATCATTTATCATTTAGCTACACTATAGCAGGTCAGCAACTGGAAGCAGTTAATTCAATAAATTATCTGGGAGTAGGCATTAGGAGTGATTTAAATGAAACGACCATATAAAATCAATCGTCGGTAAAGCAGATGCCAGACTTAGATTCACTGGAAGAATCCCAAGGAAATGCAGTCCGAAAACAAAGGATGTAGGTTACTGTACACTTGTTCGCCCACAGCTTGAATAATGCTAGGTGTAGTTGATAGAGGAGAAGATCCAACGGAGAGCAGCGCGCTTCATTACAGGATCATTTGGTAATCGTGAAAGCGTTACGGAGATGATCGATAAACTCTAGCGGAAAACTGCATGAGAGACGCTCTGTAGCTCGGTACGGGCTTTTGTCGAAGTTTCGAGAACATACCTTCAACGAGGAGTCAAGCAGTATATTGGCAGCAACAAAGCTCACAGCCAAAATAAATCCACAAATGTAAGTAAATTTCACCAAGCTGTAGGCAACAAAATTAGTGAGAAATTAGCATCAGTAAAGCACCATAGTGCGTCCAGTTTAAGCCCTACATGTGCATCATGACAAAAGGTAAATATGTACAAATCGTAGTAAAAAGTAACAGATGTGTAATATTGACTGTATGGATCGGTGCCCAGTAGCCAAAATCTGATATACTCGAATTGGGTTGATAATATAGCAAAGGTGGCAGGAAAAACAAAAAAAAAAAAAAAAAAAAAAAAAAAAAAAAAAAAAAATCATGTTCGGCCCAGTGTGGTTAAACGTAAAAGATTTAAAAAAAATCATACCAAAAAATTAAACCAACACATATTATGAATTATTACTAGAAATTACATTTTAATGGTAGATCATATTTCTTTATGTTTATTTGTCATTGTCACAGATCATAGGTAGTTCTGGCATGGATGACAAAATGAACCAGCATCGAAACAGTATAAAGTGAAACGTGTACGATAAATGTTACGAGCATGTACCGTCATGTATTGTTTGCATTGAAAGATTCTGGTATTAATGACAAAATAAACAAAAATGTTCAAATGTTTGCATAGCTTATGGGACTTAACTACGGGGTCATCAGTCCCTAAACTTACAAACTACTTATGAACTAGTTAATCCTAATGACGGCACAAATATCCATGCTCGAGGGGGGATTCGAACCCCCGACCGTAGTGGCCGTGCAGACCGTGACTGGAGCGCCTCAGTCCCCGCGGCCACCGCGGCCGGCGACAAAATAAACCTGTCATTTAATGACATCATCGAAACAGTATAAGGTGAAAGTGGAAAATAAATGTAATGTGCATATATCGTCATGTATTGTTTACATTGAAATATTCTCATATGGATGGGAAAATAAACCAGTCATTGGATGACATCATCGAGAAGGTGAAACGTGGGTGACAAAACGAACGGGTGTATTGTGGTAAAAGTGCGCATTATGCAACAGTTCCTGGGATTGAATTGTGTGAGATTATAGAGGATAAATTTGTACGAAGTCAAGTAAAAAGCGTATTGTAGACAAAAGAAATGTGCATGACAAAAGAAAAAATACGTAAAATCTAAGCTACAAAATAAAAAAGAATTAAATGATGGAATGCTTTCAACTGTTAACATGATGTAAACCTCAAGAAGTTATTGTAAGAAGTGTTTCCAATTCAATTTTATTAGGATGAGCAAAATGGGCAACTCGAAACGATCATCTATAGTGAAGAAGACATTTATTATAGACGCCGTTACTTTTGTCTGAAAGTTTGTGCGAACGGGAAAGAAGTTTGTCAACAATATTAAAAGTAACACTGCCTATTTTAGCTCTGTATTGACGCTTCCTTCCACCGCGTGTAACAACTCCATACTACTACTCACTACTGCTGACTACAGGCTACTACTGATAACCACTACAACAGATGCCGCCCATGCCAGTTCACAGTCTGTGGCAACTGATATCTCTGACCAATGTCAGCGACAACAACAAAACGTTGCTACCTTTCAAGGTGACTGGTATGCGGAAAATCCAGGTTCGATCCTAAATGTTGCCATGCATTCTCGCTCGGTAGAAGGCCTGGTAAAGGGCACACCTTTGAGGCCAACTGAGGAGCTACTCGTCCCAGTTGTAGCGGTTCCAAGAGCAAAGACACGCGCCAACGAGCGGGAGAGCCGTGTTCTACCGCATGTCCTCCGTACCGCGGCCAATGACGACACCTGCCGAGGAGCTACACGCCAGCCGGATCCTATTGGGCTGCATTGGGCCGAACTTTACCTCGTACTGATGATGTTAGAAAATAAATATTTGTGTTCCTGCAAAGTATTACCGAAAATATAACAAATTATCTCTTTCGTTAATCCAGCACTCAATCTGTGAGTAAATATCATGACACAAATGTCCGAAAGAACAGACGCCACACACACACACACACACACACATGTTGTTGTTGTGGTCTTCAGACTGGTTTGATGCAGCTCTCCACCCTACCCTATCCTGAGCAAGCCTCTTCATCTCCACATAAGAACGGCAACCTACATCTGTCTGAATTTGCTTACTCTATACATCTCTTGGTCTTCCTCTGCGATTTTTACCCCACACCCTTCCCTCCAACGCTAAATTCACAATTCCTTGATGTCTAACAATGTGTCCTACCAGTCGATTCCTTCTTTCAGTCAAGATATGCCAGAAATTCCTTTTCTCCCCAATTCTGTTCAGTAATTCCTCATTAGTTACGCGATTCACGCACCTAATCTTTAGCATTCTTCTGTAACACAACATTTCAAAAGCCTCTATCCTCTTCCTGTCCGCACTGTTTATCGTCCATGTTTCACTCCCATACAATGCAACACTCCACACAAATGCCTTCACAAAGGACTTCTTTACACTTAAATCAATATTCTATGTTAACAAATTTCTCTTTTTCAAGAACGCTTTTCTATCCATTGCCATTCTACATTTTATATCCTGTGTACTGCGACCATCATTTGTTATTTTACTGCCCAAGTAACAAAACTCATCTACTTCCTTTATTGTTTTGTTACCTAATCTAATTCCTTCAGCATCGCCTGATCTTCTTAGACTGCACTCCATTACCCTAGTTTTGCTCTTGTTAATGTTCATATTATGTGCACCTTTCAACACACTGTCCATTCCGTTCAACTGCTCTTCGAGGACCTTTGCTGTCTCTGACAGAATTACTATGTCGTCGGCAAAACGCAATGTTTTTAATTCTTCACCCTAAACTTTAATTCTTTCTCCAAATTTTTCCTTGCTTTCCTTTATAGCTTGCTCAATGCACAAATTGAATAAGATTGGAGAAAGGCCACAACCCTGTCTTACTCCCTTCCCAACCACTGCATCCCTTTCATGCCCTTCAACTCTGACAACCGCTGTCTGGTTTTTGTACAAGTTGTAAACAACCTTACGCACCCTATATTTAACTCCTGCTTGCTTCAGAACTTGAAAACTTTATTCCAATCAACATTGTCAAAAGCCTTCTCCAAATCTACAAAAGTTAGAAATGTAGGTTTGTCTTTTCTTAATCTATCTTCTACGATAAGCCGTAAAGTCAGTATTGCCTCCCGTGTTCCTACATTTCTCCTGAACCCAAACTGATCTTCCTCGAGGTCGGCTTCTACCAGCTTTCCCATCCTTCTATAAATAATTCGTGTTAATATTTTGCAACCTGCTTTCTTAGGAATGGGGATTATTACATTTTTCTTAAAATCTGAGGGTACTTCGCCTGTCTCATACATCTTACACACCAGGTGAAACAGTCTTGTCATGGCTGGTTCTCCCAGAGACTTCAGTAGATCTGAGGGAGTGTCATGTACTCCAGGAGTCTTGTTTCGACTGAGGTCTTTCAGTGCTCTGTCAAATACGTTAAAAAAAAAAAAAAAAAAAAAAAAAAAAAAAAAAAAGTTCAAATGTTTGTACAGCTTATGGGACTTAACTACGGGGTCATCAGTCCCTAAACTTACAAACTACTTATGAACTACTTACGAACTAGGACGGCACAAATATCCATGCCCGATGGGGAATTCGAACCCCCGACCGTAGTGGCCGTACAGACCGTGACTGAAGCTCCTCAGTCTCCTCGGCCACCGCGGCCGGCGTCAAATTCGTCTCTCAGTATAGTATCCCCTATTTTCATCCTCATCTACTTTTTCTTCCCTTGCTAAAATATTGCCTCTAAGTTCATTTCCTTCGTAGAGCATCTCTATATACTCTTTCCACCTTGCAGCTTTCCCTTCTTTGCTACAACTGGTTTTCCATCTGTGTCCTTGATATTCATAGAGCTGTTTTTCTTATCTCCAAATGTTTCTTTTATTTTCCTGTAGGCAGTATCTATTTTTCCTCTATTTATACATTCTTCTACTGACTTGCATTTGCCTTCTAGCCACTCCTGCTTAGCCATTTTGCACTTCCTGTCAATTTCATTTTTAGTCGTCTGTACTCCATTTTGCGTCTTTCATTTACTGCATTTTTATATTTTCACCTTTCATCGATTAAATTCAGTATCTCCTGTGATATCCAAGGATTTTTGTAGGTCTTGCCCTCCTACCTATTTTGTGCTCTGCTGCCTTCACTATTTCATCTCTCAATGCTACCCATTCCTCCTCCAATGTTTTATTTTCCCCAGTTTCTGTCAATTGTTGCCTAAAGCTCCCTCTGAAATTTTCAAGAACTTCAGGTTCCTTCAGTTTACCCAGGTCCCATCTCCTTATTTTCCTACCTTTCTGTAGTTTTTTCAGTTTTAGCCTACAATTCATGACCAATAAGTTATGGTCAGAGTCTATATCTGCCCCTTGGGTATATCTTACAGTTTAATACCTGGTTCCGAAATCTATGTCTTACCATTATAAAATCTATCTGGTATCTCCCGGTGTCTCCTGGTCTTTTCCACGTATACAACCATCTTTTGTGATTCTTAAACCAGGTGTTAGTTATTACTAAATTATGTTCCGTGAAAAATTCTACCAGGCGGCTTCCTCTTTCATTCCTTTTTCCCAGACCATATTCACCTCCTATCTTCCCTTCCCTTCCTTGTCCTGCTACCGAATTCCAGTCTCCCATAACAATTAAGTTTTTTTCTCCCTTAATAGTCTGAATAATTTCCTTTAGCTCCTCATATATTTCTTCGATCTCCTCATCATCGGCAGAGCTAGTTGGCGTATAAACCTGTACTACTGTGGTCCGTGTTGGCTTCGTATCTATCTAGACTACGATAATGCGATAACTGCGCTACTCATAGTAGTTTACCCGCATTACTACTTTCTTATTCAATATCAGACCAACCCCTGTAATACCCCCTATTGATTTTGTATTTATAATTCTGTACTCACCTGACCAGAAATCCTGTTCCTCTTTACACCGAACTTCACTAATCCCCACTACATCTAACTTCAACCTATCCACTTCTGTTTTTAAATTTTCTAGCTTCCCTACTCGATTAAGGGATCTAACTTTCCACGTTCCGATCCGTAGAATGACAGTGTTGTCTTTCCTGATGATCCCATCCTCCTGAGTAGTCCCCGCCCGGAGATCCGAATGGGGGACTATTTTACCTTCCGGAATATTTTACCCGAGAGGATGCCGTCATCATATGTTCATACAGTAGAGCTGCATGTCCTCGGGAAAGGTAACGGCTGTAGTTTCCCCTTGCTTTCAGCCGTTCGCAGTAGCTGTGTGGCAAAGCCACATTAGCTGATGTTACAAGGCCAGCTCAGTCAATCATCCAGACTGTTGCCGCTGTAACTACTGAAAAGGCTGCTGCCCCTCTTCAGGAACCACACGTTTGTCTGGCCTCTCCACAGATACCCCTCCGCTGTGGTTGCACCTACGGTACGGCTATCTGCATCGTTGAGGCACCCAAGCCACCCCACCTCGGCAATGTCTGTGGTTCATGGGAGTGGCACACACACACACACACACACACATAGACACACAAACACACATCGATGTCGGGCAATGATCGTTTCTTCAGTTCGGAGGCACTCCTAGGCCTTTACGCTTACGGGAATCAGTGTACAAGAACTACGAGTTTGATTTCTAGTGGTCAGGGATAAAGTTGAGAATTTGTATCGGTCGGGAGGCGTACGAGAGTAATTCCGTGCAGGTGTAATGACCGCTGTGTCCCCAGTGGTGTGGGGGTCAGAGTAACTACCTAGAAAGCATATTTTCAAATTCATCCATTCGCATTTGATGTCATACATTCCGTGAATATAAAATAAAGGTATTAGTTGCCAATGGGCACTGAAGTGAAGAAATAGAGAAAGTTGAAAAATTTGTGTTGGTCCGGGATTCCAACTCGAGCCTCCTGCTTACTGATCAGTTAAGCTGTTGACTAGAAGATTTTTTTAAACTAATTTCATTTTAACAGAATCAAAACGTTACAGTTTACATAACTAGGCAAAATACAGAAAATTGTATCAAGCAGCAAAGTTATTAGTAAGTGAATAAATTTAGTAACAACATAAATAAAAATTTCAGAAGAAACTATTTGATGTAGGAAATATTTTGATTTCTGGTGATTATATAAAATTCTAGTTAATTAAATAAATTGAATTATTACAAAAAAACCGGTAAAGCAGTCAACAATCCGAATATTGGTTTGAACACCACAGTGATTTACTAGGCATGGTCCTGTTTGGAGCTGGTATGCCGTTGCCTTCCTCCGACCTTCGAACTGACTTACCCAGCCAGTTATAGGGGGTCCTATAGTTTAACGTGGGTTCCGAACCACATTGCTACTGGGAATTTTTCACGTGAGCAATACTGCCAGAGGTGGAAGAAGTGGAAAGTGACAGATAAAAATCCTAGGGCCTGGCGGGGATCGAACACGCGACCTTTGGATTTGTAGTCTAGCACTCTACCACTGTGCAACCGAAGCGCAGTTGTTCAATTATTTCAAATCCTTATAAAATTAAAACAAACAGACAATTAAAGACGAAAATCATGCTGAAATAAATTTAATATTAAGAAGGAAATCTACGTAAATTCAGAATAGCATCCGGACGTAGGTGTCTCCATTACTACACGAAAATATAGCCCGCTACGTCCCCCAACAAATTCGTAACCTATCCACACATTATCCTGATTACACACGTCTGTTGTTGTTGTTGTTGTTTGGATGTTTTAGGGGGACAAAACTACGGAGGTCATCAGTCCCCCACACACGTCTGAAGGAATATCAAATATGTTCAAATGTTTGTATAGTCTATGGGACTTAACTACGGGGTTATCAGTCCCTAAACTTACAAACTACTTATGAACTACTTACGAACTAGGACGGCACAAATATCCATGCCCGAGGGGGGATTCGAACCCCCGACCGTAGTGGCCGTGAAGACCGTGACTGGTGCGCCGTAGTCTCCTCGGCCACCGCGGCCGGCTGTGAAGGAATATACACCCCATATATATAAATAAAGTGTGATGTCGCACAAGTCTAAAGTGCGCGCCACCAACTTTCGCCGCGCGCCGCCATGCACGCACGGCGCGGCGTTCTTACGACGTCAGCCACGAGCGCCCTCTGCTACAACTCAGCTCGTGGCCACCACTGAACGCCTCGTTCACTTGGGACTGAGATAGGAACCAGTTAACACTTCGCAATCAGATAGGCACCAGTGAAGACTTGGCTATCGGACAGGCACTAGGCAGGCCTCTAGTTCAACTATGTATCAGCATTCTGCAGTACTGAGCTATGTAAAAGTTAAGTATTACTAAGTCTCTAAGAAATATAGATCTCGTTCTAATTTACTCTAGTGTTTCTAGTTTCTGCTGTCCCACTGGCTGGTCACCTCCTACCTGCACAAGCGTGCATCCTTTATTCCTGTGTCGGTCTTTCTACTCGGCCACCGACACCTATGACGGAAACGAGACACAAAAGTGGCGACGAGGATGGGATACAAAATAAAGTATCCATTATAGGGCTTTCCAGTCAGTGAGGTAAACTATCCAAATGTTTACTTACACAAATCAGCTTAGCATATGAGTGTATTTGTTGGCAATCATGCAGTGTTGGTTCATTTACAGAAAACGTCGGGTCGAAGTTGCTGCCTTCGGCACAATCGCCGCCTTCAGAAGAAATAGCAGCGTACGTGAGGCGCGGCCGTGCCGTGGCTTACTGCCTGCCGACACGCCAGCCAGCACTCGCCTGATTCCCGCCTGCCGTGTCTCACACTGTCTCATGGCACACCAACAATAACCCAACCTCATTTTCCCACAACGCTGCATTTGATGTCCATATCCAACCAGTAATTCCTTTCACCTCGTATGTATAAAGTAATTCGTATTGACTGTGGCCCAAATTTGGCCTGCTATGTTTACAAAGTAATTTCCTCCTCCTTTAACCTGCGTACACATGTGACTGTTGTTTTGTGCACAACAATGGCAAAGCAGCTTTCCAATTGTGTAAGTTTTATTGGCACCCCTGAACAATGAACACTAAAATCGACACTTCAATTTTTGTTTTCGCGTATTTATATGATAATGTACATATACCTGTTACTTCCTCTACGTAAAAATTGTATCCGTCTAGCTCTATGTCTCTCACACCGACCCAGTACCGTTTTCCTTCAAGACATAGCCTAAAACAAATATAGTATCCATATACAAGGGTTGGAATTTAAATAGTGGCAACTATTTATTCACAATTTTAGAAAACATTGTTGTGGGAGTTCAGCGATCTGTTATAACAAAATAAATTAATTAAACAGTCTAAGATCGCATTTTTTTAATGACCGGTTTGGGCAACAATCTATTGCAATATTCAGATATAATCCATTGTAAGTAAAATACAGAAGATACTGGGTTTCAAACAGATATCAGAACTACAATGACAAATAAAAAGCTTATCATTACTCTTTGGGTGTTGCTGGTGGTCACGAGCAGCGACGTTCCGTCACAGTCAATAAACTGCTTCTGATGGCTGAGTTGCCGGCCACGGTAGCCGAGGGGACTGAGGCGCTCCAGTCACAGTCTGCACGGCCACTACGGTCGGGGGTTCGAATCCCCCCTCGGGCATGGATATTTGTGCCGTCCTAGTTCGTAAGTAGTTTGTAAGTTTAGGGACTGATGACCCCGTAGTTAAGTCCCATAAGCTTAACAAACATTTGAAAACATTTGATGGGTGAGTTACCGTGGTTGAAATAGCTAAAACTCGTGAGCTGTATCTTCGTGACGACAGCGCCAGCCGTTATGAATTGACAGTCATAATAAGTTAGAATTAACGAATAAAGTTAAATATGTGTAATCATTTTTACATTGTTGTTGTTGTCTTCAGTCTGGAGACTGGTTTGATGCAGCTCTCCACACCTCCACACCACTCTATCCTGAGCAATTCTTTTCATCTCCTCATAAGACCTGCAACCCACATCCATTTGAATCTCCTAACTATATGCGTCTCTTGGCCTCCCTCTTCGATTTTTACCCCACACACTTCCCTCCAACGCTAAATATACGATTCCTCGATGTCTAAGAATGTGTCCTACCAAGCGATCCCTTCTTTTAGTCAAGTTATTCCTTTTCTTAGCAATTCTGTTCAGTACCTCTTCATTAGTTACGCGATCTAGCCACTTAATCCTCAGCACCACATTTCAAAATCCCCAATTCTCTTTCTGTCCGTACTGTTTATCGTACATGTTTCACTCCTGTACAAGGCAACACTCCACACAAATGCCTTCAGAAAAGACTTCCTTACACTTGAATTAATATTACATGTTATCAAATTTGTCTTTTTCAAAAATGCTTTTCTTCCCATTGCCATTCTTCATCTTACATCGTCTGTACTGCGACCGTCATATGTTATTTTACTACCCAAGTAAAAATCTCATCTATCATCTTCATAGTTTCGTCACCTAATCTAATTCCTTCAACATCGCCAGATTTTCTGAGACTTCATCCCATTATCTTTGTTTTCCTCTTATTAATGTTCATTTTATACGATATCTTCAATACACTCTCCATTCCATTCAACTGCTCTTCCATGTCCTTTGCTGTCACTGACAGAATTACAACGTCATCAGCAAAACGCAATGTTTTTATTTTTTCACCCTGAATGTAATCCCCATTCCAAATATTTCCTTGCTTTCCTTCACCGCCTGCTCGATGTACAAATTGAAGAACATCGCAGAAAGGCTACAACCCTGTCGTACTCCCTTTCCAAGTAATCCTTACCTTTCATGTCCTTCGAGTCTAATAACTGCGGTCTGTTTTTTATACAAGTTATAAATAACTATCATTTTCCTGTATTTTACCCCTGTTGTTGTTGTTATGGTCTTCAGTCCGGTGACTGGTTTGATGCAGCTCTCCACAATTAGAGCTGCATGTTGTCGGGAAAAGTAACGGCTGTAGTTTCCCTTGCTTTCAGCCGTTCGCAGTAGCTGTAGGGCAAAGCCACATTAGCTGATGTTACAAGGCCAGCTCAGTCGATCAACCAGACCGTTGCCCCTGTAACTACTGAAAAGGCTGATGCCCCTCTTCAGGAACCACACGTTTGTCTGGCATCTCCACAGATATCCCTCCGCTGTGGTTTTACCTACGGTATGGCTATTTGTATCGTTGAGGCACGCAAGTCACCCCACCTCGGCAATGTCTGTGGTTCATAGGGGAGGGGCCTAAGCATTCAGTTGGCTTAATCAAAATACAGTTCTAACATTTATCACTTCATATGGCGATCCGTCTATTGTCACACAGTCTGTTTTCCATTTCAGTTGTACTCACAGCTTCAGAAGATGCGAGGAAATCAAATGCATCAATCAAAATTTCAAAAAAAATGTTCAAATATTTGTAAATCTATCGGATCAAACTGCGTGGTCATCAGTCCGTAGCTTACAAACTACTTAAACTAGGGTAAACTAACCTAAGGACAAACACACACATACCCATGCCCCAGGGAGGACTCGAACATCCGACGGCGAGCAACCGCGCTCTCGGCAGCGAGACGCATTAGACCGCTCGGCTACTCCACCGCGGCAAAATTACATATGTTTGTCAAGCTTAAGGGAGGTAAGTGTGGGGTCATCAGTGCCTAAACTTACAAACTACTTATGAACTACCTTAATACTAAAATCTATGCCCGAGGGGGGAATCGAACGTCCGACGGGGAGAGGCCTCAATGCTCTCAGCCGCTCCGCCGCGGCATGCGTCAACAAAGCTGCCATACTTATCATCTTCATAGATGGCTGTATTCTCAATCAGCGAGTTACCCACCAAATATATTGGGCTGTCGTATTTCCTATCCTTCTTAGTATTCCATGTTGGATGGCCACTGTTGTGTTCAAATGTTCAAATGTTTGTATAGCTTATGGGACTTAACTACGGAATCATCAGTCCCTAAACTTACAAACTACTTAAGAACTAGCTAATACTAAGGACGACACAAATATCCATGCCCGAGGGGGGATTCGAACCCACGACGGTAGTGGCCGTGCAGACCGTGACTGGAGCGCCTCAGTCCCCTCGGCCACCGCGGCCGGCCCACTGCTGTGTAACTAAACTTGTGTTTTTACTGTGTAGCTTCTGTGTGGTTTGGAAGGAACGACGTACAAACGAGTAACCTCACTTGCAAGCAGTCTGAACTTTCTGGAAGCTGCTGTTGCCGCTGCGGCTGTGGCGACTGGAATACAGTTTGTCTTGCTGTCTAACTATGGAGACTGAACATAACTGTAAATTACGCTGTCCAGTTCCGGCACTTCGTGTTCGTGACAGGACTGGCCACGGCTGTTGCTCGGAATTGACTGAACTGCTCCTGGGAATGCAAAACCGCAGACGGACTTGGCCGCACCTCGGTCTGCAGTGTCTACAACGCCACCGCAATCCGTGGCGGTCCCCTGGACCAACGCTGACAGCGGCGAACTGGGCGGTCGTTGCGCGGTTAGCTGTCTGACAGGACAAGCTTCAAGTTTTCCTATTACTGTAATGTGGAAATAAGAGACAAAATAATGGGATAGGAGTGGAGTTAGGAAACAAAGTCTTCTACGACAAATCTGAGATGCATTATTCTAAAATATCGTTGCAGCAGTACTCATTCAGAAATATTAAATTAATTTTTTAAGGCGGTCTTTCAACATTCAGAGCCAGTCAAAATCGGAGTGTAACGCCCCGTACGTAAGTTTAACTTCTACCGTACGATAAAGACTGAAGACCTGTTTATAATCTTTAAAATAAACAACTTCCTAACTTCTCTGCGAGCGGTAAAACGGTGTATACTGATAAAGATTGATATGTGTTGCTGAAAGACATAAGAAAATTGTTTTCACAATCAAGAACAGTGCAAATACTTACTTACAATGTTGTTACTAATTAAATTTACGTGAATTTACACCAGTACTATACGATTAGAATAGGTATCTGTTGATACATGTCGTTCATAAATCTTCAAATGTTTGTTAAGCTTAAGGGACTCAACTGCTCCGCAGAATGCTCTATGCATTCTTAAACTTACAAACTACTTATGAACTACCTTATACTAAAGACGACACAAACATCCATGCCCCAGGGGGCGGGGGGATTCGAACCCTCGACCGTAGCGGCCGTGCAAAATTTGACTGGCGCGCCGCAGACCGCTCGGCCACTGCGGCCGACATGTCGTTTCATAAGGTTAGGTAGTTATGGATAATTCTAATTTTGACAGATTAATCGCAATAACATGCACATAAATTACAGACTAGCTGTGGCAGGAAGGAAAAAAAAAAAAAAAAAAGAAGAAAAAGATGTTTTCGAGGTATTTGGAGGCCCCCAATACGAGAGGCTCGGGGCGGTACCCCCCTTCGCATCCCCCTTAGTCCGCGCCGGCCGCGGTGGCCGAGGTGACTGAGGCGCTCCAGTCACGGTCTGCAGGGCCACTACGGTCGGGGGTTCGAATCCCCCCTCGGGCATGGATATTTGTGCCCTCCTAGATCGTAAGTAGTTCATAAGTAGTTTGTAAGTTTAGGGACTGATGAGACCGTAGACTATACAAACACACAACACGTTAGTCCGCCACTGGGTACCAGATACTGGAAAGAAAGACAAGGTACAACGGGAGGGAATAAGAATGGTACAACAGCGACAAAGAGAACAGAAAACTGACAGGGGTGGGACAGTAAAAGGGAAGGTCTGCAAAATGGAATGAATACACTGATAGCAGAAGAGAAAGAAGATGAGTAGGATCGTTTGACTGCATAGAGCGACTAAGTAGAAGGGTTGAAAATGGTGTTAAGAGCACAAAATTTTTTGTATGTAAGACGGAATGAGGATGGAGGGAGCAAATTCTACACACTTCTTTTAGTATTTTACAGGGCAGCATATTCGCCATTTCCTACTCCGACAAGAGCATTTTCAAATGACGTGATTTTCCGCGGTGCGATTAAAGGTCTTCCGATTGATTCATGGAACATCAAACTATTTTTTTCCAAGAAGCGCATCTAAAACTCGAACGCTAGACCCTTAGTAACAAGAAAGTAATGAGCATTTCTTACAAACATGTGAAATGAACTTTTAATACAGTCTCTCTGTGTGGAAGGTGAATGTGTTCTGCGAACCATAATCTACCAGCACATGAATTAACTTTTCTTTAAATGTCAGAACATTATGTAGTGATGCGATGTAAATCTTGAAATAAAGAGCCAATTACAAACTTAATTTAGCGGATGCCAGTACTGATGAATGTTCATATACAGCTGTGTTATCAGTTGTGGTCCATTGATAGTGACCGGGCCAAATATCTCACGAAATAAGAATCAGACGAAAAAACTACAAAGAACAAAACTTTTGTAACTTGAAGGGGGAAAACAGATGGTGCTATGGTTGGCTCGCTAGATGCTGCTGCTATAGGTCAAACGGAGATCAGCTGCATTTTTTTGTAAATAGGTACACCCATTTTTATTACATATTTTCTTTTAGTACGTAATTAAATATGAATGTTCTATTTGGAACACTTTTGTCGCTTTGCAATAGATGGCGCTGTAATATTCATGAACATATTGCTCACAATTTTATACGAACAGTCAGTTACACATAGATTTTGTACATTAAAACACAGAACGTAGGTGCGTTTGAACTGTATTTCGGTTGTTACAGTGTGATACATGAATTTTTGTGAAATTATCATACATTATGAGTACGCATGCTGTTACTGGGTGATTACTTGTAATTACCTCATGACTTCAATAAATGCGTAAAATGATGTCCTTCAATTTCAATGCATTTGGCAATACTCTTAACGAAATTCCTCTCAACAGGGAGTAGTTCGCCTTCAGTAATGTTAGCACATGCATTCACAATGCGCTGACGCCTGTTTTCAAGCGTTGTCGGTGAATCACGATAACAAATATCCTTCAATTTTTCCCACAGAAAGAAATCCAGACATGTAAGTTTCTGTCAACGTGCGGACCATGGTATGGTACTTCTACGACCAATCCACCTGTCATTAAATATTCCATTTAAGACCGCTTCAACTGCACGCGAGCCATGTGCCGGAAATCCATCATGTCGAAAGTACATCGTCATTCTGTCATACAGGGAAACATCTTGTAGTAATATCGGTAGAACATTACGTAAGAAATCAGCATACATTGCACCATTTAGAGTGCCATCGATAAAATAGGGGCCAATTATCCTTTCTCCCATAATGCCGCACGATACATTAACCCGCCAAGGTCGCTGATGTTCCACTTGTCGCAGCCATCGTGGATTTTCCGTTGCCCAATAGTGCATATTATGCCGGTTTATATTACCTCTGTTTGTGAATGACGACCGAGCGAGGTGACGCAGTGGTAAGACACTGGACTCGCATTCGGAAGGATGGTGGTTCAGCCGGCCGCGGTGGCCGAGGGGACTGAGGCGCTTCAGTCACGGGCTTCACGGCCACTACGGTCGGGGGTTCGAATCCCCCCTCGGGCATGGATATTTGTGCCGTCCTAGTTCGTAAGTAGTTCATAAGTAGTTTGTAAGTTTAGGGACTGATGACCCGAGGGGGGATTTGAGCCCCCGACCGTAGTGGCCGTGCTGACCGTGACTGGAGCGCCTCAGTCCCCTCGGCCACCGCGGCCGGCGATGTGGGGATTAGCCGCAACTGCAGCTAAAACACTTACTTGGGCATCATCATTGGTTGCAGGTCGTGGTTGACGTTTCACCTCTGGCTGAACATTTCCTGTCTCTTTAAATAACGTAACTATCCGACGAAAGGTCCGGACACTTGGATGATGTCTAATGTCTTCCAAGATAACGATCAACATACGTAGCACAGGCCCTTGGGCATTTTGATCACAATAGCCATACATAAATACCATACCGACCTTTTCTGCAAATGGTATACGATCCATTTTTAACACGAGTAATTTATCACGAAGCAAATACCGTCCGCACTGGCGAAATGTTACGCGATCCACGTACTTATATGTTTGTATACAGCACCTTCTATCACAAAGAGAAAAAAGTATTCCAAATAAAACATTCATATTTATTTACGTACTAGATGAATATGTATTAGCTGCAGCGGAGCGGCCGAGCGCATTGAGGAGCTATGCTACGATGCGCGAGGCCCCTCCCCGTCGGATGCTCGAATCCCCCCTCGGGCATGCATGGATGTTTGTGCCGTCGTTGGTGTAAGCTAGCACATAAATAGTTTGTAACTTTAGGGACTGATGACCCCGTAGTTAAGTTCCATAAGACAAAAAAGTAATTTAAAAAATGGGGGTACCTATTTTAAAAAGTGCAGTTGATATCCGTTTGACCTATGGCAGGACTATCATGCTGACCAACCATAGCGCCATCTGTTTTGCCCCTTCGATCCAGAAAAGTTTTGTTATTCGTAGTGTTTTCGTTTGATGTTTACTTCGTGAGATATTTGGCCTGGTCACTATGTGTGTGTGTGTGTGTGTGTGTGTGTGCGGAAATGACGACCAATTCCAATTTTTTGTTGTTTGTTGATGTGTTGTCTTTTTGTCTTGTTCGGCCTTTAATACAGGGATGGTGTGAAAAAAAGGGGAATAATGAAAGGGGACAACAGAAAAATCGTAATTGGAAATTTTCTATGAACGTTGTCATTTCGGATTAGCTTTGTATTTTTTGTGCTCTAATGCCGTTTTCCCTGTTGCTTTAAAATTTGGAACACTTGACGTTCAAAACTACAGAGGAATTGCCCTAGTGAATGACACTTCAAAATCTTGCCAGTGTGCTTATTAAACCGAATGACACCAATAACTGAGGAAATAACTGCTGATTACCAATGCGGTTTCTGCGCACACAGATCCACATTGGATTACTTGTGCACACTAACAATGAGACCACATGGGTACCGGATTTCACAATTTATTTATATTTGTGCGTGAAGTTCAGAACTAAAATAACAATCAGCCAAAGCCATTCGAATCTGTCAGTGTAGTGTACTGGTGTTCCAACTATAAGGACGATGGTTTGAATTCCGCAGTGACTTTCGTTAGTTCCAATAGTTTCACAATTTTAGTATCTAATGGTATGTTTTGCGAAAAATGCACGTATTTATGTTTATTCGTAATTTTCTATATTTTATAAAATGCAGATAATAACGGTGGTTTTAATTAGAAGAACAGAACTTATATTTTTTTAATATATTGGCTTCATTATTAGTGGAAGACGGTTGTCTTTGATTGTTCAGTGTGTGGAGCTACGAGGCTCCATAATTAAAAATAAAAATATCTGTCACAGCAGGATTCGAATCACTGACTCTTGAGGCCAGAACGCTACCATCTGAGGTACGCCGACAGACGCTGCATTTAATTATTGGTACTTAGTAGTTGCAAAATTTCGAAATCGATTTTCTCGAGAATTTTTGAGTTGCGTCGAATGGCTTTGGCTGGTTGTTTTTTAAGTTCTCAACGTACCATAAATATAAGAAAAGTTTAAAGTCCGATACCCATGTGGACTCCTTGTAAGGCAAATAACTGAAAAGGCGTGGGAATTCAACAAAGATATACACATATTATTCACCGATTTCAGGAAGGCCTGCAATAGCGTACACCGACTAAGACTCGTAAGTATAATGAAGGAATTTGACATACCATCAAAGCTAATCAGATCAGTTAAGGTCTGTATAGATGAAACATTTTCTGTTTTCAGACACTGGTTGGAGAAACAGATAATTTTAAGGTGCTCATTGGGCTGAGACAAGGAGATGTAATTTCGCCCATCTTATTTAACCTCGTCTTGGAGAAGATTGATAGAGTATTTACTAAAACTAGTCCACAACGTGTCGAAATGCAGGAGACAAACATTACTAGACATGTCTACGTAGATGATTTTGCATTAATAAGCAGCTCCCAAATAAAATTAATCAAAATGTTGCAAATTTATTAGAAAATAGCTGCAAAAACTGAATTCCAAGTGACGGAAGGAAATACAGAATAGCTGATCATTAGTAAGAAAATCCAAAGTGACGTACATTTGAGTGTAGACGGATTCAGTTTCAAGTCAGTGAACCACTTCAAGGGAATGGCGAGCCTTTTTAGTAAAACGGGTTCGAATTATTAACATTTAGAAAAAAAGTATGAAGAAAAACTGTTGGCATTTGAAAGACAAGTACTAAGGAAACTTTTTGAGACAGTGTGCGATGAAAATAGCATGGAACGGAGGATAAGAAAAGACAAAGAATGAAGACAGCTGTAAAAATACCCCAACATTGTTAAATTGATAGAGACAAGAAGGTTGAACTAACTGGGTATGTTACATAGTAAGAATGTCAGAAACCAGACTTCCGAAAATAGCTTGTTGCAGGACAAGGAACAAAAGGAAGAGGAAGACCCACATCCTGGTGGCGAGATAACATCCGGGAGGACTGTGAGAGGATGAACGTCAGTGGTCAGAGTGGACGAGCAGAGCACACGACAGACAAGAACGGAAGAGGCTTGTGGGCAGGCGTGTGGTCAGGAAGGCGTTTGCCACGCGTGAAGAAGTCCTTCAGAACAGGAGAAACGGCACTGCCTACATAATAATTCCCTACGGTGCATGGCGGAGGGTATCTTACTCCAAACTTTGACATCGTCTGACCAATCACCATGAAATTTTGAAGATGTTCGTCATTACCATGTAGAGGGGAGGGAGGAGGAGAACAGAGAGAATTGGCCGAGAGGGAGGGAGGTAATTACCGGAGCTGGGCACCGCTAATCAAAAAGTCAACTTCGTTAAACGTTAAAGCGTTACTAAAAAAGTCAACTTCGTTAAACGTTAAAGCGTTACTCTGCGGACAGTTTAACGGAAGTTATCGTTAATCGTTAATTTGTTCAAAAATATTAAATCCAAGATCACTGATAATTAATTTTATTCACGATAAATGCCGGCCGCGGTGGCCGAGGAGACTGAGGCGCTCCAGTCACGGTCTGCACGGCCACTACGGTCGGGGGTTCGAATCCCCCCTCGGGCATGGATATTTGTGCCGTCCTAGTTCGTAAGTAGTTCATATGTAGTTTGTAAGTTTAGGGACTGATGACCCCGTAGTTAAGTCCCATAGACTATACAAACATTTGAACATTTGAACACAATAAATATTCTTCTTCGACCCTGCTCCCCAATGTCCTTACCATGAAAATAAGACGTTTTTCAACCACATTGTGGTTTTAATATTACATTAGCTTGTGCTGCCATCTGACGCCATATTCTTTTATCTTTGACTTGTATCATGTGTCAGTATGCTACTGTCACTCACAGTGGCAAGTACATTTTACTATAATGACATAGTGCACCTATGCACTCTAAATTATGTTATGCAGCAACTGTTGGACTTTACAAGATGACAGTCTTGTAAAAAAGAGTTTTGGACCAGACGATGCTGGCAGAGACCAGCGAAACCGTTCGTCCAGAATTAAATTAGTCACCAGCGATCTTGGCTTTTATATTTTTGAACATATCATAATTGGATCGCCTCCTGTAATATAAAGAAACTCAAGTTAATCGTTAACTCTTAGCAGTATTGCGTAGCCACGAAAAATCGCCTTCAGTCTCCGAATTTATATATTTATGTTGTTATATTATTGAAATCAGTAATTAAAAAACAAAAACACCTATTACGTACCTGATATTTAAGAAAAAAATTTTTCGATACGCATGTTTAAATAGGGCTTGGAGTATAAATAAAAACTGGGATTACTCGGCCGTGAGCGTAAAAAAAAGATGTCTAATCACGTACTATAGTGTAATATAAGCCTCCGCAAGAGTCATTTGCTTTGGGGGAAAAGTCTTTTGTTCTTTGAAATGTTTGTCATTTGTTTATGCTTGCAGCCGGCTGTCACGATATAGTGTCCCAGTAATATATAAATCTTAATTTTTAGTAATAATTATTTAGCAGTAATATTGTAATACACCGCTGTAAGTTGCTGCAATGCCAAGGCCAAGAGACTTCGCCATATATATATATATATATATATATATATATATATATATATATATATAATTTTTTTCTTGCTGGCGCCACTTTCGATATCGGAACGCAAAATGTTAACATTGCTTTTGGATTGGAGCTTCCTCGGCCGGAACCTACCCTGACTGTCTTCAGACTGTAGGGACAGCGATTTGTGCATCTCCTCATATGCTGTATAGGATTATTAAGACTGGTGGTGTGAGACTTAATTGTTGATTTTTTCAGAAGGCAGAATTTACAGTTGAAAAGTATTTGTTCTGCCGATCTAGATATCAAATCAACAGAATCACTTAGATGTGGCCACGGATTTTCATCAAGTGCTGAGCCCATGATAACGTTTTCACATACAAATCTCCTTAGACATTCAGATCACTTCCACTGGCAAAAGGTGCACTTAACGCGAACTTAACAAGCAACAACCAACTGTCGGCGAGCACAGACTACTGACACGGGACGTCAAACTCTTAATCTTTCTTCCTTCCTAGACTCACTTAGCGCAGGAGTACGGAGAGTCGCGGTTTTCCCTCGGTTGCAGCAGACTTACGCTAAATTGTGGGTTTCCCCTGCCCCCCCCCCCCCGTCCCATTTTCGCTGTTCGGGTCTTGGCGGCACCATTCAGTAGAGCAACCGCGCGCTTTCAAGGAGTGATTCAACCCACAGGCTCGGCATGCCCGCATACAGAAGGGATCTGCGCTAAAATCGAGATATACGCAGGAAGATTTTTGTCATAACAAGTGGGTACAAAACTAACGGATTAACGGACTTAGGGCAAATAAACGGAAGTTAAGGAGTCGGTTAACTTCTTTTTTTTTTTTTTTTTAATTGACTTAAAAGTTAATTCGTTACTCAGATTGTTAACTACGTTAATTAACGATTAATGGAATTGTGCCTAGCTCTGGTAATGACACCGTAATAATGTTCCACTCGCGTAATTAAATGTAAAGATATGAAGTGGAGTGAACATAAATGAATTTTCTGTCAAAAACTCGTGTTTTGAGGCATAATTTGTGTATGTGTGATGTGTGGGGGAAATTGTGGGATTCGTATCGGTGCGTTGCTACGAAACACGATGAGGGGCGTAGGCTGCAGTTATGTGTAACGGGCCCGCGGGTGGCGGAAGGTTGCCCACGCCACCCCACGCTCCAAGTAGGCACTCTCGTGGAGGAAGTGACTGCCAGAGAAATTAAGGGCGCAGGATCCATTCCTCCCGCGGTCAGAAAAATAGGACTGAATCCTCCCGAGCCTGCAAGGGCGTGGAAAAGGACGGGACTGAATCCTCCCGTAACCTGTTTAAGCAGGTAGTTGGTGACGGCCCGAGGCCAGATTATGTGGCCAGACCTTTGTGAATATTCCAGGCAAGCAAAGCTATCTAGCATATGTTCCAATGTGTGTTCCTACATTGTACAGTAAAGTAAGAGTGAGAATTAAGCCCCAGTTAACTTAAGTGTCAGAGTAAACGTACAGTAATATCACTTTGATTCTTACAATCTAAAGATTACGTTTTTCTTGCAATTGATAAATCTGTGCAGTATTTTCAGCAGTTGGTATACACGTTTATTTGATACAGCATTGAATTTGTAAATAGAGGACAAGGCAGGCTAATTTTTTTCCTAAGGAAGAAGAAATTCTGCTTTCAACGGGAGAGCGGGACATGAGCCTCATTGAACCGGCTTGACTTAACGTGAATAGAAGCAAGTTATGAACATCTGTAGTTTCTAATAAAACTTGCCTTTATAGGAAATCGGAAAATAGGAAATACTCCTGAAAGACTTTCACGGATATTGTATGTATTATGAGCAATACTCTTCAATGAGGTGCTGGGGCATTGTAGGTAAGCGATCAGACTGCTATTTTTGCGACTCGGGTTCGATTCCCACTAGAAGCTTGATTTCATTTATTAAATTTCTTGCACTTCTGCGTGGTTGTGGTCTTCATGAATGTCCACAGCATCCAGCTCCTCAACAGAAATTTATTTAATAAAACTTTTGCAACCCTTAATGTTGCACGTCCATCGCGCTACACCACTTTACAACAATTTCTGAAATCCGGAAGTGTCACCTTTCAGAAGTAACACTTTCCCTTCATTTCTACTGACTGAAACTTCAAGGGCGTCGGAGGACATCACTTTTAAGCGATCTGCCGTGGACTGAAGTGACAAGTACGGCCGGAAACGGCTTGGGGCAGGGGTGGGGGCTGGGGGCTGGTCCCTACCGGAGCTGCCATTGTGCTAGAATAGTTTGGGAGGATTCAGTCCTGTCCCCTGATCGCCTACCTGCCGTTGGGAGGATTCCGTCCTGCGCCCGAAATTAAGAGACGGTATGGAGTCAGTTCACCCAGTTACCACGCATACTGCCACAGGTCCGCTAGTCGTCCACATTAACTAAACAGCCATACAAAATGTGTAGGTCAGCTACCATGGGAAAGAATACTTAAAGTTTTTGTCATACGTCAGACAATGCTCCGTGAGGCGGCATTAGGTGACACCAGACATGTTGCGTCATGGAGAGAGAGGCCGACTGACAGCGTGGGATTAAAGAAATGTGCGAAATATGCCCTTTTTTAGGCTGAATGACGTGTAAAACTTTTAAGGAACTTCAATGTTGGATAAATAATACATAGCTTTGTGCCGCATACGAGTGGCGGACTAAGTGGGCGCAGGACGGAATCCTCCCAACGGCAGGTAGGCGATCAGGGGACAGGACTGAATCCTCCCGAACGAGCACAATGGCACCTCCGGCAGGGGCCAGCCCTCAGCCCCCACCCCCGCCCAAGCCGTTTCCGGCCGTACTTGTCACTTCAGTCACAGACAAATATACTTACTCTGTGCTTCAGTCCACGGCAGATCGCTTAAAAGTGATGACCTCCGACACCCTTGGAGTTTCAGTCAGTAGAAATGAAGGGGAAGTGTTACTTCTGAAAGGTGACACTTTCGGATTTCAGAAATTGTTGTAAAGTGGTGTAGCGCGATGGACGTGCAACATTAATGGTTGCAAAAGTTTTATTAAATCAATTTCTGTTGAGGAGCTGGATGTTGTGGACATTCATGAAGACCACAACCAGGAAGAAGTGCAAGAAATTTAATAAATGAAATCAAGCTTCTAGTGGGAATCGAATCCGAGTCGCAAAAATAGCAGTCTGATCGCTTACCTACAATGCCCCAGCACCTCATTTAAGAGTATTGCTCATAATACATACAATATTCGTGAAAGTCTTTCAGGAGTATTTCCTATTTTCTGATTTCCTATTAAGGCAAGTTTTATTAGAAACTACAGATGTTCATAACTTGCTTCTATTCACGTTAAGTCAAGCCAGTTCAATGAGACTCATGTCCCGCTCTCCCGTTGAAAGCAGAATTTTTTCTTCCTTAGGAAAAAAATTAGCCTGCCTTGTCCTCTGTTTACAAATTCAACACTGTATCAAATAAACGTGTATACCAACTGCTGAAAATATTGCACAGATTTATCAATTGCGAGTAAAACTTAATCTTTAGATTGTAAGAATCAAAGTTATATTACTGTACGTTTACTCTGACTCTAAAGTTAACTGGGGCTTAATTCTTACTATTACTTTACTGTACAATGTAGGAACATACACTGGAACAAATGCTAGATAGCTTTGCTTGCCTGGAATATTCACAAATGTCTGGCCACACACTCTGGCCGCCACCAACTACCTGCTTAAACAGGTTATGGGAGGATTCAGTCCCGTCCTTTTCCACGCCCTTGCAAGCTCGGGAGGATTCAGTCCTATTTTTCTGATCGCGGGAGGAATGGATCCTGCGCCCGACTAAGTTTGTCGGCGGCTCGGAGGGGGCGGCAAAACAAAAGAGATCCCCGGTCCACTTGGAAATACATGTCTAAAGAAAGTATCTTTCGAGGTTTGGAGGCCCCAGAACCAGAGGCCAAGGACGGTTTCGAGGTATTTGGAAGCCCTCCCAAGACAAGGCGAAACTGCAGCGAGGAAGCAATGTGCAATGATCTTTAAAACCTCGGTTTCCAATGAGTAAACAGGAAAGACAACACACACACACCGAGGAAGCAAGCACACAGAGTCGACACGAGCAAAGATGAAAACGGTCAGAATATCGATAATAAACATCAGTTCTCAACGGTTGAGGTCGTATTAGTTTTGTCCCTCTGTTTTTCGACAAGTGAGAAAGCAAGCTCCCATGCGAAATTCAAGCAAAATCCTCCCTCTCTATTCATAAGGTTGTCACCTAGTTTTACTTCAATGGCTTCCTTCATAACACAGTCCCAGTAATTGGAAGAGTATGCCAAAATTTCCGTTTTATTGTATTCCATAAGGTGACCTGTGTAAAGACAGTGTTCGGCCACAGCAGATTTGTTGGCTGTTGTAAACGTGTGTGACGTTTACGTTCATCCCAACAATCATCAACAGTCCTAATAGTTTGACCAACGTATGACATGCCACAGCTGCATGGGATACAGTAGACACCCGCCTTGCGCAAACCGAGATCATCTTTGACGGATCCCAACGGTGCCTTAACTTTAGATGGTGGACGAAACACACATTTCACATTGTTTTTTACGCAAAATGCGGCCAATCTTGTAGGAAGTGCTGCCAACGTATGGGAGAAAGGCCACTGACGTGAGTGCCAACTCCGCGCTATCATCACTAGCCCGTTGCACATGTGGTCGATAATGCAACGCTCTTTTAATCTGCCCTTCACTATAGCCGTTTTGGCGAAAAGTGACCTCTAGATGGGACAGCTCAGTGGACAAACTTTTCGGGTCAGAAATGATGTGAGCCCTATGGACTAAGGTTCGAGCTATGCACTATGCTTTCACGTTGAGCTGGGTGGTGACAACTATCAGCTTGCAGATACAAATCAGTATGAGTTGGCATCCTATAAGGTATGATGAAAACGGCTGGAATACGATTTGGTTGACAATTACGACGACGTCAATATTTTGGACGATCTAGAGGTCGTTGCCCCTATGTGGCGTCCTAGACGTATTTATGTTCGTCCAAATAATTTTGAATGATGGGATGATGCAGAATTTGTTACTCGATTTCGTCTCCGAAAAGCCAATTTGGAAACGCTGCATGAAAAACTCCACGACCATCTGTGAAACAGATATTTATGTATTTTGTAAGGTCTCACGTAATAGAACACAGAATACATTATTTATGTCTGCAAAATTATTATTTCAGTATTTACGTATGCTTGTTGCGCCTAGTGTAAGGCCTAAAATAATATTTCTTCCTCCGATCTACAGGAAGAGTGCACTTCGCCTATGTCCAAGTTACTGCTTGCACTAAGGTACTACGCACTTGGCAGTACATTATCGTACTAGGCCCTAAGCACTTTCGCTGTCCTACATGTTCCATGGGCAGCATTGAATTCATTTGCCGCAATGACGCTTCCTTTTCCTTCCATGTCGTAGAGGTTTTTTTTTTTTTTTTTTTTTTTTTTTTTTTTTTTTTTTTTTTTTTTTTTTACAATGTGTCCTTGAGCTTCTTTCACGTTTGTTTGCCATAGCGCCAAACAACAACTGTCTGCTAACCTCTTTCCTGATAGTCAAATGTGGCGAACAGCAGTTTATTCAGACAGCACTTTCATTTGTTTCTATTGCCAATATAATTGAAATATATCGTACCTTCTCGTTTTCTCCAGGTTAACAAACGAGAGATGTATCTGGCAATGACAAGCGAAATGCACTTAACGAGCACATTTAACTGGACGTTAAAGGCATCTTCTGGTTTACTAACGAGAAGATCAACGAGAGATGGACGAAACGGCCCTTAATTGTCGCGACTGTCAAGCAGCACACTACTAATGCTGTATTGGAACATTACACACCATTGGCGCGCAATTGCAAACGGTTAGGGATTTTTTGAACAGACATCGCACATCATGCTTAGCGAATGCTAAAAATAAGATAGAAACCTTACGTGGCACACTGGCACAGTTTCTTCAAAGACTGTAAGTGAGAAATGATGGGGTGTATGTAACTGCAGCCATTGTGGCGGTATCTATATTAAAACACTGCTATAGTCGTACCTTACGGGGAACACTGTCCTAGGGTCTGCGAATAAAAGATTCTGGATCTACCAGCCACTAGTGGGTACGTTTACAGCTGGCTCGACCGCATCGACATCGACATGGCGACAGAGTGCAGTCGGTAGCTGAGATCGCTAGCACACGATACTGAAGTCTGTATCAATCGTTGTTTGCGTTGCACAAAACTCTATCAGGAGTATCGGAGGCTAAGTTCAAATGTTTGTTAAGCTTATGGGACTTATCTACGGGGTCATCAGTCCCTAAACTTACAAACTAGTTATGAACTAGGACGGCACAAATATCCATGCCCGAGGGGGATTCGAACCCCCGACCGTAGTGGCCGTGCAGACCGTGACTGAAGCGCCGCAGTGTCCTCGGCTACCGCGGCCGGCGGAGGCTAAGTGACATTCCACGACTAGTTACAAAGAGCCGACGACTGCAGCATCGCCAGTGCACAGTTAAATCAGTCAGCCACTCATTAACTACTATCTGCGGTCTCTCAGACCGCTACGACTTTTTGAGATATTTCACACACCCCTGCCAAGCTAAAAGGTCTCTTTCGTTTAGCTTCCTGGTGGCCGTTAAAACCCACGTGCCAGCTAGGGTTGCCAGATTGAACTCGAGGCAGGCCCAGGGTTGCCAGGTTTTTCCATTGCTCTGTCGCCAAATTTTAAACAAAAAATAGCCAATATATCGCCATCTTTTTATCAATAAAATCCCTAATTATATCCACCTTTTCCTCAGTATAAATATTCAGGTAGGCCTATCGCAATTTATAATCAGTTAACGTCATTGTGTTACGGTATTATGTCGTGTTTCTCGTCAACAATAACCCTTATAATTCAGGGAGTAAGTTGGTTACTGAGTAAAAAGTAACACAAACTATGGCGCTCTCATTGGACATTTCAAGAAACGTCGTTCTTCAAGGAAACATTTACCTGAGTCCAGCCAGGAACTGAACCCACACACACACCACCAACTGATCAACGAATCCAGTCGAAATATAGTCATATTGTAAATGGAAGAGAGAGACTCCAGAGATACAGTGTATATTAAATTTAAACACACATTTAACTATCTTACGTATTAATTTCAGAACTAATAAAATCGTAACATAAAACTATTCAAGAATCATTCTACCAAACTAACACAAGAGAAGTTCATAGCTTCGATTACTAAACACCTTTATCTTCTTCAAAACTGATATTTACACGCCATGAGAATTACAGGGAAATTACCGAGTGTTCTACATTGAGATTTGTATCTGCAAACCATTGTTAACTACTGCCAAGTGAGTAGCAAAGGGCTTGTCTCACAGTAGCAGTTATTAGGAATTTCTGTTGTGCTGACATGGAGCGCGAAAAAAAAAATACTGTTTAAATGGCACTGTGCATACTGTAATCCTCGCTATGTCTATGGGAGCCATACATATGGGGTTGTAGTATATTTTAGGAGTCATCGTTTAAAGCCTATTCTTGAACCTTTGTAAGCAGGCTCCTCGTGGTATTTTACGTCTGTCTGCAAGTTTAATTTCTTTGTATCTTTATAACATTCTCTCACAGATCAAAGATACGTGCAGACATTTGTGGCAACTTCTATAGTGTGATTACATTTCCCCAGTATTCTAGCGATGTTCAGTCAGTTTCATTTATGCAACATCACACGAGGGATTGCTTTAAATTCGTCTCATTTGAAGTAAAATAAAATAGCCTTTAAGTCGCCAACTAATTCTTTTACTAGCCACATTTAATCGCCAGTCGCCATAAAGCGAGAATGGCTATTATACTAAGAAAAAGATAGCCAAGAATGCGAAAAATCGCCATACCTGGCAACCCTGGGCAGGCCCGGAGACCAGACATGCTCCCTCCCCCTTGGCCAATGACTCACCCCCCCCCCCCCCCCAACTGCGACCAACTCTCCACCCCCCCCCAACCCAACCAGGATTGTCGTCTTCTGCAGAAAATTGTTTCGGCAAGAAATTAAGAAACGACTGATTCTTCTTTTGTATGGTAATATTCGCTTTGTGTCTTTCTGATTGTAAATGTTTATTCACAGCTTTCACTCCGTCGTACTTAACAGTAAATGAGATATTGCATATTCTGCACTTACACATACACTCATCAGTATCGACTTTTTGTAGCCACTCTTTATAATTTTCTTCCTGCAACCATTCTTCATGGAACGAACTTACATATCGTCTCTTTATTTCACTGTTACTACTCACTAATCTGAGTTAATGTAAGCTTGTCTGATCACAGACGATCCGACTATTCCAAAAATTGCCAGTAAACTGATAAACAATGAACGAACGAACACAAATAATAGACGTCGCCAGCTGACACGTTGCCGCAACAGTGTTTGCTTAATAATGGGCTAGCCGATTACTACCGACGCAACAATGAAAAGTTTTCAGAGGAAGAATAGAAAAGTAGCGTTTTGTTTCAGTAAGAAATTGCCATTTATATAAAGTTATTCATAATTACTAGAAACGAGCCGGCCGGGAATGGCCTAGCGCACTGAGGCGTCTTGCCATTGCTCCCGCCAGAGGTTCGAATCCCCCCGTAGAGCATGGATGTTGTGTTCGTCCTTAGTTTAAGTTACGTTAAGTTCGCTGTAGATCGTCGCTACATGAGCATAGTACTTAAAAAGCGTCGTAAAAAAAAAGAGTTAAGATGAAGGTTACATTCAAGCCCGGAGATGAGAGTCATTGGCCCGTAGACCCGGAGAATTCATTCCAAACCCGGGCACTCCGGGCGGCGCCCGGAGATCTGGCAACCCTAGTGCCAGCATTCTTGCAGTGTTGCTGCTCTTTGTTCCGTATTTATGAACCTTGCGCGGCCTCACTGACCGACCATAGAGTTTGCGTGCCTCTCGCAGCCTCTGCTTCATAGCGCCTGGCCAGTCGGATTCGTGAGCGCGGCCTGCTAATCCGTATCGTGTTTCTCCATGGCAGACCCTAGCAAGAGATCTAGTTGAGCCTCATATGAAGCGTAGACTTTCTATTGGACACTTGCCACGAAAGGTGAATGGCACAATTAGAAGATTACTGAATATACAAGATGAGCCTCATACACCAAAACAGTTTGAAAATCGAATAACGTGTGCCTTTTGTCCTCCTCATCTGAAGAGGAAAGCACGATATCAGTGTCAGCAGTTTGGTGTTCCAATCCGTTTGGTGTGTTATAGAAAGGTCTGCGTGAAGTGTATGCGGGGTCAAAGCGACTAAAAGAGTATTTAGTGACACACGGAAGGATATCTTTAGTTTGTACTTCTTGTTTTATAAGGAAAATGTGCCAACCTTTCAAGGAGAATCGTAAATGGAAAAGAGATTTTGCATACAATTTACTATAATTCTAATGGGATTTTTGTATCTAATCACGCTGTGAATTTGTAATATAATTTCTATAATGATAATCTGTGAGTGTGTAGATAAATAATTACTTGCTTTTCTTTTCGTAGCACAAACAATAAAAATGTACTGCAAATTGCGCTGTGTTTTACTTGTCGTCATGTTACTCATACTACATTGTTAAAAAATGTCAAATTTCTACTAATGCCACCTCTAAGAAGTGTAATGAACGACAGGAAGTCATTAAAATATATATTTAGCAAAACACTAGTCTAATATTTGGAAAATAAGAGAGCGGTCTGAGAGACCTCTCCATAGTAGTTGCGTTCCTGTCGACGTCTATAGTAGTTAAGGGTTAAAGGTTTATGCGGGTGAAGTTTGTGGCGAGCAGTTCTGTCATCAGCGTCTAGAAGAATAAGTGTAGGCACACGGTAAGTTTTCGTGGGCCTGCCGCTAGGTGGCTCCACCGTCGCTAAGTGCTGGGAGAGGAATGTTTCCGTATATGCGCTACTCGGATCTTACACAATTTTTAAAACGCTGTATTTTACAAGATTAAGACAAGGGAATTATGGCATCTGCACTGAAAATATAAAACGTTGACATCCTTTAAGGCAATTACGAATATCGGGTCATGTATAATAAGCAAATAAAAGACACTGACGATGCTAAAAATAGGCCTATAGCTTAACATGCAGAAAAATGATCTATAAAGGACATACCAATCAATAATACAGACTAAAATATATGATGTAAAATATAATATAAACTCACCAATCTAATTTGTAGCTGTTAGTTGTCGGAAACTTTGGAAAGCTTGCCTGATGACTTTGCAGTCTTCCTCGACAAGAGCTCTCTGCTGATTTCTTTCGTGTGAAAGTTTATGTTCCACACAACATCCTAAATCACTTGTTCCTAAAACAATTTCGCCAGTGTTGTCCAAACACTCATAAAATATATCACCCCACAGATTTGAAACGGAAGACAGTTTCTTTTCAAGAACTGCTTCGACCTGTAAAAGAATTTTGAAGACGCTTTCAGACGGATAAGTGAAATAAGAAAGGCCATTTTATTGATCCGAAGTCTTTTATGGCAGTAAAGGTTGCAGCTATTGCATCAGACGGCATTTCACTCAGAAGGGTTTGAGCACACTTGACACAGCTGCTCTGTTTATTAAGTGTTTTGACAATGTAACCTGCTATGTGATAAACTAAACATTGTTTTGGGATGTTGGCTTTATATGGTATAGGAAGATCATTCCCTCAGTCTGCTATCACCAATTTGTCCTTAATTTTTTTCCTCAGCAGATAAGTTAATGCATTTGTTCCGTACTTCTATTTCTATAGCGCACAAGCGCATCTGATTAACAAACGACGTAAGAGGTGGCTCTGAATTCGGTACGCAATTCCCGGATGCAGATATAGCCATCTTAACAGGAACATACACGCATTGTAACATGTGTTAAGTACAGAAAATCTACGGTCGATGGATGGTCGTCACACTTATACACCTCAAAATTCCAAAATGACGTTCCAGAGGGTCTTGGTTGAATTTTCCTGTCAATACGTACTTAAATCCTTAGGACCATAAGTAATGCGAAACTTAAAATGTACGTGTCTTACGAGGCGCACTGTTGGAAATCTACTTTCAGTCAGCCACTAGCGATCGTTGCGGAATCTGTCGGAGAGCGCAGCAACTACAATTACAGAAGATACGACGAAAACAGAAGTGACGGCACTTTACCTTCTAATCGCTATGGTTCTGTTATAGTAGTTACATGGGACGTCAGTACCAACAGAAAATGACAGGTGGACAAAGCCCAACACAAATTAATTTCTTTTGTCTCTATGAAAATGTATTAAAACATCAGGCGCACCCGCACAAATAAATTCTAAAACTGAACATAGCTTGCCATAAATATTATTCAATATCTGTGAAATAATGTCAGTTATCTAGCGTGTAGTCTGACACTGGCTAATGTATCGAATAATTAATTTCATAGCAAACTGGGTGGCACCAATGTCTATGTCTTTAAACGCAGCTAATGTATCGAATAATTAATTTCATAGCAAACTGGTTGGCACCAATGTCTGTGTCTTTAAACGCAGTTTTAGTGGCAGAACTGCAGTTTTACGGAAACGTCACATCTGTATATTTTAGATAACTATATTCTGTGACCTAGTGTGACGATACTGCTGGCCCTCTCATCTCAATGTTATCGTACGATACCGTCTGCGTCGTACTCGGAATCGTGTGGTTCAATAGTGATACATGTTGCGTGTGAAGTTACAAACGAAATAGCCAGCCTAGGAATCAATGTAGGACAGTGTCTCGGTGATACTGTGATTAAAACAAGTGGTATATGTCATTAATTAAGAGATTTGTATATGACGTGTCCAGACAGTTCTATAAACAATAGTTGCGTCATTGTATGTTCTTTCAAGTCTTAAACAGACGAATTGTAAAATCTTTTGTAAAAAAACAAAAAGAAATGAAAATTAATAGCATTGTATATATGTTAGGCTCATAAACAAGTTGTGTTGACCAGATAATTGTGTTAATTAATTTAATTGTCGAGATTTAAATATTATGATTTGTTATGTATACGGTCTGATGTGAGATTTTGAACCTATTTTCAGATTTGCTAAAATATTTGATAGTTCAATATATGTTAGGAACATGTATGACGTACTCATTAACTAATTAATTGACATTTAACATCGCACTTTGTTGTCAACAGAAAGATCGGAAATTTCGTCTTAAAAATACATGCGCCATATAAAATTATTGTATGCATAGTTTTCATTTTATATTGTGCTTATTTTTGTGTACATGAAATGTTTTATTTTTGTGTTTGTTCATTGTAAATTAGTATATTCAATTGTTATCAACAATGCATAATGTAAGGTCATTATTGCTGATGTTATATATTTGCCTCACCGCCTTGAATGGGAGAGTTCGAGTTATGTCTTTTGTCGAGTACTTTGGAATCTATTTCAGTCTGTGTTGTTGTGGTAATTTGTGTACGTTACTGTAATGTTTTGGTGGAGAAGAAGTTTGATTTAAATTAAACAAGAAGTGAAAATTTGTATGTATCGAGTATTTATTTCTACCACGACGCCCCAGGAGAATAATGTTGCAGCGAGCAGAACCCCCATACAACGTAAAGTTGAAAAGATGAGTATTATGTTAGCAAGTGGTAGAATGAAATGTAATTACTTAAAAATATATTAAAACATTACACTAGTAAGTGGCCAAAGACTTTTGTACCACCATAATTCACCCTTTTCGGTGCCAAAGTTAGATTTAACCTTGAATAGTGAATATTACCCTTTCTCCTAGTGTTGTAGCTATGAACACTGCTACTACTTTTGAATTGGATCAGATTGTTAATAACAAATTTCATAAGTGAATACATATATTGCGAAGCTACAGTGAAGATGCCTAGATTCTTAAATAAATGTTTGCAGGATAATCTTGGGTGAGCTCCAGCAATTATTCTGATTACACGCTTTTGATCAATGAATACTTTTTTACTCAGTGTTGAATTACACCAGAATATGATCCCATACGAAAGCAGTAAATGAAAATAATCATATTAAGCTAATTTACTGAAATGTATACCACCAAAATTTGCAATGACCCTGATAGCATGGAAATTATTGGTATACACATCCTCTCTGGGGGACACCACCTTGACGAAGCACTGTCTGTGTGGGTGGAGAGGCTTGCGTATCCGAGTGAAGCAGAGGGCTATACCGAAGGTAGAGAACTTACTGCCGGAAAGGCCTCAGCTGATGGATCAGACCAAGCGTGTTCCACAACGTCCCCTCTTCCTTATCCTCTCCCAGTCCTTTCCCAATTCCTTTCCCAACCCAAGGTGTGATGCGATCCGTGCCGAGGGGTGCGTGGCACATGGGTGCATGTGTCTCAAACGGAGCCTCAGGGATACCGGGAGACCTCCCTGAGTAAGTTGACTTGCACCGCGAGCGGTTATCTTGGTGTGGACCATATAAATCCCCAAATCTCGTGGGAATAAGATGAACACAGAGAAAGAACGCATTTTAAAAGAATCTGAGGAGTAATCTGAGACCTCAGATACTCAGACATGGGATCAGGACCGATGGAGTGCACTCTTACTTCTGAATCAGGGTCTAGACCTGAGCAAGAAATAGGAACTGTAACAGAGGAGTTGGACCAGATTAGGATTAAGGCCTTGTCTGGGGCTCAGAGGAGGAAACTTCTCAAGGAACAGAAGCAAAAGGAAGGAAAAGAATGGCTTCCTAAGCATAAGTGGAGGGAATCAAAAGGGCTTGAGTCCAAGACCCCCAAAAAGAAACTGCCTCAGGTCGAAGGGGATACACAGACCCCCTCGACGTCAAAGACAGGTGGCAAGAGGGTTAGGGAGGAATCTAAGACTCCCTCCTCTCTGGACAAGCGTGATCCTAAAAGGCTGAGGCAGGAAATAGGGAAACCGACCTATAGTATTGCAGTCTCGGTCTTTAGAATGGCGGTTGTCCAAGAAGGATACCCACTGGTGAGCATCACTTCGCAGCAGGAGGAGCTCGTGCAGATGGCCCTCTTTGAAGAGATTGGGGGGACGCTGCTCCAGGACCCAAATTCAGGAGGGTCTATCTAGATCGTAGCGCCCTCATTTTTGTCTGTGAGGGGGAGCACACAGCAGAATGGCTTAAGGACAAGGTGCCCATGATATCCCCGTGGGAGGATGCGAAGCTGCTGGTCAAGACAGCAACCGAACTCCTGAAGACCGCAAAGGTATCAATATGGGTACCACAGATCCTTAAGGATGTCCCTCCAAAGACTTTGTTCGAGAAAATAAGGGTCCAGAACCCAAAAGTCTCGACAGAGGATTGGAGGGTAATTAACCAAAAGGTCTTTCCGGAAGGACGAACCCTGGTGGTGGAGGTCGGAGAGAAGTCCCTGAAGGCAATGCGAGAGCAAGTCCTGAAACTGTTTTTAGGGTTCTCGCAGGTCGCCGTCAGGGTTAACAAAGACCTTAATGGCAGCAAGATGGGGACTGGAAGTGCTGGATATAAACCTGCAGCACAATAAAGGGGCCACTGCTGTCCTGAGCCGTCGCCTGGGGAGACAGGAGGTGGACGTGGCCCTGATACAAGAACCCTATTTATACAAATGGGGTGTATCGGGTCTCGGTGGTACTGGAGATAAGCTGATTTATGCCAGAAATCTAAAAAACTCCAGAACATGCATTTATGTTAGAAATGGAATGCCTTTCATACCAATGATGGATTTTTGTTCCAGGGACCTGGTGACCATCAGGATGCAGCAATGTGAGGAATGTATCAAGAGGGAAATTGTTTTGGCCTCAGCATACCTTCCTTACGAAGACAAGACTCCTCCTCCTTTGGAAGTGAGGAGACTGACGGAAGCCTGCCATCGGCAAGGTGACGAACTGTTGGTGGGATGTGATGCCAATGCCCTCAATCTATCGTGGGGCACCAAGGACACCAACAGTAGAGGTGAGCACCTTCTTGAATTTCTCCTATCTAACAACTTGGAGATAGGGGTGATGAACCTACATTCAGGAATAGTAGAAGGGAAGAAGTAATTGACATAACTTTTGGTTCCATGATGATGGGAAGTTATGTCAAACAGTGGCATGTGGTCCTGGAGCCATCCTCGTCAGATCACATGTATATTAAATTCAAGGTTGAAATGGGAACCAGACAGACCATAGCCTATAGGAATACTAGGAAAACGGACTGGGAGACATATAAGAGAGACCTTGACTTCAGCCTATCGGAAATTAAAACTTCGATAAGGAATCCAGCAGAGTTTGAGGAAGTAGCAGAGGCTGTAACCTCTGCTATAGTGACCTCATACCAGGACAACTGCTCAATCACCAAGAAGTGCACAAATGGTAATGTGCCTTGGTAGAATAATAACCTGGAAATGTAAAGGAAACAGGTATGAAGACTGTTTAACCTTGCGAGGTGCAAAGGACAATGGGCAAAATATCGTGAGGCCCTTGCCAATTACAACATTGCCATCAGATGGGCAAAGGAGGCATCCTGGAAGGTATTCTGTGAGGAAGTGGAGGGCACGGCTGCTCAAGCGAGACTTCATAAAATCCTCACTAGGGTACCAACTAATCCAGGAGGAACATTGAGGAAGGAGGATGGGGAGTATACAAAGACAGCACATGAAACGCTGGAACTGCTCCTCAAGACTCACTTTCCTCAATATACTCTGGGGGATAACTCAGACAAGAATGTGATTCCTGAGAGACAACGGTTCTCAGGTATTCGCAAAGAGGACTGGGATCTGGCCAAGGAGTGTGTCGATTTCAGTATGGTCCGATGGGCGGTGGGAACATTTCAAGTCACCTGGCCCCGATGGAATCTATCCAGCTCTCCTGCAACAAGCGGGAGAAAATCTTATTAGATTCCTATGCAGGTTATTCAGGGTTAGCCTAGCAGCAGGAATCATTCCCAATGCCTGGAGGGCAGTGAAGGTTGTCTTCATTTCAAAGCCAGGGAGAATTGATCATACCAAGGCCAAGGATATGAGACCAATAAGCCTGTCCTCTTTCATTCTTAAGACATTGGAAAATCTCGTTAATGTGCATGTTGGAGAAAGGAGGTTAAGTAGGGCTCCTCTACATTCAAACCAACATGCATATCAACCAGGTAAATCATGTGAGACATCTCTCCACCAACTTGTTGGGAAGGTGGAGAAAGCACTACACTTTCAGGAGATAGCCCTCTGTATCTTCCTGGACATTGAGGGGGCTTTTAGCAACACGACCTTCGATTCCATGGTTAGGGCAGCAGAGGTGCATGACCTAGGGACCACTATATGTAGGTGGACTAGGGCTATGCTCAGTGGAAGAAAGGTAGAGGCTACCATGATGAATGAAAAAATGTTAATCAACAACACTAGGGGTTGCCCGCAAGGAGGAGTTCTTTCCCCTTTATTGTGGAATCTAGTGGTGAATGGTCTCATTGGAGAATTAAACTCAAGACAAGTACCAGGAGAGCTTGTGGCAAAAATTGGGACCTGAGCCCTAAGGGTACGCACTGGATATACACCACAGTGATTAGACCCAGGATGGGGTGGTCGTGTGGTTGCTGCTAAGGAGCTTGGTAAGGTGCAGAGACTAGCCTGCTTAGCCATAACAGGCGGAATTAGCAGCACACCAACTGCTGGGATGGAAACCATCCTGGATATGCCCCCATTACACCTTTGGGTCAAGACGGAGGCAGCAGCTGGTGCATACAGGCTCAAAACTGGTAACAACTGGAACTCTTTGGGATATTCAGAATCACACACTAAAATAGTGAGTGAGGTAAATATAGGAAAGGTGGAAATGCCAGCCGACTATATTATAACCCCATACTGCTTCAACAAGCCTTTAAATATAACAATTGGAAGTAGGGAGCAGTGGGAGACAATAGTTCGACACCGTACGGGGGATATTGTCTGGTTCACTGACGGGTCGAAATCAGACCAAGGTGTTGGGGCCGGGGTATACGGGGTGCAGCCAAGACTGGAGGGCGTCATCTCTCTAGGGAAACTGGCCTCAGTATTCCAGGCCGAAATCACTGCCATCAGGGCATGTGTGGAGGAGAATCTGCGTAGGTGCTACAAAGATTGTAGCATCTACGTCTATTCAGACAGCCAGGCAGCCCTGAGATCACTGGCAGCTCCTGCAACAAGATCTAAAATTGTTGCAGAATGTCACAGGGCTCTGGTGGAGCTAGGAGATCAGAGGCAACGAATATGCCGACAGATTAGCCAGGATGGGGGCAGAGTCTCCATTTATTGGACCGGAACCTGTCCTGACAATCACCAAGGCAATGATCAAATTGGAGCTACGTAACTGGCTCAGAAGACAGCACGTAGAATATTGGACCAAAGTCCATCAACAAAAACATGGCAAGGTAAGGATGCCAAAGCCATGTTTTAAAAGAAGCTCTGCAATCCTGGGCCTGAACAGGAGAGAGATTCGACTCATGGTTGGATTGCTAACAGGCCATGGGAATTTCAAAAGACACCTACATACAATGGGAATAACAGAAGAGGACCCTAAATGTAGGATCTGTGATGACAGTGATGAAACTGCATCACATCTAATCTTCGAATGCATTGCATTGGAGAGTAAAAGGCACAGAACATTTGGGACGACCAGACCTGAAGAAATTGTGTCTAATAAAGAACTGGTAAAGGGACTCCTTGCACTGTTGAAGGGCAGTGGTTGGCTTTACTAGATATACAGGGAGCGATACCGCACAATAAACTTAGTTTCGGTGCGAGCAGTGGCGGGTTCGACCAAGACTGTTTTGGCTTCCCTGGAAAAAAAATCAATCAATCAATCAATTGGTATACACATTCTTATTTCCTACCTGAACTCTGTAATCTATATCTATAAATGTGAATGTCTGTTCGGTGTACGTTTATCGCGTCTGAACCACAAGACAAAATTTGTACAGTTACTAATGTCTACCCGGGGAAGACTAGGCATGGTTTTATGGCGATCGAATAGCTAATGTGAATGTTTGTTCGGTGTACGCTTATAATCTCCGAATGACAAAACGCAGAGACTTAAATATTTGTACAGTTACTAATTTATACCTGAGGAAGGTTTTAGGCACAGTTTTATAGCGATCTGATAGATATTTAGTAATTTGAAGAATATAACGCGAAATGCGGAACAATGATTACTCTTTGAAAATGGTTTTATTGGTTGCATTGATGTTTGAGGGTTGATAATGATAAAAGGGTGGAGTATAATGGGATGGAAAGTTATCGGTGTATATCAAATTCTATGTGTGTGTGTGTGTGTCTGTGTGTGTTAATATTTCGCTCTGCAGCTGAAACTACAGAACGCAAACGAATGGTCTGTGTGTAATTGTTGTCTGAAGTCTCCCGTCGTACATCATCGCAGTTCCAAGCCGATAGCTATAAGGGGGTGGAAGATATGGTGGTTGAAAGTCGTCAAATTATAAAAAAATTCGGACTGAAGGCCAGCGATGACGTTTGCGACTCTATAGCAAGGAGTTTACATACAGCGAAACGAGATGCCACAGACCATATCTTTGGTCTACGCATGCTACAATATCTTCTGTTCTTAATCTGTAAGGATAAGTATACGATTAAGGAAATATAATAATAAGTAAATAAATCAGTAAAAAAGAAATTTATTTTAATACATCTCTTTAAAAAAAATCGATTTGACGTTTCGCGCATTACATCAAGTGTTCGATCTGTGATATTATTACAATAATTATTGTTGAATTTCGTGATTGGATTCTTCGAAACGAGTGCATTTTTACGTGTGATTTAATCTCATCGCACACTACTGAAACATAGCTTATCTATCATAATCAACCAATACGCGAGCGGAGCCGCGGGTTTAAACTAGTTCCATATAATAATGGAAGTATAAAGTCTAATCTATTTAAAACGAAGTAATTAAAAATTATAGGAATTTGTAATTTTAGAAATCATACTGGCGATAAATAACGAGCTTGATAGGTCAGTTAAAATTAAAATTAAAAAAACAGTGCAGATCGCAAAATTTTTGATTTCATTTCATTACCGGTTTCAACCTATTGTAGACCATCTTCAGACGGATACCACCATAAGGGCAGGTGGTGAGCAGCTCACGTTGGTGCGGCCTGCTGTGTCCACCGCCACGGTGTGCCATCATAGCGGTATACATCTCAAGATGGTCCACAATACACTGAAACTGGTACTGAAATAAATGCCACAATTTTGCGATCTGGTCTGTTTTTAATTTTAATTGTAGGAATGTTCTTGAATTCTCTGCTAGCAGCAGCAGCAGCAGGTAACCACAAAGTTATTCTTTCAGGATAATATGCGCGAAATACTGTTGTTGTTGTTGTGGTCTTCAGTCCGCAGACTGGTTTGATGCAGCTCTCCACGAGATTTGGAGAAAGCGTTTCACAATGTTGAATGGAATACTCTCTTTCAAATTCTGAAGTCGGCAGGGGCAAAATACAGGGAAAGGAGAGTTATTTACAACTTGTACAGACTGCAGTTATTAGACTCGAAGGGCATGAAAGGGAAGCTTCAGTTGGGAAGGGAGTAAGACAGGGGTGTAGCCTTTCTCCGATGTTATTCAATTTGTACATCGAGCAGGCGGTGAAGGAAAGCAAGGAAAAATTTGGAATAGAGAGTAAAGTCCAGGGGGAAGAAATAAAAACATTCCGTTTTGCTGATGACATTGTAATTCTGTCAGAGACAGCAAAGGACCTGGAAGAGCAGTTGAATGGAATGGACAGTGTGTTGAAGAGAGCGTACAAAATGAACATTAACAAGAGTAAAACAAAAATAATGGAATGCGGTCTTAGAAAATCAGGCGATACTGAAGGAATTAGATTAGGTAACGAAACAATGAAGGTGGTAGATTAGTTTTGTTACTTGGGTAGTAAAATAACATGCGATGGTCGCAGTACAGAGGATATAAAATGCAGAATGGCAATGGGAAGGAAAGCATTTTTGAAAAAGATAAATTTGCTAACATCGAATATTAATTCAAGTGTAAAGAAGTCTTTTCTGAAGGCATTTGTGTGGAGTGTTGCCTTGTACGGGAGTGAAACATGGACGATAAGCAGTGCAGACAGGAAGAGAATAGAGGCTTTTGAAATGTGGTGCTACAGAAGAATGCTGAAGATTAGGTGGGTAGATCGCATAACTAATGAAGAGGTACTGAATAGAATTGGTGAGAAAAGGAATCTTTGGCATACCCTGACTAAAAGAAGGGATCGCTTGGTAGGACACATTCTTAGACATCGAGGAATCGTAAATTTAGCATTGGAGGGAAGTGTGTGGGGTAAAAATCGCAGAGGGAGACCAAGAGACGCATATAGTAAGCAGATTCAAGTAGATGTGGGTTGCCATTCTTATGAGGAGATGAAAAGGCTTGCTCAGGATAGAGTATGGTGGAGAGCTGCATCAAACCAGTCTCCGGACTGAAGACCATAACAACATAACAACTACACGCTACCCTGTCCTGTGCAAGTCTCGTCATCAGGGAATACGCTCGGCAACCTACATCCTTTTGAATCTGCTTACTATATTTGTCGCTCGGTCTCCCTCCACGATTTTTACCTCACACACCTCCTTCTAATGGCAAGTTGACAATTCCTTGATGTCTCAGAATGTGTCCCACCAACCTATCCCTTCTCTTAGTCAGGATATGCCAGAAACTCCTTTTCTCTCCAATTCGGTTAAGCACCTCCTCATTAGTTACGTGATGTACCCATCTAATCTTCATCATTCGTCTGTAGTACCACATTTCGAAAGCTTCTATAATCTTTTTGTCTGAACTCCTTATCGTCCACGATTCACATCCATACAATGCTACTTTCCAGACAAATGCATTCACAGAGGATTTCCTAAGACTGAAACTAATATTGGATGTCAACACATTTCGCTTCTTCAGAAACGCTTTTTTTCCCATAGGCATAAGCCAGTCTGCATTTTATATCTTCTTTACTTCGGCCATCAGAAGTTATCTTGCTACCGATATAACAAAACTCATCTATTATTACTGCTGAGACCAAGAAATGACGTTCTTTCGTTACCGTGAAATTTTGGTTTACACTGCTCACAAGACGGTTTTCCTCTTAGTTTCAACCATTCTACCGGTGGATGGCTGTCGCGTTAGTTCTGTTCAAAATGTTCAAATGTCTGTAAATGTATCGGACCAAACAGCGTGGTCATCAGTCCGTAGCTTACAAATTACTTAAACGTAGGTAAACTAACCTAAGGACAAACACACACACCCATGCCCCAGGGAGGACTCGAACCTCCACGGCGAGCAACCGCGCGCACCGCAGCGAGGCGCTTTAGACCGCTCGGCTACTCAAAATGTTCAAATGTTTGTAGAACTTATGGGACTTAACTATGGGGTCATCAGTCCCTAAGCTTACAAACTACTTATGAACTAGCTAAGACTAAGGACTGCACAAATAGCCATGCCCGTGGGGGGATTCGAACCCCCGACCGTAGTGGCCGTGCAGACCGTGACTGACGCGCCGCAATCCCCTCGGCCACCGCGGCCGGCCTCGGCTACTCCACCGCGGCGTTAGTTCTGTACCTTTCGCGGTGTATCGTCGTCTAATACTCCCTTCAGATATGAAACCGTCCACTTCTTGTAATCACTTTTAACGGCTGCGTACATACATGATTTTTGTTTTGTGGAGGAGCAAGAGGAGGAGGAGGAAGCTCGGAGTTTAACGTTCCGTCGACAGTGTGGTCGTTAGAGACGGGTTTGTTTTCTGGACATCTATGAAAAAGGCCCTTCCGATTGATCTGAGTTTCATAGGCCTATTGGGGTAATTAACATTAAAAATAAGTACTTTAATTTTCGTGTTGGCATGTTTATATAACGATGTATTGCTACATGTATGCGTATGCCGACACAGATGGATGGCCGCGGTGGAGTAGCCGAGCGGTCTAAAGCGTCTCGCTGCGGAGTCCGCGGTTGCTCGCCGTGGAGGTTCGAGTCCTCCCTGCGGCATGGGTGTGTGTGTTGTACTTAGGTTAGTTTACTTAGCTTGCATTTATCGCGAATCTTTAATTCAGCGCAAAGTTTAGTGACTGGAAAAAAGCGCAGGTGACTCCCGTTTATAAGAATGGAAAGAGAACTGACCCACACAATTACAGGCCAATATCGTTGACATCAGATTCATGTAGAATTTTGGAGCATATTCTCAGTTCGAATATAGTAAATTTCCTTGAAACGGAAAAGCTTCTTTCCATGAATCAGCACGGGTTTAGGAAACATCGTTCATGTGAAACTCAGCTTGCCCTATTTCACATAACATCTTGCGAGCCAGGGATGAAGGGCAACAGGCGGATTGTGTTTTTCTCAACTTCAAAAAGGCGTCGGACGCGGTGCCTCTCTGCAGACTGCTAACGAAGATACGAGCTTATGGAATAGGTTCACAGATTTGTGACTGGCTGGAAGACTTCCTAAGTAATAGAACGCAGTACGTTGTTCTCGACGGCGAGTGTTCATCAGAGACGAGTGTATCGTCAGGCGTGCCCCAGGGGAGTGTGATAGGACCGCTATTATTTTCTATCTATATAAATGATCTGATGGACAGAGTAAGTTGTAATTTGCGGCTGTTTGCTAATGATGCTGTGGTGTATGGGAGGGTGTCGTCTGTAACTGACTGTAATAGCATACAGGATGAGTTAGACAAAATTTCTAGTTGGTGCGAAGAATGGCAGCTAGCTCTCAATGTAGAAAAAAGTAAGGTGATGCGCATGAGTAGAAAAAACAATCCTATAATGTTCGAATACAGCATTAGTAGTGAGCTTCTTGATGCTGTCGCGTCGTTCAAATATCTAGGCGTAACATTGCAGAGCGATATGAAATGGAACGAGCATGTAAGGACAGTTGTGAGTAAGGTTGACAGCCGACTTCGGTTTATTGGGAGAATTTTGGGAAGATGTACTTCAACTTTAAAGGAGACCGCGTATAAAACACTTGTACGACCACGTCTTGAATATTGCTCAAGTGTTTGGGACCCGCAGCAGATCACTTTAAAGGAAGACATAGAGGCGGTTCAGAGGCGAGCAGTTAGATTTGTTACCGGTAGGTTCAACCAATGCGCGAGTGTCACGGAAATGATCCGGCAACTCAATTGGGGATCGCTGGATGAAAGACGACGTTCTTTTCGTGAATTTCTGTTAAGTAAATTTAGAGGGCCGGAATTTGAAGCTGAGTGTAGTACGATCTTGCTGCCGCCTACTTACATTTCGCGTAAAGATCACAAAGATAAGGTAAGAGAAATTAGGGCTCGTGCGGAGGCATATAGGCATTCTGTTTTTCCTCGTTCCATTTGAGAGTGGAATAGGAAAGGAAATGCGTAGCAGTGATACAGTGTACCCACCGCCACGCACCTTACGGTGAATTGCGGAGTATGTATGTATATGTAGATGTAGAAGTAGTTTGTAGATTTACAAACATTTGAAAAGATGGATGTAAACACTCAAAGGACCGGCGCCGTGGGCGGCAACGCCTATTCAGGATAAGAGGTGTGTGGCGCAGGCGTTACATCTGTTAAGCCGTCGGCACACGGAGCGTGTGTGGTCAACGTGGCGAGTCCAGCGTACGGCAGAACCAGAGTCGAACATAAAGAGTCGCGAAACTCCCAGTGATTTTCTGCAACTTCGCGACAGCAGCGCTGCCAAGCGGCCGGGTCGTAAAATCACACCGCGAAGCGATTGAGTAATGAATGTGTATTTGGACTGAAGCAGCATTTTCAAAATAACTTCGTATTTACGAGATTTTGTGGCGCTATAAACTGTAGCAACTGTCGAAGACATAATTCGGAAATCTCTCATTTGCAAAGGATGCTCAGAAGTAACAGAATAATGTTATGGAGGTGTTCGTTTACTGTGGTTATACTTTTAGGCATAGAAGTAAATCTTTAACAATTCATTCACGTCCAAAATTCTGCTGTTAATGAGAATCGCGCCAATACTTGACCACTATTTGATAATAATACTGCTGAATAAAAAGTAATGTTTGAATGACTGCTTACGCTCGTACCTCAGCTTCATAAAAATGATAACCCTCTATATTAACATATTTTGTCGGTTACCTACTAGTTTGGTAAAGTGAATACGTAGCTACAAATAAATATGTTCATATATAAGCTGTTAATGTTAGCACGTCACATTCTTGAAGATATTCAGTTTGACATCTGCTAAGTAGCTAAAAATTGTGATAGGTACAAGAAAGGCACAGAAGCAACGACGAGGTGAAAAGATGGTTTAAACGACGATGTAGAATCTAGTCTTCTACAATATAAAAATCGTGTGTACTTTTCAAAACATTACAATGTCCGAAATTCGCTAAAACAAAACTCGTGCAACATGTCAGTACGCATCGAAAATGCGAACATAATCATAATCAGTACTTTTATATACTTCAGCACATCAGGTTGAAATTGATTTCGGCTTTCAGAAGGTTTCAGGCGATATTAATATGACTAGAGTATTGTGAACTGTATGAATTACACTCCACTGGCAGTTTGTTAAGTTATAGACTACCATTGACAGAAACAGTGATATTACTTTAATGATGTTTTCGTATTTGTATTAGAAACTTCATAGCAACGTTCAGTGACCAGGAAATATGAAAGTAACAGCATTACAAACGGCAACTTCTCAGTTTGCATCATGCCATTCCACTGTTATTCCCTACTGGCTGCTTGGAGCGCTAGTATCGCTGCAATTTTTTTTCCTAGAGAGTTTCGCGACTGAACGCTCAGAGACGGCGCGACTTGAGCATACGAGACGTGTGCCTCAACGAGCTACACTAAAGCTGTGTATAGGGAAAGTACGGCCAGCCTGCCAGCGGCAGCCATGCTGGGCCTATTCCGCCGCTGCTTACACACCGACCGCTACAACATTCCCAGCGCTTAACAATACTCATCAGCCGATTTTAAGAAAAACTATTCGATAGAAAAAAAGTACTTTTTGCACGTGTTATAGTTTCATATATTCGCTCGATAATGATCTCAATTTCTATTCGTTATTACTTATAGTTTCCGTGCTGCATCAAATTAAGTAAACTACTGCGCAAAATTTTGAAGAGTTTGCAGAGGAAAAATCACATTGCGTAGACTTTGCGTATGGTTGATTTTAGCAGATACAATGCTGCGGACGAAATGTAGGTAAGATATCGAAATTTTATTAAAGATTGAGAGCAGAACGATAACTCTTTTCATTCTCGAGATACAGGGTGTTATATCCGACGGACAGATGGGGGAACTTCGCGTAGTTCTGTCCATGCGGACCTGGCTGCTCTACGGAATACTTATCGTCCAATTTTAGAAAACTAGTTTGTGGCTCCAGATCTAAAGAGTTCACTTATAAATTCATATTGACCTGTACCATCGCCAAATATTAGAATTTACCGCGAACATGTCATCGGGGCATATTGTAAATAAAGAAAAATATTTGAGATTATCAATAAGTCTCTGATGAATATTTTCTTGCGTATTATGTACTTATATCTTACATGAACTACGAAAAATGCAAGGGGATACGCACTACATGACTTTTACCAGAAACAGAAATTAAAGGTGCATTTACAACGCCAATTACATTTGAATGTCTAATATTGGTCTTGTTTGAATTCTGTTTCCTGTAATGATACACTCTAACACATGAAAACGAATGAGAAAAGCTTGTCAATGGTAGTCTATAACTTAACAAACTGCCAGTGGAGTGTAATTCATACAGGTTGTATATTAATTTTATATCTAAACGGGAATCTAGTTCACTCACTAATATGTCAAAAATTTGTGTATTTTCGGCAACTACCTGCAGATAAGACCAACGACGCGTGAATAATTTTACCTCACGACATTAAGCAGGACTTTTCTTCACAAATTTATTCAAGTTAAAAATATATAGGTATGTGCTGCTTGATTCAAAAATCAAATGTTTGTAAAGCTTATGGGACTTAACTACGGGGTCATCAGGCCCTAAACTTACAAACTACTTATGAACTACTTAAGAACTAGGACGGCACAAATATCCATGCCCGAGGGGGGATTCGAACTCCCGACCGTAGTGGCCGTGCAGACCGTGACTGAAGCGCCTCAGTCCCCTCGGCCACCGCGGCCGGCTCTTGATTCATTCGCCAGTGAATCTATAATCTTCATTACGAATTAACATCATTACAGCATAAGAACCGAAGTTCGCTTCTGGGCTCTTAGTTTTCTCTGACGACTTTCATCAGCCAGACTATTCATCTTCCTGTATTTCTGATACCTAATGGAAGTACTATAATGTTTACCTCCCTTCTTCGCTTCTTCAAAACACCCCAAAGTACAACACTGTGGCATTAATCAAACCAAAACATACGAATATTCACAAGACTTCTTATGGCAGCCAAGCAACGAATAGGACCGAGATGGCGGAAACAACCACGTGACTGGATTTCAGCCAATCACGAGCTGTAGACGGCGGCACGCGGCGCGGAAAAGGATGGCCGTACTTTCCCTATACAGAGCTTTAAGCTACACGCGACCGCAGCGCGCTCCAGCGACAGTTGTCGGCGGTATAAGGCTCTGGAATCACACACTTTACGAAATCAAAAGAATGGAACCCCTGCTTTACCTCTATTACATCGCTTATTTGAACAGAAGACTTATAAAAGTTGTCTGTTATGTCAATAAGTGCAGCGAATTATAAAATTAAGAAAGACCTTGATATGAGGCAAATATTACTGGAACAGTTTCGTTTTTTAGTAAAACTTACAGGTCATTCTTCCACAGTTAATGTTACTCTTCACTTGAAGAATGTTAAGAACGTGTAAAATGCAATACGTGAAACGATAAAGTGCGTGTTTTACTTTAAGTAAGGTGCAAACTGTTCTGTTCATAAAACGAATCCAACGCACTCACTACTCAAAGGATGCGCACTTTACATAGCGTCGAATATTATGAAGTATACTTCTATGAAGTTTATAGCAAAGTCTTTCAGTCTATCCGAAAACTCAAATATAAGAAGAAAAAAACATTTGCTTCCGAACAGCCTTAAACCAGTACAAGCTTCCTAGTGTTTTATTTGCGGACGGAGAAGTTAGTACTGCTTCCTCCCACAAGTCCCCTAAAACCTCCACATCCTTGCGGATGCTGTTGCGTAGCAGTGTGCGTTTGTACCGCCCTACAGTACGCACGAGGTGCGTAGTTGCTGTCCAAGTCTTTATGGAAAGTATAGAGTTCTGACTAACCTGTTGTCTTCTACAGTTGTGTCCCCAGCGCAGAAGACAGCACACAGGTCGTTGGTTCCTCTACAGCATACAAGTGAGGCTAAAATAAGTTCTGTTGGATGGAAGCATAAGAAGCGACTCGCGAGATTTTTAATTGTCAGGGATGCCGTTTATTAAATAAATAATAAAATATGAACAACTACTGTTAATCCGACACGGCCTATGCTGCCAGTAGTTCATGTTGAGATCTCGACTGTTATCACAATTATACAAAACTTTACTCATGACCGGCGCGGTCCGGCGCGTATAGTGGTCAGCTCGAGACTGAAACTGCGGCGCGTTGCGAGAGGGCACCTGACGCTCTATTTCGCGCCAAAACAGGGCCGTCGCGTGCCTTCTGCAAAATCGCTCTTCTCTTGTTACAATAAGAGAAGGCACCTTAAACTTTTTAAACTGTCAAAACCTAGCCTGTCCTTGAGAGATATTTATTACAAATTCTCAGCTCTGAATAATTAATATTTAGTATATAATAAACAAAACTAATTTCAAAAGAAATCACGTGACGTGAAATACAGCAGCCAATGCGACGAGAGTACCAGTAACATAGGCGGGCTTTCCCACGGAAACCAGCACCTACTGTGCCATATGCTACTGCTCCTCACCCCACATTTCAACATATGCTGCACATCTGTCTTTCTTCCGCGTTTAAGACACGTACAATGTTAGCAAAGAAACGGCCAGCGGCCAGAAATATGAAATGGCCACAGGGCAGGATTATCACACCAGCACCATGGAAAAACTTCCACTTCCGTGTCCACGACTTTACGCTACGGCTTCTAACATACCTCTGTCATCAATGAAGGTATTACATGTATTTTATACACCACTGATATATATATATATATATATATATATATATATATATATATATATATATATATATATATATCGGTTGCTGACATGTAATTACAACAAAAGATACAAGGAAGAATTCGTGTTGATCGATCTTAAGTCCGCCTTACCTTGAAACGGCAATTACTGTTATACGGAATTTTTTTAACCACATATAAGACGTTTCCAGTTATTTATTCCAGCAAATAGTACCTCTAATGACCGGTTTTCGAGAGATTCTCAGTTTACTCATTCCAAAACAAATTTATTTCCATATTTTGCACGTATTAGTCAACATAATAGAAATTAGTGCAATCGCTCCTAAACGTAACAGTTCATGCCAGAATTTGGTGACACAGAGATGTTCGGATTAATAGTTACAATTGCTTTCTAAATCGCTCATGTGTGACGTGGACAAAGCGTGACCGATTGCAGGCATGAGGCAACACCGATGACGTGTCTGGGCGGCCGTAACAAATTGTATCTATAAATATTCACAGAATATTTGACATCAACTGCGATTGGGCAAAGCTGAAAATGTGTACCCAGCTGGGACTCGAACCCGGGTTTCCTGCTTTGTAGGCAGTTGCGCTGACCCCTACACCACTGGGGACACAGTGATCACCGCACCTGCAAGGACTACCTAAGCACGCCTGCCCAATCTCAGTTGATGTCATATATTCTGTGAATATTAAATAATAACAACTGCAGGATCAGAAGTGACGTCTGTTCTTTTGGAACAGACGCCACATGTATATATATGTATCTATAAAGCAAGTGGAGATTACAGATAATCAATGTTATTACATACTTACAGACCAAGTATTATTTAATTTTATATCAATAGAATCCAGAACGTAGTGACTGTGTTATATATGGTCATTGTGGTACACACATATTTCGGACGGTCCTAGAAACGTCTTCGTATAACCGAAAGTTAGAAGGCGACCGATCACGAAAAGCGGGTAATACCGGTTCGAGTCGCAGCTAGGCACAAATTTTCGTATGTCTCTACTGGGTAGTACATCTATGCCTAATACAGGAGCTGGAAATTCGATATTGCGAGTAAACTTTCGATTTAAATTCTTTCAACCACTGTAATTCGTCAACGTCGAGTTTTACGAAGTACTGAACTTGTGAAACTCCTTCACATGTTTCCGCCACATCCGCGAGACCGTCTGTTGTCCTCGTCACTGCGCTCGAGGTGAAGTTAGACGCACTCTACTTCGTTACGTAAGGTAATCTTCACTACATCACTATCGGCAAAGGAACTCTTAATTTAGTTTTCATTGCTGGCTCTGAAAATACTTAAAAGATCGCCCTAATTCTGTAGAGAAGGAAATTGGATATTTCGTCGGAACTAATCGCCTCGTTGCCCTAGCTACAAACAAATCTGTTTCTCTCAATAAAAAGCTAACAAAACCATTGGCTCTACAAAGTAACACATGGATACCTGCGAAAGATCTACTGTCAACCCAGAAAAATGATGTGGGCAACGGGTGTGTTGTAGAACTTAATTTAATTTATTTGAAAATAGGTTAAAAGATCCGAAGCTGGTAAGCCTACAAAATGGTGTGTGTTTGTGTCCACACGCAGACTCATGTAATGTGCACTGAACTCCTACTGACAAGAGTGAAAGTATTCACCCGACTTCATTCAGAACACTTATTGCTATGAAAGCTCTGCAGTCTCATAAATTTTAGTAAAATCACTCCACTCCATATTTTTGTAGCGCTGGCACAGCTACCGTAATAGGTACTTTGATAAAAAAAACAGTCTTGGTTGCGCAAAATTGGTTTCATTTATTTATAAATAATGCGTTTCGCCTCTTCTGGGCATCATCAGAAGTTAAAAGAGGGTAAACTTCTTTAAAAACAGAGCTAAGAATATGTTAAATCTTTCCTAAGCAGAAGTATTAGATATAGGGAAGGTGCAGACTGATAAAACTGCTGGCCACATGACCACATTCACGTTTTAGCGTGTGGGAGAATAAACATTGAACTAATAAATACCGCTAAAGAGCATAGTTCAACAAATAAAATTACTTATCTCTGAGGTTGCAGAGCCTTAAATTATTAAATTCAATAAAATAGAACCTTTACAACAGATGTAACTGTTGCTCATGAATGGGGTGGTGTATGTGTGTGGGGAGGGGGGGGGGCAACGAAGTCAATGGTAAAACCTAATTTAGCCGCGCCAAGCTTTGTTTACTCACGTACGAGCCGCTCCATGCCACAACAGCGGACCAACATCTGTTGTAAAGGTTCTATTTTATTGAATTTAATAATTTGACGCTCTGCAACCTCAGAGATAAGTAATTTTGTTTGTTAAACTATGCTCTTAAGTGGTATTTATTAGTTCAGTTTTCATTCCCCCCATGCCAAAACGTGAATGTGGTCATGTTTCCTACAGTTTTATCAGTCTCCACTTTCAACATTTCTAATATTTCTTGCTTTGGAAAAATTTAACAATTTTTTAATTCTGTTTTTAAACTAGTTTGTAATTTTTTCCCTCTTGCAACGTCCTGATGATGCCCAGAAGATTCGAAACGCGTCATGTATAATGAATGAAACATCAATTTTGTGCAACTAAGACTTTTTTTAACATCATAAATTTTATGTTACAAAGTGTTTACTTCTCAGTGCAAGACTTCTTTTTAGTTGAAACTATCTTAAATTTGTGAAGGTTTTGTTTACTGTTAGAGCCACCTCTGACAAATAAGTCGTATAAATAATCTTCAAATAGCATTTGTCCAGCATCACGTGAAAATAGAAGAAACAAAAATTATTTAGGGAAAATAAATTTCAGCGTGCCTATTTCATTTTGATAAACACTGAAACAATTTCTGTTGTTTTCCATCATCTTTCGGGAGTGCACCCGGGACAGCGACAATTCTTCGTCCGATATTTCGGCTGCAAACCTTACAGCCATTTTCAAGGCGAGTCCAAGACTGAGTTCTCAGCGTCCGCGCGTGCCCATTTATACGGTAAATCACGTGATGCAAAGCTACTGACGATTAGACTGCGCATGCTCGAAGATATCACATTCGTAAGTGCTGCGCTAGTCATAAATGAACATATACTTCAAAGATAAACATGTGAGCGCTGAGTCCAAACACAGAGCTGTTACATATCCACAGTGCTTACAAATGAATAATTAGTGGTAACATCAATCGGAAGTGAAGACGCAGACATTCTTTCAGAACGAAGGCATGATATAAGTGGCTTCCATGCATTGTCAAGATGAAATCCATCGTCACGATTTAACAGGTTGTCCGCCAGTTGTATGTGTACAGCTTCCTTTACAACTGAGTCTCAGAAAGTAGAAGCTGTGGTTAAAATCTTTACATCTTTGTAATTCATGGAATGGCCAGTAGAAATACAATGTTCGGCTACTGCAGACTCGTTGGACTGAAGAAGGCGTGTATACCGCTGGTGCTCATCGTTCCTGTACAGCGCGCGTGGTTTGACCTATATAATGTTTTCCACACTCACAAGGGATTTCATAAACCCCAGCTCTTCGCAATAACAGATTATATCTAACATATCCCAGAAGAGCCGGGGTCTTAGCTGGTGGGCGGAAGATCACATCCACTTAATGTTTCTTCATGATTCTGCTATTTTTGAAGAAACATTACCCACGTATGGGAGAAAGGCTGTAGATTTCACTTCCCTTTCCTCTTCATCTTTCTCATGTGATTTTTCTGGGACTCAGTTGTAAAGGAAGCTGTACACATACAACTGGCGGACAACCGGTTAAATAGTGCTGACAGATTTTATCTTGACAATGCAGGGAAGCCACTTATATCACGCCTTCGTTCTGAAAGAATGTCTGCGTCTTCACTTCCGATTGATGTTACCACTTTTAATGACTAATTATTCATTTGTAAGCACTGTGGATACGTAACAGCTCTGTTTATGTTTGCACTCAGCGCTCACATGTTTATCTTTGAAGTATATATTCATCTATGACTAGCACAGCAGTTACGAATGTGATATCTTCGAGCATGCGCAGTCTAATCCTCAGTAGCTTTGCATCGCGTGATTTACCGTATAAATAGGCATGCGCAGACGCTGAGAACCCCGCCGAGACTCTGTCCTCCTGAAGTCCCCAAGCCCCACCCTCCACACAGACATCCTCGCTCGCATCCCCAAGGTCCTTTTCGGCCCTCATGCCACCCTCACCCCCTACTATACAGCCTCCTCTGCCCGCCAACCACCTCCCCCCGCCGCCCTCCGACCCTCACCGCCGTGATCACAAGGCTTAGTCCTTTGATTACCGAGGAAGAGGTGTTGGAGCAACTCAACTCTCACCCCGACATCTCCATCCGTTCCGCCAAGCGGATCAACAATGACTCCGGCCCCACCCGTTTGATGCGGATATTTACTGAATCCGCATCTTCCCTTGACCACCTCTTCCTCGAGGGTGCGCTGATATACGATCGCCGCCACACGGTAGAACCTTCCCGATCCCCCCCGCAAGCCTACCGCTGCGCCAGGTGCCTCGTTTATAATGATCACCTGACGCAGAACTGCAAAAACCCTTCCACCTGTCCCCACTGCAAAGACTCCCACCTCCATAAACACTGTCCCAACCTCACCTCTCCTCCCACCTGCAACACCTGTGGCGGCCCCCACCCTACCTACTCCTTCAAGTGCAAATCCGTCCCTCCACCTGCTCCCTCCAAACCCGAACTCACCGTCCCCATCCGCCCCATAGATCCTCCCATGCACCCCAATCAATCCTTGGTCCCTCCCCCCACCGACGAAGACGTTATCCGGTTCGTCACCACCGTCCTCGCCAACATCCACCCCTTCCAACGTCCCCACACCCTCCAACAGATTGCACTGGCCGCCAAGTCCGTGTTCAATCTGGACACCTTTGCCACCTTCTCCCGTGCCCACTCCCACTTCGCCTTTTCCCGCCTCGAGACCCAAGTTTAAGTCCCTCCGGTCCCCCTCCTTTCCCCACCCCTCCTCTACCCTCCCCGACCCTCCCTCTACCACATCATGGCAGGCCCATCCTATACCCTCCTCTACCACAACATCCGCTCCCTCCCAGCCAATAAGAACCTCTTCCTCCACACTCTCTCCCAACACCGCGTGGATGCCTTCCTTCTCAACGAGACCTTCCTGCAACCCCGCCGTCCCATCAACACCAATCCTTACCTTCTCCACCGCACCGACGGACCCCCACCCCTGGCCCGAGGCGGAGTGGCGGTCGGCCATCTCCGTCACCACCCCGTCCGGCTACACCCTCTCCTCAATGACACCACTGAACACTTGATCCTCAGCCTCTTTCTTCCCTCCCTCACTGTCACTCTCGCCACCATTTACGTTCGCTCCACCTCTCCTCTCCCATACGATTTCCTCTCCCATGTCGACCGCACCTTTCCGACCTATGTCATTGCCGCTGACCTCAACCTTCATTCCCGTCACCCCGCTGAACTCCAGCGGTGGCGTCAGTTCGTCACCACCTCGCTCCGGGGCGACATCCTTCCCCTTCCCCGCCCAACCCGCCCCGAAAGCAACACCACGTCCGATGCAGTACTGGTGTCTCCCAACCTCCTGGGGCGCATCACAGCGGACGTCCTAGACCTAATAGGCAGTGACCACGCCCCTGTCCTACTTACCTTTGACCACCGCCCCCGCCCTGCCCGCGCTCCTCGTCCCATGCCCCCTCCCAAACTCGTCCACGATTATTCCCGTGCCGACTGGGATGCCTACCGTCGCTCCATCGACACCTCGGTCGAAAGCCACCCACTACCCCTCCATACTCCCGCCGATATTGACCATGCCTCCTCCTTTCTCCAGCAGATCGTTGCTGACGCGGTCCATGCCCACATCCCTACCCGGGCGATCTATCCTCACCGCCCTACCCTTCCTCCACAGGCCGTCCTTCTCCTCCGCGAATCCCGCCGTTTGTACCGCTCCTTTCTCCGGACCCGTGACCGGGATACTCTCCAACGCCACCGGCAACTCCAAAGACACATCAGAAACCTTTTGTCCGCGAAGAAACGCCGGGACTGGCGTCAGACATGCACCCGCCTTAACTCGCTCCTCCCGGTCTACTCCGCCAAGTACTGGCGTGCCTTCCGCCGCATTACTGGCAGTCACTCCTCCCCCCACTACCCACTTCTCCATGATGATCGTCCTTTCCCTGACAACGCCAGTAAGGCAGAACATTTTGCCTCCTACCTTTCCGATGTGTTTTCCATTCCTGATGATCCCCTTTTTGACTACTCTCTCTTCCCGGACGTCCATGAGCGCACCGACACCTCCTCTCCTCCGCTCGCCCCTGGCTTCCAGTACTTGGACCACATTCCTCCCTCAGAATTGAACACTCCCATTACTGCCCATGACGTAATAGACACTCTTCGCACAAAACGAAACACGACCGGCTAACCTACCGCCACCTTCGCGCATGCCCCCCCTCATTTCATGAAGTCCTTGCCAAACTCTACAACGTCATCCTTTATACTGGCTTCTACCCCGATCTGTGGAAAACCTCCCATATTCTCATGTTCCTCAAACCCGACAAACCCCCGTCCCAGACCTCATCCTACCGTCCCATCAGCCTTACCTCCTCAGCAACGTCCTGGAAACCATCCTTTCTCGTCGAATCCACCAGCACCTCCACCGCCACCAGTTTCTCCCCCCCTCCCAATGTGGCTTCCGACCCTCCTTCTCCGCCGACGACCAGCTCCTTCGCCTGACTCATCTCCTCTCCGTCCAACTCAACTCCCGTCGCTCCGCAATTTTTGTATCCCTTGATATCCAAAAAGCCTACGACCGAGTATGGCATTCCGGTCTCCTCTTCAAGGTCCAGCTCTACGCCCTTCCCATTAATTATGTCCGCCTCATCGCTTCTTTCCTTACCCGTCGCCTCTCCTACGTCACTGTCTGCAACTCCGACTCCCATATTTTCTACCCCTCCGCCGGGGTGCCCTCCTCTATCTCCTCTACTCTGCCGACATGCCTCAAACCTCCCGTCTATCTCCTCCAATATGCTGACGAAACCACCTTCCTGGCCCTCGCCCCCTCCCTTGCCCGTTCCCAGGTTTTGCTCCAGTCCCACCTCACCGAGTTCGCCTCCTGGTGTAACCGGTGGCTCCTCTCCGTCAATCCCGACAAATCCCAGGCAATAGTCATAGGTCGTACCACCCGCTCCTTCCGCCTCCACGATTTCTATCTTACCCTTCACAACAGACCCATCCGTCACACCCCCACCCTCAAGTACCTTGGCCTTACCCTTCACCGCCAACTGTCCTGGACTCCATACCTCAATTCCCTCCGTGAGAAAGCTCTGTCCCGCCTAAACCTCCTAAAACTCCTCACTGGCCGGACGTGGGGCCTTCACCCTTCCACTGTCCTTCACACCTACAAATCAATCATGCGCCCTGTCCTTTGTTCCTTCCACCCCGCCTGGATATCAGCCCCTCCTACTTTCTACAAATCCCTCCAGATCCTAGAACGCCACGCTCTCCGCCTCGCATACCGTATCAGACTCCCTTCCCCCATGCAGATCCTCTATGACCTCATCCCCTTCCCTCCTCTCCTACAACACCTTGAACATCTCCGGCTACTTTACACATCCCGAAAAATAGAGTCCCAAAACCCTCTGGTCTACCCTATTCTTACAAATCCCGGGCCTCTGCCACGCCTCCGCCACACCGTCCCTCCCGGCCTTCACCTCCATACGCTCCGTATCCTCTCCCAAGGCAATTTTCGCACCCTTCCTCTACCGGATACCGAACTTCGTCCCGATATCTACCCCTCCTACCAACTCTGATCTGATCCCTTCCCCGTAGCATCAGCGCCCCTCCCCTCTCTCCCGTCCCTTTCCATTCCCGCCCGCTTGGCTACCCCTCTCCCATGCCCAGAGTCTCCTCACTCCTTCCCTCCTTACGCTCTCTTCCCTCCCATTCTCCTCCTCCCCCGCACTTTCCCCGTCCCTGCCCACCTTCCCCCCTCCATCCCCTCCCCACCCCCTGCGGGGGCGTCTCGACTTTTTATCTACGTGTTCAGTGCAAGTGTCTCCAGTGTCGTGTGTTTTACTCAGTGCCTCCATAATCGCCGTCCCCATGTTTTATTCAGTACGCCGTCCGATGTCTTCATGTGTGAACTTTGTGTCTCTACAATGTACTTTTAACTCGCCACCGTGGCCACCTGTTTTTACTAACTATGGGTATTTTTTATTACTCCTCGTCTGTTCATCGTTCCCTGATATATGTTTATCCCGTTTTATCCATGTACGTTTTAGTCTGTCGAAAACTCAGCGTGTAAATTGTTTTAACTTTCCGCAATTTTGTTCCTCTTTTTATATTTTATCTCTTATTTGTCAAATTTTTGTATGTCACATGGCTGAAGAGCAGCCACCGCAGCTGCTGCCAGCCTGCCAGCTGTTTCTACAGCTGGCTTTAAAACAACAATAAAGGAAAAAAAAAAAAACGCTGAGAACGCAATCTCGGACCGCCTTGAAGATGGCTGTAAGGTTTGCAGCCCGGGTGCACTCCCGAAAGATGGTGGAATATTATATCCACCGGGAAAAGTTCAAGAATCACAATTTCTGTTGTTGTTCAGTTCCGAAGATATGGTGGGGGCGGGGAGGGGGGCGGCGGCAAAATGGAGGCCGGCACCGGGTGGCAGAAATCCATGCTACGCCCCTGCACATTGCACTTTCCATACAGAAATTATCTGTTTATTTACGACTTTGCCTACTGCCGCTGCCTTCGCCGCTGCTGTTCCTGTGTTGCTGTAATTCTTGCGAGAGAATTGAAGGCGTTATCGAACTTGGAGGTAAGTGCAAGAACAGCGCTATTAATTCGATGAAAACAAAGAACTCACTTTCATGTTCTGTTACTTCTCTGCATAAAAGCCTTACCTTATCTCCACTAATTAAATAGTTGTCTTACGTTTCAAAGGAGTTGTCAGGTTATAATGTAAAATGTACCCATTTTAGTTCAATTATTATCCAAAGTATATATTCAGTTTTTACTCAGCACACTTAAAAACTGATACCTATCATGTGACAATTTCTGTTCAGGGCATTTAAAACAGTTACCTTTCACAGTAAATTCGGAAACTTTGTTTCTAATGGTGTGATTATTTACTGCAAATATTTTGTTAGCGAAGAGTCCTTCTGAATGCGGCCTGATTGGCTTATCCGGATACTCTTCCAGGTCTGCCGAAATTCTCGACATGCACACGACGATTATTGTGTCCCGCGTCCATTACGTCCTCTTGAGCGCAGCTTTAACTGTAATCCCGCAAAGGATCAGGCCTATGTGTGCATTTTCATCACATTCGGCCAGTAGAAAAAATTTTAATGCATACCATTATTTATTTGCTGCCTTTTTCTTTCGTACACGTCCGAAAGAATAGATACACTACTGGCCATCACAATTGCTACACCAACAACAAATGCAGATGATTAACGGGTATTCATTGGACAAATATACTAGAACTGACTTGTTATTACATTTTCACGCAATTTGGGTGCATAGATCCGGAGAAATCAGAACCCAGAACAACCACCTCTGGCCATAATAACGGCCTCGATACCCCTGGGCATTGAGTCAAACAGAGTTTGGATGGCGTTTACAGGTACAGATGCCCATGCAGCTCCAGCGCGATACGACAGTTCATCAACAGTAGTGACTGGCGTATTATGAGGAGCCACTACTGACAAGACGTTTTCAATTGGTGAGAGATCTGGAGAATGTGTTGGCCAGGGCAGCCGTCGAAAGTTTACCGTCTCCAGAAAGGCCCGTACATGACCTGCAACATGCGGTCGTGCAGTATCCTGCTGAAATGTAGGGTTTTTGTAGGGAACGAATGGAGGGAAGAGCCACGGATCGTAACACATCTGAAATGTAACGGCCACTGTTCAAAGTGCCGTCGATGCGAACAAGAGGTGACCGAGACGTGTAACCAGTGGCACCTCATACTATCACACTGGGTAATACACCAGCATGGCGATGCCGAATACACACTTCCAATGTGCGTTCACCGCGATGTCGCCAAACACGGATTCATTCGAAAAAATGATGTTTTGCCATTCGTGCACCCAGATTCGTCGTTTCTTACACCATCGCAGGCGCTCCTGTCTGTGATGCAGCGTCAAGGGTAACCGCAGCCATGGTCTCCGAACTGATAGTCCATGCTGTTGCAAACGTCGTCGGACTGTTCGTGCAGATGGTTGCTGTCTTGCATACGTCCCAATCTGTTGACTCAGGGATCGGTACGTGGCTGGACGATCCGTTACAGTCATGCGGATAAGTCGACTGTCATCTCGACTGATAGTGATACGAGGCCGTTGAGATCCAGCACGGCGTTTCGTATTGCCCTCCTGAACCCGCCGAATCCATATTCTGCTAACAGTCCATGGATGGCGACCAACGCAAGCAGCAATGTCACGATACGATAAACCGCACTCGCGATAGGTTACAATCTGACCTTTATCAGAGTCGGAAACGTGATGGTACGCATTTCTCCTCCTTACACGAGGCAACACAAAAACGTTTCACCGGTCAACGCCGGTCAACTGCTGTTTGTGTATGAGAAATCGGTTGGAAACTTTCCTCATGTCAGCACATTGTAGGTGTCGTCACCGTCACCAACCTTGTGTGAATGCTCTGAAAAGCCAATCATTTGCATATTACAGCATCTTCTTCATGTCAGTTAAATTTCGCATCTGTAGCAGGTCATCTACGTGGTGTATCAATTTCAATGGCCAGGAGTGTATTATATCTTTAATTGTCTTTGAATTTCAAAAAATTTTCAAATGATTGTAAATCTATCGGACCAAACTGCGTGGTCATCAGTATGTAGCTTACAAACTACTTAAATTAAGGTAAACTAACCTAAGGACAAACACACACACACACACACAAGCACACACACTAGAGTTGCCAGATCTCCGGGCGCCGCCCGGAGTGCCCGGGTTTGGAATGAATTCTCCGGGTCTACGGGCCAATGACTCATCTCCGGGCTTGAATGTAACCTTCATCTTAACTTTTTTTTTACGACGCTTTTTAAGTACTATGCTCATGTAGCGACGATCTACATCGAACTTAACGTAACTTAAACTAAGGACGAACACAACATCCATGCGCTAGGGGGGGGGGATTCGAACCTCTGGCGGGAGCAGCCTCGCGCACCGTGGCAAGACGCCTCAGTGCGCTCGGCCATTCCTGGCCGGCTCCTCTCTCGTAATTATGAATAACTTTATATAAATGTCAATTTCTTATTGCAACAAAACGCTACTTTTCTATTCTTCCTCTGAAAACGTTTCATTGCTGCGTCGGTAGTAATCGACTAGCGCATTGTTAAGCAAACACTGTTGCGGCAACGTGTCAACTGGCGACGTCTATTATTTGTGTTCGTTCGTTCATTTTTGTTATCAGTTTACCGGCAATTTTTGGAATACTCGGATCGTGTGTGAACAGACAAGCTTACATTAACTCAGATTAGTGAGTAATAACAGTGAAATGAAGAGACGATATCTAAGTTCGTTCCGTGAAGAATGGTTGCAGGAAGAAAATTATAAAGAGTGGCTACAAAAAGTCGATACTGATGAGTGTATGTGTAAGTGCAGAATATGCAATATCTTATGTACTGTTAAGTACCTCGGAGTGAAAGCTGTGAATAAACATTTACAATCAGAAAGACACAAAGCGAATATTATCACACAAAAGAAGAATCAGTCGCTTCTTAAATTCTTGCTGAAACAATTTTCTGCAGAAGACGACACAGTCACTGCAACGGAATTAACTTTGACTTACCATGGTGTGAAGCACCACCATTCTTACAATTCTCAATATTGTGGTAATAAGCTATATCCTTATGTTTTTAGAGATCCCTCAGTGGCAACGAAAGTAAGATGCGGCCGAACAAAAAGCGAGGCATTAGTAAAAAATGTGCTTCTGCCTTATGCTAAAGAGAAGCTACTAAGCGAATTAAAGCAAAATTCCCGTTTTCATTAGGCATTTTTTTTCTTTTAGAATTCACGTGTAATCCTGGTTGGGGGGGGGGAATTGGTCGCAGTTGGGGGGGGGGGGGGTGAGTCATTGGCCAAGGGGGGGGGCACGTCTGGTCTCCGAGCCTGTCTCGAGTTCAATCTGGCAACCCTAACACACACACACACACACACACACACACACATACACAGCCATGCCCCAGGGAGGACTCGAACCTCCGACGGCGAGCTACCGTGCGCTCCACAGCGAGGCTCCTTAGACCGCTCGGCTACTCCACCGCGGAATTTCATTTCCAATTTATTCTGTTTTTTTTTTTTTTTTTTTAACACTTAAAGAAAAGGTACGAATATTACGAGCATAACGTAACATAATTATCTATTTCCAGAAAATAAATACCCCATTATCTTAATTGAGAGAGGAAAACACGTTGAAAACTATCGTACGTTGCAGGTATTCCTGTGTTAATGCAACTGTATTAATAATGTCCCTGCGTCTGTTTAACACAGAAATGGTATGTACTTAACAATAATGAAGCGCTTCGTGCAAACAATGACAGAAATGACACAATTTCCTGTAGTGTCACAGACACACAAAAAAGAGCTTCAGTTTGCATTTCGCGTGGAGAATAGGTACCCCCAAGCGCAGCAGGGAGAAAAGGTAGCTACTTGTCAACGGAAGCGCTAGAGAACAAAGGGACGAGGCAGTGCGGGCAGACCAGAGAGACGAACTGGTGGGGGGCACTCTCCCAGATTGGCCGCAGGGGGGGGGGGGAGGGGGGGCGGCAGGCCGCTTGGACGCTAAATTATTGCACTCATGTCCGCGTGCCAGGTGCCACGCAACTCTCCTGACGAGAACAGCGCCCTATGCGGCATGAAGACTTCCGTGTTCACTACCCGGGTTCGATTCCCAAAACTTGAAAGGATTTTTCCCTTCCTCTGGCACGGGTTTGTGTGTATGTTGTCTTTAATCCCTCAAGCGCGTGCGACGACATAACACCGTCTACTGCGATCACCCGCTCAGCGTGTACGACGGCATAGGCCGACCGCGAATTTCAAAAATGTTTGTATAGTCTATGGGACTTAGCTACGGGGTCATCAGTCCCTAAACTTACAAACTACTTACGAACTACTTACGAACTAGGACGGCACAAACATCCATGCCCGAGGGGGTATTCGAACCCCCGACCTTAGTGGCCGTGCAGACCGTGACTGGAGCGATTCAGTCTCCTCGGCCACCGCGGCCGGCACCGCGAATTTAATATATAAAGCAGTATGTCCGTATGTTTGTACGTGTTGCAAACAAATCTACAGTTTTGTTCCAATCTTTGTGAAATTTTGAACACGTAAGCTTCAATCCACGAGGACGGTCACCGTAAGAGTAAGAATCACATACGACATCTAGTCCACGAGATATAAACAATGAGATGCGCGAAAAACTGTTGCATTTTGCGACAATGCTGCTCATTTTCTCCTGAACCATTGGACCGATTTCAACCAAATTTGGTACACACATTCCTTACTGTGAAGTAACAATTGCTGCATGGTTAAGAATCACATACGACACACGGTTTAGAAGATACAACGTCATAAACAATATAGTTGGAAGAAACTGCCACATAATGCGATGAGACTTTATTCACACACAGTATGAGAATGACAGTACTTAGCGACTTGCAACAAACTTTATACATAATTTCAAACCTTTGTTAAACTTTTTCTCGCTGACAACCATAGCAAAATAATGAAAGGAAAAAAGTTTCTCACTTACTACTTTTCCCCTGTTTATGGAGTAAAACTACGGCATTCGGTATGACGTTGCAATTTATAATTTGTACACTACAAATTGTAGCCGTAAGATATTTTACAGACATTATACACTTATATACTTTAGTGTACCTTCTAAACTGCATCACAGTAAGACACGTAGTATGAGCACATAAACAGTAACGTTCATGGACACCGTCCCATCATGCACCAAGTTTTAAACTATTACTTCTATACTCATAATTGATTCAGACATACAGCCCTTACAAAAGAATATACACCTGAAAAATGGCAGGAATAAATAAATAAAGAAGGACGGCCGCGAGATTGCAGTGTCATACATCCCTTAGCTTCGTGCTGACAGAGTTTACATAAATTATTTGCCTGGACTATAATTATACGAACGATTTTGTCTTTGTATGCGTGCCGATTTTAGATAGTTGTGCGCAATTACTGGGCTGATTGAAGATCTGAGAATTTGAAAGATGGTTTGAAAGGTATCCCAAATATATATTTATTATTATTATTATTACAAACTGACTGACTAATAAGGAACCCCAATAAAAAGTGATAACATTATTGGAAAGGCTATAAGAGAAAGAATACAAGCCGGAAACAGGGTTTACTTCGCAAACATACAACGTTTCAGAAATATAGTTTTCAAAATTAAATTCAAAAATCGCACATTAATAATTTATTCAATGACGACCGGTTTCGGTGAACTGTGTCACCATCATCTGGTAACATATAAATTACAATCTGGTCATCTTGTTAAAAAATGGGTATAAAATAACAAGTGCAACATTGCACTATATAAAAATACATTTTCACGCAATTTGGGTGCGTAGATGCTGAGAAATCAGTACCCAGAACAGTATATATAGTGACTAAGTGCAATGCTGCACTTGTTATTTTATTCCCAATTCTTTTACAGGATGACCAGATTGTAATATATACGTGACCAGATGACGGTGACACAGTTCACCGAAACTGGTCGTCAGGGAATAAATTATTAATGTGCGATCTTGGCATTTCATTTTGAAAATTATAAAACGATAAGATCGCCTCCAAACCCGACTATGTCAGGCAATCTTTTCAGAAACAGCCTTATTAGAAGAAAAACAAAACTGATAATATACAACCTCCTAGTCCGCCCAGTTATTACATATGGGTCAGAGGTACGGACACTGACAGAACATGACGAATATCCTCTAAGAACCTTTGAGCGGAAAATGCTGCGCCAAATCTATGGTGCAGTAAGGGAGAAAGAAGGCTGGAGAATACGAGACAACACTGAATTACAAGAATTAATACAGGGTGGGGACGCAGTAAAATTTGTGAAATCTCAGCGAATACCATGGCTAGAACATGTGGAGAGAATGGCAGAGGATAAAATTCCAGAGAAAGTGGTGAAGGGTGAAATCCACTCGTCTAGGCGAAGAGGGAGACCGTCGACTGATGACGTAATAGAGGATCTCACCTGTATGGGAGTCCGGAGGTGGAAAGAGCAGCAAACAACAGACAAATGTGGAGGATAATAGTTGAAGACGCCAAGGCTCACCAAGAGCTGTAGCACTAGCGAAGAAGAAGGAGAAGACTGACTAATACTGAGTAAGTGCAAAACTGAGCTCCTAAAACAGTGGTGGTGCGTCCTAAGTGTTCACTGGTTCAGTGATCCCCCAGAACAAAGCGCATAAAATAAATACATAAAAATGAAATAGGTAAAAGACAAAGTAAATACCAATGTAAATACAAATATACAATCCCTGAGACGGATTTTCGTCTCTAATATGTCAATGTTCTATGGAACACAGAAGCTGAATTTAAGTTTGTGACGTGAAGAAAAAATCGTGCTTAGACTATTCCGAGGCGCCTTAACCGCCAGCGTTGTGGTGGTCCAGCGGTAAGACGTGTACCTAGTGAGCATGGAGGTACCGGTTCGATTTCCGGTCGCATCAGAAATTTTAATTCAATGCCTCAGATTTATCATTAATGTCTGATAAAATACAAAGTGTTTTTAAAGTTTCAGTTTTTCTTTTCCTTCTTCTATCAGATCATTTTATATGCACATTCAAAGTATTTTTATTGCATGATAAACATTCTCCGTCGCGAAGACAGCACGTATACGAGTGCATTATATAGGTAGCACTGGCCGCAGAGTTGCAATGCACATGCACGGCTGAGGTTCAAATTCTCTTCTGAACCCCCTGCAGGCAGCATATGGGCGCTCATGCGGCAGGGAGGGGCGAAGTGAAACGCCGCTTCTAACATCGCCGCTGAAGCTGGTAGAGACGCCAGCTCCTGGCTACTCGAGTTTTGGCGGTTAGGCACGAATGGTCCCGAAGCAAGACTTGCGCATGCGCAAATCCTCATGAAGGCAACATCTGTCCTCTGTATTTGTTTTTGGCGCATTGAAGAATCATCAAAAACACGTCGTATAAGGTAAAATATCTTCTAAATGTAAATTAAAGACGCATCAACTGTAAAAGCCTTCAGAAGATCCGATCATAAATAATAATGAAGTCACCACTCTGATCCTAGGAAAAATAGCTGTGTGGTTTGCGACATCCCTCTGCGCTGTGAAGGTATTGGGTTCGAGACCGACTGCAAGCAGTTTTTTTAAACCCAGTCTTCTCTTTAACAGACACGGGAACAATGACTTTTGCAGTCTTACTTGCCACGCATATTTTGGACGTTTTGGCAAATGTGTAGCGATTTTGAGGGTAAATGGCATTTATACTCTTCTTAGTAACAAATATTTAACTGTTTGAAAATATGTGGAGGAGAGCAGCCTTTGCGTATGCGTAAGGTTAGGAAAGGATTCTGCTAATAGTGACACGTAACCCGAAGGTAGCTTGTCTCTTCATTGTAACAGATTAATTTTGTTACAGTCACTTAACAGTGCAATCAGTTACTTACTGTGTTTTACTGTTCATGTGCATATTCATATGTTCTTGGTGTCTATTATCAAAGAAGAATGAACAACGTTCAGTATCTTTTAGAAACAATTTATCCAGCTTTAAGCTCGGAAAAGATCTGTGAAATGAAGAAACTTGGTAGGCTGACACCTTAGCTCGAACTAATGAAAGCACAAACAACCCAAGGTTATACATTCTGCAGATTTTGTAACGGAAATATATGTGTAATGGTGTGGGGGCTCCGAAATATCGATGCGCCGAATGGACGGGGCAGGGGGGCGCTACTATTGAGATTTGGCACTCAAAGATGTGAACCCCCAATCATCTGAAGCACCACCCGACACTGTTCTACAATCATTGTGTTGACTCCAACCACCGAGATGAGCCTAATAACATCAATATGCGCAGCGCAAACGCCCGGGGAAAGGGGAAAGAAATGTACTGGAAAATAATGGTCCTGTTGAACGTACTCCTGAAAGGGGGAGGCAATCTGACTACGACGCAAAAAAAAGTAAAATTTGACTTGCCTCGCATATTCTGACTACAAAACTAGAAACATGAAACAAGCAGTCGCAGAATGCAGGATTAAGACTTCTTTGACAGTAGTATTAAAATACGCAAAAATGGTTCATAGGTGATAGTGAAGTCAAAGAATAATAAAATGAAAAAAGAAGGGGAAACTAACTAAAAAATGAAAACACTTAAAGCAAATTTAAAAATCAGAAATCGTATATCGGGTGATCAAAAAGTCAGTATAAATTTGAAAACTTGATAAATCATGGAATAATGTAGATAGAGAGGTAAATATTGACACACATCCTTAGAATGACATGGGGTTTTATTAGAAAAAAAAATAAAAAAGTATTGCTAGACGCGTGAAAGATCTCTTACGCGCGTCGTTTGGTGATGATCGTGTGCTCAGCCGCCACTTTCGTCATGCTTGGCCTCCCAGGTCCCCAGACCTTAGTCCGTGCGATTATTGGCTCTAGGGTTACCTGAAGTCGCAAGTGTATCGTGATCGACCGACATCTCTAGGGATGCTGAAAGACAACACCCGACGCCAATGCCTCACCATAACTCCGGACATGCTTTACAGTGCTGTTCACAACATTATTCCTCGACTACAGCTATTGTTGAGGAATGATGCTGAACATATTGTCACGTTGCAATGGAAGTAGGCTTGACTTCGAAGGCAACTAAACACAGCACTTATACTGAAAGCACGTTTATTACAAACTCAACATACACGCATCACTGACTGCCTCTCAGGCAGAGTTCTCTGCTATTTATACACAGACAGAATTTACCAGAAATTAGAAGAACAGTTAACATAAGGAACAAGTAGAATTTACAAGTGAACATAAGAAAGATGTAGAACCTCCTGGAATTGTAAATTACAAAGAAACAAATTTTTGCCGGTGGGCGGGATTGAACCGGCGACCTTCTGCTCCGCAGTCCGTGACGCTATCCCCTGCGCCACGCCGGCAGTTGGTGATCGTGGTCCCTCGCGGCATTGCTCCCTCTCCTAGAGAAACAGCGACCCGCTGTTATGATCCCTGTGGAGCCAGCTGCAATGTCCTGGATCTTGACCGTGTCATGGGTCCTCTGTATGACAGTTCAATTGAATCCTTCCCTTCTCCGCGATTATCGACGACAGAAGTTCCTGTCGTGGCTTCATCAGGAACATTACCGTCCTTAAAGTCCTTGAACAAGAAGCCATTGTCGTCTACCTGCTCTTCAGGATCGTAGTAAGGCTTCATGCGCAGGACGTGAACAATGTCTCTTCGTTTTTGACGTTTCGACGACGGCTCATAATCCTCAACTTCGTATGTGACGTCTGACAGGCGGCGTATGACACGATACGGACCAAAGTATCGCTTCAATAACTTCTCTGACAGTCCAACCTTCCGTACAGGGGAAAAAATTCATACCAGATCTCCTGGGCTGTACACAACAGGTCGGTGCTTGTCGTTATACCGCTGACGGTCCTTCTCCTGGGCGTCCAGTGTCCGTATGCGAGCCAGCTGTCCTGCTTCTTCGACCCTGGTAATGAGCTGTTTAACATAGTCATCCTGAGTGTCGTCCGGTTGGAACGGGAACAGCGTATCCATTGTCGTTTCAGCTTCACGGCCATGGAGCAGGAAAAACGGAGTGAAGTCTGTGGTGTCTTGTCTTGCGGTATTGTAAGCAAATGTCACGACTGGAAGAATTGTATCCCAATCCTTCTGCTCAACATCGACGTACATCGACAGCATGTCGGCTAACGTTTTGTTAAAACGTTCCGTAAGACCATTTGTCTGAGGATGGTATGCAGTTGTCATTCTGTGGACAATGTTGCACCGTGACATTATCTCTGATACTAGTTTTGACTGGAATACTTTTCCACGATCAGATATCATGACACGGGGTGCTCCATGCTTGAAAATAATGTCTTCTACAAGGAATTTTGCGATCTCTGAAGCTTCTGCAGTCGGCACAGGTTTGGTGACAGCGTAGCGTGTGAGGTAGTCAGTGCAGACTATTATCCAACGGTTACCGGTTGTCGACGTCGGGAACCTCCCTAAAAGATCGATCCCAACTCGGTGGAATGGAGCTGCTGCCGGCGGAATCGGTACGAGATGTCCTGGAGGTAATTGCGGCACATGCTTCTGTCGCTGGCACTCTTTACAGTGACTCACATAGTGCTTGACAGATCGGTAGAGTCCTTTCCAGTAATACCTGCGTCTGATTCTGTCTAGGGTCTTCACGAATCCCAGATGACCGGAAATGGGAGCATCATGGAAATATTTGAGAATAGCTGGCTGGAGATGAGCTGGAACAACCAGTAGCCATTTGGGGCCCAGTGGATCGTAGTTGCTCTTGTACAATGTTCCGTTTATAAGTTAGAACTCTCCATTGGTCGGTTCTCCTTTCTCCAAGGCCTCTATCATTTTTAGTAGTGTTGGATGTTCCCTCTGTTCAGCTGTAACGTCATCTAATTCAGTGAGAGCTGAAATTTCATTAATGATGTTGTGTTCCACTAATGGATTCCTCGAAAGGCAGAAGGCATCCTTGTGTTTGCGCCCGTTCTTGAAAACTACTGTGACATCGTACTCTTGGAGTCTTAGTGCCCATCTTGCTAGTCGACCTGACGGATCCTTCAAGCTAATCAGCCAACACAAAGAATGGTGGTCTGTCACGACGGTGAATGGTTTGCCGAATAAATACGGCCGGAACTTGTTGATAGCCCAGATAACCGCGAGACATTCCTTTTCAGTTGTAGAGTAGTTTATCTCGGACTTTGAGAGTACTCTTGACGCATAGGCTATCACTTTTTCGGCACCTTCCTGAACTTGTACAAGCACTGCACCAATCCCATAGCCACTGGCGTCTGTGTGAAGTTCCGTTTCTGCATTCTCGTCGTACAAGGCTAGCACTGGTGCGGAAGTTAGATCATCCTTAAGTGCTCGGAAAGCTCTTTCATTTGTCTCATACCAGTAAAATTTGGCGTCTCTCTGCAGAAGTTCTTGTAATGGACGTGCCTTGTTACAAAATCCTTTTATGAAACGCCGGTAGTATGAGCACAGCCCGAGAAAACTTCTCACATCACGAATGTGCTGAGGAGTTGGAAATTCTGTGACTGCCCTTACTTTATCTGGATCAGGACGGACACCATCTCCGTTGACTAGGTGCCCCGGATTTTTATCTCTTTGGCGACGAAGAGGCACTTCTTTGGATTGAGGCGGAGACCTGCAGCCTGAACACACTTCAACACAGTTGACAGGCGACTCAGATGTGCTTCAAATGTTTTCGAGAAAACGACAATGTCATCTAAATAGCAGAGACACGTCGTCCACTTAAGGTGTCGAAGCAAGTTGTCCATCATGCGTTCGAATGTGGCTGGAGCATTACACAATCCAAATGGCATTACTTTAAATTCATAGAGACCGTCAGGTGTAATAAAAGCCGTCTTCTCCCTGTCAGCTTCGTCAATCTCGATTTGCCAGTAACCTGTCTGCATGTCCATAGTTGAGAAGTATGTAGCTCCTTTCAAGCAGTCTAAGGTGTCATCAATACGCGGCAATCGGTAAACATCTTTCTTTGTGATACTGTTCGCCGATAGTCGACAAAGAATCGCCACGTTCCATCCTTCTTCTTTACGAGGACCACCGGAGACGACCAAGGACTCTCCGAAGGTTGAATAATGTCATCTTGCAACATCTTCTCCACTTCTTCCCGAATTATCCGTCTTTCAGCTGGCGACACTCTATACGAACGCTGGCTAATTGGCGGATGGTCCCCAGTATTGATACGGTGCTTTATCGTGGGCCGTTTCGTCTGGCTTTTCCCCTGCTGAGGTGTGAATGCACCCGAAAATTGGCGTAGTATACCTAACACCCGCTGGCGTTGTTCCTTGGTCAGTCCAGGTTCTATTGGCAGTTCCACGTTTGTTTCCTCCAGCGTGTTGTCTGTACTAATAGCAGGGCATGGGTCTTCATTGATGACGTTGAGCTCACCGTCCTGGATTGGTTCAGTTGTCCCGATACACATTCCCTTGGGGATAAGTTGCGACTGCTCGTGACAATTTGTGATCCAAATCTCTCCTTGACCACCGGTAATGCTTATGATAGCCGCTGGTATGTAAATTTCTTTTGTGAGCCTGATAAACTTTTTACTATCAACAAGAACTTCACAGTTTAACCAGTCGTCTGTGTTTGTGACTGCAACTCTTCTCATTGTCAACGGCGGTATCGTCACATTGTCAACGACGAATAACTTCCCAGAAAATTCTGTATTACGTGTATCTGGCGGAACAACTTCTTCAATTTGCAGCTCCGATCTTCCACAGTCAATGACAGCTTGGGATGCTTGAAGGAAGTCCCATCCGAGGATGACATTGTGACTACATTCTGTTAACACGACAAATTCAAACGGCTGCGTCCTGTTGTTGATGGTTATTCTTGCGACACAAGTTCCTGCTGGATGAACGTACTTTCCATTCGCGACCTTCAGCACAGTTGCTCCCGTATCACAGAACATTGTCTTCTTTAGTGTGCGGCGGTAATTATCCGATAATACAGAAAAAGAGGCTCCTGAATCAACAAGTGCCCGGACAGGTTGGCCGTCGATTATGACGTCGATGAGATTTCCCGACATCTTGGCGACTGTCGTCCATGGAGGATTTTCATCTGCGGCGGCCTCACCTCCGTAGATGGTCGCTTCGCTTAGTTTTCCTGGGCGCGGCGGCTAGGGGAGCGGCTGGTACCTCTGTACGGCGACGGTGAACGGCTGCGGCGCGTCGGGGAGCGACCTCGTCTAGGGTACGGCGATGGGCTTCTTCCCATAGGTCGACTGAACTCATCAGCAGGCCTTGGATAGAAATTCTCTGATGGCTGACGTCTTTTGGCAAAATAATCATCGATTACTCGCCTCCTCTCTCTGCAGTAGCGTACGACATGTCCAGGGCGTCCACAGTGGAAACACAGTGGTGTGTTGTCTTCTGTCCTCCAGACGTCTGTTCTTCTGCGGGGCGTCATAGTTACCGGGGGAGTTGGCTGTGGTCGCGTCGGTCGGTTCATGGGCTGCCGTTTGGCGGCTGCAGCGTAAGTCATAGCAGGGCGACGCCATTCTTCACGTCGGGTGCGATTGACGGGGCAGACAGGAGCTAATGTTTGAAATACCTCGTCCTCAGCGGCGTCGGCTACCTCGTGACTTACAGGGCTCACATCCATGGCCATAATCTGATGCTCGCTCGGTCTAATAGTCCCGGATGCCATGCACTGTTGTAATTCTTCTCTCACGATTTGTCGTATGAGAGAAGCCAAGTCCTGCTGGTCTTCCACAACGGCCATAGGGACTACATTTGGGAGTCTGTCATACTTCTTACGTCCAACCCTCCTTTGTTGCATTTCTTCAATACGCTGGCACCATTTGATGAACTCTTCTGTCTTTTATCAGAAGAGCTTGTTACATATCTTCTGCAATTCCCTTCATCAGGTGCGTGATTTTGTCCGCTTCAGTCATGTTCGGATTGACTACGTTACACAGGGCCAAAACACTCTGTATATACGATTGTGTCGGCTCACCATGTCGTTGGGCCCGGTTCTTCAGTTGTTCTTCCGCCGAGCGGATTTGTCGCTGGCGGTCTCCAAACGTCTTCTTAAGTTCCTCCTGGAACGTCTCCCAGTCATTCAACTTGTCTTCGTTGTTTTCGAACCATTGCTGGGCTGTTCCATCCAGGTAGAAATAAACGTTGGCCAAGCACATCGTATGATCCCACCTGTTGTACTTGGCGACTCGGTCGAACCCTTTTAGCCATTTGTTGGGGTCCTGTCCAGCATCTCCAGAGAACACCGACGGGTGTCTGATGTGCAGCTGGCTAATTGCTGGTTTCGTCTCCATCGTTCTTCTGATAATACGGACTTTTGGAAGGATGTACTCGGTGTATCCCTTGTATTCCGGTTCCAATCCGTGTAAGCGACGTCTTTTACGTTGCCTAATCGGAGCCACGGTGATGCAGCTGTTGCACAGTGTACCCGGTGCCTCCACCAAACAATGTCACGTTGCAATGGAAGTAGGCTTGACTTCGAAGGCAACTAAACACAGCACTTATACTGAAAGCACGTTTATTACGAACTCAACATACACGCATCACTGACTGCCTCTCAGGCAGAGTTCTCTGCTATTTATACACAGACAGAATTGACCAGAAATTAGAAGAACAGTTAACATAAGAAACAAGTAGAATTTACAAGTGAACATAAGAAAGATGTAGAACCTCCTGGAATTGTAAATTACAAAGAAACAAATTTTTGCCGGTGGGCGGGATTGAACCGGCGACCTTCTGCTCCGCAGTCCGTGACGCTATCCCCTGCGCCACGCCGGCAGTTGGTGATCGTGGTCTCTCGCATTTCCTGTAAAGAACATCATCTTTACTTTGTCTTAATTGTTATGCTAATTATTGCTTTTCTGATCAGATGAAGCGACATGTATCTGACAATTTTGAAACTGCTCTGAGGATGGTTACGAAGATAAACGAAAACGATTTGCGACAATAGATGCAAAAGAATTTTTACAGCCATTGCTGCTTCATTTAATGTTTCTAATTTTTTTCAATTAATTATTGATGTAAACACTTTATTAGTCTTTGAACCGGTACATGATTTATATGGTTAATAACTAAGGTGCTACTATGCATAATCGCATATTTCTAGTTACTATGAACCTGACAAAAAAAAATCACTCGTGAAGTGATGGTCAACCGGGAAAATTTAGGTATTTGGTTGTATTGTGATGCTGTCCACTATTATGTAGAGAAACATCTTGAAACATACGAAAGCAAACACAATAAGGCAAAATAGAGACTTATTACTACTTCTACTACTATTCTCCGGGTTCCATAAAACGCAGATGGTTTTATGTTTCGTCAACCAGCCTTTTCCATAACATTCTGTCCTCGGCACCTTCCTCCCTTGCTCCGAGTACCTGCAGATCCTTGGCAACCTGGTCTCTCCATCTCATTTTCGGCCTGCCTAGAGGTCTTCGCCTTAGGGTTTATTCTCCGAGACTTCTTTCAATAGAGATCCCTGCTCTCTTCTATATAGACATGGCCGGCCCACCGTAGTCTACTTGTTTTGGCTTCCGCGGCAACATCCGGTTCATTGTACGGTACCTTGAGCTCCATGTTCTTTCTTCTTCTCCATTCTCCTCCCTCACAGATTGGTCCAAATATCTTTAGTAGGGTATTATTTTCAAAAACTTTTATCTTTCTCTCTGTATGTTTGTCTATTCTCCATATTTCTGCTCCATATAATAGCACTGGTTTGATTATGGTTTTGTATATTCTTTTTTTAGTTCCTCTGGACAAAAATTTGAATGACATTAGTTTGTTGACTGAGTATGATGCTCTGGATGCAGCTTTGATTCTTGCCTGTATTTCTTGCTCCTCATCATTTCTGTTGTTTATTAATACTCCCAGATATTTGAACTCATCTACTTCTTCAAAACTGAGGTTATCAATTATCAGAGTTTCTTGTCTTTTTGTTTTGCAATTTCTTTCTACCCTCATGAATTTTCTTTTCTCCTCATTTACTCCCAAACCAACTTCCTTTGTTTTTTGTAAGAGTCTTTTCCTAGTATTTTGTCATCCAGATTTTCAGCGATAAGTGCTACACATCAGCAAAGGCTAGTACATTTATTTTCGTTCCTATTTAAAGTCCCTCTTCTTCTCCACTTACTGCATCCATTGCTTCCTGTATTATAATGTTGAACTAGAAGAAGAAACTAATGGTAATTAATATTAATTTCCAGTCATTCGGCTCTCAACAGTAAAGATGCTATGTGAAGTAGGTCTTGGAAATATGATAGACAGAATATTTGTTTCTGTGTAGTATATGAAATAACTCAAGAGAAAATTGTATTTTTATAGCCTCAATAACTAAGCTACTTTTCTAAAACCTCTCGATAGACCACATTTTTAGATTTATTTTTCCGTAGCAGGATATGCAAACTATCAGGCGAACTTTCAGTGGTATATTTGGATATTGTTTGCGGTATATGCTGCGGTATATGCTGCTGAAGACATAACAACATGTCAAACATAATGCAATAACTATTCACGGAAGTTTCCATTATTTATGACATATCTTCTGAACTATCGGCTCTATCGCAAAATCCTTTCTTAGCTGCCGTCTTCTACCTATAAAGTTCACTCCTGCCAAATTTCATCTTTATAGCTGAAGTAGTTTTCGAGATTTCGTGTTTAGTCAGTGAATGAGTGAGTGTCCTTTCGCTTTTATATAGATAGCGATTTAAGAGACTTATGAGTATCTCTCTTAGACTTTTCGAGGAAGATGCTGCCGTAAATCGGTTAGTGAAGTCACCAGATCAAAAGCAGTTGAAAAATGATTTAGATATCTGCATGGTGCGAAAATTGGCAATTGACTGTAAACAATGTGAAGTGTGAAGTCATCCATATGAGCACTATGAGAAATCCGTTAAGCTTCACTTACACGATAAATCAGCCAAAGGCCGTCAATTCAACTAAATACCTAGGAATTACAATTACGAACAACTTAAATTGAAAAGAACATAGAAAATATTGCAGGGAAGGCGAACAAGGGATACGTTTCATTGGCTGAACGAAGTTGCAACAGTTCTACTCAAGAAACTGTCTACACTACACTTCTGCGTCCTGTTTTGGAGTATGCTTCACATTGTGGGATCTACAGGAAGTGCGACTGACGGAGGATATAGAGAAAGCTCAGATAAGGGCAGCTCGTTTTGTATTATCTCGATATAGGTGAGAGAGTGTCACAGAAATAATGCACGGGTTGGGGTACAAATCATTAAGAGAAGGGCGTTATTTGTTGCGTCGAGATCTATTCGCGAAATTTCTTTCATTTCCTTTATCCTCCGAATGCGAACTTATTTTATTAGTTCCCACCTACATAGGGAAACATGATCGTCATAATAAGAGACATCAGATCTAAAACGGAAAGATTCAGGAGTTCCATTTCCCGCGCGCTGTTAGAGAACGCAACGGTAGAGAAATACCATAATAGCGGTTCTAAAAACCCTCTGTCCTGCATTTAAATGTTATTAACAGAGTATTCGTGTATATGTAAATTTAAGTAGAGGATTTTCGCCACAGTTTATTGGAAATGTAATAATAATAATAATTTCGTGTGGCTCATTAGCCTGGTGCACTTCGGCGACTTGCGTATCCCTAATGCTACCAGGATACTGAATTTCGTATACCTTTCGAATTACGCATAACTTTCCAGCTGTGGTATTGATATCTGTTTTTGCACGGAAATGCCAGAGACTACTGATTTTTATGAGCCAATACTTTTCTGAGTACGTATTCGTACCAATGCGACGGTTCAAAGTCGAAGGTGTCCCTTCTCAGTACTTGAGCCAAAACGGAAAGACATTATCTTTCTTCTTTATAATTAAAACATTTTATCTCGTAGCAGCTGCCTTACCGTAGTCTCGTTTCCTGTACCGCGGGTTACTATCTTAATAGTTCAACATAATTACGGTACGTCTAGTGTACCCTAGTTAGTAGTGGAGCTTTATACAGTAAATATCGCAGAAACATGCTATTCAAAAAAACTGTAGACAGTAATTTCATGGATACCTAGCTTTGGCTGTTATTATTACAAACTAATTTAACGAGTATATATTCTGTTTAAGGTAACACGTAGCAGCTGGGGTGAGTTGGTTTAAGTGTAAACACGTAAACACACTTACCGCTAATTGGCTGCTGTTTTGCGCCGCAGGTCCGCAGCGGTAAAGTCTTGACCTACGGCTATCTGGCAAAGTTTGCTGGGTGCAAAATGCCGCGCTACGCTACGACCTCACCAGGTTCTCCATCGCACGCTGTGTATTTCACAGCCGCTGCCCCTTCCCTTCTTGCGGCAACTTCCCGGCAACGGTAAATAAATGAGGAGCTACTTTTCAAAACGCATTATGTCCCAAAAAGTAAACTTTTCAGAAGAAGCGAAAAACGTATACCGCAAAAAATATTTGATTCATTATTCCGAATTTTACACCACATACTCAGGTAGGGCTTTTATTCCAAATGTGTTTAATACAAGGAAATTGCTTTTTATACTTTCAAGCTATGAGCACTTTAGTGATGGACAAAGTGCGTTTTGTTTCGTTCTGTTGCACAATCTGCCCTTTTTGATTTTCTCTTCATTCGTTTTCTCGTTCCACGTTTCAGTTCATCTCCAACAGTCACACATTCACTCGCTATAATACTCTCCATCTTAGCACAACAATGATTTTACGCCTGACTTCCTAACAGACAGAATGATAGATATTTATACACAACAATGCTGTAATACTGAAAATGAATATTAACTGATTATTGTTGGTCAGTTAAATGGTTTCGCTTTAGTCCACGAGTCTTACATTGCAGCCAACATAGCTTAATAAAACAAAATAAAGGCAACTATTGGATTTAATGCAGTTTGAATCAATCACACTAGAGGACGAAATGCTATTTGTTGCATCTGCTACTTTTCAGCGCTCTTTTTGAAGGTGTTAAAATGCGTTTTGACACAGTCTGATTGCAGGAGTGTGTGGAGCGGGTAATAAAATACCGGGTTTCATATCAAACTCAATTGTGTCCACCAGTGGACATAATGCGTTTTGAAAGGTTGCTCCTCATTTATGACCTCCGACGATTTGTATAGCGAGGTATAGTCTGTATACCACAGTCTAACATATACAGTCACTACACTCCCGCAGTTTTTCCTTATACACTGCGACAGCAGCACTCCAAGCGGACGGAAAGCTAAATTTCTAAATACGATATTGAACGAGTGCGAATAGTATCGTTTACATTGATTTTAACACTCAGTCGCAAAAGTATTCGGACAGTGGTAAATTTCGCAATGAGTACTCGAGAAACACTGACTATGAAACCCAAACATATTTATTAGCAATATATATGCGTAACAACATTAATTACAAAAGAATTATTGTATTATTTCGTTTCCAAAACATAAATAACAGAAAAATTAACAACATAATATGAAACAACCTGCACACCCTGCTGCTACAAAAGTATTCGGACACTGTCCAATAAATGTTCATAAGTTGTACGATGAAAATGTCAGTACCTTGTGGGCCCACCTTTCATTTTCAATACCTCCTCCAATCTACTAGGCATACTTTCAACGAGTTTTTTTCGTGAAATCTAGGGCTACATTTGCCCATTCTTGGCGCAGTTTCTCTTTCGTGGTCTCCATCGTATAGATGTTGTCCGCGCGGAGAGTCCGTTTCAATTTATCCCACAAATGTTCGATTGGGTTAAGGTTTGGTGATTGGGGACGGGGGGGGGGGGGTTGCAATACTTTGGGGCATCCCCACACCATGATGCTCCCACCTCCAAACTTTACTGTTTGTTTGAGGTTCCTGGGATTCAGCTCTTCATTGGTCTTTCGCACACGTTTGCCTTTCGGTCGCTTTGCCATAATGTAAATTTACATTCGTCGCAAAATATCACCCGATTCCATCAAGCCTGATCGTATTCGGCGTATTCCCTCGCAGACTGCATACGTTTCTTCTGGTTCACTGCATTTATGAATGGCCTTCGCCGTGCCACTCGACCATGGTACTGCGATCGTCGTAGTACTCTCCGCACGGTTTCGGAATGAACTTTTATACCAAGATCTCCCTCCACCTCAGTTGCAATTCGTGTGGCAGATATTTTCGGATTCTGTTGTACCTTTCGTACAATCACACGTTCATCTCTCTGTGAAAATGTCCGTGGCCGTCCTGTACTGCAACGGAATTCCAATCGGTCTTCTTTCTCAAACCTTTTAATAATGTCGTGAAGTGTACTTTTCTTCATGTTCACTATTGCGGCAATTTCCCTGCAGGTTTTCCCCTTCGCGTGATGATAAATGACAAGCCGCCTTTGCTCGAACGTAGAACACTTCCCTCTGCGTCCCAACGTCGACCTGCACAGAATGAACTATTCTCGCCGGTGGCGGTGGCCGCGGGGACTGAGGCTCTTCAGTCACGATCTGCACGGCCACTACGGTCGGGGGTTCGAATCCCCCCTCGGGCATGGATATTTGTGCCGTCCTTAGTGTTAGCTAGTTCATAAGTAGTTTGTAGGTTTAGGGACTGATGACTCCCTAGTTAAGTCCCATAGACTATACAAACATTTGAACATTTTTTTGAACTATTCTCTCACGTTGTCCGCCTTTGTCCGAATACTTTTGTTACACCTTCCCATGCCGTTTTCAGGAACTATTACATAACAGACACATGTCCAGCAACAATTTTTCGTATTTGACGCGTGTTTCACGTTGCCACATCGTACCCGGAGTCCCAAATACATTACAAAATACAATTTCTGTATTTGTTCATGCGGCAAACTGCAAAACTATGCGCATTTACGTGCTGTACGAATACTTTTGCGAATGAGTGTATTTATATTACGGAACGCATAAAGTTTCATAAAATAGGTAATAACTTAAAAATCGCCCCACATTTGTCTTTCTTGACCTTTAACTAACGTGGTGGCAAACATAGGACACTAACACCGCGGTGCGGTTAATCTGACCTCTCACTTTTTACGTGGGTGTAATGTTAACAATTGAACACATTTGAAATTCTCTGTTTAGCATATGAAACATGAAATAAACATGAAAATACAATACAATAAACTGGCACTCTTTACTGCACATTTAGTACACTAACTCGTTTATATGTTTTCCATTAGCTAATAATGACAATAAAGCTTTGATACATTTTGTATATTTTCTTGAAGAACTAATGAAACAAAAAATGTAACGTTTTTATCTCGAAGAAATACCTCTTGAAGAATCAGAGCCGTCCAAGTCACAAGTTTTCACAACCGTCCTTGCAGACCTGATTATTTGTCGTTAGTCTTAACTCCTGCGGAAGTCGTGGGTTCTGAGCTCGCTTTTGCATATGTTTCAGCACAAGACTATGGGCCAACTCTTTCAGAAGGATACGTCTGTCGACAGGAGCTTCATCTGATCCAAACTTCTGAATAACATGTGCATTTCGCACCTTTTCTTCAAAGTTTCGGTCTGACGTGTTCACACACTGTCTGCTACTTGCAGGAGATCCTTTACTTGTTAAATTACTCGGTTCCTCCATGTTTCAAAAGCTTTGAAATGGAAAATATCGAGAATATGTGAGGATAGTAATAGCAGACAAACATCGTAGTGCGGTCAAAATGACCGCCAGCTATTTTCGAAAGGACGTCACTCATGTTATAGAAGCTTTGCCGGTCCACTCACAACTGAACTCGAAGCCAACGATCCAATGGACGCAATAATGGGTAGGGAAAATGCTAAATCGCAATTGTTGCAGAAAGCGCCCGGTCAGTTAGACCGCACCACGTTAGTTAAAGGTTAAGTTTCCTAAGATACGTGGTAGGGTACGAAACGGTACAGTACATGGTAATTTATTTACATTTATCTTCTAACCTAAAAGCTTTTACTGAATAATTTCATTTACTATTAAAAATAGAAAAATGACTAGGAAACATCAGAAAAGCTGCCCATAGGCAGAAAGACGTCACTTTCTACACAAGAACGTTAACGTTTCTTCACTACAACTCCAGTGAAATCGGTGAGGGTGGAATGTAGGAAACTAATATAGAATGCAATAACTACAGCATTTAACGTACCAAATCAGCTACCACAGCTATAGCTGAAGGAAAAACGTCACAGACGCGGCAATAAAACGACAAACGCAATCAAACTGTTTTCCAACAAAGTAGAGCCCAATGCCACAATTATTGCTGCATATGAACCACAGACGGCAAGAATATTCAAAACATTGGCTTTTCTAGCTAAAGTAATTACACTCAAAAGAATATGCGCGTATAAGAGTATAAGAAAGACTAATGAAGTGTAAAAATGGGCGAATGATTAGAATCCACACCGCATTGAAACATCTATCGGACCCGGTGGTCTCGGGGTAAAGTGCTCGACTGGAAACCGAAGGGTCACGGGTTCTAAACCCGGTCGGACCTCGGGTTTGTTCAGTCTGTACTTTAATCCATCCTGTACCTCTCAACGATGTGAGGAGTAGCCAGAAACGACACGTGATTCGGATTCCACGTAAAGCTGTAGGTCCCCTTTTCCCGGTTAGATAACTGGGGTAGGCTAGGGACACGCAAGTCGCCGAAGTGGCATCCAATTGAGAGACTTGCACCAGGCCAATGAGCCACACGAAATTATTATTACTAAAAAATCTCAAAAAACTCCCTGTCATATTAAACACCATAACAGAAATTTATGATTGTCTTATATTTATTTCATTTCATTTGGGCCTGCAGCATTGTGTATGTCTTTTAAGGACATATTGTTAATCTATGAAAAGCCAAAATGCTGCTTCACTTTATAGATGTTAAAAAACTGTTTATTATCGCAATAGGCCTATTTCGGCTCTGTGGCCATCATCAGGCTATTTCCATATAGCATCGTGGAGGTATAATTGATTATAATGACTGCAATGATTGCAGTATACATGTCCTTCAGATGGTATATATATTACGTAAATCAGGTCTTAATTCTTAACAGCTAATCTGTCAGTTTGACGTATCCTCCAGCGATGTTCTATCTGAAGGACATGTATACTGCAATCATTGCAGTCATTATAATCAATTATACCTCCACGATGCTATATGGAAATAGCCTGATGATGGCCACAGAGCCGAAATAGGCCTATTGCGATAATAAACAGTTTTTAACATCTATAAAGTGAAGCAGCATTTTGGCTTTTCATAGATTAACAATATGTTCTTATATTTATATTTACTTACTTTCATATATACAAATATACAAATATTGGTAAGTATTTGTTCATGACGAAGTTGTCCTTTATACCTCTGAATCGGTTAAATTCGACTGTTTTTACATAAATTTCCGTATTATGTACATCAATTGATATTTTACTATTTGTTTAAATACTTACAAAAAATTTATAAATAAAACATCTCTCCTTTTCCACCGTTAGGAGCGCTAGTGTCGCTGCAACTGTCAGTTGGTAACAACTTTCACAGCAGTGAGTGTCGCGGCTGTGTATGGCAGACTGTGTGTATACCTTAAGTTTTCATGGCTGATCAGTATACAGAGTATGTCACAGTGGTGCCCACGGGCAATTTCTGGGGGAGGGGGGGGGTGAGTCATTGGCCAAGGGGCGAAACCTCTGGTATGGCACAAACACGGTTGAAATTTAGACTTTAATATTAGTTTTACCTCGTGTTTACTTCATATTTCACGTATGGATTACCTGTTAAAGGAGGTGTTCCAAGTGTCTTCCTTCCTTCTGGCTTCAAGAACACAGTAAAAAATATAGACATTATATTAGAGAACACAAGAAAGAGAAAGCTAACACAACGTAAACCCACTGCACCTGTCCCCCGAAACCAACAAAACCTGCATAAAAGTACCGGGGGATCAAAAAATCAGTATAAATTGGAAAACTTAATAAATCACGGAATAATGTAGATAGAGAGGTAAAAATTGACACACATGCTTGGAATGACATGGGGTTTTATTAGAAACACATTTACCGTTATCGGGCCTTTTTTTCGAGGAACAGCCTGATTCTTGTTTTTTAACTGCTACAAAGACGGGTGAGAGGTACGCCGATATGTTACAGAATCGAATCATCCCTAGCCTGGCTGATAAATATCTGCTGGAACGTACGATTTGTATGCAGGATGGCGCTCCACCCCATATTGCTAGACGCGTGAAAGATCTCTTGCGCGCGTCGTTTGGTGATGATCGTGTGCTCAGCCGCCACTTTCGTCATGCTTGGCCTCCCAGGTCCCCAGACCTCAGGCCGTGCGATTACTGGCTTTCGGGTTACCTGAAGTTGCAAGTGAACCGTGATCGACCGACATCCGGACATGCTTTACAGTGCTGTTCACAGCATTATTCCTTGACTACAGCTATTGTTGAGGAATGATGCTGAACATATGGAGCATTTCCTGTAAAGAACATAACCTTTGCTTTGTCTTAATTTGTTATGCTAATTATTGCTTTTCTGATCGGATGAAGCACCATCTGTAGGACATTTTTGAACTTTTTTTTTTTTGTTCGAATAAAATCCCATGTCATTCCAAGCATGTGTGTCAATTTTGACCTCTCTAACTACATTATTTCGTGATTTATTAAGTTTTCAAATTTATACTGACTTTTTGATCACTCGGTATATCCCGGTCAGGACTGTAGTGGATTTCAAGAAAGCCCCTACCTACAAACTAGCAAGACACATGTTAAAAGTACTGACATAAAACTTTAAAATACAAGAAGATACCACCATTAAAAACACTACACAGCTAATACAACAAATAAAAGATACAAAATTCCACGCACAGCAACACTCCTTCGATTTCATACAGAAAACATGTATTCTAAAATACCAGTACCAGAAACAATACACATCATAGAAGAAAATCTGAAATCACACAGTCTGCTCTCAGATGACGAAATTAAATAAACACATTATTAAATATCATAACAAAACAGAATTACTTCCAATTCAGTAATGAATTTTACATACGAGAAGATGGATTACCAAGTGGGTGCCATAGCAAATATTTTTGTAAACCATATTGAACAGAACATTTTCACAAATGTATTAGGAGGAGAATACAACATAATATACAGGTTCAGGTATATAGATATCATTTGCTTAATAAATAAATCATGAACAAAAATTGAAAAACTTCATACAGACATCAACAAGATACACAAAAATATTAAATTCAAAGTTGAAAAAGAACAGAATAACCAAATCTTTTTTCCAGACGTAACAATCAAGAAACAAAACAAGCATATGTTTAAAATTTACCGTAAACCCACAGAATCTGACATTATTAACCTCCAATTCTCCAACCATCCACACTCACAGAAACAGACCGCACTTCGACACATGCTCCATAGACTCAATACAGTACCACTCAGCAAAGAAAACTATCAAAAGAACTGGACATGATAATTCAGATAGCAAAAATAATTTTTAAAAATAATAAAAGAGAGAGAAAGAAAAAAGGTTAGAAGGATGACACCAAACTAAAAGACAAACTAAAAATAAAAGAGCAAAACAAAAAATCACAGACTACTAAAAATCAAAACCAAATGCAGTCATAAACACCTAATTCCATATTAACTGTCGAGAGCAACCAATGCAGTTTAAAAGAATACACAAAATGGTACACAATGACATACAAACGCACACATAAAATAACCAACATTTTCAAAAAGCAGGACAGAAATATAGCATATTCAGCAGATAATTCTATCCAAAAATAGACTCCAAAAGTAACAAAAAGCACAGATATACACAAAAAAATCTGGAATATACCAATTACAGTGCAGCACATGTGATGGCAAATATATAGGACAGACCATCAGATATAAAGAACACACGAGAGCCTGGAAATATGAAACAAACCATTTCACATTTGCCGATCATCTGAGACAACAGAAGCACAGACCAACCTCCAGAGGAGATGACATGAAAATATTTGCAATAAATAATAATAAAAAACACCTTCTCACACTTCAAGAAAATTATCACATAAGGTAAAGGCACCGGTAGTTGACAAAACACCAATAGTTGACAATTTCAATTAAAAATAAGAAAATCGCTTTATTCAGAGATAGAGTTTTGACTGTTGTTGTATTGTGGTGCCATCTACAGAGTAATTTGATAACTATTTTTAGCAGCCATCTTGAAGTGAGTGCTTATGTTTGTAACACCGTGTTTGTGTTTCTCTGCTTTTGTTAATTTTCTTCTCGAAATCGATAAGGAGGTAAGTAGCAAAGCAAACAGAAGATATTATTTTTTGTGTATAGTGCTTTATATGGTCCAGTATTAAACAAAGGCAGTAAATTTATGACATATTTATGAATTTAGGTTATGGTATGGTCAGGGATCAGGTGTCAGTTACTGGGAATTAACACATGTGTCAACTACTGAGTCGAACAACTTTTTTAATACCTCTTTCATTCCCTGCATCCTCATTAGCTTATCTCTGTGGAATTTGTGTCAAATTTATTGTTGCATGTATAGATCCAGCAGTTGACACCCTATGTCAACCACTGACTCATACTATGTCAACTACTGGCATTCAAGTAATGTGAATTTCTGGCGTTATGTTTTGTATTATTTGGGTCATTTTAATGCTGCCTGTAAAAGAGAAGATGCTCAGTTATCCAGAGGAACAACTGAAAGAGTGAGTAAGTGATGCTGTAGAACTTACTACTCACAGAGCTGCCACTTCTGAAGAATTAAACTTAAGAGTTGGATTAGAGGTTGTAGAAAAATACACTGGGGAAGATAAACTTTCAAGATTTGAGTCTTCAAGTGATGTGTGCGAAGGAAATATAAATGACCAGTCTTTGTTTTTGGTTTGGAAGGAAATTGAAAATGATTGTCATAATTCTACTCTGTCGCAGTCTGTTGATGTTGATGACACAGACAACTGTGTGGCAAATCAAAATGAAAAAAAAAAAAAAATGGAGGATGGAAATGTTCATCTAGATGAAAAACAAAATAATGAAGTAATCAGAAAAACAGGGATACATGAAAAGCTTGGCAGGCAAAAACCAAAATAGAGAGAGGAGTCTAATGTAACAGACCATTGTGTCACACCCAAGAATTCAATGAAAAATTCTGAGGTTCCTCAGTGTGCTTCTTGTAGAAACATTAATAGGAAGTCAGGGGACCAACTAATCCCCTCCCCATTCAAACGTGCATTATTTTGGCCACAGAATACAGAAAAACTAGGGAAAAGAAGATTAAGAGAAAAACTTCAAAGTGTTGTGACATCCAACGAGTGGCAGGAATATCATCATAAGAAGGAACAGCTCAAGCTACAAAGAGAAAGACAAAAAGCTGAGAGAGCAGAAGTACGGAAACTGAAGAATGAACAGTCTGAGATTGCTAAGAAATTCAAGAAGCAAACTAAATCAGAAAATTTTAGAAAGGCAAAAGTTGACAAGAAAAGAATAATTTCAGTGTTCTCAGATTCTGAAGATGAAGACTGGAGTGAGTCACGCAGCAGTATGGATTGCATTAGTAGGTTCTCTGATAGTGATTCGCAGACATCTGATGGCAAGGAAGAGGTCAATTCTAATCAAACAATTGTGACGGAAAAAGAGACAGCATACAAAGAAGAAAGTAGGAATAAATTTTATAAACAATGGCGAATTCCTTCTTGTTTCTTTTCCTGGAAAGAAGAGATATTTCAAATATGTTTGTATTGTTCAGCGTGTGTTTGAGGATGTTTGAAATAGAAGTAGTGGCTCTAAAATATTGCAACTGTCAGAAAAAAAGTTTTTTTTATGTTGATGAAAATGATGTGTTATTAGTCCATCCCAGGTTATTGACAAGCTTCCTTTACACTCTCAATATCACTAATGAACATTTGAAATATGAATTCCAAAACAGTATTGACTGTAATGTGTAGACTAAAGTTATTTATTTAGTGTCAACTACTGAATATTTTTCCTGTTAACTTCTGAAACTCTTATGACTGACTAGTGTTAACTACTGATTACTGCAATTATACTTTTGTTATTATTTTTATTTACCATTTAATGTACCTTAACATAGTGAATTACAATAAATATCAAATTCCCGCAAACGAACGTATTAACGCATCCGCGTAGAAAATGTCAAGTGCCTGTTTGGGGAAAATGTACAATTATTGATATAGTATCTGTTCTTTCGGACATGCCATATAACAAATTGTTTTACTTTGGCTGCCGCATACAATGTTGGTGAAAACAGAAGACATTAGTTGCTAAGTCTTTACTCACATGATACGATGAGTGCCATCGACAAGAGATGTCAAATACATTCCGTATTTCTAGTTTTCCGGAAGGCTTTTGACACTGCGTCTTCTGATCAAATTGTCTCCTTATGGAATATTGCCACAGTTGTGAGATTGGATTAGTTATTTTCTGTCAGAAAGGAGACAGTACGTTATAATTGACGGTAAGTTATCGATTTGAACAGAAGTGATATCTGGCATTCCCCAGAGAAGTGTTATAGGGCCCCTACTGTTCTTTATTGTTATAACGATTTAGGAGACAATCTGAGTAGCTCCCTCAGACTGGTCGTGGATTATGCTGTCATTTATCGGTTAGTAACGTCAAGAGAAATTAAAATGTAACTGCAAAATGACTTAGATATCTGCAAGATGCCAAAACTGTCAATTGATCCTTAATGATGATAAATGTTGTCATCCCTATTACCACTAAAAGAAATCCGTTAAACTTCAAATACCCGATAGATGTGCAATCTACGGGTCATAAATTCAAGTAAATACCTAGCAGTAACAATTAAGAACAGCTTAAATTAAAAGAACACATAGTTAATATTGTAGGGAACGCGAAGCAAAGGATAAGTATCATTGGCAGAACACTTGCAACAGTCCTACTAAAGAATCTGCGTACACTAGTGTGTCCTATTTTAGAATATTGCTGCGCATTGTGGGATCCACACCAGGTGGGACTGACGGATGATTCAGAGAAAGTTCAGAGAAGAGCAGCTCGTTTTGTATTACCGCGATAAACGGGGGAGAGTGTCGCGGAAATGACGCACGAATTGAAGGTGGAAATCATTAAAAGAAAGTCAATATTTGTTGCGGCGAACTCTAGTTGTGGTATTTCTTTCACCACCTTTCTTTTCCGAATGCGAACATATTTTGTTAGCACCCACCTATATAGAGAGACATGATGCTCATAATAAAAATAAGAGAAATCAGATCAAAAACAGAAAGATCTAGATGTTCCTTTTTCCTGCCAGCTATTAGAGATTGGAACTGTAGAGAAATATCATAAATGTGGTTCGATGAACCCTTTGCCGTGCACTTCAGTGTGACTTGCAGAGTATCCGTGTAGTTGTAGATGTAGCACATGGGGCTCCGCAACTGACGAAGCCTACTTGACCTAGAGATTTTGCCATTTACTGTTGGAGTCGACAGGGGCTCTTCGAGATTGGCCTGTGGACCACCGAAAACGTGAGGTCTGGTCGGCTGTATCACGTTTCTTGGTACTGTAAGCCGTCATCCAGACTACTGGTAGGCAGATGGACGTACAGTTTTAGATTAGATTAGATTAAAAAATGTTCAAATGTTTGTAAAGCGTATGGGACTTAACAACTGGGTTATCAGTCCCTAAACTTACAAACTACTTATGAACTAACTAAGACTAAGGACGGCACAAATATCCGTGCCCGAAGTGGGATTCGAAACTCCGATCGTAGTGGCCGTGCAGACCGTGACTGGAGCGCCTCAGTCCTCTCGGCCACCGCGGCCGGCTAGATTAAATTAATACTTGTTCCACAGATCATATATACGACATTTCGTAATGATGTGGAACGTGTCAATTTATTAAAAGTTGTCTATACATGACAATCAATATGTTACAGACTTTTTATTTAAATTTTTACTATTTATTTAATTTTTAAGTTTTATCTAAAAATTCATCTATAGTGTAGAAGGAGTTGCCATTCAGAAACTCCTTTAATTTCTTTTTAAATACTAGTTGGCTATCTGTCAGACTTTTGATGCTACTTGGTAAGTGACCGAAGACTCTTGTGGCAGCATAATTCACCCATTTCTGTGCCAAAGTTAGATTCAACTTTGAATAGTGATTATCACCCTTTCTCCTTGTGTTGTAGCTATGCACACTGCTATTACTTTTGAATTTTGTAGGATTGTTAATAACAAATTTCATGAGTGAATATATAGATTATGGAGCTACTGTGAAGATCCCTAGATCCCTAAATAAATGTCTGCAGCAATTATTTTGATTACACGCTTTTGTTTAACGAATACTTTTTTACTCAAAGTTGAATTGCCTCTGAATATGATCCTACATGTAAGCAGTGAATGAAAATATGCATAATAAGCTAATTTACTGAGATGTATATCATCAAATTTTTGCAATGACCCTGATAGCATACGTAGCTAAACTCAGTGTTATACAGGGTGTTTAGAAATGAATATCGGGGTTTTATTATATTAAACTTACAGTTATAAATAATATTTCAAATAAAAGAGCAACGCAAACAGTTTTATTTGGCACCAGTCTGCATGCGCAGTACGCAGTGTTTCTGCCGCAATCCTTTAAACAGCGGTAAAAGCAAAGATGGCGATCAGAAAACGGAAAGCGTTGTGTGTTTCGCAGTTTGCAAAGACCGAATCTGTTGTTACTGTGCAACGTGCGTTCCGGCTGACGTTCGGTTGTGATCCTCGAAGTGATAACATTGGTAGATGCTTTCGTCAGTTTCAAGATACCGACTGCCTTTGTAAAGGGAAGAGCACGGAAAGACCAAGAGTTAGTGAAGAGACTGTTAAGCGAGTGAGAGAGACATTCACTTTTTTCTCTCCCATATAACCCATCCTATCTCACGCCATTACGAAAGAAACAAAACAGAAACTTCCGAAACATGTGGCACCTCTGCCAAAAACATAACCTATTGTAATTCTTTGCTTTCTGTAACAAAACAGAATCTTTGGTATATAAAAAGTTCATGACTCCGATGAATATGGTAACGTAAGAGACTGTCCAGCCTGTGAATGTAAGGGTAAAAAAAATAAAAAATAAAACTGTAAGAATAATACAAAAAGGGGGAATTAGAGACATCCTTTTGAGTAATAAAATTCGAACTAGAAGTATTGCCAACTAATCTTTCCCAGTTCGAAACTCAATGGCCGAACAAACTAAGCTTAAAAGTAGTCCTCACTACCTATGAGAGCGATGGAGACATACGGTCAGGATTATGCCCCCCTGTGCACTACAGGACTATGGTAGGAGCAAAACCATAAGGATGTCGTCGTAAAATAAAAATATTGCCAACTGAAAAGAAGAACAAAGGGAAAAAGAAAAGAAATATTGTCACCTAAGGACAGCTCCCCTCTGGGGACTAAATGTCAATCGAGGAAATGTCGTTCCACTATTGACCAATAGCAAGACCCGTTCTGGGAAGGGAAATTTATCAGCACCTGTCCAGTAAAGGTCACACCAAATATTCCAAAAGTATGAAACAAGAAAACAAAATAGAGTATCTATATTGTCGCATTTAGTTGCCGGTAACTTTTTGGTAACCGTGCACCAATGCAGTAGCCCAGAGAAATCAGTCCGGAAGGCTAGTCGTGAGTTGCAAGTTCCTGTGTCGACTGTTTGGAAAGTGTTAAGAAAACGCGTACAACTAAGTCCTTGGCGTTTACAGTTATTACAGGTCTCTAAAGCCGACAGACTACGGATTACGTGTCAACTTTTCAAACGACATGTTGTTTCATGACGATGACGATTTTCTGGATCATGTTGTCTTCAGTGATGAATCGACCTTTCGCCTTAGTGGACATGTTAATACAATGTGCGCATCTGGGGCTCAGGAAATCCTCACGAAACGGTACAAATTCCCCTAAAGTGACTTTTTTTATGCCATATCCGGGCGGATAGTATATGGGCTTTTCTTTTTTGGTTAACCTAGTGTAACTGACACTTCTTACCTTGATATACTAGAGCAATGGCTCTTCCCTCGGAAGATGATAAGCCAGAAAACTTCATTTTCAAACAAGATGGTGCGCAACCTCATGGCATAGCGAAGAACTCGATTGGTTGAATGTCAATGCTCCCAAAAGCTGGGTAGGCCGCAAGGGTCCCAATGACAGGACTTGCTGTACATGGCCTCCACGTCCATCTGACCTAACGCCATGCGATTTTTTCCTTTCGGACTTCATCAATGATCGTGCCTACGCTACCAGCATACCTCCCTGAATTAAGAAATCAGATTGACGCAGCTGTTGCTACAATCACTGAAGACACATTTATCAACGTTTGGGAAGAACTCGGCTATAGACACAAATGGTGCTCACATTGAACGTTTATATGGTCCTTGATAGAACTGTTTGAGTTGCTCTTTCATTTGACATATCATTTATAGTTGTAAGTTTAATATAATAACACTAGATGACCCAGTGAACTTCGTATCACTTGCCTCTTAATATAATCCATATTAATTCAAATCATATACATTTTTCACGCAGTAGCTTTATAAAGGCATCATCAGACAGTCTATGTATCGGCTCGATAGTGGGCAGAAAGAGTGGGAAAATCACGCAAAAATGTCCAGGACATTCGTGGAAGTTCAGGAAAGATTTAAACAGCGGTAAAATATGGAAAAATTGCGTGGAAAATTTAGATTTAAAACATGTAAAACAATGACTTGGTTGTTGTATTGATTGCGTTCAGAAATGTACTTTGAAAGACTAAAGTTCGCTTTAGACGATTTGAACCAGTGTATGGAGTGTCAAAGATAAAAATGAATTGCTGTTCTTTAGTCTCGCTAAAACTCGAGAACGGCTGAACCGATTTGGCTATATAGCATTACATAAACCACTCAATCTATTGTGATGAAATCTGTGGAGATAGCTTTAGCGCTGAAGTACCGGATAAAATATTTTAGAAAGTGTGAAATTCAAGATATTTTTTGATTTGAAGTATGTAAAGCGAAATATCGAACAATAATTACTCTGGAAAAGCTATTTACTCTTTGACTTTTTAGATATTTTTCAGAAGTTATAATTAATTTTTAAAAATGCATTGTCCCTTTTGTAAAAAGTGGATTGAACGGCAGAGCAAAAGAAGTATCTATGTACTATGCGTACTATGAACGTCAAATGTGCAAACTTTTACTGCAATTGTACGAATAATATTGGTATCTAAAAAAAAGAGCTATGTCAGTTTTACAAAAAATTTTCTATTTTCTGGACAACTATTCCATACTTTTACTTCACTCAGACCTTCCTCTCGCTTTGAACGATGAATGTGCGAAATTTTATCGCAATCAGATAAATTGTATTGATATCCCATTGAAAAAAGCTCGTTCAGTTTGACGCGAATTTTTAAATTTTTCGGGTGACTTTTCCAAATTTTTTCTGAATTTCAAATTTTCTGTGTAATTTTTCCCTAATTTTTAGTTCATAAGAACGTTAATCTTTCGTTGAATGACAAATGATCAAAATTTTATCGCAATCGGATGAACGGTTTTCAACTTATAGTGTTGAGCACATTTAGAAACACATTAAAAAAGGAACTTTGTTTGAATTATGCGACTTTCTTTTTTAACGGTTCCTTTTTTTTTTACTGACAACTTTTCCAAGACCATAATGAACAAAACAAAAACAGAGTTACACCTCTCTGACGTGCGAATAGTTAGTTAAAGTGCTGAATTCAATCAACAACACACTGAAAAACGCACTTTCAGTTTTCCAAAATTTTCCAATTTTCCGGTAGATTTGTCAAAAAATTTATTTCATATAAACCATTTTCCGTCAAGCCATACTTTTTATTAAAAGAAATAATCACTTTCGATTATTCCTAAATTTTCCTACTTTCCGGGCGACTTTTCCAAATTTTTATTTGATGCGAATCTTCCTCTTGCTTTTAACATGAAATGTACAAAATTTTATCGCAATTGGACGAACGGTATTGATAGCTTACTGAAAAAGCTGTTTCAGTGTTTCCTAATTTCGTCTTTTTCCGGACAACTTTTCACATATTTTATCACCGTTTAAACCTTCCCTGCACTCACACAAATATTTCAAGACTAAAATTAGCCACATCGGTTCAGCCGTTATCGAGTTTTAGCGAGACTAACGAACAGCGATTCATTTATACAGGGCGTTTCACCACGTGTTTTTGCCTCTGTAACTTGTAAAATAATAGGTGACGGGAAATTTTAATGCGGTAGGTCAACACAAGAAATGTTACACTTTCTGCGGAGCTATGAACATAGTTTATTGTATCATTTTTTCAAAGAGTTACAGCACAAAGATATAATTTTTAAATGGAACAATATTCGTTGAAATCAGCTGCGTCCAAATCAATTTAAACTACATTCCTATCACTGTTAGTTTGGGATCTACAACCCTTCAAAGTTTCAGATACCACACGCTGTACATAATACATGACTGTGTGTCGGGTGATGGATGTTATGGCGGTGGGAAGTTGATTTACATGGGATGTTCAAATGTGTGTCCATGTTCCTCAATGCATAATACAGTGCGCCGTCGGGAGGATCTGCGGACGAGATGTAACATCGCCGGTGTGACGCAGCGACATGCGTCCTCGGTGCGCCGTTTTAGATCATCTGGGCATGTGGGCTCAGTGACATAAACACGATCCTTTAGATATCCCCCACAAAAAGAAATCTACTGGTGTTAAATCGGGCGACCTTGCGGGCCATGAATGAGGACCATGGCGCCCCAACCATCTTCCTGCAAACCTGTTGTTTAGTTCTTCCACAACAGCACGTGCAGAATGGGCTGGGTGACCATCGTGCTGCATCCACATATGGACTCTCGTGTGTAGACACACATGTTCAAGGAGACCACCCAAACTGTAGGCTATAAGAGCGCGATATATCTCACCTGTCAGTGTACCTGGGAAGTATTATGGACCGATCATTTCATCCCCAAGGATTCCACACCACACATTAATAGACCACCTAAGTTGACGGTCGAGTGGTCGTACCCACCGAGGATTGTCTGCGGCCCAGTAATGCATGTTATGGCGATTCAGTGCACCATAATTTGTGAACGTGGACTCATTAGAGAACATAACACTTTGTAAAGACTCCAGCGTGAAATTACGAATGGCCCACTCACAGAATGTCACTCTTGCAGGGAAATCGTTCCCATGCAGCTCCTGGGTCAGTGACAGGCGGTACGGGTGAAACCTGTGGCCGTGTACTATACGCCACACAGTTGTGAGACTGACACCAGCGACTGCAGCAACAGCTCGTAAGCTGACATGATGATCGTGGTGTAGTGCAGCTAAAACAAACACCTCCGTCTCCTCACTTCTTGCAAGTCTTCGTCTGTTACTGCGGCGCATTACCAAGCTGCATGTTTCCCGAAGTCGTTTTTCGGCTCGTAAGAACGTAATGGCTGCCGGGGCTCTTCGCCTAGTATATCTCAAGGCATACGCCGTGGCTGCTTCAGTGGCATCGTGTCGGCACTCGCCAAGCATCAGCAACATGTCAACGTACTCGTTGTTCGTGTATGCCATCGTCATCCGATGTCTGTAACTGTGGTATATTGAGCCCCGGTTGTTTGTGTGGCTCCAACTGTCGTGTATAAGGCCGTGTGCGGCGACAGTCGGCAGTCAAACAGCGCATCGACGAAGCTTCTCGCTCCGTGACACCGGCGACGTTATAACTCGGCCGCACCACATTTAGAAGCCGCATTGCATTATGCGCATCGTGTGTGGTATCTGCCCCTGAAACTATGAAGGGTAGTAGCTCCCAAACTAACAGGAATGTAGTTTAAATTGATTTGGACGCAGCTGGTTTCAACGAATCCAATGCACGATAGAAAAATCTATTGTTCCATTTAAAAAATTATATCTTTGTGCTGTAACTCTGTGGAAAATGATACAATAAACTATGTTCATAGCTCCGCAGAAGGTGTAACATTTCTTGTGTTGACCTACCGCATTAAAATTTCCCGCCACCTATTATTTTATAAGTTACAGAGGCAAACACACTTAGTAAAACACTATATATAATGTTAAAACCTCGATATCCATTTATAAACTCCCTGTACTACGGGTGACATTCACCATGGTTTTGTGTGACCTGTGATAGTCATCTGAACTCCACGACTGCTGCGGTCTACAGGAACATTAACATTTACTGCGCGGTCGCCGTAATACTACGTCAAGCGCGGATAAGAAGAAATTGCGGCCGACGTAATATTAGCTCCAGCAGCATTCCACGTTCTTGCATTTCACACGAACGTTTACATTCTTGCTGGAACTCATATGAGGCGCTGCGGACACGAAGGGCGAACGCAGTGTCGTTTGCAGGGAAATGCGTTTGAATATATATTCCGTAAGGACGAACTCCATGAGGGTAGATTTAAAATATCTCTGTTGTCGGATGTCTCATTGTTTGTTGGTTAATTTGTAACAAGAAACATATTGGATAATAATTGACCAGGAATTTCTATGAACGTCGCTTCACTTTCAAAGAAAAGCTCATTTCATAATTTGTAATACATTAAGTTAAGAATGTCTGTATTCTATCAACATATATACAATACATTGTCAAACCAGCCTGAACGAGGGATGCTTATATCAACGACATTCAGTCATCATAATCAGGTTGATCATCCTCTGTTCCCACATTGGGCATGGGGTTAACTGATTGGTGAATTGTAAGAATCTTCGTAAATTATGTTAATCATCGTATTGGAATGTAAGGCAGGATATCTCTAAAGTCTTTAAGTTTTGCGCAGGCCCGGGTGGAGCATAAAGCCGTGTTAGCGTAACCTTCGCCAGATTAAACTTTGATGGGTCGTAACAGCTGCCCTTTCCTTTCTGAAGTTTCGCCGCAGACTTGACGCCACCATCGTAACTTATGTCGATGTTTAGGCTATATTCTTTGGTGTACTCAAGAAACCACCATCCTTGAATTTGGCGCCTTGGAGCTGTGTTTTGTAGTATATTTCTGAAGAAAGGCATAGTCCAAACAAAAGCTTGTGTGACTGGTACTACCTTGAATGGCTTTTTCTGGTGGCATTTTGTAATGAAGTACTCATAATGATCCCTGCTGTACACGTCGGCAAGTCGAACCTCTTTCTCTGTGTGCCCAAAGTCCCGGGCGCAGGGAAGATGGGTATGACTAGGCGTAATAAAAACATGTCTTATTTCAGCAAAATTATCCCGCTGGATTAAAGGCAAATTGGAAAAAACTACATTCAAATTCTTATTCTTCCCGAAGCAGTCATCGCTAAATATTGCCACCCTTTTAATGATACAAACATCGAAGTTGGACAAGTAGTGCACAACACAGCTGGCTGAGCCGTCCGCGGTAGCCGCGGGGACTGGGGCGCTCCAGTCACGGTCTGCACGGCCTCTACGGTCGTTGGGTCGAATCCCCCCCCACCTCGGGCATGGATATTTGTGCCCTCCTTAGTCTTAGCTAGTTCATCAGTAGTTTGTAAGCTTAGGGACTGATGACCCCGTAGTTAAGTCCCATAAGTTCTACAAACATTTGAACATTTTTGAACAGCTGGCTGATTCACATGATCCACGTCTTGTGGTAGTTTCATCCCACAAATACATTTTTAAACTGCTGTTTTAATGTTGTGGACGCAAAAGTGTTATGTCCAGATGTTTCGCTTATGAAACTGAATATCACTGGTCCATTTAAGCGTGGGGAGAGCACGCTGTGGGTCAAATTTGATGGCGAGGACCTCTTCATCAGTATCATTTTTCGAAGATTTTGTGAGACGTTCCGGAGCTTTGGGTTCCATGAGATGCAAGGATTTCTCATGTTCAAGGCTTTTTAGGTCTTTATCATGAAACATAGGTATGTAATGTTGAATGTCTGCAACTCATATCTTTGGCTCCGCGAGGACAATCATTCGTATGCCTAATGTACTAACTGGGTTTCTTTTGTTAGTAGTAAAGAGAGATTGATCTTTATCGGAAAAGAACAATATAGGTAATGACTTTCTGGAAAGATTTGTGTAAGGCATTCCCAAGTTGCAATCACAATTTTTGTACATTATTGTTTAAGTTCATGGTCTTCGTTTGTTGTTGTGGTATTCAGTCCGGAGTTTGGTTTGATGCAGCTCTCCACAATAGCCTATCCTGAGCAAGCCTTTTCATCTACTCTTAAGAACGGCACCCTACATCAATTTGAATCTGCATACTGTATTCATCTGTTGGTCTCCCTCAGAGTTTAACCAAACACTCTTCCCTCCAATGCTAAATGCTAAATGCCAGAAATTCCTTTTCTTCCCAATTATGTTCAGTACCTCCTCATTAGTTACGCGAGCCACCCACCTAATCTTCAGCATTCTTCTGTAGTACCACATTTCAAAAGCCTCTATCCTCTTCCTGTCCGCACTGTTTATCGTCCATGTTTCACTCCTATACAAGGCAACACTCCACACAAATGCCTTCAGAAAGGACTTCCTTAGGCTTAAATCAATATTCGAGGTTAACAAATTTTTCTTTTTCAAGAACGCTTTTCTATCCTTTGCCATTCTGCATTTTATATCCTCTGTACTGCGACCATCATTTTACTGCCCAAGTAACAAAACTCATCTACCACCTTTATTGTTTCGTTACCTAATCTAATTCCTTCAACATCGCCTGATTTTCTTAGACTGCACTTCATTACCCTTGTTTTATTCTTGTTAATGTTCATATTATATGCACCTTTCAACACACTGTACATTCCGTTCAAGTGCTCTTCCAGGACCTTTGCTGTCTCTGACAGAATTACAATGTCAACGGCAAAACAAACAGTTTTTATTTCTTCACCCTGAACTTTAATTCCTTCTCCAAATTTCTCCTTGCTTTCCTTTATAGCTTGATAAATGTACAAACTGAATAAAGTTGGAGACAGTTTATTGCCCTGCCTTACACCCTTCCCAACCTCTGCATCCCTTTCATCCAGTTCAACTCCAATAACAGCTGTTTGGTTAATGTACAAGTTGTAAATAACCCTCCATTTCCTATATTTTACACCTGCTGATTTCAGAATTTGAAAGAGTGTACTCCAATCAACATTGCCAAAAGCTTTCTGCAAATCTACAAAAGCTAGAAATGTAGCTTTGCCTGTTCTTAATCTATCTCCTAAGGTTAGCCGTAAGCAAGTTAGTGTTCCTCCGCTTCTACTGAATCCAAAATGATCTTCCCCGAGGTCGGCTTCTACCAGCTTTTCCATCCTTCTGTAAATAATTCGTGTTAACATTTTGCAACCATGACTTATTAAACTCATGGTTCTGTAATTTTCACATCTGTCTGCTTTTCTCTCTTTGGAATGGGGATTATTCCATTTTTCTTAAAGTCTCACGGTATTTCTCCTGTCTCATACATCTTACGCACCAAGTGAAATAGTTTTGTTGTGGTTGGGTCTCCCAGAGACTTCAGTAGTTCTGAGGGAATGTTGTCTACTCCAGGGGCCTTGTTTCGACTTAAGTCTTTAAGTGCTCTGTCAAATTCATCTCTCAGTATAGTATCTCCTATTTCATCTTCATGTACTTCCTCTTCCCTTCCTACAATATTTTCTCTAAGTTCCTCTGTAGAGCCCCTCTGTATACTCTTTTTCACCTTGCAGATTTCCCTTCTTTGCTGAGAACAGGTTTTCCAACTGATTTCTTTATATTCATACAGCTGATTTTCTTATCTCCAAATGTTTCCTTTATTTTCCTTTAGAGGGTATCTCTTTTTCCTCTATTTGAACATTCTTCGCCAAGCGCGAGTAGCCGAGCGGTCTGGAGCGCCAAGTTGCGGATCGTGCGGCCTCCCGCGTCGGAGCTTCGAATCCTCCCTGGGGCATCGATGTTTGTGTTGTCTTTAACATAAGTTAGTTCATAAGTAGTTTGTAAGCTTAGGGACTGATGACGCCGCAGTTAAGTCCCATAAGCTTTGCAAACATTTGAAACATTCTTCTAATGACTTGCATTTGCCTTCTAGCCACTCCTGTTTAGCTGTTTTGCACTTCCTATCAATCCAATTCCTAATCGTCTGTACTCCATTTTGCCTGTTTCATTTACTGTTTGTTTGTTTGTTAAGCTTATGGGACTTAACTACATGGTCATCAGTCCCTAAACTTACAAACTACTTATAAACTACTTACGAACTAGGACGGCACAAATATCCATGCCCGAGGGGGGATTCGAACCCCCGACCGTAGTGGCCGTGCTGACCGTGACTGGAGCGCCTCAGTCACCTCGGCCACCGCGGCCGGCTTTCATTTACTGCATTTTTGTATTTTCTCCTTTGCTCAGTTAAATTTAGTATTTCCAGTGATATCCAAGGATTTTTTGTAGGTCTTACCTCTCTACCTATTTTGTCCTCTGCTGCCTTCACTATTTCATCTGCCATTGCTACCCATTCCTCCTGTACTGTTTTATTCCCCCCCCTCCCCCCCACGTTTCTGTCAATTCTATGAAGAAAATTTATAGTGCTTCATTTTATATTCAAACCTCAGATTTGTTTCGTGTTAGTCGTTCAGCCCGAACCCACATTAATTGCTTTTAATTTGTACTACAGCGATTTAGAAAATTAGTATATGTGTAGTTAGTGGATTCGCATCGTACATCTACAAATTCTGTAGCTAGTTTTTGACCTTGCAACAGCAGCATTTTTTGGAAGTAATTCAGAGAGCAGTTGCTCTCATGAGTCTGATTCCTCCGTGCCGGCGTGCAGTCCATAGTGGCTAGCTATCTTTAAAAATATCTTTTTAAACTGTGTGACGTAAACTATACAGCTGAATAGTATATTTTATTATGTGATTTGTTTTGTTTTATATTTCCGATGAAGGCAATTTTAGACATTGCCGAAACCTCATCGAAATAATTTTAATTTGTCGATCGAGGGCTGCTTGTTTATCCATTATAGTGGAAATCGGTCAGCGAGCAGGAAGTGGTATGCAACCAAGGACTCATGTGTTAATATAGACAACCTTTATCGCATTATAACTGATCCCGATGGTGATGCCACCTGCCGGCACAGTAACTGTCCTTGTAGTAGTAAGGTCAGAAACGTTTGACCGGCAGGATAAAGTACTCACGCTAATATCCAGGTCACCAGATTCGGTTGGCCTGAATCGGACAGCACGCAGCTGGGATTCTGTGGGGAACAACTCCGCATCCACAAGCCAGCCGCCGGAGCGTCAACACCTGTGCGTATCTCTCCAAACTTGCTGACCACCTGTCCAATCCGTGCCTCACACAATCAGTACTCTGTTACGGCTCAAAGGTGGAACCACATACTATTCATTAGACGCTCACTGTCTTTTGGCCCATAAGCTCGTCTACCCCCGGCAACAGGGCAGGCATTTCACACCGAATGATTACATGATCCTCAGACAGATTTAGTCCCATTATTACCCATAGTGTCAAGGCCATCTCCCTCACAGACACATGTTACTAGACTGGCAATGCCGTATACAGTATCATTGGTGCCAGTGAAGTCTCGCCGCCATATTTCTATACGACAAACGTCTAAGCAGTCGTAAAAATACGGATGAACTGACGTAACTACGCTGTCTTTAGACTTTTGACATATGGGAAATTCGTGTGTTGTATAAGGCTGTATTTCTGTCAGCTGGAGTAAATATTGACACATACAGTAATGAGTTCCGTTGATTTGCCGCTATTATTCTTAATCTGTACCAATTTCATTGCCGGCCGCGGTGGTCGAGGTGTCTGAGGCGCTCCAGTCACGGTCTGCACGACCACTACGGTCGGGGGTTTGAATCCCCCCTCGGGCATGGATATTTGTGCCGTCCTAGTTCGTAAGTAGTTCATACGTAGTTTGTACGTTTAGAGACTGATGACCCCGTAGTTAAGTCCCATAAGCTTAATAAACATTTGAACATTTGAACCTATTTCATTCAACTTCGGATTTTCTTTCAATAGTATGGTCATCATAAAAGGTTTATCGTGGATAACACGTATGCTTATTCTTTTAAGAGTTCTTACGAAATCTACAGTCTGCTTTGACTCACACACTAATGATTGGCGTTTCCTGTATTTAGTAATTGGTTACCAGTTTCGATCAACTTCTTTTAATAGTATGACCGTCATAAATGTGTTATTTGCAGTGGGTAACAAATATCTTTATTCTGTCGTTTTTCAGATAACTGCAGCCTGCTTTAATTGTACGTAACGGTAAAATTTTACTTACCATCCCGACGGCCTCGCATGATTATGTTGGCAACATCAACAAAACGGTAGAAAGCGCTCGCCAAGATGTTAACATTCTTAGAAATCCATGCACAGAGAGTGACTTGATTAGTGTTTCGTACAGTCGATGAAGTAAATAAATGATGCTGTTTCCGCTGTGTGAATGACAGGTTCTTGTATGTACCCTCGTACACTCAGTAAAAGTAATTCCCCTCGTAAACGAAGACTTCATGATAAAACATTTTTCGTTGTCACGAATTTGGTTAATGCCAACCTCACACTATTGAAAACACAATCATGGGAGGCCGCCAGGACGCTAAGCAAAATTTAACCGTACGTTCACACTTTCTTCTCATAACACGATTAGCCCATGCACGCCTATGTGTTAAATTCAATTATTGCGGAAGTATTAGCTCAAATGAAAATCATCTTCAAACCAACTAGTATAGCTGATAAAGTCATATCGCGTCAGAAGATCATAGTAGTACCGAACGGAAACTTTGCCGGCCGCGGTAGCCGAGGGGACTGAGGCGCTCCAATCACGGTCTGCACGGCCACTACGGTCGGGGGTTCGAATCCCTCCTCGCGCATGGATATTTGTGCCGTCCTTAGTTCATAAGTAGTTTGTAAGTTTAGGGACTAATAACCCCGTAGTTAAGTCCCATAAGCTATACAAACAAAAACGGAAACTTTCTGACGTGAGGCGAGGCAAGATGGCGGCTTGAGGCTTCAGTCACAGAGGCAAGTTTGGCGGTCTATACTCCGTTCACCGAAACGAGAGACGGAATGTAAACACAGCTTTCATAATCTATCTCCTTTTCTCTTTCTCGTCTGTATCGCGCAAGTGTATACTCATTATGTCATTGTACAATTTGAATTTACGCAAGAAGCGATCAAAGAAGAAATAATTAAGTCCTTAATGTGTATAAAACCGAGCTGTTGTGTCGAGAACAATAAATGAGAGATATTGTTATAAAAACAGCTGCATATACGGGTGTTGGTCGTTCGTCACTTTATCATATAGTAATTGATTACTACGTTACACACTCTTTGAAGTTTCCAAAAAAACATCACGTCAGACGTTTACAGAAAGTGTAGAGATTCACAGAAATGTCATACGAAAAAAGTGGGCTACACGATTTGTTGCTTTGTTGACGTAGTTCTTACAGTCGTAAACGAAAATGCAGATTTGGACAATTTTCAGAGATACTATGGATTATTATAAGATATGAATTTTGAATATCTGGAGTTCAATATGATTTCTGTATAGAAAAACACACAAACGCTTTATACCCGATACAGAGGTTTTAATTCTAGATTGTTAACTTATCCACCAACAGCCGTAAAGTTTATGTTATTTTATTTAACGACCGATTTCGGTATTGCATTAATACCGTCTTCAGGCCCTATACAGATTAAGTTGCAAATCAGTGTTGTATCCATAACATCATGCTGTACGTATGTCATACAAAATAAAGAAGAAGTAATGTAATACCGAAACCAGTCGTTAAATGAAACAACATAAACTTTACGGCTGTTGGTAAATAAGTTAATAATTTGGAATTAAAACTCGACCAACAGCCGCAGTCCCTATTCCATTACAACATGTAACCACATCGATTTATACATAGTAGGCTACATTGAGGTAGGGCCCTGTTTTTGTCCACCCCTGATAACGCGCCCCGGACTGTTTACAGTCTGTCTCTCGTTTCGGTGAACGAAGTATAGTAATATATGTCCGTGATCTCCTACTATTCTAACCTCCTTGACCTGATCAGGGTTCACCCCAGTGATGCCAACTTGAAGTAATAAAAGTACCAAAATTGGCATACTAACAGATTTTCCCTCCAAATCAAATGCTCTCTTTAATATTGAATGACCACCGTATATATGTTTTCCTTTATCAGTATGTGTACAGGGTGTTAGAAAAAGGTACGGCGAAACTTTCAGGAAACATTCCTCACACACAAAGAAAGAAAATATGTTATTTGGGCATGTGTCCGGAAACGCTTAAATGTGCAGGAGCTCCATCGTGCATGAACCTACATGTTGTGTCGTACTTGTAAAGGCCCATGTTCTAGCAGCACAGGTAGAGTATCCCGTATGAAATCATGATAAGGTGCTCCAGTGAGCGTAGCTGGAAGAACATGAGGCCCAATCAAGACATCACCAACAATTCCCGCCCAAACGTTCACTGAAAATCTGTGTTGATGACGTGATTGCACGATTGCGGGCCGATTCTCGTCAGCCCACACGTGTTGATTGTGAAAATTTACAATTTGATCACGTTGGAATGAAGCCTCATCCGAATATAGAATACTAAAGTGAGCTCTAACATGGAAATTAAGCGCTTCCGGACACATGTCCACATAACATATTTTCTTTCTTTGTGTGTGAGGAATGTTCCCTGAAAGTTTGGCCGTACCTTTGTGTAACACCCTGTATAAATGCTTTTTGATGACCGCTGTACATTTTTGTACACCTAACAGCCACTTGACCAGTGTTTATTCTATTTGTCTGCCGTCGCACTTTGTCGAATAAAACGGCACATCTTTTTATTTCTTTATGTTGGGAGTATTGCGGACTAGTGTTGCCGAACTCAGGCGCGCAGACGGGATAATAAAAGAAAGAAAGTAGCTTGTCGGGCGGCAGTATCTCGCGCGGCCAACGCGGCGGCAAATCTAAAACTCTTTTTATAGCGGGGGCGCACACAACCGGCTGTAGAGGGGACAACGGAGACCCAGAGCTGCTGGCTGGACCGCCACAATGAAGTCGACTCTCTCGCTCTCTCTCTCTCTCTCTCTCTCTCTTCTTTTTCCTTTTCCGTGTGCGTGCGTGCGTGTGTTTGGAGGAGTGGAGGGGGGACGTGTATGTTGGTGAAAAAGAGACGTGAGAGAGCGCTGGATGACTTCCTCCGAACGCGGCAATAAAAGCGCGTCTTGTCTCGTCTGGACGCACCGGATACACACGCTACGGCTGCTTCAAAGCCAGTTCAGTTGCAAATGGTAATGTCCAGACACTACCTTATACCAGCTAAAGCTTTGTGATACATTAATATTCATCTCGGGTTTGCAGCCGGATACCGTCGTCAACTAAACACAATATTTCGGCTGACCAACTGGCTGCCACCTTCAGGTGAGTGCGCTGATACACTTACTCGCTGGAAACTGAGGCAGAACAGAAACAGCGGCCCATTTAAGGCTAGTTTACACGACGACACTAGGTTTCATGAAACTGCGCTAGCCGGCCGCGGTGGCCGAGGAGACTGAGGCGCTCAAGTCACGGTCTGCACGGCCACTACGGTCGGGGGTTCGAATCCCCTCTCGGGCATGGATATGTGTGCCGTCCTAGTTCGTAAGTAGTTCATAAGTAGTTTGTAAGTTTAGGGACTGATGACCCCGTAGTTAAGTCCCATAAGCTTTACAAACATTTGAACATTTTTTTGAAACTGCGCTACTGGCCAGTACGCAAGCGCGGAAGTCGTTCGCGCAACTGAAACTGGCGAAACTGAAACAGTTTCGGCACCTTCCAACTTTGGCGAAACTGATTGCGCGTGTTTTTAGGTTAGGTTATAACCAATACAGAACAATTCAAGGAAGAATTAATTCGGTTTCTGAACATATATACGATGCATAGGTGTTTAACGATGAAAATTTCAGGAATTCAAATGTTCAAATGTTTGTAGAACTTATGGGACTTAACTACGGGGTCATCAGTCCCTAAGCTTACAAACTACTTATGAACTAGCTAAGACTAAGGACGGCACAAATATCCATGCCCGAGGGGGGGATTCGAACCCCCGACCGTAGATTTCAGGAATTAGCAGCGGCGTGTTAGTGCTCTTGAAGCATTTATTCATGAATTAAATATTGATGGTTGACGATTAGTGAATTGTAGACTAAAGTACATTCAATTCCAAATACCTATACAAACGAACTATGGCAATTGTGGATTTGGGTACACGGTACAGGTACTGTAGAGACGAGTATCTACTTGACAAGAAACGTAATACAATTTGTAATTTCAGTTCTGGTAACAATGCTTCACGCATAACAGTATCTTGTTTCTTTATTGCATTACTAACTCTGTTTAAAAGGAACGTGAACTGCTCTGGTGACATTCTAAGTTGATTAAAATAACTTCTAGGGTCTTCAATAACAATTCCTTTCAGCAAGGTTGCTGAACAACCGAGCTGACGTCTTTTTTTAATCCAGTCACGAACTCAAACACGTTTCTTATTCTTTTTAATTTTAGTCTTATGCAGCGACTTCACACAGAGAAGCAATAGCTCCGCCACAACTCTTACAGCTACCAAAACTTTCATTCTACGGCGACTACGGCACTTACAAAACAACGAAACTGAAGCGTATAGTATTGGCGCCGTGTCTACAGACATACACGAAACTAGTTGCGCGCAATTCATTTCATGCAACGAATCTCGCAATCTAGTGTTGTCGTGTAGACTAGCCTTTATAATCCGCTGACGACCGACCGCGCGTACGCGAAACCGAAGTAGAGGCCCTCTAGGCGCAATAGAACTAGTAGCGCGCCGGTGGAGAAAATCGGCAAAACGATTGGTCGAAACAAGACTAGTTAAAAAAAAACAGCAGGTCGAAAAAAAGACCGTTGTTGCTTAATATCAGATAAGCTCGGGTTCCAAGTTTTACTTAGAGGGAAGCCCTTGTCCCTATTAACAATATTATTGGCCATACGAATTTCTATGGATTCCTTAAGAACACATTCCCAATAGCGGGAAGCAGGAGCAATCAGTTTAGTTTCATCATATAACATCTTGTGTCCCTCATTCAGACAATGTTCAGCAACAGCGGATTTTTCAGGTTGAAATAAACGAGTATGGCGGTGATGTTCCACACACCGATCCTGAACTGTACGGATCGTTTGGCCGATGTAAGTCTTACCACAATAACATGGATTTCTATAAACCCCGGGTTTCCTCAGTCCTAAATCGTATTGAGTGATCAAAGGAAGGCCCTAGTCTTTGGTGGTGGCAAAAAACACTTTTAATGTCAAATATTCTTAAAATTCTTGAAATTTTCGAGGAAATATTCCCAACGAAAGTAGTGGTGAGTAAGGCGGACAGCCGACTTCGGTTTATTGGGAGAATTTTCGGAAGATGTACTTCACCTGTAAAGGAGACCGCGTATAAAACGCTTGTACGACCACGTCTTGAGTATTGCTCAAGTGCTTGGGACCCGCAGCAGATCAGTTTAAAGGAAGACATAGAGGCGGTTCAGAGGCGAGCAGCTAGATTTGTTACCGGTAGGTTCGACCAATGCGCGAGTGTCACGGAAATGCTCCGGCAACTCAATTGGGGATCACTGGAAGAAAGACGACGTTCTTTTCGTGAATTTTTGTTAAGTAAATTTATAGAGCCGGAATTTGAAGCTGAGTGTAGTACGATCTTGCTGCCGCCTACTTACATTTTGCGTTAAGATCACAAAGACAAGATAAGAGAAATCAGGGCTCGTACGGAGACATATAGGCATTCTTTTTTCCTCGTTACATTTGGGAGTGGAATAGGAAAGGAAATTCCTAGTATTGGTCCAGTGTACCCTCCGCCAAGCACCTTACGGTGAATTGCGGAGTATGTATGTAGATGTAGAAAAAGGCAATAGACTTGTAGTTGTCCTCTAATGGTTCAACATTTGGACCAAACTGAAACGCACGACAAATTTGTTGAGCAGTGTACCCATTCTGTTTAAAAGACAACTTGGGTCGTTAGCAGTGTATGAAGGGGCCACTGTTTCTGTTCTGCCTCAGTTTCTGGCGAGTACGTGTAATCAACGCACTCACCTGAAGATGGCAGCCAGTTGGTCTGCCGAAATGTTGTATTTAGTTGACGATGGTATCCGGCTGCAAACCCGAGATGAATATTATCATTTATCCCCCTGGAATGTCTACGCAACCACTTGGTGATACATTCTTAGCGATATAAATTATAGACAGAAAAACGCAGAAAGCTGTAACGTATATTATTATTTAGAAGAATATTACTTTGTACATATTGTTAATTAATATTATACTGTTCTCCAAACAAACCACTGTTTCTTCATCCTGTATCGAATGCACGATATAAACATAAAAATTGTCAACGAATGTCCGTACAGTTGTGTCCGCATGGAAAATAGCAGTGCAGTCAGCGTAAAAGTATGCCTTCTATGATGTGAGTGCACCTATCAAGCGGGTAGCGTTTGCTTTGTGGTGCCACAGACACAAATTAAGTAGATTAGCAAAGTCGCTAGTTTGAAGCCTGACGCCGCCATCTTTACAAACGTCAAAAAGTTTGTGTATGTTACTCAGACAACTTCTGAACTGAAATGAGGTTTTAATCTTTTCGCAGTGGTTTAAACAGGTTCTGAAGTTGAGCTAATACTTGCGTACTAGCTTAGTTTAACATACAAATTGAGGAATCGTGTTATGATATGAACATTAAGATATACGGGTCGATTCACAAAGTATGGATTTAGTTGTAGATGTAGAACTGTCTAGTAAGCAGAAGGTTTTGCGTTGGAATCCAGGCCGCAGCGGCTGAGACTAAAGAAAGAGATTATATGTGCTTAATATGTTTCAAGCGATGGGGAGATCAAAGTTATTTGTGAGGAATGTATGTGCCAAGATCGTGTTTTGATTATTTTATTTTGTTTTAGATGACCGGTTTCGACAATCTGAGTGGTCGTTTTCAGATCTGCAACTCTAAATTTTTACAAAATAGCACCTCATGTGGCATAATGCTTAGGTCTAAGTTAAAAAGTCACATACATATTTTAAATGTATTCTGTTAAGTGCATGTAAACTAGATGTTATTAATTGAAGGTTATCTGCTGTTTGTCAAACAGTGTAAACAAGTGAAGAATAATATGATGCCTGAATTTGTTGAAAGTGACGAGTTATGGAAAATTATCTTCAATTAGACACATCTAGTTTATATTTGCTTAACACAGTACATTTAAAATATGTGTGTGACCTTTTAAGGCTCAAGCACTATGTCACATGAAGCGCTATTTTGTAAAAATTTAGAGATCTGAAGATGACAACTAAGACTGTCAAAAATGGTCATCTAAAATAAAATATTCAAAAAGAGAGATTTGCATCGGAGATGTCTGAATGAACGGACGTGGAAATTCTTTACCCTGATTTCCCAAAATTACTTCAGACAAACGCCGGGATGATTCCTTTCAACGGAAACCCCCCATTTCTTACGCTAAAAAGTGTTCAAATGTTCTTTAAGCTTATGGGACTTAACAGCGTGGTCATCAGTCCCTAAAGTATGATAAATCTGAAGCATTGAATTAAAATTTGTGATGCGACTGGCAGTCGAACCCAGCCCTCCATATTTTCTAGACAGACGTCTTACCGCTAGACCATCGCATCACTAGCGATTAAGGCGCCTCGGAATAGTGTAAGCACGATTTCCTTCACGTCACAAACTTTAATTCAGCTTCTGTGTTCCATAGAACATTGCCACTGGTGCCAAGGCTTTCCATGCAGCGGAATAGCACCTCGGCAATGGACATATTGGAACATTCCAGTTTTTAAGGTGATATAAATATCAATGTAAATACAGATATACAATCCCTGAGACGGATTTTCGTCTCGAATATGTGAAAGACATTAATGATAAATCTGAAGCATTGAATTAAAATTTGTGTTGCGACCGGGAATCGAACCCGGGCCTCCATGCTTACTAGTGATGCGGTAGTCTAGCGGTAAGACGTCTGCCTAGTAAGCATGGGGCCCGGGTTCGATTCATGGTCGCATCACAAATTTTAATTCAGTGCTTCAGATTTATCATTAATGCCTTTGACATATACGAGACGAAAATCCGTCTCAGGGATTGTATATTTGAATTTACTTAGAAACTAGCTTATACTAAAGACAGCATATAAGCATCGGAGCATAGCCCCTCAAACTACTCGGTCACTCCGCCGCGGCTTCTTACCCTATCCCTGACAATAATTATTAGACAGTGGCGGCGCTAGGCGTCGGCGACGTCGGCCACCGCCGACGGCCTCGCGCCTCTGGAGGCCTCGCAAAACATTGTTAAAATTTTAGTTTTTTTGTTTATTTTTTTATATTTGATGTTTAACGGCGCTTTCCAACTGCTAGGTTATGTAGCGACGACCTACATCTAATTTACACTATCTTAACCAATGGGCGAACACAACATTCGTACTTAAGAGTGGGATTCGACCCCCGGCGAGAGCGACCTCGCTCACCGTGGTATGATGCCTTAGTGCGCTCGTCCATTCCCGGCCGGCAGCTATATAGTTGTCCGTCTTTATTTCCGCATGAGTGCAGCAGTGATGCAATTTTTAGTTAAATACTTACAAAACAATATCTTCAGTACATTTTAGAAAAAGATTTGGAAGAAGTATATCCAAATGTTTATATAACAATCAGAATCATGCTCAGTTCCAGTCATTACAGCTACGGCTCTGAGAGGCATCACAAAGTTAAAATTGATTAAGACTAACTTGAAAAGCACAATGATCGAAGAGAGACTATCTGCGTTCTCAGTACTATCAACTGAAGCCGAAATGGCGGCTAGTATTAAGAGGTGGTCTTAAAAAATTCAGTGAGACGAAAAGGTGAAAAGCTCCTCTAATTTGTTTCTTTATTGTAAGTTTTGTCATTGCAATAATATTCGTAGATTATACTAACAGAATTTTAGTATAATGATTATTGATGTATAATTCAGCTCATTTAAGATTTTCTTCATTAATGAAAAAATGAAAGGGGCCTCGCAAAGACGAGTTCGCCGACGCCCAGTTTCCGTCTAGCGCCGCCACTGCTATTAGAGCGTTTGTTCTGCATCTAATGACCACGACGTCGACGGGACGTTAAACCGCCATCTTCGTTCCGTTCCTTACACAGCGGAATGCTGCATGCAGACTGGTAGCCCCTTCGCTTGAGAGGCTGACTCCCTCTCGCGCATCAGACTGGTGGGCGTGGCGCCAGTCTCCGTCTGCGGCGCCTTGGGACCCGGAAGAGCGAGGAGGCGCTTTGCTTTCGCCTCGGTCTGCCGAGATAACAGCTGGCCAGCGACGGGAATAGCCGACAGCCGACAGCCGACAATCGATATCCGCTGCCTCACAGCGGCTGGCCGAGTAGAGTCCCTACCCCTGCTCCACAGTGACTTCCTCCGAAGTGCGGTGACAACCATCACACTGACTACTACAATGTGTCTCAATTTTTTTTTTTCAACTCTCAACCCCTTTACGAGTAAAAAATGCTTTGCCGATCTGTCTCTCCCTCGTGCCCCAAACTGCATCACAGTAATTTTCCTGTGTTAAAAATATGGTTCGAATAGTTATTCTGAATGATTCCGAATTTCTTGACTTCCAGAAGGCTTTTGACAGCGTACCTCACAAACGGCTTTTAATCAAATTGCGTGGTTATGGTATATCGCCCCCAGATTTGCGTCTGGATAGGGGATTTCCTGTCAGAGGACACAGTTTGTAGTAATCGATGGTAAGGCTTCGTCTAAAACAGAGGTGATATCGGGCGTTCCACGGGGTAGTGTTATTGCTCCTCTGCTGTTCCTTATTTACATAAATGATTTGGGAGAAAATGTAAGTAGCTCTCTTAGGTTGTTTGCAGATGTCGCCGTCATTTACCGTCTAGTAAAATCATCTTTAGACCAAAGCCAACAGCAGAACGATTTGAATAAGATATCGCTATGGTGTAAAAATTTGCATTTGACTCTAAATAATCTGCCAGGAAGTTTCAATAAGTTTGAAGTCGTCCACATGAGTACGAAAAGAAATCCGTTAAACTTTGTTTACAAGATAAATCAATCAAAATAGAAGACCATAGACTCCACTAAATTTCTAGGAATTACAATCACTTCAGACTTAAACCGGAAAGAACACGTAGAAAATATCGTGGGAAAGGCGAACCAGAGACTGCGATTTATTGGCAGAACCCTTAAAAGACTGAACAGAACTACTAAAGAAACTGCATACACTACGCATTTCCCTCTTTTGGAGTATTGCTGCCCAGTGTGGGATCCTTATCAGGTGGGTTTGACGGAGGACATCGAAAGAAATACAGGGGAGACAGCGTTACGGAAATGATACAGGATCTGGGATGGGAATCATTACAACAACGGCTCTTATCGCTGCGGCGTGGGCTACTCACGAAACACCAGTCGCCAACATTCTCCTCCGAATGCGATAATATATTGTTGAAAATATATTAACCCGAAGTTAACTAGCACCAACTTACAATAATTATCATTGACGATAATATTAGCTTCCAAATTATTCATATTACATTTCTTGACTTGAATATTTAAAATATTTCAATATTGCTTTCTACAGTCAGATTCTATAAGTTCGCAAACTCTGAGTGAAATATTATTTGAGGGCTCCACGAGAGCTTTTTGTTTCACAGCACTCGTACATATCTGCAATCGATAGAACAATGCCAACTTTCATGCAAGTTTAGTGACACAATCACTTTTTTCGTAAGTCGTGCTGATCACATAATACACATCAACATAACCCATCACTTTAAAAATATTTGTATATCTTGATTTGATATTTAATAATCTTTTATAGTCATCATTAAATTCATTTATGAATTTTTAGTCATAAATATGACGTAATTAGTGCTACTAAAACTCACAACAGCCATCTGAAATCTTGTCAATTCTCCATACCGAAACCGACTAATCAGTTTTAAAATATATTTCTATTACATCTCTTTATTAATAATCGTTGTTATTTGAAAAATTGTCGATCGCGGTCCGCAACAGCAGGCAGTGTCTTCATGTTCAGTGCGCCGACCTTCGGCTAAACAACGATAGCGACCAGCATTTTCTCGCTGACGTCGGCGGAGAACTCGTCACGGCGTTCTATTGCAGCACCGTCGTAATACATGAAACAGGGACAAAATTCACACAAGTATGTGTTCTCAAATCTATATAACAGTCAAAACTATATCTTCATTAATTATCTAGTAAACAACTGCAAAATTGAGCTTTGTGACAAGAAGAGTGGACGGCTCAATACTAGTCCCACAGCACTATAATATATTTTACATAAGATATCAGCATGGTGTAAAAATTGACAAATAACCCTAAATAATGATAAGTGTGAAGTCATCAACAATAGCACTAAAAGAAATCCGTTAAACTTCATTTACACTATAAACCAGACAAATCTACAGGCCATAAATTCAACTAAATACCTAGGAAAAATAATTACGAACAACTTTAATTGGAGAGAACACACAGAAAATATCGTACGAATACCAAGCCGAAGACTACGTTTCATTGGTATAAAACTTAGAAGATACAACAGTTCTACTAAAGAAACTGTGCGTCCTATTATGAAATGTTGCTGCCCATTATGGGATCCCCACCAAATGCAGCCGACGCATGATGCAGAGTAAGTACAGAGAAGTGCAACTCGATTTGTATTATCGCGATATACGCCAGAGAGAGCAACAGAAATAATACACGGGTTGGGTGGAAATCATTAAAAGAAAGGTCTTTTTCGTTGCGGCGTGATTTATTTGAGTCAGCAACTTCCTCTTCCGAACATTTTTTGCTAGCACCCACCTACACAGGGAGAGACGATAATCATATTATGACAAATGAGGTCTATAACGGAAAGATTTTTGCATTCCTTGTTTCCGCGCGCTATTGGAGAATGGAAGGTTAGAGAAGTTTAGTAAAAGCGTTTCGATGAACGCTCTGCCATACACTTAAGTGTGATTTGTATTTATGTATCGATACGTTAATTGAATCCGGATTTTGAAAAGGGCACGAGTCCACAAGAAGCAATTTACGGGAAATCTATTGAAACCGTTTTTATATAGTTTTTTACTTATATTTTTGTAAGTATTTTTCGTTAATGTGTATATTTGACCTTTATTTTGCACCTAAATTGCAGATGATTATGTGGTTTTGTTTGGAAAAAAAAAGGTTTAAAGTAAGTGGACTTATGCCCATTTCATCACTTTCTAAGGAAATGTGGTTTTATTTAATGTTGAATTTGAATGTATCAGCATTGTATCAAACAATCATTACTTCTTTGAAGTATAAACAAAAAAATAACAATATAAGTGCATTGTAATGTTACATTTTATATTCAGTCGTCAATGTGTTCTTCGTCTTGTGTCGGCCATTCACATATTTCTTCATAAAAGGGGTGATGATCCTGTGGAATGTACTTTATTAACTTTTTAATATCTTCAACTTTCTTATTGTTGATTGGGCACTTGTTATGGTACGCCTTCTCTGTTGGTAAGAAAATGTTTCCTGTCTTAGCCAGATTAAAGTGGTGTACTATGAACCCATCAATATGTTCACAAGCTTTTAACACACCAGGATTATCTTTTTCACAGTGCAACATGCTATACTTTGATATATTTAAATCAATTTTGTCCTTTTTTGGCACCCTATTTTCCAAGACTAAGTTGACTTGGTCGTCCTTTTGTAAAATTTTACCGACCAACCTTTATAATCAATACTGATCAATGTTTCATGCAGTATGCTAGTAAATCTACATTTTGAACTTGATTCAGCTACTTTCATTGCATACTCTGTAGGCGAGTACTTGTTTTGAAAGGGGCATCAGTCCAGGACTAATGCCCTTTTCAAAACATTCAGCAAACTCGTTGCCTTCCCCCGCCTATGCTATGCATTGGACCGATGCCGTTCTCATACAAAACGATGTATCTATCACTATAGATACTGAATTCAAGCATAACTCAACATGGCAAAAAATGTGACTCGTGCCCTTTTCAAAATAACTGATTAAGTTAGCAGGCAGTTCGGTAAGAATACGGATGCCCAAAAACATGCCATACCATGTAGCATCATAACGTAATTTAGAGACCATTGGCCTTAACTGAAGCTCGGAAATTAGAGCAGAACGTAAGTTTGAATAGCCGGAGTACACACTTTACCACCCGGGAATTTGTGTGCAGTGCCTCAACAGTTCCGCCGGAACCAGCTGTTGCAATGCCTTCAGAGTGTGAGACGTTCTGGAAGGAACAGAATCAGAGAGGAGAGAGGGAGTGGATAGTCTGTCAGACAGAGGAGCCTGTAGCCGCGCCCCTGACATTTCAGACTCGGCCATCGGCCTCACCTGGCAAATACCACGCCTGCCCTCTCCCCCACCCCCGTCCCAGCTGCTTATCCCATTCGCCCTGACTGTCTTCCTTCAGAGTTCTTTCCGTCACCCCTCGTCCTTCCTCTTACCCCAGTTCTTCCACGCGAAAGCCATCTTAATTAAATTTACACGACGATCGAAAGTTCACAAGAAAGATAAATGTCTGCTGCAGCGTTCCAAGTGTAGGCGTACTAACTCGGTACTAATGACGTGTGATCATACAGGCTTTGTTGCTTTAATCCGATAAACTTCCGTCTACATGTCTGATTACCACTAACAGCAGCGCCTGTGGGAAAATACGGGCTTTTTAGTGTTTGTATACGTGGATTGTTTGGGTGTATGTCATAGCTGATAATATTCAAATTAAGAAGCTTACACTGTCGGTGGTTTAGGAGCTGTGGCAATGTTTGTTAGAACACTCCACGGGAAGAACAAATGGAAGTTGGATGTGTCCTTGGTTGAGAGGAAGAGACGAAGAATGAGGTGTGTACTACATACAGATAATGAAGTAACTCATACCAGACAACCTCAATGAATTCAGATTTTTTTTTTCGAATATTAAGTGCTGGGTATTCTACCAAGTTACTTTCGTTCGTTCAAGGACAAAAATACGGCAATGAGAGAGAGAGAGAAAGAGAGAGAGGGAGAGAGAGAGGGAGAGAGATTAGGTAGAGAGAGAGTTTCGCCAAGCTGAAGGTACGAAATACATTTTACACTTGAATTTCATTTTCAGCTTTGTTAACGTTAGGCGTCACTTACTTCCTGTAATTGTTATTTTTTGCAGGTTCGCTATAACATTGCGGTTTCTGGCGACAGGAGAATCTTTCGAAAGCCTAGCCTTTGCACAAATAATTTCTGTAGCGACTCTTACAAATATTGCTGTTGAAGTCTGTACAGCAATTTCAATTTCCGATCCATAATGGGACCTCAGTCAACTAAATTTTGCTTTGCTTTCAGCAACACACTTTCGAGATTATGTGCAACTGACTTTCTGACGTGCTAAAAACTATAGAATTTTAAAAATATGAAGTTCATCAACAAGACGTCTTCAAAATTCATTTAAATCTACTAATTTTTGTTATTTTCTTCATAAATAAAAGCAGTCATTGTACCTTCTTACAATACGATTTTCTGCAGCGACCCTGTATGCCTCAATCGAAAGCGAAATTCCTGCTCTGTTCCACTCCACTGATGCAAGACATATTACTCCAACAAAGCAAGCAATTTCGGTGAGGACGCAGCTATTTCCACACATAAAGATGAAAACCACACAACGAATTCACTTCTGCGCATTCGCATCCACTTCGCTACTAGCAAATTTATAACATGTCCTAAAGCGACTAGCTAGAACGAAACCGTCTGCGCTCACGAAATGTAGTAGTTCCGCGTTTACGTCGCTAGATGATCATCGTGTGAACTGGGCTTAACGGACGCTGCCAGTTTACGGGTATTGGATTTGAGATAAATGGAGGTCTAGCCAAGCCTGAAGGTTAAGTTGTTGTATTTGGCCTAGAGCGAATCCAGTCTGTCACAGACCACTTTTCTAAGTGGTTCCCATACATTTCTGTCATTATTCAGATTTTGGGATATATCTTTCTTCTCTAATCTGCAAACAAAGCACCGATCGCTTTAAGACCGCTGATCGGTTCAGGCGACGGAAATGTCGAAAGCGAATGACTGTCCGCTGCGCTCTCTTCCATGGAACTGAAGCCACAGGTCAGTGCGACAATCATCATCGGCAACCGAAAGCAAATCGCACTTTTTGCGGCAAGTTACCTGCTGTAGAAAACTTTGTTCGCGAAGGGTAGCGGGGATGCCAGCGCCGTGTGCCAGTCGTATGGAGAAAACACACTTCATCTATCATCATCATCATCTATGTATATAAAAATGAATTGCTGTTCGATAGTCTCGCTAAAACTCGAGAACAGCTGAACCGATTCGGCTAATTTTAGTTTAGAAATATTCGTGTAAGTCCAGAGAAGGTTTAAACGGTGATAAAATACGGACAAGTTGACCGGAAAAGAGGAAAATCGGGAAGAACTGAAACAGCTTTTTCCAGTGAGCTATCAATACCGTTCGTCAAACTGCGATAAAATTTTGTACATTTCATGTTGAAAGCAAGAGAAACGTTCGCATTGAAGAAAAGAAAATATAATTGGAAAAGTCGCCCGGAAAGTAGGAAAATTTAGGAAAAACCGAAAGCGATTTTTTTTTCTACGAAAGAAAATCAATTGGCACATGGTTATAAGAGCATCACTTGAGTACGGCTTGAGAGGACAAGGTTTGTAAGAAAATAAAGTTTTTGTAATATCTACCGGAAAATTTGAGAAAAACTGCAAGTGCCAAGTACGCTTTTCAGTGTGTTCTAGATGAAATTCTGCACTACATCTCACTATTCGCACGACAGGGAGGGGTCATTATTTATTTATTTATTTATTTTGCTTCGTTCATTATGGTCTTGCAAAAGACAGTTAGAAAGATAAGTAACAAAATTCGAACCAAGTTCCTTTTTCAATGTGTTTCTAAATGTACTCAACACTAAGTTGAGAACCGTTCACCCGATTGCGATAAAAGTTTGATCATGTAACGCTCAACGAAAGATGAACGTTATTATGAACTAAAAATTTCGGAAAATTACCCTGAAAATTTGAAAATTCAGAAAAAATAGAAAGAGATTATTCTATGAAATATCAGTACCATTCATCTGATTGCGATAAAATTTTGCAAACTAGACGTTCAAAGTGAGAGTAAGGTTTGAGTGAAGTAAAAGTTTGGAATAGCTGGCTAGAAAATAGCAACATTTGTGGAAAACTGAAAGAGCTCTTTTCTTTGGAATATCAATATCATTCGTACGATTGCGATAAAATTTTGCACATTTGCTTTTCACCGATACTTTGACTATCTGATGATGCCTTTATAAAGCTACTGGGTCTAAAATACGTATGATTTAAATTAATATGTTTTATATTCAGATGTAAGTGATACGAAGTTCACCAGGTCATTTTGGTTGGTTGGTTGGTTTGGGGGGTTTTAGGGGGACTAGACTACTGTAGCCATCAGTCCCCCGGGTCGTCTCATAGATAGTGACCGGGTCAAATATCTCACGAAATAAGCATCGAACGAAAAAATCTACAAAGAACAAAACTTTTCCTACTACATTTTTTAAATAGGTACCTCAATTTTTTATTACATATTCGTCTAGTACATGAATAAATATGAATGTTTTATTTGGGACACTTTTTCACTGTGGCGTTGTAATATACATAAACATAATGCTCACAATTTTAGACGAGTAGTGGGTAACAGGTAGGTTTTTAAAAATTAAAACACAGAATGTAGGTACGTTTGAACATTATTTCGGCTGTTCCAATGTGATACATGTACTTTTGTGAAATTACCATACATTATGAGGACACATGCTGTTACTGCGTGATTACCTGTAATTACCTCATGCTCAAAATGACGTCCTTCAGTGGATTTGGCAATACGCGTAACGAAATTAATCTCAACAGCGAGTAGTTCGCCTTCAGTAATGTTCTCACATGCATTGTCAATGCGCTGACTCATGTTTTCAGTCGTTGTCGATGAATCACGATAACAAATATCCTTACCCCGCAGAAACAAATCCGGGGATGTAAGATCTGGTGAACGTGTGCTTCTACGAGCAATTCATCTGTCATTAAATATTCCATTTGAGACCGCTTCAACTGCACGTGAGCCATGTGCCGGACATCCATCATGTCGAAAGTACATCGTCATTCTGTCATGCAGTGAAACATCTAGTAGTAAAATCGGTAGAACATTACGCAAGAAATCAGCATAAATTGCACCATTTAAATTGCCATCGATAAAATAGGGCCCAATTAAGCTTCCTCCCATAATGCCGCAGCAAACATTAACCCGCCAAGGTCACTGATGTTCCACTTGTCGCAGCCATCGTGGATTTTCCGTTGCCCAATAGTGCATATCATGCCGGTTTACGTTACCTCTATTTGTGAATGACGCTTCGTCACTATAAAGAACGCGTGAAAAATTCTGTTATCGTTCCGTAATTTACTTTGTGCCCAGTGGCAAAACTGTACACGACGTTCAAAGTATTCGCCGTGCAAATCCTGGTGCGTAGAAGTATGACAAGGCTGAAATTTATGTTGATCTAGAATTCTCAAGACGGACGTTATTGAGACTCGCGATTCTCGCTCAATTTGTCTGCTACTGATGTGCGGATTAGCCGCAACTGCAGCTAAAACTCTTACTTGGGCATCATAATTTGTTGCAGGTTGTGTTGACATTTCACTTGGAGCTGAACACTTCCTGTCTCTTTAAATAATGTAACTATCCGACGAAAGGTCCGGACACTTGGATGATGTCTTCCAGGATAACGATCAAAATACATAGCATAGGCCCATTGCTTTTTAATCGCAATAGCCATGCATAAATACCATATCGACGTTTTCTGCAATTGGTACACGGTCCATTTTTACACGAGTAATGTATCACGAAGCAAATACCGTCCGCACTGGCGAAATGTTACGCGATACCACGTACTTATACGTTATTGACTATTACAGCGCCATGTATCACAAAGCGAAAAAAGTGTTCCAAATAAAACATTCATATTTATTTACCTATTAGACGAATATGTAATAAAATGGGGGTACCTGTTTAAAAAATTGCGGTTGATATCAGTTTGGCCTAAGGCAGCGCCATCTAGCGGGCAACTATAGCGCCATTTGTTTTCCCCCTACAAGCCAGAAAAGTTTTATTCTTTGTGTGTATGTGTGTATTGGCATAAATCAGTCTTGGCTGTGCAAATACAATATCTTTCCTTTTTCACATGAGACGCTATGCTCCGATGCTCGAGGCCGTGCCGCGTCGGTTGTTGGAATCTTTCCTCGGCCATGGTTGTTTGTGCTGTCTTTAGTATAAGTTATTTTGTAAGTTTAGGGACTGATGACCCCGCAGTTAAGTCCCATAAGCTTAACAAACATTTGATTCGTCCGTTCTAGGCATCATCAGGCGTTCTACGTGCGAGCGGCTCCTGCACAGGTCTGATGATGCCTAGAACGGGCGAAACGCGACACTCGTGAAGAAAAATATTGTGTTTGTGCAATCAAGACTGATTTCTGGAAAAATATTCATTTCGGTTGCTGTACCTGTGCCACGGAAATATGGAGTGCTTTCATATATATCTTAATATATATAAAAAATTGAGGTGTTTGTGCTTATATTTCTCTCTGCAGCCATAACTAGACGCCGCGGTGGAGTAGCCGAGCGGTCTATAGCGTCTCGCTGCGGAGCGCGCGGTTGCTCGCCGTGGAGGTTCGAGTCCTCCCTGGGGCATGGGTGTGTGTGTTGTCCTTAGGTTAGTTTACCTAGGTTTAAGTAGTTTGTGAGCTAAGGACTGATGACCACGCAGTTTGGTCCGATAGATTTACAAACAAACATAACTACACATCGCAAACGAATAGTGTTTGTATGTTGTAGTAGGTATCATTCTCCCACTGTTCAGCAAATGAATAGTGTTTGTATGTGGTAGTAGGTATGTCTCCCATTGTTCACTATGGTGGTAGAGGGTTGATAACGATAAGGGAGTGGAAGATATAGGAGTTGAAAGTAACCGTCGTATATAAAATTCTACGTGTGGGTGTCAATATTTTGCTCTTCAACAAAAACTACACAATGGAGACGAACGATCTCTCTGTGATGTTGTAGTACAAAGTATCCCGTTGTACACCGTAGTAGTTCCGTGTCGATATCTGTAAGAGGGTGGAAGATATTGTGGTTGAAATTCGTCAGTTTGTATAAAATTCGGACTGAAGATCAGCGATGACTTTTGAAACTATAATAGCAAAGAGGTTATATACAGAGAAACATGAAGTAACATTCAGTTGTTTTTCTACAACAAGCGTAAGAATAAAGACAAATAAGTGCGTATTGCAGTTTGAAAAGTAAAACTACCAAGAAAGATGCCAAACCGTATGAAAAATTTCTCCTTCTCGATCCGTTTCTAAAACAAAACGGCGCTCGCTGAAAAGTTATTGTTACGTTGTGGTTTTATGCACGTTAAATATTTCAAACTAGTTAAAAAAAAAATTAAAAAAAATAATAAAAAGGAAAACAAATCAGTGCCGTAAAGTGTTTACAGAATTGGTGAGCTAAGGACCAGCGACACAAGTATGTTGCTTCAAAGGTTCTGGTCAGCTTGTAATGATACTTTTTCTTTTTAGCTGGTGTTGTCGTCAAGATTTAAGGTTAAGTACCGTTATTGAAATTTAAGAAACTGTAAAACATTGCAATGAATATTAATTTTGAAAAGATAGAGACACTGACAAAAACATGAAAGATTCCGCCATCAGTATTTAGCGGCAATAGTAGTTGGGATAAAGACAACACCAAAAAGTATCATTACAAAAGAAAGTGGCGGAATCCCTTTTTTTACCTGGCAGGATAGTAGAGATTGGATTGGAGTCATTGCACAGGAGTCGAACCTGTAGGAAATAATAAATTTCTTCTTTACTGTAAAATGATGCTTGGTTGCATAAGTTTCAAATAATAAAGTTACTTGACCATGTTTAATTGCAATTACGATTAGTATTTAAAGTTGCAAAATTATCGGACTTTGTTCAAAGAAAAGAAGAATTACTGCTGGCATTGAAACAAAATTCAAGTAAGTAAAATTCGATTCTGGAATGTTCTTCAGCAATCGCGAAGCAATTTACAACACTGGTCAAGCATCACTTTTACGAATTAAGCTGGAAAGAAAGATTTAAAAAAATAATAATGAAAAATGGGGAAAGAATTTTTTATACTAAATATTAATTTCAATTGAACTGAGGTTTTCATTTGTTAATGAAATGCTCACAATTACATAGTCAATGTGGAGAGACCAAAAGAGAGTCGTCCTATCTGTTCAACAGTAAGAAGACGAAAGACGACAAGCGATTCCGTTTTCTCTCCAGCTCGTTCAAAAAATTTGAAAGTCTCTTATGAAACAAAATAATCAGAGATTTACTGGCAGAGAGAACGGATGCTAGCGACAATCGTCGATGAAATAATTTTAACAAGAAAAATGTATTTAATGTAATGCTACAAGCTGCCATACGCGCCCAAAAGTAATGGCACTGACGTGTTTTACGGTCCACTTTAGATTTGTAGTTTTATAAGTTTTCGCAAACATTTTGGACAAAAAATAATAATCTGAATAATAAAAGATTAATTAATAAGAGTGTCTGAAACCCTTTTAGGAAGAAAAAAATTACGTACTGGCGGGTTCCGCACCAATGACCTTCAGGGTCACAGTCCAGCACATTGGCCACTACGCTACGGCTCACAGTTAGTATTTACGTGCTTTAATGTCATACTATTGATGTCCGTTGTTAACTGATGCTAATATGGCATTTGTAGATACTGGATTATCATTTATCGTACGAAAAACGACGTGTTTTTGTTAATTCTTCAGTACGCCATTGCTTTGAAATGACTACGTTTAAGTTACAATAAGAAAATTATCAAATACGGAACGCAAGATGAAGTATGCCAGAGAATTCTGGGCGAGGAATGTCACGTGACATCTGCGAACGGCTGGTTTTCGTTAATTTAATGGAGGGTGTCAAAACTCCGTTATTTTTGCAAATATCTCTCAAACGATACGAGATATAAAAAAACCATAAGGGAACAAAGTTGTAAAGAATTTTCTCCTCTATAAATTCGTTTATTCAATTTTCGCGTCACATGAACGGTTTATTTGCAATTAAAATTACATTACAAACGGCCTTTTTTGGTATTACTAACGTATTTCTTCTCCGAAATATTTCAAAAAGCGAGGTTCTGGTCTCTAGTAGCCAACAATTATGTCAGTAAAATTTGGTGCTGATCGGTTGAACGGTTCGACCTAAAAAGTGGGAACACGTTACAGCCAGGCAGACATCGTCAAATCGCCGTTTTTTGCATATATATCTACAACGATTCAAGATATGAAAAATAATAGAGCGAAGTTGAAGAGAATTTTCCCCTCTTCCAATTAAGTTATTCAATTTTCGTGTCAGATGAACGGTTCGTTTGCAATAACAATTATATTACAAACGGCTTTTTTGGTATTACTACCGTATTTTTGTCCGAAAAATTTGAAAAAGGGAGGTTCTGGTCTCTGGCGGCCTAAAATCATGCCTGTAAAATTTGGTGCTTATCGGTTGGACGGTTCGTCTTAAAAACAGGGAACACATTACGGACAGACAGACAAATCGCCGTTATGTTTGCAAATATCTCTTAAACGATACGAGATATGAAAAAAACATAAGAGACCTAAGTTGTAGAGCATATTTTTGGAAACATTTTCGTTTCACTGTTTTTGGGTCAACAGCACTCTTATTTAAATTTATTAATAAAGAAAAGTCTAGAATGCAATTATTTATTTCATTCAACTAGTTTCAGTCTTATTTAGACCATCTTCAGGAATTTTGTCTCCATCGATGTTGTGGAGCTCGCAGGTAGCTGGGAGCCTTCGAGTGACGCACTGGACGCACTGGAAGGCTCCCAGCTACCTGCCAGCTCCACAACATCGGTGGAGACAAAATTCCTGAATATGGTCTAAATAAGACTGATACTAATTGAATGAAATAATTATTGCATTCTAGACTGTTCTTTATTAATAAAGTTGTAGAGAATTTTCTCATTTACAAATTCGGTTATTCAATTTTCGTGTCAGATGAATGGTTAAGCCGTTATTTTCATTTACATTTCGAGCTGTCAAAATACGATCGCAAAAGGCCACTTTTAGTGTTACTACCGTAACCTAAAGTGGGCCAAAATTGAGTGTTTAATATTCGGCAAGGTACTTGAGGACACGCCATGTACAGCTGCGGTTAGAACAGCGCTGTTGTCGGGTGAATCGTTGCCCCCCGTCAGTGCACATCGCCCACCCCCCTTGCTCTCGTCTGCACTGGTATTCAGCATATCATTGCCGGTCGACGGCTGTAGTGGCATCATCGTCCACCACTAATGCGGCAGGAGTAATGACGTCATTAGCGGCAAAATGCAGAGCTTGTTAGACGCGGAGTCTCGGGAAAGCGCCAAATCGGATCTGAGCGGCCACAATGCGCACTCGAAAGGGCGATAGCCGGTCGCGCCCTATTAGAACACGCAGAGTGGCTGCGTCGGCCGCGCTAGCCGGCAGAACGCGGGCATTGGAGGGCCATTAGCGAATTGCCGGCTCCGATAGCGCAGGGCGTGGCTGTTGACGAACTTGCCGCCGCCATGGGACCGCAGGTAGGAAAAAGACCAACAAAAAAAGCTGTCACCGTAACCGGCCGCCCGGACATCACAACCGTACACCGGGAAGAACAGGCAGTAATTAAATTATAACTGACCCAATGTGGTAGGGTAGACTGAGGTGACAAAAGGCGTGACATAGCCCCTAATACCGTGTCTGACTCACAACGAAAGTACATGGACTCGAACAAATATATCTGTATGAACGTTTGGTTGCACCTACGTACACCTCAATGTGCTGGTGGGTGTCGTTTTTCTGCAAAGCTCTGCAACCGTGCTCTTCATAGCACTGTAGATGTAACTGTAGACGCCAAACGTAATGCAGATATCTTAAATATAACTTATGTAATAATCATCGTACATCTTCTCTAGAGAATTGTCATTAAAAGCCGTGATGATAGTAGCAACTTTAACCTTCTTCCCGAAAGACTGTTAGTATTCACTGCCACTGCTTCCATCGCCTGTTCCCGCACTTACCGTAGCACTACCGCTTGCGATGAGTTGTCACCTCTATTATCATTATTATGAGTTTGTAACAACAGTATCTAACTTATGCTCATATTTCTGTACCATAACAGATACGAGAAAGCATGCGAATGATTCATCTTATACACTAATACCATCTTCACGAAGAATGGTTCTTCGTTAACTTCATCGCAACCAATCTCAATACTTTTCCAGGATTGATTATCAATCGCCGCTCCATCTGACGCTTCACCACACAAATGTCACAAAACGCAACTTCGGAGACACACTGCACCGTCCCTACTGACGAACCGACAGGTCAAAGTGCAATGCGACATAGCACACGCAGAATCCTGTAACGGAAGACTTCAAATGTTCAAATGTTTGTAGAGTCTATGGGACTTAACTACGGGGTCATCAGTCCCTAAACTTACAAACTACTTATGAACTAGCTAATCCTAAGGACGTCACAAATATCCATGCCCGAGGGGGGATTCGAACGGAAGACTGCAGAGTTTTACAGATGCGGGAGTATCACTAGTGTAATAAGGGATCTTCACATTATCTCTCATACGATTTTGGTGTATGTGTGTTCGTTCGAGCCTCCTAGTACTTTCCTTGTCAGTGAGGCAAAAAATAAGTGGGCAAGACGTCACGACTGTGAATAGGGCACCTGTATATATAGACTGGCATGCGCATCAACCCTAAGTGGTATATAAACAACATGGAAAGGCGGTGGCCGAGGGGACTGAGGCGCTCCAGTCACGGTTTGCACGGCCACTACGGTCGGGGGTTCGAATTACCCCTCGGGCATGGATATTTGTGCTGTCCTTAGTCTTAGTTAGTTCGTAAGTAGTTTGTAAGTTTAGGGACTGATTACCCCGTAGTTAAGTCCCATAAGCTATAAAAACATTTGAACATTTTTGTCTACAGGCAAGCTACAGCGCTCTGGGTGGCAGCACTAAGCAACACTGGGCGCCATATTTGAAAACGTCAGTTTGAAGCAGCAGCGTGAGCAGACGCTTCTGTTTGTAATCTAAATTAACTTGTAACCGCTGTTATTAGTGGTAAATCAAGTGCAGTGTATGTTCGGCGTATAATTGTAGCAACTGCAGTGATGAAACTGTTGGAATATCTAATATATAAACCAGAGTGTCCGTGTGTACGTGTTGCATACAAATCTACAGTTTTGATCCAATCTTTATGAAATTGTGTACACGTAAGCTTCAATCCATGAGGACGGTCGCCGTAAGTGTAAGAATCGCGTACGATATATAGTTCACGAGATATTACGTCATAAACATGAGATGCGCGAAAAACTGCTGCATTTTGCGACAATGATGCTCATTTTCTCCTAAACCATTGCACCGATTTCAACCAAATTTGGTACACACATTCCTTACCGTGAGGTAACAATTACTGCATGGTTAAGAATCACATACGGCAGATGGTTCAAAAGATATTACATCATAATCAATAGAAATTGCAAAAAATGCCATATAAAGTGGCGAGACTTTCGAAATACACTGTGCGAGAATGACAGTACTTAGCGACTTGCAACAAACTTTAAACATAATTTGAAACCTTTATTAAACTTTTACTCGCTGGCAACCATAGTGAAATTATGAAAGGAAAAAAGTTTATCGCTTACTACTTTTCCGCTGTTTATGGAGAAAAACTACGGCATACGGTATGACGTTAAAATTTATAATTTCTACACTGCAAAGTGTAGCCGCGGGAAATTTTATAGGCAATGTACAAACATATCGTTGAATGTCCCTCCGAAATTGTAGCACAGTGCGACCTGTAGTTCATGAGGTATGAGCACATAAAACAGTAACGTTCATAGAAAACGCCCTATCACGCACCAAGTAGTAATCTATTATTGTTTTAACACCAATTCTATACCCAAGAAATTTTGCAGACATGCAGCACTTATACAAATGAATACATACCCGGAAAATTGTACCACATATAACTGAATAAATATGAGATCGTGCAAATTTTATATGTCATTTGTTTTTTGACTTCTATCTTTCTTTGTTTGAATAATGCGCTTATAATTTTGTACATTATCCAAGAAAGCGTTATTTCTTATATGTTCTCCGATAAAGATAACATATTTTTAGAAAAAAGAAGATGGACAAAGAGAGAAGGGTAAGAGAAGTACTAACTCCAGGCAGGAATAAATAAATAAATACCCGATCAACGCCGCGTTTTCAGCTAGTCATGTTTGTACGTGTTGCATACAAATCTACAGTTTTGTTCCAATCTTTATGAAATTTTGTACACGTAACCTTCAATCCATGAAGACGGTCGCCGTAAGTGTAAGAATCACATACGATATATAGTTCACGAGATATGACGTCATAAACAATAAGATTGCTGCATTTTGCGACAATGCTGCTCATTTTCACCTAAACCATTCTAGCGATTTCAACCAAATTTGGTACACACATTCCTTACCGTGAGGTAATAATTGCTGCATGATTAAGAATCACATTCGGCACATGGTTCAAAAGATATTACGCCATAACCAATAGAAATCGCAAAAAATGCCATATAATGCGACGAGACAGAATGACAGTACTTAGCGACTTGCAACAAACTTTAAACATAATTTGAAACCTTTATTAAACTTTTTCTCGCTGGCAACCATAGTAAAATGATGAAAGGAAAAAAGTTTCTCGGTTACTACTTTTCCGTTGTTTATGGAGTAAAATTATGGCTCTCGGTATGACAATTTATAATTTGAACACTACAAATTGTAGCGACAGGAAATCTTACAGACAGTATACACATATATAGTAGAATGTATCTTCTAAAGAGTATCACAGCACGACACGTAATTCTTGAGATATGAGCGCATAAACTGTAACGTTCATAAAACCACCCCATCATGCACCAAATTTTAATCTATTAATTCTTTACTACTAATTGTATTTCAAAGTGATTTTATAGACATAGAGCCCTTATACATATGAATATATACCTAAAAAATGGCAGGAATAAATAAATAAATAAATACCCGGGCAAAGCCAGGTTTTCAGCTAGTATAAACTACATAGAGTGGCTATCTCTGAGTGAACAGCACTCCTTGTGGCAGCAAACAGGAACTATGGCAGCCATTTTTTTCGACGTCTAGTGCGCCGAATACGAAAGACCGACGTTATTTACGTGTTTTGGTTTCACATTTTATGTATCGTAGTAAGCTTCAAAGCTTTATTAAGCTGAAACTATGCCGAGTGTATGCATAAGACGAATCGCAGTAATGAGACAGTTGAAATGTCGTATTTTCAGTAAGTATTTGTATGTTTTCATTTCCAACATTTCGTGTACTCGTCTTTTGTACTTACCACATTTCTGCATACAATAGTCCTACGGGCTGTTTATGTGTTTAACTGTAAGTAAAGTAAGCTGTAATTATATTTTTCAGTTTTCCTTTGAGAAATGAAAAACTTACAAAAGGATGGTTAGCCAATATGAAGCGAGATAAGTGGAAACCTACTGCATACTGTTCATCGCATTTTCAGGAGAAATCATGTAAGCAACAAATGATACAAAGCGGCTTCTGGCTGATAGCTGAATCAGATTCATTACAAGATATGTCATGTAGCCAAGCAGGAGACATGGAACCTCTTTTATTACCTATTGCAAATCATGGTTTAAGTCATTCAGAGAGCAGTAGGTCTATTCAGTTTGACCACGACTATGTTCCAGAATACGAAATGCTTACATTATATTTCGAAAAAGTAGATGAATATAGTTCTGGAAGCATCATTAGGCAAGTGAGTAAAAACTTAAGTGTTTAGATTGCTTGGAAGTTCTCCTTACTCCTAAAAATGAGAGTAAAACAGGTTTAATGGGATTAAAAGGTATAAAAGACAGCCTGTTCAATCCCTATAAACATCTTGTAAAGCTTGTCGAAGTGGCAGAAACGGTTCTGAGGAATCAGGAAACATCATTAGGGAAGAAAAATTTTCTTTTGCGAAAGTATGTAGATGTATTTAGACTGTTGGGAAACAGACCTACTTTATTTACCAACTACGTGCACTTAATGGTATCCTCGGAATTTTGGGAAGAATCTCATTACTCCAGCCTAATAAAGCTGTTATTAAAACATTACTTCAGTTGTAGAATACATCATTTATATAAAGCCAAATCTGCGGAGGAAAGAGGTAAGCAGATTAGGCAAATGTACACGAAATTAATATTGTTTAAAGGATAGTGAAAAGGCATGGTTTTTGTATGAATGAGATGATGTTTAGCCGATCCAGTCTATGTGACATTTGTAATTAAACTTTCCGATTTCTCTATCACACACTTGTTGTCTATCATTTATCCTTTATCCATATTAGCTTGGGTATAAAAATAACAATAAACAGATGGAGAATGGTTTATTAGGTCGTGGCACAAACTGAAAGTGATATGATTTAGTACTACAGCAGACGACTTGTTACCCTACGTGACGTTGTAAAACATGGCGGCCGAGCTTTCAGTTTGCTTCAAGTATGGCAGCACCTTAGCCAGTCTATGTTGTTTATATAGGTCGTTGGTTTGAAGCAGCAACGTGGGCAGACGTTTCTGTTTGTCATCTAAACTAATGTGTAAGCGCTGATGTTAGTGGTAAGTCATGCCCAGCGTATGTTCGGCGTACAACTGCAGCAACCGGAGTGATAAAACTATTGGAATATCATACATTATATAGGTATAAATGAAAAAATATGTAGTTCTATAGGTCGCTGTGTATCAGCATGTATTTGTCTATAAACATTTTTTATACTTAACTTTTGCATTTACCAAGTTTCAATATTATGTTTACTTCAAGACCATCAAAAAGGTAGGCAAAGGACTATGTATATTGTGTGTTTTAATGAAATGACACTAGTTTATATAGTGTAAAAAAGCGTATTAATCATTGGGTAAGTAGCCTAGGTATACGAACTGTAATTAAACTGTTCTTTATACAGATTTCCTTTGAAAAACAAAGAGTTGCTAACCTAGTAGGTAACTAGTATGAGGCGTGATAAGTGGCCGCCTACAAAGTATAGTTACATATGCTCTTGTTATTTTGAAAAAAAAAAATTATGGATGCTACCACCGATCGAAAGCGGCTACTTGCAAGTGCTATTCCAACACTATTTTCGTTTCCTGAGCACCTACAGAAAACAAAAGCTGCAAGGAGAGTACCAAGGAAACGTCATGTTATCCATGAACGACCTTGGCCTTGCCAATGTTCAAATGTTAAAATGTTTGTTAAGCTTAAGGGACTTAACTGCGGGGTCATCAGTCCCTAAACTTACAAACTACCTATGAACTAATACGACACAAACATTCCTGTACGAAGGGGGATTCGAACGCCCGACCGTTGCTGCCGTGCAGAACGTGACTGGCGCGCCGCAGACCGCTCGGCTACTGCGACCGGCTTGGCCTTGCCTTCTTTTAAAAGTTCCTGTTGTCTCAAATCGTGTCTAGGTCCTGGAAATTACACTTTGGGACGTTCCAATAGCTGCAGCCACCTCTCTCCACCCAGCCCCATGGCTCTCCATGCCACGGCGTCGGGTAAGTCACGTTGTTCTTGTATTGCACTACCTGTTCACTACACTAGGTGAACGCAACTGCTTGTGTAATTCGTTTGATGGGGTGAACACAATCAAGACTAAAGCCCCTCTGCAGCGACTTTCTGTTATCACAAATATCTCGGTTGCCGTAATGTCTACTCTGTAGAACCGACAGAAAGACGTGATTCTGCCGATGACAACACTTCAGAACATAAATATATCAACTGATCACCTAATTGTTTTGACTATTGTGTGAGGTTTTTTTTTTTCTTTATTGGTAGTTTGAAGCCACTGGAGGTGGTAGTCTGGCAGCAGCTACATTGCTGCTCTTCAACCGAGCGCATTTACAAAGTTGACAAGGCGATAAAAAAAGACAAAGAAAGGTGATAAAATCTGATGAATTTAAACACTGTAATGGAGATTAAAATGAAGAGAACAGGCATTAAGAAGTTGAAGGAAAACATATTCAGAATTTAAACTGTCGCGGTGGTTAAAATCACACAGGGTTATAAGTTAAAAATCCAGGGTAGTTAAAATCACATTGGTGGAGCACACTACACGATGATGAAGATGCTGTTTAAAACACAAGGTAACACTAATGTTCTGCCTGATTGGCGGCTGCTTAAGTATTAAAATACCACTTGGGCACGAAGCACAAACAACGGCACAACACTAAACGGCGCACTGTTAAAATATGTCGAACCGGGGGCCCAGCAGTGGGAAAAGGGGAGGAAGGGGAAGCGCGGTAGGAGAAAGATGGAAGGGGAGAGGGGAAAGCGCAAGGACGACTCATTGGGGGAAGGAGCTGGGAGAGGAGAGCCAAGTGAGGGAGTGGACAGGGATGGGAGGGGGGGGGAGGAAGGGAGATGTACAAACGGGGTTGGAACACTTGCGGGATGTGACACTTGCGGGGAACCGGGGGCCCTTGGGGCGGCTAATGGCTATTCCTGGGTACAGGCACACCAAGAAGTCTAGCACTGCTGTTGTCAAGTTTCCACACTGTCAACATAACACGAAACTCAGTGAAATTGCACAACCCTTTGCAAGCTGAAGGGGAATATAGTAACTTGTTCTAACTACTTATTAATTCGTTGAGTGTTCCTCCTGAAAACAAAAAGGTATTTTAATAGCGATAATGTTTGGAGAGTCATTAAGAAATTCTCTTCTACTACAAGACGATGACTTTCCACAGTCATACCTCCTAGAAACATATTATTCAGAACACTAAGCATATCAAGACACCTGCGCAAGCAATAAATATATTAGACATTCTGCACAGATAATTTGATGTAATTGACCGCTATGTAGTTAACCCCACTATCACACAACTTTCATCTCTTTAAAAATAGCTACTATGCTTATTAATAGGAGACGCAACCTTACACCTTCAAATAAAAAACGTTAATAATAAGTCAATGAGTATTTTACATACTTGAAGCGTTAGACATATTAAGCATTATACTTTCCCATTAGGCATCAAAAGTATCTTCCCACCAAGCAATAAAAATGGCACACTTAAAGCCGAAGACCCCAAAACGATCTGGCTGTATTCGAATTACAAATACATCTAAGAAATGCATGAAATACGGAATGTGTAAGGAAATGTCACAAACCAAAACTGCTAAAGATAAATTCCATTTTCTATCACCGTCATATAGAACCATTTTTCCTCCGAACGTGGTATAAACCAACAGGGAGAAACAAGTTGCAAGACTTCCAGGAAAAATGAAGCGAAATTGGCAGCCAATAGTTGGTTATAAATTACATTGCCTGTTAACTGTATAAATATAAATTACAGAATACGCGGAACTCCTGTTCAGTACAGTCAAAAAGGTCTAAGGTAATAGGCAGTGGTTCACAATCAGATATTCGTATCACTCTCCTCCTCAAGAAGTCTGTGTGAAGATTTCCCTGAATACGACACAGGTAGCGGCTGGAGGGCGTGCAGTAGGGGTGATGTATCCCTACTTCTGGAACACCCTGTTCACTACCTGCAGCGTCCGGGTCTCCCCGCAAGTGTCTACACATTCCCTTCCCCCGCAAGTGTCACTCCCCGCAAATGTCACAAACTCCGTACAAACATGGGGGTGGACTGAGCTTGAAAGGAGGGGTAGATGTCGGGACCGAGGGCGTCATCCGGGAGTCGTAGTTGACGGAAGTTACCCTCGGAGAGGACGTGGAGAATTTTGTGAGTAACAACGTTGGAATATTCGTATCACTCTCCTCCTCAAGAAGTCTGTGTGAAGATTTCCCTGAATACGGCACAGGTAGCGGCTGGAGGGCGTGGAGTAGGGGTGGTGTATCCCTACTTCTGGAACACCCAGTTCACTACCTGCAGCGTCCGGGTCTCCCCGCAAGTGTCTACACATTCCCTTTCCCCGCAAGTGTCACTCCCCGCAAATGTCACAAACTCCGTACAAACATGGGGGTGGACTGAGCTTGAAAGGAGGGGTAGATGTCGGGATCGAGGGCGTCATCCGGGAGTCGTAGTTGACGGAAGTTACCCTAGGAGAGGACGTGGAGAATTTTGTGAGTAACAAGGTTGGAATATTCGTATCACTCTCCTCCTCAAGAAGTCTGTGTGAAGATTTCCCTGGATACGGCACAGGTAGCGCGGCTGGAGGGCGTGGAGTAGGGGTGGTGTATCCCTACTTCTGGAACACCCAGTTCACTACCTGCAGCGTCCGGGTCTCCCCGCAAGTGTCTACACATTCCCTTTCCCCGCAAGTGTCACTCCCCGCAAATATCGCAAACTCCGTACAAACATGGGGGTGGACTGAGCTTGAAAGGAGGGGTAGATGTCGGGACCGAGGGCGTCATCCGGGAGTCGTAGTTGACGGAAGTTACCCTCGGAGAGGACGTGGAGAAGTTTGTGAGTAACAACGTTGGAATATTCGTATCACTCTCCTCCTCAAGAAGTCTGTGTGAAGATTTCCCTGAATACCGCACAGGTAGCGGCTGGAGGGCGTGGAGTAGGGGTGGTGTATCCCTACTTCTGGAACACCCAGTTCACTACCTGCAGCGTCCGGGTCTCCCCGCAAGTGTCTACACATTCCCTTTCCCCGCAAGTGTCACTCCCCGCAAATGTCGCAAACTCCGTACAAACATGGGGGTGGACTGAGCTTGAAAGGAGGGGTAGATGTCGGGACCGAGGGCGTCATCCGGGAGTCGTAGTTGACGGAAGTTACCCTCGGAGAGGACGTGGAGAATTTTGGGAGTAACAACGTTGGAATAAATTCTGGATGCACGAACGCTCTGCTTTTGAGATAATTATACTCGCTGTGAGGTGTGTTTCCTGCAACTCCTCCTGCTGTACATTTTTACCCTCGCCAGTTTCCGCTGTTGACCGCGGTGCAGCCCGCTCGCTCTCCGGCAGTAGTGGCACATTCCACTCACCGCAGTGTTGGAGCTGTTTCCGGCTCCCTGGCGAGGCCTGGCGCCCTCCTTGGTGGGCGCGCTGGCGAGTGATTTCAGCAACACAAGCAGTCAGGCAGCAGCCCACATCTGGCCAGCGTCAGCGAGTGGTTACTGGCCGCCTTCCAGACAACTGTTTGCCATCGCCGCCGACTTCCGCGTGCGTCTCCCGCCGCCTGGCGCAATAATCGCCAGTAAAACGTTAGCACACAACGTTCACTGTGCTTCTCTTTTTTTCCCTAAACGTCGTAATTATCGTAAACTAGCTGCTCCCCGCGATTTTACCCGCGGTTCAATAGTCAGACATCAAAGTGCCAAGAAAGGCCATAAATAACTACATGACTGAAACTTCCTGGCACATTAAAATTGTGTGCCGGAACCGGGACTAGAAGCTGGGACCTTTGCCTTTCGCGAGCAAGCGCACTACCGACTGTGCTATCCCGACACGACTCACGATGCCGCCCCACCATATCCTTTCTTCCAGGAGTGCTAGTCTTGCGTGTTTGCAGGAGAGCTTCTGTGAAGTTTGGATAGTAGGAGGCGAGGTACTGGCAGAAGTAAAGTTGTGAGGCGGCATCGGGAGTCGTGTCGGGATAGCACTCGGTAGTGCGCTTGCCTGCGAAAGGCAAAGGTCCCAGGTTCGAGTCCCGGTTCCGGCAAACAATTTTAATCTGCCAGGAAGTTTCATATCAGCGCACACTCCGCTGCAGAGTGAAGTTTCATTCTGGAAACATCCCTTAGGCTGTGGCTAAGCCATGTCTCCACCATATCCTTTCTTCCAGGAGTGCTAGTCTTGCGTGTTTGCAGGAGAGCTTCTGTGAAGTTTGGAAAGTAGGAGGCGAGGTACTGGCGGAAAGTAAAGTTGTGAGGCGGCATCGTGAGTCGTGTCGGGTTAGCACAGTCGGTAGTGCGCTTGCCCGCGAAAGGCTAAGGTCCCAGGTTCGAGTCCCGGTTCCGGCACACAATTTTAATCTGCCAGGAAGTTTCATATCAGCGCACACTCCGCTGCAGAGTGAAGTTTCATTCTGGAAACTACATGACTGTTTGCGACATTGTTAGCACGGAATATATAATTGCCTTGGAACGAATGGAGAGCCAAAAATCTATTGCAATACGTCCCTGTAAACGACGTTTAGAGACATCTTGATTCCGAGTATACGTAGAGATTTCTAGCTCTCGATACACGGGAGCAGCCTACGCAGAGTTGTCCGTGCGAGAAACATGGGGTGGCCAGATGAATACCTGCAACTTTTAATGTTTGTCCTTGACTCTTGTTTATAGTAATCGAGAAGGCCATTTTCAGTGGGAACTGTAACAGTTATACTGGAAGGGCAAGTGGGTTGGGATGATGGGAATTCGTGGTATTAATACAGTCTCTCCCTTGGCTCCACTGGTGATGATGATGGCCTGCACGATATGCCTTCTCAGGTCCGTGATGCGTAACCTGGTGCCATTACATAATCGTGGTGCATCCAAGTTACGCATCAATAAAACAGGCACACCCACCTTCAGTTCCAACTTGTGGAATGGCACCCCTGACAGCTCTAACGGAGAAAAGTAACGAAACAAAAAAGAATTCTAACGGAGGAACGACCTGTTGAGATGCTACAAATGCAAAGCGAACCAACAAAAGAAACAACAAATGTAACGAATAAAGAAACTATCCTGAGCCTATAAATACGGACTAAACGAATGAAAGAAACAATAAATATAACAGGGAAACAAATCAACGAAATCACCAGAGAAAGATTGAATCAGTGAAATCTAACCAGCAAATCTAACTAAGCACTAAAGGCAAACGTTCGAATGCTATAAATAATCTAAATCACCAAAGAGAATACAATATTAATGAATTACGATAACATCACAATGTTCGAAAATCTATAGTTGAAGGTGACAGTCCAATACACGTAATCGAAAACCAAGGAGAAAACAATATTTAAGAACCTGGATAATATCACAATTGAATACACATTATACGTCCTGAGAAATATTTTCATGAGTGTTATACTGCCTGCGCCGGCCGCGGTGGCCGAGGGGACTAAGGCGCTCCAGTCACGGTCTGCACGGACACTACGGTAGGAGGTTCGAATCCCCCCTCGGGTATGGATATTTGTGCCGTCGTAGTTCGTAAGTAGTTCATAAGTAGTTTGTAAGTTTAAGGACTGATGACCCCGTAGTTAAGTCCCATAAGCTGTACAAACATTTGAACATTTGCAAAACATATGGGACCAGGATAACACTGGAAGGAGGACACACCAGTTCCTCCCAAATGTGTCACAAAGACGTAAAATGGGATACTTCCAGCCAAGCAGAGGATTGATTCACTTTCGCACCGGCCATGGCCCGTACCCGACGTATCTATGTCGGTTCAGGAAGCAGGCGACTCCAGAGTGTGGCTGTGGAGCTCCGGAAGGAACTCCAGAACTCGTCACTTTCCAGTGCCCTACATACGATCATCTTGTCTCTCATCTCAGACTACAACTACCTAACTCAGACACATACCAACTCATCAGACATGAAGCACATTTTCAAATTCTCAATGAATTAACCGACAAAATCTCAAATAACATCAGACATGAATTTATAAACCGATTATGAGACATTTTTTCCAGGCATGACTGCTGCACCAGGCCGTGCCGCCGGGGTACTCCGGCGTGCCCTGGATCAGGAGGACTGAGTGCAGCCAAATCACCGATTGCGACGCTAGATATAAGTTACATTAAGTTAGGCTTAAGAGAAAACACGAAAACAACACAAGGACTGCAGTGAAAAAGGCCAGCCCAGTGCCAGGGGCACGCCCTCCGGAATTAGTTCGGGGGGCACAGGCCAACCAGTAGGTTGGCATGACACAGCATGACACAGCACATACGGCAGACACAACAGCAAAAACAAAACATATCATGTAGCTCAGTAGAAACATTAGAAGTAGCATAAAAAGCACAAAAAATGTAGTAGCATAAGAAGACCCTTAGAAGGCAGTCTGATCAGGAACCCAACCGTCAGAATCAACAATTTACTACGGTAAATCCTGTCCGTCAATACCTCCCACAGTGCAGTCAAATTAAAACGATTAATTATGTCACTAGGCCGGTAGGGACATTTGGATAGGGACATTTAGATTCAAGGAATTGATTTGAGAACAGATTGCATAAAGGATTGTGTTGTTATGGTCTTCAGTCCGGAGACTGGTTTGATGCAGCTCTCCACCCTACTCTATCCTGAGCAAGCCTCTTCATCTCCTCATAAGAACGGCAACCCACATCCATTTGAATCTGCTTTCTATACGCGTCTCGTAGTCTCCCTCTGCGATTTTTACCCCACACACTTCCCTCAAATGCTAAATTTACGATTCCCCCCATGTCTAAGAATGTGTCCTACCAAGCGATCCCTTCTCTTAGTCAGTGTATGCCAAAAATTCCTTTTCTCACCAATTCTGTTCAGTACCTCTTCATTAGTTATGCGATCTAAGCACCTAATCTTCAGCATTCTTCTGTAACACCACATTTTAAAAGCCTCTGTTCTCTTCCTGTCCGTACTGTTTATCGTGCATGTTTCACTCCAGTACAAGGCAATACTCCACACAAATGCCTTCAGAAAATACTTTCTTACACTTGAATTAATATTCGATGGTATCGAATTTATCTTTTTCAAAAATGCTTTTCTTCCCATTGTCATTCTGCATTTTATATTATCTGTACTGCGACCGAAATATGTTATTTTACTACCCAAGTCACAAAACGCATCTACCACCTTCATGGTTTCGTAACCCTAATCTAATTCTTTCAACGTCGCCTGATTTTATGAGACTGCATTACATTATCTTTGTTTTGCTCTTGTTAATGTTCATTTTATACCCTCTCTTCAACACGCTGTCCATTCCATTCAACTGCTCTTCCAGGTGCTTTGCTGTCTCTGACAGAATTACTATGTCATCAGCAAAACTCAATGTTTTTATTTCTTCCCCCTGAACTTTAATCCCTATTCCATATTTTTCCTTGATTTCCTTGCTCGATGTACAAATTGAATAGCATCGGAGAAAGGCTACAACCCTGTCTTACTCCCGTCCCAACTGATGCTTCCCTTTCATGCCCTTCAAGTCTAATATCTACGGTCTGGCTTTTGTACAAGTTGTAAATAATTCTCGTTTCCCTGTATTTTACCCCTGATTGCAGAATTTGAAAGAGTGTATTCCAGTCAACATTGTCAAAAGCTTTCTCTAAATCTACAAAAGCTAAAAATGTAGGTTTGCCTTTCCTTAATCTATCTTATAAAATAAGTCGTAAAGTCAGTATTGCCTCCCGGGTTCGTACGTTCCTCCTGAATCTAAGCTGATCGTCCCCTAGGTCAGCTTCTACCAGCTTTTCCAAAGGATTACCACATGAAATTCAGTTTTAATTTCTAGCTAGACTTGCGAAACAATATCTCTGGGCCGATTTTACTGGGCATGGATACGATTCAGATATGAACAGGGGAGGGGAAGGTAATTTCCTATCTCACCAACATTAACTTCAAAATGTGGGCGACCTTCCCTGAGAGTGCGCTGGTATATGGAATAAACGCAGTGCCTACTTCCTCCCTCGTGTTTTCATCCGTTTCAACAGGTGGTGCTGTAGTGGTTGGGCTGAGCGCCTGCTGAATATGCCACTCTGAGTACCCATTTTTTCGGAATACAGTCCTCAGGTGTTCCAATTCCTGGGGTAGACTCTCTGCGTCAGAGATAGTGCGCGCCCTATGTACTAGAGTTTTAAGTACCCCATTCCTCTGTGAAGGGTGGTGACAGCTGTATGCGTGTAAATACTGATCAGTGTGCGTTGTCTTCCGATGCACACCATGACCCAGGGTGCCATCAGCTCTTCCCTGGCCACATGGTATGGATAAACTCCTTGACTTCCTTACACATCTGAACTCCATAGCCGCGGTGGAGTAGCCGAGCGGTATAAAGCACCTCGCTGCGGAGCGCGCGGTTGCTCGCCGTGGAGGTTCGAGTCCTCCCTGGGGCATGGGTGTGTGTGTTTGTCCGTAGGTTAGTTTACCTAGGTTTAAGTAGTTTGTAAGCTACGGACTGATGACCACGCAGTTTGGTCCGATAGATTTACAAACATTTTGAACATTTTGAACTCCATACACCCTAACATCAAATTCACTATCGAGACTGAAACGGAGGGTAAACTGCCGTCCCTTGACGTCTTGGTCAAGTGAAGAGCTGATGGCACCCTGGGTCATGGTGTGAATCGGAAGACAACGCACACTGATCAGTATTTACACGCAGACAGCTGTCACCAAAAATGTTCAAATATTTGTATAGTCTATGGGACTCAAACACGGGGTCATCAGTCCCTAAACTTACAAACTACTTATAAACTAACTAAGACTAAGGACGGCACAAATATCCATGCCCGAGGGGGGATTCGAACCCCCGACCGTACTGATCGTGCAGACCGTGACTGAAGCGCCTCAGTCCCCGCGGCCACCGCGGCCGGCCAGCTGTCACCACCCTTCACAGAGGAATGGGGTACTTAAAACTCTAGTACATAGGGCGCGCACTATCTCCGACGCAGAGAGTCTACCCCAGGAATTGGAACACCTGAGAACTGAATTTCGAAAAAATGGGTATTCAGAGTGGCAGATTCAGCGGGCTCTCCGCCCAACCACTCCATCACAACCTGTGGAAACGGATGAAAACACGAGGGAGGATGTAGGCACTGCGTTCGTTTCATATACCGGCGCACTCTCGGGGAAGGTCGCCCGCATTTTGAAAAAACACCAGGTTGGAACTGCTTTTTTGTCCGCCGAATAAAATTCGTGCACTGGTGGGGAGCGCCAAAGATGATCTCGGTTTGAGGAAGGCCGGCGTGTACCAGATTCGGTGTCAGTGTGGAAAGTCATATATTGGACTGACGATGCGTACCGTCGAGGATCGATGCGCTGAACACCAGAGGCACACACGATTGATGTATCCGACCAAGTCGGCGGTCGCTGAACATTGTTTGGCGGAGAATCATGCGATGGAGTATGAACGCACTAGGAGTCTGGTACAGACGTGGAGATACTGGGACGCGTCGTTAGAGAGGCCATTGAAATTCGCACAAGTGACGACCTCATAAACCGTGACTGTGGCTATAATCTTAGCAAAGCTTGGGACCAGCGATTGGCTTAATTAAGAGTAAATCTAGCAAACGTAACGAAGTGACGACCACGGCGGACAGAGCCCTCACACCGACGTCATCTCAGACGCCGTCGCAATCGGTTCCACTGCGCGACCGCGGCGCGGGGCGCGGGGCGCGGACCACGGAGGAGTCGCTCCGCGGGCCGAGGGTATTTAAATCGCCCGCTACCGGGCTAGAACCCAGTTCCCTTCGAGCCGCCGTAGCGTGCGGATCTCCGTGCTGGCGCGTTTCCAGGAGCTCAGTCCGTCAGTTCACCTGATGATGGCGACATGTATGATCGCTGAAATATTGTGACCATTGCACACTATAGACCGGCAGTACACCCGTGGATATTTTGATTATAAACCATATTAATTTAAATCATATGTATTTTAAGATCCAGTAGCTTTATAAAGGCATCAACAGACAGTCCAAGTATCGGCTTGATAGTGGGCGGAAAGAGTGAGTAAATCACGCACACATGTCCAGGATAATGTTTATGTCACATTTCTGGAAGTTAAGGGACGGTTTAAACGGCGATAAATATTGAAAAAATGCGAGGTAAATTTAGATTTAAAACATGTAAAATAATGACTTGGGTGTTGTGTTGGGTGCGTTCAGACTATCCGCTGATGCCTTTATAAAGCTACTGGGTATAAACTGCATATGATTTAAATTAATATGGTTTATATTAAGAGGTACGTGATACGAAGTTCATTGGTTCATTTAGTCGACCCAGCTATGCTTCGCAATTGCTAATATGTATGTACTCTTGCTTTGAACGTCAAATGTGCAAAATTTTATCGCAATCAGACGAATGGTACTGATATCTCATTGAAATTTTAAATTTTCCGGGTAACTTTCCCAAATTTTTAGTTCATAAGAACGTTGCTCTTTCGTTGAACGTCAAATGATCAAACTTTTATCGCATTCGGATGAACGGTTCTGAACTTATAGCGTTGAGTACATTTAGAAACACATTGAAAAAGCAACTTTGTTCGAATTTCTCGAATTTCCTTATTGACTGTCCTTTTTTTTATATATGAAAACTTTTCCAAGACAATAATGAACAAAACAAAAAAAAGTATTACCCCCATCCGTCATGCGAATAGTCAGTTATAGTGCTGAATTCAATCAAAAACACATTGAAAAACGCACTTTCAGTTTTTCTCAAATTTTCGAATTTTCCGGTAGATTTAAAAAAAAATGTATTACATAGGGACTGATAACCCCGTAGTTAAGTCCCATAAGCTATACAAACATTTGAACATTTATTTCAGACAGACCTTGCCTTGTCAAGCCGTATTCCACTGATACTCTTATAACCATGTGGCAATTGAATTTTATTCATAGAAAAAAATCGTTTTCGGTTTTTCTTAAATTTTCCTACTTTCCGTGCGGCTTTGCTTTCAACGTGAAATAGAAAAACATTTAGCGCAATTGGACGAACGGTATTGATAGCTCACTGGAAAAAGCTGTTTAAGTTTTCCCCGATTTTCATATCTTTCTCACTACTTTTCCATATTTTACCAACGTTTAAACCTTCCCTGGACTATTTCAAGACTAAAATTAGCCAAATCGGTTCAGCCGTTCTCGAGTTTTGGCGAGATTAAGTATATATATATATATATATATATATATATATATATATATATATATATATATATAGTGAGGACAGTATTGTATAACATTTTATTTAATAATATAGTGAGGTTTACAACTCACCGCAAAGAGGTGGCGACGAGCTGCGACAGGCACATACAAAAGACACACACATACAACACTTTCAGCTATCGGCCATGGCCTTCTTCAGAAAACAGAACACTCACGCAATCACACAGGCACACAACACAGTCATACAACCATCACCTCCGACTGCCGCACTTCGAATCACGCTCTGCAGCGAATCAGGGACGGGAGGGGAGGGGAGAGGGGATAGGAAGGTTACGTCACGGTGGTGGGGATGGGTTAGATGGGAATAACGAGATGCAGCTTAGGAATGGAGTGGCGAGGCGGGTGAGGGGAGAAAATAAAATAAAGTAAAATAAAATAAAATAAATATATATAGAGAATGCATGCACACTGCTAGTACACAAGACCGCACACACACACACACACACACACACACACACAAACACACGATCGCACATTCACACACCACTCAAAATAGGTGAGGTTTGGGGTAGAGAGGTAGGAACTGTAAGGTATGGAGAAAAAATATAGGGAAGTTATCGTAGGTTGAGGCCTGGTTGATTTCGGGATCGGAGAATGTATTGTAGGGATAACTCACATCTGTGCAGTTCAGAATCTCAATCTATGAGGACGGTCGCCGTAAGTGTAAGAATGACGTACGATATATAGTTCACGAGCTATGACGTCATAAACAATGAGATGCGCGAAAAAGTGCTACGGTCGGGGGGGGGGGGGGGGTTCGAATCCCCTCTCGGGCATGGATATTTGTGCCGTCCTAGTTCGTAAGTAGTTCATAAGTAGTTTATAAGTTTAGGGACTGATGACCCCGTAGTTAAGTGCCATAGACTATACAAACATTTGAAAAACTGCTGCATTTAGTGACAATGCTGATCATTTTCACCTCAACCACTGGACCGATTTCAACAAAATTTGTTACACACATCCCTTACCGTGAGGGAACAATTGCTGCATGGTTAAGAATCACATGCGGCACATGGTTCAGAAGACGTGACGTCATAAACTATTGGAATCGCAAAACACTGCACTTAATGCGGCGAGACTTTATAAATACGATATATGAGAATGAGAGTAATTAGCGACTTGTAACAAACTTTAAACATAATTTCAAACCTTTATTAAACTTTTTCTTGCTGGCAACCATAGCAAACTGATGAAAGGAAAAAGGTTTCTCGCTTACTACTTTTCCGCTGTTTATGGATTGAAACTACGGCATTCGATATGACGTTGCGATTTATAATTTTTACACTACAAATTGTAGCCGTAGAAAATTTTACAGACAGTATACACACATAAGGTTGAATGCACCTTCTAAACTTCATCACAATGCGACACGTATTTCATGAGATATTAGCAGATAAACAGTAACGTTCCGCTGTTCATGGACTAAAACTGCGGCATTCGGTATGACGTTGCAATTTATATTGCATGCACTACAAATCGTAGCCACAGGAAATTTTACAGACAGTAAACACGCATATAGGTATGTCCCTTCCAAATTGTATAGCTGTACGACACGTAGTTCATGAGATATGTATACATAAACAGTAACGTTCATGCAAAACCGCCCCATCAAGCACCAGGTTTTAATCTATTACTTCTTTACTACTAAGTGTATTCCCAAGAGATTTTAAAGACATACAGCCCTTACACAAATGAATATATACCGGAAAATAGTAGGGGTAACGCCGGGTTTTCAGCTAGTAAAAGTATAAATATTAGAGTGAGCATAAATCTATGTATTTCAGTAAAGAAAACTATCGATTGTCCTGACTAAATCAGGAACTGAATCAGCCGATTTTCAGCCGCCATGTTGAGTGGGCTAGGAAATAATATTGAGGCTCTGACATGTAAACACGACAGTGAAAACCGGTTTACGAAAAACGTTTTCCGTCTTCCGGAAGATGTGTTGCATGTAAACATAGCGGTCGCGGTGGCATAGCCCTGCTCTGCGCTCCAGCGCCTGCCAAGACGGGAGCTGCCAGCATGTCTCCTCGCTTCTCCAGCGACGGACCGAGTTTCAATTTCAAAAATGTTCAAAATGTTTGTATAATCTGTGGGACTTAACTACGGGGTCATCAGTCCCTAAACTTACAAACTACTTATAAACTACTTACGAACTAGGACTGCACAAATATCCATGCCCGAGGGGGGATTCGAACCCCCGACCGTAGTGGCCGTGCAGACCGTGACTGGAGCGCCTTAGTCCCCTCGGCCACCGCGGCCGGTTTTCAATTTCTTCCGTGGTCTCTCCCCATGTTCACATTTTCGCTCACCAGCTACAGCTTATCCTCGAATTTTGCGTCTCTTTGGCTCTGTGATTGGTGGGTTGGTTTTGCTATGCCATCCAGTAGCTGATCGCCGTTTTCACGACCACGTTTCTCAGTCGCCGGTGCAAATTTTCTGTGGGCCGAGATGAGACTCGCAATCTGGCGCCTTTCCCACGTTTAAAGCGTGTTGTTTTTATTTTCTGCATTCCTTCTTGGTTCTAAAAAATAGTTCTTTGTGATGACTGTGTTAGGCCTGCCTGATATGCCCTTTATCAGAGTCTTTCTCCCTGGCAGGAAACATTGTTTTGGTGGAACCACTTACTCTATACTGCAGGCCAGATTCTCTCACACTAACGCATGGGTACACTGCAGGAGTTTGCTTGTCTTCTTTCCATCTGCAGGGGTCCACAGTTTATCTGTGAGGCCATCACTGTTTTTCGGAAGCGATTCCTCTGGTATCCTCAGCAACACTTGATATCAGCGGTGAAATGAAGTGTCGTCGATGTTTTGACGAGATGACAGCACTAATTAAAAATCAACTATGCACCAAACGAACTCATGTGCAGGGAGGCAGCGGTATACTATTCGTAAGTACCATGTAGTGTGCGACCACAGTGAATTACATAGAATTTTAAAAAAAGAAATTAATTTAAAATAAGTAAGTACAGCACACACGAGAATTCATATAGAAGAAAGCTAGTATCAGTAAAAGCATGGCTGAAGGCAGAAGTAAAGACCATTACGAAAGCACATCGTGCAATCGGTCATACCAAGACAGAATCAAACCACATAATCTGTGAAATATTTAGCATTCTCACAGATACAGACACTACACGAAAACGTTAGTTAAAAAACAGCAAGGAAATTCAAACATACTAAGTTTACTTGAGAAAAACTGGACACAAAATCATCACCGCATTGAGAATGCAAATACTAAATTTAAACTGAACTACTCGAGTTCTGTAAATGAAGAAACACTTCGTTTCATTTGGCGAAAGGATTACTCAAGAAAAACTGTCACTGATAAACCAAGATTGCCTGATCACAAAGAAAGCAAAGTTCTAACAGCATGCCATCCCCTCAGCATGATTTGACGATATACTCACTTCGGCGAATGCGGCAATAGTGAAACGTAAGGCCACACCAAAAGCCTTCCCCTCCACGCAGCAGATGTAGGGTGCGCTAAAAGCGATGCAGAGCGCTTTCAGAGCATGGTGTCTACCAACCCTCGCTACCTCAAGAAGATAATACCCTCTTCCAGAGCTCCAGAGAGGTCTCTTCTGTTACCTCTTAGGACCATGATTTTGTTGGTATTACACTAAGAACAGGCCACCTCGCCATCTTGCCAAGTAAGCTTGTCTCTGGCCACCCAGCAGACGCCAGTGCATGCGACAAACGAAGCCATGCGACTGCCATGCGACATGGCGACTGTACGCCATTGTGTGGCAATCAGTCAATATCAAAAGCAACCTTCCACATACACATGAACACACAAATTCAATCACATTGGTGGAAACATATATAAAAATGGGTCATTGATCATTAATCCTATACATATTATAAATGCGAAAATTTGTATGTTTGTTACCGCATCACGCTAAAACTGCAGCACTGATTTAGATGAAATTTCATGTAGAGATTTCTTATGTCTTGGATTAGGACATAGGCTACTTTTCAAAATGTTTATTACAAGTTATTTATTTGAAATATATCCACAGAAATACGTAACAGTTGTAAGAAGCTTCTAATACAACAGCAGAGGTGCTATGGACTGTATGGCATGTTTAGCTGCCGGGCGCCGTGGCTCAGCGCGCCTGGTCAGACGACTGAACGGCCTCTGTAATAAAAAGGCTGAGCCAACAACACATCGAACAAAAACGAACAAACTTGATCAACGTCCGCAACGAACAGAACTACACATAGAGCAAAAAAAAAAAAAAAAAAAAAAAAAAAAAAAAACGCGTAATGTTATGAGCTTTCATTACTTTGGGCAATGGTTCGTGTCCTGCTGTAGTGAATTTTTTTTCTTTCGAATATACAAAAAGATTCAGGGATACTGCCAAAACTGCTTAACTGCCGTATAATTACATACACAACAAATCTGAATGTTGGCGTTTATGCCACATTCATTTTCATTTGTTGTAACAAATGAAGGAAGTATGTATATAAATTGAAGACTTTAAATGAAATATGCTCTAAGTACCTTGGCAAGAAAATACATTGACATTTTGTGTAGAATGGGATCTAGATACCAAGCCCTATTTTGTGTACAAAGCGCGAACTGCAACGTATAAATAGCGTACGTAAACTGCAACGAAAGTAGTAGCAAATGCACTCAACAGATGGCAGGCGGTAAGCTGCAGTTAACATATGAAACGTTGTGTGTTCCGGCCAACTGCAACGAAAGTAGTAGCAAATGCACTCAACAGATGGCAGGCAGTATAACACTCATGAAAATATTTCTCAGGACTTATAATGTGTATTCAATTGTGATATTATCCAGGTTCTTAAAAATTGTTTTCTCCTTGGTTTTCGATTACGTGGGCTGTCACCTTCAACTGTAGATGTTCGAACATTGTGATGTTATCGTAATTCTTTAAATTTGTATTCTCTTTGGATTTCAATGAATAATAGTTTCTTTGTTGATTTCGATTATTTATAGCATTCGAACGTTTGGTTTTAGTGCTGGTGACTTTGCTGGTTAGATTTCACTGATTCAATCTTTCTCTGGTGATTTCGTTGGTTTGTAAGACTTCGTTTCTCGAAACGTCGTTTACAGGGACGTATTACAATACATTTTTGGCTCTCCATCCGTTCCAACACAATTATATATTCTGTGCTAACAATGTTGCAAACAGTCATGTAGTTATTTATGCCCTTTCTTGGCAATTTAATGTCTGACTATGGATCGCGGTAACACGGCGGGGAGCAGCTAGTAAAAGAATAAAATAATTGACATACAAATAGACAATATTAATGGCGGAGAAACGCTTAAGAGTAATGAATAACTCAAAAATGAAACACGACCACACATTCAGTAGACGTGTTTCAACTGCAACGAAAAGTCAAGGACATCGAAAATCGTTAATGAAGTCTTCTCGGATAATCAGCCGAGTTATGGGCGTCGTCTTGTCGCAACGTTTCGATGAGCTTCGTGCTCATCATCTTCTGGCGAAGTTGCGACAAGACGACGCCATCACTCGGCTGATTACCCGAAGAGACTTCATTAATGGAATACGCCGAGAAAGTCTACAATCGCATATGTCGAAAATCGTATTATTTAATGCACAAATATTTACCGAGACGGGGCGGATGGGACACTAAAAGTGATGTCGATTCCTTACTGTGACGTCGTTCTGCCTTAACAAGGAACAATGGCCTTTGCAGATAGTTTGTGTGTGTGTGCATGGCAAAGAGAGAGAAAGAGATAAAGAGAGAGAGAAAGAGAGTTGGCACTGTGACTGGCTTCCTCCCTCCGCTTCTCCGAGCAGTCAGGCGTCGCAAAGCGAAGTTGTAATCTCGCACTGGTGGCTTCCTTAGGTCCGCTGGGAGCTGCCTGATAGCTAGTCCAGAGCGTCAGCAAAGAGAAGGCAGGACACAGAGGACTGGATATTAAAACTTTGCCGGGATTCGTGCTGGAGACGGCGCCGCGTAGGCAGAGTCGCGAGTCGGCGATCGAATCCCAGGAGCCTCACAGCGCCAGTGACGGCTCGCTGTTACACTGAAGGAAACTTCTGCAACGTACTCCTTGGCAACGTATTCGCTGGTCCAGTGAAGCGATGGAAAAAAGCTTGTCGTGAGAAAAAGTAAATAAATAAATTAAATAAAAAGTAAAATACAATAATGATAAATCTGAAGGATAGAATTAAAATTTGTACTGCGGCCGGGAATCGAACCCGGATCTCCATACTCACCAGGCAGACGTCTTACCGTTACACCACCACGCCACCAACGATTAATGCGCCTCGGAATAATGTAAGTACGATTTCCCTCCACGTCACAAACTTTAATTCAGCTTCTGTGTTCCAAAGATAATTGCCACTACTGCCAAGGGTCTCCATGCAGCGGAATAGCACCTCGGCAATGGACATATTGGAAAAATCCTGTTAAGGTGATATAAATATCAATTTCATACTGATAATCCCTGAGACGGCCGCGTCACATATTTTAATTCTATGCTTCAGATTTATCATTATTGTCCTTGACACATTCGAGACAAAAATCCGTCTCAGTGATTGTATACTTGTATTTACAATGATATTTATATCAGCTTAACAGGATTGTTCCAGTATGTCCATTGCCGAGGTGCTATTCCGCTGCATGGAGACCCTTGGCAGTAGTGGCAATTATCTTTGAAACACAGAAGCTGAATTAAAGTTTGTTACGTGGAGGGAAATCCTACTTAAACTATTCCGAGGCACCTTAATCGTTAGTGGTGTGGTGGTCTAACGGTAAGAAGTCTGCGTAGTAAGGTTCGATTCCCGGTCGCATCACAAATTTTAATTCTATGCTTCAGAAATATCATTATTGTCGTTGACATATTCGAGACGAAAATCCGTCTCAGGGATTGTTTATTTGTATTAAATAAAAAGTGTTTTAAAACTATCATTCTTCATTTCGTTCTTCTATCAGATCATTTTATATGCACATTGAAAGTATTTTTATCGCATGAGAAACATTTTACGTCGTGAAGACAGAACGTATACGAGTTGTAGCGCGGCCGCTTAATATAGGCGGCAGTGGCCGCAGCGTTCCAATGCGCATGCGCTGATGAGGTTAAAATTCTCTTCTGAACCCTCTGGAGACAGCTTATGGACGCTCCCGCGGCAGGGAGGGGCGAGGGCAAACGCCGGTTTTAACTTTGGCGTTGGAGCTGGTTGAGACGCCAGTTCCTGACTAATCGTGTTCTAGCGGTTATGCACGAATGGTTCCGAAGCAAAGACAATGGAGCTACTGCGCACCTCGCCTTGCGCATCGGCGGATCCTCCATTAAGGCAACATCCGCCATTCATGTTTGTTATTGGCGCATTTAAAATTCATCAAAAACTCGTCATATTTGGTGAAATACATTACAACAATAAATTAAAGACGCATCAACTATAAAAGCCTTCAGAATATCAGATCTTGAATATGATGAAATCACTACTTTCACGTAGCAAGAATAGCCGTGTGGTTAGCGGCTTCGTATTGCGCCGTCGAAAGTAATCAGTTCGAGACCGACTGCAAGCAAATTTTTTTAAACCCAATATTCTTTATAACAGATACGGAAACAACAATGACTTTTGTATTGTTACTTGCCACACATACTTTGGACGTTTTAACAAATGTGTCACGATTTTGAGGGTAAATGACAGTTATACTCTTCGTTGTAACAATTATTTAACTGTTTGAAAAGATGTGGAGGAGAGCAGCCTTTGCGCATGCGTATGGTTACGAGGGGGTGATGCTTACAGTGTCACATGACACAAAGGTAGCTTGTCTCTTCATCGTAACAGATTCATTTTGTTGCAGTCACTTAACAGTGTAATGAGTTACTTACAGTGTTTTAGTATTCAAGTGCATTTTCAGATTTTCTTGGTGTTTATCATCAAATAAAAATGAACAACGTTCAGTATCTTCTAGAAATAAGTTACTCAGCTTTAAGCTTGGAACAAAAGTGTGAAATATATAAGCTTGGTAGGCCAACGTCTCAGCTCGAGCTGAAGCAAGCGCAAACAAGCCGAGGCAAGCTATTTTAACGAAAATTTAAGTAAAAGGGGGGGGGGGGCGCCAAATTGTTCTTTGGACGCCGAGCGGATGGGGGAGGGGGGGGGGGAAGGCTGCAACTCTGTCAAGATCTGACACTCAAAGCTCAAAGAAGTGAACCCCCAGTCATCTCAAGCATCAGCCGCCACTGCTCCTTGGTGTATGGCATACAGTAAATAACGAACCTGTACAATTCTAATGTTGTCCAATTGTCCGTATGAAGGATCTGAGAAAGAGATAGTTCGAAATATTCAAACATCTCGACCGTTATAGTGCACATATATAAATTCAGTAGCAAAGTCCATTTTTTTCGCAGAACCGGAATTCGAACACGGATATCCGAATTCGAACCTTAACCAACCTTTCTTTCCGTTTCCTTCGGATAGTTCTGTACGTTGCGAACATTCGTTCGTTTTTATTAGAGCGTGCTTTCAGCCATCTAGCCGAACGCGCTGAGCCACCGCGTCGGCTCCAATTAGACTATCCAGGCACGCTAACCGTCCTGCCCGAATTCTCAACATATCGCTCACTACGATGGTAATACCCCGTGCCCATTACTTGCTCTTGCTCGCAGCTCCTGGAACGGATAATACCTACTTTTTTATTATACTAGCAAATCCGGTAACGCTTCGCAGTAGCTTCTCCCTAAGTCTATCCCTTCCTTCCCCTTCCTTTGTCCATCTCCTCCTTCCCCTACCTTCACAGCACTCCCTCTTACACCACACCATATCCATTTCCTCCCCTTCCTCTCTGCGTATATATCATCTCCCCTTTTTAAATACATTTAATTCCCCCATACTCCATCTCCTCCTTCCCAGCTCTCTGATCTTATTTATTATTATTGAAATCGGGAACTTTTTGGGGATAGAAGTCAAAATGGACAGGTAAATCAATTGGAAACGCGTTATTGGAGAGACGTTTCTAGCTGCTCTATCTGTGAGGTTAGGAGCTTCAATGGCTGCACGTTTAATGGTTGCATTGCACGAACAGGTATGACTATAAGTGTAGGCATAAAAACAACTTTCCTGTTTTATCTTAAAAATGACTGAGAAGAAAAAACAGTCGCACATTTTTACAGCACAGCTTAGTATGTTGTTGTTGTTGTGGTCTTCAGTCCGGAGACTGGTTTGATGCAGCTCTCCACAATACCCTATCCTGAGCAAGCCTCTTCATCTCCACATAAGAAGGGCAACCTACATCTGTCTGAATCTGCTTACTGTATCCATCTCTTGGTCTTCCTCTGCGATTTTTACCCCACACACTTCCCTCTAATGCTAAATTCACAATTCCTTGATGTCTAAGAATGTGTCCCACCAATCTATCCCTTCTTTTAGTCAAGGTATGCCAGAAATTTCTTTTCTCCCCAATTCTGTTCAGTACCTCCTCATTAGTTACGCGATCCACCCACCTAATCTTCAGCATTCTTCTGTAGCACCATATTTCAAAAGCCTCAATCCTCTTCCTGTCCGCACTGTTTATCGTCCATGTCTCACTCCCATACAACGCAACACTCCATACAAATGCCCTCAGAAAGGACTTCCTTAGGCTTAAATCAATATTCGATGTTAACAAATTTCTCTTTTTCAAGAACGCTTTTCTACCCATTGCCATTCTGCATTTTATATCCTCTGTACTGCGACCATCATTTGTTATTTTACTGCCCAAGTAACAAAACTCATCTACCTCCTTTATTGCTTCGTTACCTAATCTAATTCCTTCAGCATCACCTGATTTTCTTACACTGCACTCCATTACCCTAGTTTTGCTCTTGTTAATCTTCATCTTATATGCACCCTTCAGCACACCGTCCATTCCGTTCAATTGCTCTTCCAGGTCCTTTGCTGTATCTGACAGGACTACTATGTCGTCAGCAAAACGCAATGTTTTTAATTGTTCCCCCTGAACTTTTATTCCTTCACCAAATTTCTCCTTGCTTTTCTTTATAGCTTGTTCAATGTACAAATTGAATAACATTGGAGAAAGGCTACAACCCTGTCTCACTCCCTTCCCAACCACTGCATACCTTTCATGCCCTTCAACTCTGACAACCGCTGTCTGGTTTTTGTACAAGTTGTAGATAACCTTGCGCTCCCTATATTTTACTCCTGCTTGCTTCAGAACTTGAAAGAGTTTATTCCAATCAACATTGTCAAAAGCCTTCTCCAAATCTACAAAAGCTAGGAATGTAGGTTTGCCTTTTCTTAATCTATCTTCTAGGATAAGCCGTAAAGTGAGTATTGCCTCCCGAGTTCCTACATTTCTCCTGAACCCAAACTGATCTTCCCCGAGGTTGGCTTCTACCAGTTTTTCCATCCTTCTGTATATAATTCGTGTTAATATTTTGCAACCATGACTTATTAAACTGATGGTTCTGTAGTTTTCACACCTGTCTGCACCTGCTTTCTTTGGAATGGGGATTATAACATTTTTCTTAAAGTCTGAGGGTACTTCGCCTGTCTCATACATCTTACACACCAGGTGAAACAGGTTTGTCATGGCTGGTTCTCCCAGAGACTTCAGTAGCTCTGAGGGAATATCATCTACTCCAGGGGCCTTGTTTCGACTTAGGTCTTTCAGGGCTCTGTCAAATTCTTCTCTTAGTACAGTATCTCCTATTTCATCTTCATCTACATCCTCTTCCCTTCCTACAATATTGTCTCGAAGTTCATTTCCTTTGTAGAGCCCCTCTATATACTCTTTCCACCTTTCAGCTTTCCCTTCTTTGCTGAGAACTGGTTTTCCATCAGTGTCCTTGACATTCATAGAGCTGTTTTTCTTATCTCCAAATGTTTCTTTTATTTTCCTGTAGGCTGCATCTATTTTTCCCCTATTTATACATTCCTCTACATCCTTGCATTTGCCTTCTAGCCACTCCTGCTTAGCCATTTTGCACTTCCTGACAATCTCATTTCTTAGTCGTCTGTACTCCATTTTGCCTGTTTCATTAACTGCATTTTTATATTTTCTCCTTTCATCGATTAAATTTAGTATCTCCTGTGATATCCAAGGATTTTTCGTAGGTCTTGCCTTCCTACCTATTTTGTCCTCTGCTACTTTCACTATTTCATCTCTCAATTTTACCCATTCCTCCTCTACTGTTTTATTTTCCCTTGTTTCTGTCAATTGTTGCCTAAAGCTCCCTCTGAAATTCTTAAGAACTTCAGGTTCCTTCAATTTATCCAGGTCCCATCTCCTGATTTTCCTACCTTTTTGTAGTTTCTTCAGTTTCAGCCTACAGTTCATAACCAACAAGTTATGGTCAGAGTCTATATCTGCCCCTGGGTACGTCTTACACTGTAAAACCTGGTTCCGAAATCTATGCCTTACCATTATAAAATCTATCTGGTATCTCCCGGTGTCTCCTGGTCTCTTCCACGTATACAACCTTCTTTTGTGATTCTTGAACCAGGTGTTTGTTATAACTAAATTATGTTCCGTGCAAAATTCTACCAGGCGGCTTCCTCTTTCATTCCTTTTGCCCAGACCATATTCACCTACTATCTTTCCTTCCCTTCCTTGTCCCACTACCGAATTCCAGTCTCCCATAACAATTAAGTTTTCCTCTCCCTTAATTGTCTGAATAATTTCCTTTAGCTCCTCATATATTTCTTCGATTTCCTCATCATCGGCAGAGCTAGTTGGCATATAAACCTGTACTACTGTTGTCGGTGTTGGCTTCGTATCTATCTTGACAATGATAATGCGATCACTGTGCTGGTCATAGTAGTTTACCCGCATTCCTATTTTCTTATTCATTATCAATCCTACTCCTGTGATACCCCCAATTGATTTTGTATTTATAATCCTGTACTCACCTGACCAGAAATCCTGTTCATCCTGCCACCGAACTTCACTAATCCCCACTATATCTAACTTCAACCTATCCATTTCCCTTTTTAAATTTTCTAATTTTCCTACTCTATTAAGGGATCTAACATTCCACGCTCCGACCCATAGAATGCCAGTATTGTCTTTCCTGATGATCACATCCTCCTGGGTAGTCCCCGCCCGGAGATCCGAATGGGGGACTATTTTACCTCCGGAATATTTTACCCGAGAGGATGCCATCATCATATGTTCATACAGTAGAGCTGCATGTCCTCGGGAAAGGTAACGGCTGTAGTTTCCCCTTGCTTTCAGCCGTTCGCAGTAGCTGTGTAGCAAAGCCACGTTAGCTGATGTTACAAGGCCAGCTCAGTCAATCATCCAGACTGTCGCCCCTGTAACTACTGAAAAGGCTGCTGCCCCTCTTCAGGAACCACACGTTTGTCTGGCCTCTCCACAGATACCCCTCCGCTGTGGTTGCACCTACGGTACGGCTATCTGTATCGTTGAGGCACGCAAGCCACCCCACCTCGGCAATGTCTGTGGTTCATGGGAGTGGACAGCTTAGTATATTTTTCTCAAATGTTCAAGCCGGCCGCGGTGGCCGAGGTGACTGAGGCGCTCCAGTCACGGTCAGCACGGCCACTACGGTCGGGGGTTCGAATCCCCCTTCGGGCATGGATATTTGAGCTGTCTTTAGTCTTAGCTAGTTCATAAGTAGTTTGTAAGCTTAGGGACTGATGACCCCGTAGTTAAGTCCCATAAGTTGTACAAACATTTGAACATTTTTTTTTAAATGTTCAAATCAAATATTTGTATAATCTATGGGACTTAACTTACAAACTACTTATGAACTACTTACGAACTAGGACGGCACAAATATCCATGCCCGAGGGGGGATTCGAACCCCCGACCGTGACTAGAGCGCCTTAGTCTCCTCGCCCACCGTATATTTTTCTCGCAGCATGTAGTATAGAAATGTTTATTATAACACTTGCATATCTACTTAAAAGTTCCAGTTCGGACGCAGAGGATAACGAGCTCTCGGGTGCCACTGTTGGTCGAGCTGACCTCTACGAGATTCCGAGAGTAACTCGGGCGTCCGATCCTTAGTTGTCGCGAGTGCACTCATGCTCTCCCGATAATCCATTTGTAGTCTGGGGTAACATCCCAGAGATAAATTAAATTGGTCCCAATCCCTCGGTTCCGGCCAACATTTTCGTTTCGTATGCCGAAACTGGTAAGCCCCTCCCACTTATTCCGAATTGGGATCCTCCTTTGTCCCACTATCAGCTTGTCTGATAATTGGCTGAATAGAACCGCGAATCTTTATGGGCCGGATCTCATATAGCCCGCTCCAGAAGAATAAGGTTTTTTTTATTTTTTTTTTTTTTTATTTTTTTTTTTATTTTCACATAAGAGTTCTTGAATTAGATCAGACTTTAATGATAGAAATGCCATACGAAACAAAACAATTAACTACTGTGGGATGGTAATACAACGTTTCTAAAGTCTTTGTGTTGCGTTCATTTCTTGTCTTATTAGGAATCTAATTGAAACACGATTAACAACATTGCTACATACCGGCAAAATTTTACAATCCGCGACACATACGTGGTATAGGTAGCTATGTTGGCAACAGCTGTTGCATCGTGGGAATGAAGCCGACCAGTCGTGGCAAAGCTTGAGATAGCCAATGGAATTTTATATGGGGACAGTTTATTTCGAAGCCAATTGATGCTTCCGCTGCGTAATCAACTGCTGGATTGTATCTGGACCCCAAACGTTCAATTATAATTCCCAAGAGTAGCCGTCTGTTTTGTCGACGACCCAAATTATTTCTTGCGTAAACTGCAACTGAGGGAGTCGAACTCGACTGTATTCTTTGTTTCAGAGTCATAACGGATCGCGCTTGAGAATTTCTTTTCGATTAACTCCGATCTTCGTCGGTCTCATTGACTACGATCACGTAATAAGATTGCGTTGCACGTACGCCGACCGATATTACGCCGACGCAGTGGAGGCATTGTTCTAAAAAATAAACCACGAAATGTACTTAATTTGTTTGTAACACTCAAAAATACCACGAAATGACATCAATTCTATCTTTGCAATGCTCCAAAGATATGATCACCACCGATAGCATCATGCAGGTAAGAATAATACGGAGGGGCTTGTAAATAAACAACGTTTCATGTTAAACCTGTCTGACAGTTTTAAACTTGTGTGTCTAACGCCATCTCCCTTTATTCTAACCTCCTTGGCGTATTTGTTCGTTCTGTTACAGCGTATTTGGTCGCTAGGAGAGTAGCGAATGAATAATCTGATTGTTGGAGAATGTAGAAAATGATACCAACTGCAAGCGTACTTTCAGTTTTTCTCAAGTTCTGATAAAATACTCGATCAAACGGGACAAAAAGTATCCTATGTCCGTCTCCTGCTTCTAAGCTACCTCCCGACCAATTCTGAGCCAAATCGGTTCAGACGTTCTTTAGTTATAAATACTGTAACTAACACGACTTATATATATATAGCTCCTTTGGCCCAAACCAACTAAATTATCGTCGAAAACGGTCCCGCCACCCCCTTCAGGAACGCAATAAAAATTTAAGGAAAAGAGAGAGAGAGAGAAGTTGGAGAGAAGCCAGATAGAATGCAAAAAAACATTGATTTTCTTGGTTCTGTCTTGCTCCATAAGAGATGTACAACCTACTCTTTATATTTATCCATGAAAAGGATAAAAAATGTAAATTCACAGGTTTTACAATAATTGATTTTCCGATAATACATGTATTTTCTAATTTTCCTTTCAATGCGCATAGCCACATAAACGTCTGTTGTATTTTCTAAGTACGTATATATTTGCAAAAATTCTTTCATTTCCCCTCATTTATTATAAACATCAGACTGAGCCACAGTGTATAGAAGACAGGTTTAGTTACTCGTTATAATTATGTTAGCATACAGCCACTATCATTAGCAACATAATCCTCAGCAACGCTTTTCGGCAGTCAAAAAAGAAAGGAAGGAAGGAAGATTATTGTTTAATTTCGGCAATTAAGCTCCCATCATCTCGCTGTTTAAGTTAGCCCTACATCAAAGAGCACTTAGAAAGCTTGGAAACTAAAATAATATTAAAAAGACGTTAAATTTTACTTACGACAGCGGCGGCGTAATGTGATAATGTTTACAAGGAAATGTTCACTTTACGAGGATAATTCATTTACTGAGCAGACAAGAACGCATACAAAAACCTGCCAACTACAGAGCAGGAAGGGCATTAATTATTTGTTTCGTGGTCAACACAAAAGATTGCTTCAGCTAAAGGTTCCACTAGCTGCCTCTGCGTGCAGCGCCTAGTTCGTAAAGAAGCGTACGGCTCCAACGGATAGCAATAAGCAATCCGCCGTTCCAGAACGTTCTATAGCTGTTACTTGAGCCATGGAGAGAGAGCAAACCAGTGGCAATGCATGCTGAGTGAACAATGGTTTAATGAAGCCAAAATAAAGTGAAGGGGCGAATTATAAATAAAGTGTAGGGTGTTTCAGCAGGACTAGTAAATATTTTAAGAGTTTTTAGTATAGAAGGGGGGGGGGCGGAGGGGGCGGACCGCCCGGGCCTCTCATCTTGAGGGGCCTCCAAATACCGCTAAAGCACGGTTTCCTCTTTATTATTATTACTAACTATTTTGAGTGCCATTGGCCTCTCTTTTTAGGGTTCCAAATGGCGAAAGCTATTTTTCTTTTAGACTGTCCCGTGCCTCTCGTCCTGGGGGCCTCCAAATCTCAGAAGTTACTGTTTTATAGTAATACATGTATTTCTTCCAAGTGGACGGAGGGCCTCATTTTGTACTGCCGCCCCGGACCTCCGTCAGCCTTAGTCCGCCACTGACTATTTTGTACATGTTAAGCTTGGATCGATCAGTGTTTCTGTTTCCCTTTATCCGGATTTCCGTACAGCTTCTCCCTGTTTTCACTGTTGATCTGCTTTCAGTTTTTGACGAGTCACCGACTGGGCTATCTCATCACCACATCTGATGGGAGATGTGATAGGAAGTTTCTTTTAGTAATCCTAAGGGGCCAAATCCTGCCCGCCCGTTCTGCTCTTGCGACTATCATCTTCTAAGGATAGGTCGTGGTGGAGTGTTTGTCTGTTGACATTTACTCCAAGCTGGATGGGTGGAATAGGAGTGACTAGGACTTTGCTAGGTTATAACTGGTACGTGAGCAATTTAAACCGTGTACTGCCATCTCACTGGCTGGCGAGGGATGGATTTGGTGATTATGAATGATGATGGAGCGGGTTTGGAGGTCGCTCTTCTTCAGAACGTCTCGCACCCAACAGCCTCTCGCTGTCTAGGAGTTCCTGGAGCCGTCCAGGAGGTCTACTTCTTCTTTCCAGGCTTCTTCTTCTTGTTGACTGCTTCTAAGAGGGCAACGTGGTCGTTCCACTCAGCAGCCTTCTTCTCCGCCTCCAACAGGACTACATATGAGTCCCACTCAGTGGGGGGGGGGGGGGGGCTACTTCGGATAGGCTTCTACCAGATTGTCCATGTCAGTCTTGGTCAGTAGCAGCTCCAGCTGCTTTTCAGACAGGTGCGTCTGGAAGTGGATTACAGGTCTTGTTCCCGCGTCCCCTGTTGTCTCCGCGTGTCCCAGGGCGAGGGCGGCGGTGACTGTGTCTTCGTTGGCCGTGGCATGTGCGACCCTTGGCGTCGCCCTCGGCTCCAGGGATGGGTCGACCGTTTGCGCTGCCTGTTGGGTAGCTTCAGGCGTCGCGTCTTCCTCAGGGATCTCAGCCACAACCTCCTGCATTGCTGCAGAGGCTGCGGAGGCGGTCGCTGCGACGTCTTCTGGCGTCACCGCGGTTTCCTGTACAACTACAGGTTCCGCTATAGCGTCCGTCTGCGTCTCGCCGTCTGGATGTAGCGGGTGGTACTCGGTCCTTGCCCAAACGCAGCTCCTCCCTTAGGAGCTGTACCTCTTGATGTAGACCCGCCAGCATCTTCTTCGTGGCCTCCCATCGACCTTCAACGCTGCCTGAAGGGAGGCCACTACGTCGTCGACTGCAGTCGGTGAGTCCGGGTGTGGGCCAGCATCGCGTCTGCGCGGCCCGCGTCCCTTTCTTGGGTAAGGGGGCGGGACGGCAGGCGGCTCTTCTTTGTCCAACCCGTCGTCTCCTTGACCGCTGCCAACTTCGCCGCGCCTCCAGCTAACCAGATAGTTGCACTTGCGACTGTTCGCGGCGTGGGTGCCGCCGCAGTTGATGCAAGATGGGGGCGCATCGCTCGGCTTGTCACAGTTGCGTGTATCGTGCCTTTTTGCGCACCGCATGCACGCTGATTGGTCACGACACTGTGCTGCGATGTGCCCCATCTTGTGGCAGCGGAAACTCTGCGTGGGCCGCTGCTTCTTCTTCCCTTGCGTCTTCTTCTTTCCGCCGTCGGCAGCAATATCCAACACCTCGCCCACGAGGTGCTGCATAATGCTAGCAGGCCGCTCTTCGGCTGTCCCTCGCTTCCTTTCCCGCGTCCAAGCGCGAGCGTCCAGTGCTGAATTAGCGCAGGTCCGATGCGTACACGGCGGCGTCTCAGCCGGGAATGAGGGGCCAAATAGACTCACAAACTACTTAAACTAACTTATTCTACTCGAACCTCCGACGGTAAGCCGCAGCGCAATCCGTAGCATGGCGCCTTAGGAGTCGTCCGTTATTACGTGAGGTGATTTTGGCGTTTTGTTTACTCCTCATTCCCCTTGGTGAGATGTCGTGAGATTTTGATCGACTCTCTACCCCTACCCTGTAATCTCACAATATGATAGTTTGCAAAAGCCACATATAAGTATAAACAAGTTAATCTGGGTTTAATTACGTTGTATTCATTGAAAAAAAATTGGGTTTTTATTTTATTCTAGTTAACATTTATATTTAACACAGAACATATAGAATCACAGGGGAAAAAAAACGAGAAATAAAATACTTAAATAAAAGAAACTACTAGAATTCACACAACAATATTCGCTCAAATTCAGCCCACGGGGAGGAATGTGTAGTCTCAAAATTCAGTTTCACCCATTAGAAACCGTTGATAAAAAGTCTGCGAATTTTATTTTTATTACATCCCTTTAATGCGCGACTTTTTATTTGAAGCTATAAAAACTACCACGATTAATGTATGTGCGTATATACTAAAAAAATATTGAAAAAAATATCCTTAAAATTATTACGCACTACTAGCAACAAAAAGGTCATAGCTGGCCAGCTATTTAGTCCTTCCATGATGTGCCCGATGCAGTCAATTTCTCTACTATGCCTCTCATCTTTCCAGAAAGTAACTCACAATACAACAGTAATATGTGATTGACTACTTTGAAACCATGAGCAATTTTGAAATAAAGATCTATCTTCATAGCTCTACGTGAGAAAATATCATTCATAAGATAAAAGTGTGCATGGTTCTATACGTTACAGTAAAGACAATAATGCAGCACCTCATTTGTGGAAAAGATCATGAATAAATACCATTGCACACAGTTCGTGTAAAGTATGAATAATACAGAAACTAATTACTTACTTACTGCCAGGGCCATTTGTCATCTTACCTCTTTCTCTCAGTCGATGTATGTATATTTATCATTGTTATGTTGTTAAACCTTCCCCTTATCCTATTAAAACATGATCTGTCACTTATTGCTTCGAACTTACTGTTTTTGTCTACCAGATTGTTGCTAAATGCAAAAATCTGTTGCAAACATATGATCTACTTATTGATTACTATTGTACAATACTGTATAATTTATATCGTTGTGTATTTATTCATACGGCCATCGAACCTCCTGCAAAGCCACAATATCCATATTTTCTTCCTTCAGCTCTTGGTCTAGTATTTCACTGCACCACTCTCACACAATACGCGTACATTCCAAGTTGCCAAATGCAAGTCTTTTATTTTATATCTAAGGTCGTTTTTTATTGATTCTAATCCGTTCCGAGGCTGTTGTACCGTGTTTCTGGACCATTCGCTTTTTTACTATGACGGGTGGTTGGCCCTTCGATAAACCCCCACTTTGTCCGAGATTGTGACCGACTGACACTTGCACAATCAGGCATAGTTACAAAAACTGACTGCTTAAAATTATATAAATTTACAGGTTTTCTTATGAAGTTGTTTTGTACAACAAAAAGTGACTGATCGTAGAAAAATTATTCCATAAGGAAAACTGTAAAATTATAACAATTTGAGCAGAGTCTGTAATACTTTTATTTATGATTTTTGGGGATAAAAGTACAGAATAGTAGTGATTGTACGTCAATTCAAGAGGCCATATGTGTTTCATAAGCAGCAGTCTTTCTTTGAATTAGTGCTACGGTAGAGGACAACCCTTATAAACACGCTGAAAAGAACACTCGTATGACCGTAGCCAGCGGACTCTCTTGGTCTTCTATTCACGCCCGGGTGGCCAGCACTGTTTCTCCACGAGTTTTGCGTTCGAATTCAGACCAAACCGCGCGTGTAAAATAAGGTCGCGTATCCTTAGAGAAATAGAGAGGCTACATTTAATATGTGATGTTTGCATAACCGTGATAAATATTACTGTGTAGGATTTAGTTATATTTTAGACGTGGAACGTGGTTTACTTAATTTAACCCAGTTATCTCGCAATTTTACATTGTTTTTTTTTTTTTTCTGGGGGAAAAAAGTACTTGAGATTAGCCGAGACCTCTCTTTCCCCCATGTGAGATTTGGTGAGATCCGAGTCGAGCCTTTCACCGCCTCGCCTAAATACCTCACGTAATTAAGAGACGTCTCCTTCGACCACACGACAAATGTCTACGTGGAAGGGAGGTTTCCCTTCTAAAATCCTTGAAACACAACTTGCTAAGCTATCCGCTTTTTTTTTCCCCAAAAGTGATGCAATCACTGTGTAGCTATTGGTAAACTGCCAACCACAGCTGAAAAAGAAAAAAAAAGTAATCGCACTGACGTGTTTTACGGCCCACTTTAGATTTGTAGTTTTATAACTTTTTTCAAACATTTTGGACAAAAAAAAATAATTTAAATTATAAAAATTTTTTAATAAGAGTGTCTGAAACCATTTTAGGGAAAAAAATTAGGTAGTGATCGGGATCGAACCACTGATCTTCAGCATCACAGTCCAGCGCATTGCCCACTACGCTACAGCTAACAGTTGAAAGTTATGTCCTTTATTTCGTACTATCGATGGTCTTTGTTAACTGATGCTAATATGGCATTTGTAGACACTAGATTATCATTTATCGTGCGAAGAACTACGTGTTTTTGTTAATCATTCAGTGCGCCATTGCTTTGAAATGACAAAGTGTAAGTTACAATAAGAAAATCATCAAATACGCAACGCAAGATGGTGTATGCCAGAGAGAGTTCTGGGCGACGAACGTCACGTGACATCTGCGAACGGCTGTTTTCGTTAATTCAATGGGGGGTGTCAAAACTCCGTAGAATTTTCTCCTGCCGGCCGCGGTCGCCGAGGGGACTGAGGCGCTCCAGTCACGGTCTGCACGGCCACTACGGTCGGGAGTTAGAATCCCCCCCCCCGGGCATGGATATTTGTGCCGTCCTTAGTATAAGGTAGTTGATAAGTAGTTTGTAAGTTTAGGGACTGATGACCCAGTAGTTAAGTCCCATAAGCTTAACAAACATTTGAACATTTTGAATTTTCTTCTCTACAAATTCGTTTATTCAATTTTCGCGTCAGATGAACGGTTTATTTGCAATTAAAAGTACATTACAAACGGCTTTTTTTGGTATTACTGACGCATTTATTGTCCGAAATATTTCAAAAAGTGAGGTTCTGGTCTCTGGTAGGCAACAATTATGTCTGTAAAATTGGGTGCCGATCGGTTGAACGGTTGGACCTAAAAAGTGGGACAGAAGTCAAATCGCCGTTATTTTTGCAAATATCTCTGTAACGATGCAAGACATGAAAAAAACATAATAGAGCGAAGTTGTAGAGAATTTTTCCCTCTACAAATTAGGTTATTCAGTTTTCGTGTCAGATGACCGGTTCGTTTGCAATTACAATTATATTACAAACGGTTTTTTTTTTTTTTTTTTTTTTTTTTTTTTTGTATATAACTACCGTATTTTTTGTCCAAAAAAATTTAGAAAGGGAGGTTCTGGTCTCTGGCGGCCTACAATTATGTCTGCAAAATTTGGTGTTGATCGGTTGAACGGTTCGTCTTAAAAAAAAACAGGGAACACGTTACGGACAGACAGACATCTCAAAATCGCCGTTATTTTTGCAAATATCTCTGAAACGATATGAGATAGGAAGAAAAAAGTAAACCCATAACAGAGCAAAGTTGTAGAGAATTTTCTCCTCTATAAATTCGGTTATTCAGTTTTCGTTCAGATGAATGGCTAAGCCGTTATTTTCATTTAAAATTCGAGCTGTCAAAAGACTATCGCAAATTCCCACTTTTGATGTTACTACCGTAACCTAAAGTGGGACAAAAAAAAAAAAAAATTAACTTTGTTAACAGCAGATACGGACTGAATAAGAAAACAGTCACTCCGTTGTTAAAAGCGTTCTGTTGTCCCGTCACTACTGAAGCCAACAACAACGACAGCAGCAGCAACAACGGTGGCAGTGTGCACGTGTCAGAGCAGGCGTGCACGTGCACATGCTGTGACGTGTCGACGTGGTTTGCCCGCAGCCTTCGGCGACCCGCTGTCTGGCGCAGTGCTGGGCAGTGACGCCCCAACCGATGACCCCAGCCTATCTCTGGGCAAGCCGCCAGAGCCAACAGCGACGCTGCTCAAGAGAGAGGCTGCCACGGCGCGTGTGCTTCCACCTCACACAACAAAGACTACACTCCTGCAAACAGTGGTGGGGGCAGAGGCTTTTGTAGATTTGGAAAGAGCTTTTGACAATGTTCACTGGAACACAATCTTCCAAATTCTAGAGGTAGCAGGGGTAAAATTTACTTGTAAGTAAATCAGAAAGCAATTATATGAAGGTATGGATAAATAAGGTACACACTGTTTGGGAACAGAATAAGACAGGATTGTGTAACCTTATGTTCCCTGTATTTAACTCCTGCTTGCTTCAGAATTTGAAAGAGTGTATTCCAGTCAACATTGTCAAAAGCTTTCACCAAATCTACAAAAGCTATATATGTAGTTTTGTATAGGATATGGGACCGTCTTTTGCAACTGTACATTAGTCTACTTTAGACCAGACGGGTTTCGCTTTATTTTAAAGGATCTTCAGTGGTCAGGAATTTTTTATGTTGTAGCACCTTGTCACTTGCTGTCACTGCTTATTTACACTATTTTACACTTTTTACAGTAACATTTCTTACGAAAGTTTTTGAAACATAACCATTTCTGTGGCCTGGCAGCCCACAGAAATGGTTATGTTTCAAAAACTTTCGTAAGAAATGTTACTGTAAAAAGTGTAAAATAGTGTAAATAAGCAGTGACAGCAAGTGACAAGGTGCTACAAATCACACATGAAGATAAAAGCATAAAAAATTCCTGACCACTGAAGATGCTTTAAAATAAAGCGAAACGCGTCTGGTCTAAAGTAGACTAATTTACAGTTGCAAAAGACGGTCCCATATCCTATACAAAATTGTATAACTACAACTGCGGAAGACAAGGCCAAAAAAAAGAAGAAATATATATATATATATATATATATATATATATATATATATATATATATAGGTTTGCCTTTCCTTAATCCATCTTCTAAGATAAGCCGTAAAGTGAGAATTGCATCCCGTCTTATTACATTTCTCCTGAATCGAAACCGGTCTTCGCAAAGGTGGGCTTCTACCAGCTTTTCCATCCTTCTGTAAATAATTCGTGTTACAATTTTGCAACCATGACTTATTAAACTCGTGTTTCTGTAATTTTCACACCTGTCTGCACCTGCTTTCATTGGAATGGGGATTATTACATTTTTCTTAAAGTTTGAGGGTATGTCGCTTGCCTCATACATCTTACGCACCAGGTGAAATAGTTTTGTCATGACTGGCTCTCCCAGAGACTTCAGTAGTTCTGACTATATATATATATATATATATATATATATATATATATATATATATATATATATATGATTTTCAGAAATGGATATGCATCTAGTTCCAACTATCTTTTGGTGTTGAAAGTGTGTTACATCACATGCGGCCACAGACATATCGGAATAGTTCTGACATGTCAATTACGAATGACAGATCTGACAGTTCTTCGCCGTTTTATACTTTCTATTCGCCATACTACCGCTAACTGTACCTGCTCACATCTCTGTTTCATTATTTTTGCCAATTCACTATACAAAAATCCCAAGAAAATATACTGAAACACAGGACAACCTCTGCAATTTAGTCGGAGCTCACAAAGGGACCATTAGAAGTGTTAATAATGGATTTTGATGGGTCTCGGATATGTTGTAGAGTAACATGCCCTAGGTATCAGGCTATCCGATATTTTTTTTTTAGTGAGTGGTCTTGCTTTTCGAAGGAACTAAAGTTTACTGCGCGCTGTAAGACGCGTAAGGTTAGCCATGTTCCAAGCAAGTGAGCACGGCGTAGCGGTTAACGTCTACACCCAACGCGCTGGAGTTACTGTGTGTCCGGTCCTCTTCGTGTGTTTGCTTTTTTCTATCACAATAGTCGACATTTTTTTCCATTTTACAAATTATCAACAGGGCACATTGTGCGAAATTATAAAGAAGTTTAAATTGTGGAAGCTCTGTCAAACAGAAAGCGAACTGGCCGCTCGAGAATCCCGTGCAAACTCTGCATTGGGACAGTGTATCGTCACGTCATGGTTGCATGGTTGCAAAATACTAACACGAATTCTTTACAGACGAATGGAGAAACTTATGGAATCCGACCTCGGAGAAGATCAGTTTGGATTTAGGAGAAATGTAGGAATAGGGCAATACTCACATTACGGCCTATGTTAGGCTAAGGAAAGGCAAACCTACGTTTTTAGCGTTTGTAGATTTGGAGAAAGCTTTTGACAATGTCTTTCAAATTCTGAAGGTAGCAGGGGTACAATATAGGGAGCGAAGGGCCAGACAGCAGTTATTAGAGTCGAAGGGCAAGAAAGGAACGCAGAGGTTGAGAAGGGTGTTAGACTTTGTGGTTTGCCGATGACATAATAATTTGTCAGACACTGCAAAGGATCTGGAAGAGCAATTGAACGGAATGGACAGTGTCTTAAAACGAAGATATAAGATGAACATTAACAAGAGTACAAGAGGGTAATGGAATGGAATGCCAGAAAATCAAACGATGCTGAAGGAATTAGATTACATAATGAGACAATAAAAGTAGTAGATGAGTTTTATTATTTGGGTAGCAAGATAACTTCTGATGGTCGAAATAACTAAGACATAAAATGCAGAATGGCTATGGGAAGAAAAGCGTTTCTAAACAAGCGAAACTTGTTAATATCCAGTATTAATTTAAATATTAGGGAGTCCTTTCTGAAAGAATTTGTCTGGAGTGTAGCACTGTATGGGAGTGAAACGTGGACGATAAGGAGTTCAGATAAAAAGATGATTCAAGCTTTCGAAATGTGGTGCTACAGACGAATGATGAAAATTAGATGGGTAGATCACGTAACTAATGAGAAGGTGCTCAACAGAATTGGGGAGAAAAGAAGTTTCTGGCATATCCCGACTAAGAGAAGGGATAGGTTGCTGGGACACATTCTGATACATCAAGGAATTGTCAACTTAGCACTAGAAGGAAGCGTGTGGGGTAAAAATCGTAGAGGAAGAAAGAGGGACGAATATAGTAAGCAGATTCAAAAGGATGTAGGTTGCCGAACGTATTCTCAGATGAAGAGACTAGCACAGCACAGGGTAGCTTGTAGAGCTGCATCAAACCAGTCTGCGGACTGGAGTCCTTTCATTTCGCTGCGTCGCTATAATTTCACAATACACAGAGTTGGCACGGACAGTCCTCTGCTTATTATGAACATGTAGCGTCATGGTCAAACAAACAGCGGTGACTCAGCTCCTATACTACTAGTTCGCATTTTTCTTCAACGTTCGTTGTTCGAAACGCGTTGTTAGTGCCGTGCGTGTTCGAAGAATATAGTGAAATGGACGACCCAAGTATGTCTACAGAAGTGCAGCCAAACGACGATACATGAGAAGTAGAGGAGTTGATTTATGATTTAACAGCCACGGTGGAGTAGCCGAGCGGTCTAAGGCGCCTCTCTGCGGAGCGCGCTGTTGCTCGCCGTTGGAGGTTCCAGTCCTCGCTGTGGCATGGGTGTGTGTGTGTTGTCCTTAGGTTAGTTTACCTTAGTTTAAGTAGTTTTTTTTTTTTTTTGATCAATCGAGAGGCTTACGATGGAATAAGTTTCACTCTTTTGGGTATGTTCTCTTCTTTGCGGACGAAGCGGCAGAGTATAAAGCTATTTACTTTGCAGTATCCGAGAGAACGTGAAACAAGATGGAACTCGTCGTGATAAATGGAACACTATCGATCGTGAGACATATGAACGGTTCGACGAAGTGCGACAGAATTTGGAACAGGTAAGTCATATCAAAATATAAGTGGAATATATTGTAAGGAAGACACTGGCTTTCTTCCGCGAGCAGGTGACAACCAGAACTTTACTGCAATGAGCGATGAACGCTGCTCTTGCACTCTTGTCGGATACCTTTAATTTCGTGGGCAGCTCGGTGTGGGTCTAAGGACTTAAGCGATAGCATAAAATCAGGCAAAGGAACATTACGAAGTTCATCAGTTCCAAAGAATGTGTAACGACGGACGAAGTATTTGTAGCTGCGGAAGAATTCCGTACACAAACAAAAATGCTTATTGGTAATTTTAACCTCGACTGCGAAATTAACACCGATGAAACGGATTGTCAATATCAATCAACGTTAGATAGATCCGTCTCGGAGAAAGGGACGAGAACCGTTCTCGCGCAAAGAAGAGATTTATAAGAAGATAAGTCATTCGCACACAACACAGTATAACTGCGCCAGGAAAGACTGTCGAGAAAAAATTGGCAGTCATGTTCAGAAAAGAGCGGATGAATTAATCCTCAAATTTAAAAAATAACTGTGACCTGCACGAAATTGGGGAAGTTTGCTTAAGTGGTGTATGAATATTTTTTAAAATCTGTAATTCTTCCGTACGTGGGAGAGGAAATATTTCTATACAGGAGGGATGGAACTTAAATAGTGTCAACACTGTGGAGACACTATGCAATAGAATCTACTATTGTCGCTGATAGCACACGTTGTTGACACACCTACCTTACCTCCGAGCAAATGGACTCGCCCGTCCCAAGTCACCGGCGTGCGCACTATCAAGGGAAACAAGTCACTTGTGAGCGAGCGGTCGAACGTAACGGTGTCACTACGTTTTCGAAAAAGGAACAATAGAGCTGAATCAAGATTGAATGTGCCAGAGGTCGTACAGCACGACAGTGTCATCAAAGTCTTTAAGAGCTTTGCGAAAAAAGCGCTAACACTTTCTTTACAACCCACCCATCATTTTGCACGACAATGCGTGGGCCGCTCTGTTCGGTCGATGGTACTGGAAAGTACTGTACCATCCACCATATTCCCCGCAGTTTAGTCCTTGTGACTTTGATTTGATTCCGAAGATGAAGGAACTACTTCGTGGTATTCGCTTCATAACTGTTGCAGAAATTCGACAGGCAGTAGACTGCTCCATTCGCACCATCAACAGAACAGGCTCTGCTAAAGGTACACTACGCCTTCCACATCGCTGGCAACGAGTTCTATACACCCCTTTTGACTACTTTGAAGGACAGTAACAAGTGCAAATACGAGGCGCGCCCAGAAAGTAAGTTCCGTTTGGTAATAAAATGAAATTGTACAAAGATACAGAAGAAATTTTTATTGCACAAAATTCTACAACTCTTACACTACTTTTCCACATAACTGCCGAAATTTTGTAGGCACTTGTCATAGCGTGCCACAAGTTTTTGCATGCATCCTTCACAGAAGGTTGCCGCCTTTGTATTCAACCATGTGGTAACAGATCTTTATCATCATTGAAGTGTTGACTACCAAGGACAGATTTTAGGTGTAAGAAGAGATCAAAGTCGCTAGGAGAGAGGTCCGAGCTGTATGGACGATGATCAAACAGGTCCCATTGAAATTTCCATAAGAATTGTTTGGTCACATTCGGTGTGTCAGGTCAGGCATTATCGTGAAAAAAATTCTTTTGACAGTAATCCTCTACTTACACCTAAAATCTGTCCTTGGTGGACAACACTTGAACGATGATGAAGAGCTGAAAGATCATATTACCACTTGGTTGAATACACTGGCGGCAACATTCTATGCAAAAGGCACACAAAACCTTGTGCCATGCTATGACAATTGCCTACAAAATTTCGGAAGCTATGTAGAAAAGTAGTTGAAAGGTTGTAGATTTTTGTACAATAAATATTTTTTCTGTATCTGTACCCGTTCGATTTATATAACCAAACGGAACTTACTTTCTGAACGCGCCTCGTATGTAACGATTTTGTATCGGCTTTGAATAAATAATTGCTACCATTTAAGTTCCAACCCTCGTATCATGACGAAGAAAATTCGGAATGATCCCAAATTTGTTGAAGACCAAGAGAGCCATCGAGTCCAGGGACGATTAAAGAAACTACGCTCATTAATTTTGCATCAATTGAGGACACCTGCTTTTTGGAAGATGATCAAATACGTATGGTTCACATCAAAGATAATGGATGAAAGAGAACCCTTTAGAATGAAATGAACACTGTTTTCCTGTACCGCTCTTAAAAACTCCGCGCGCCTGTAAGATAGTAGCTTTTATGAAACGTGCTTGGTGCTGTAAACCATTGTTTCGATTGTGTTTACAGTAAATATCATCCGGATTTCTGTTGCGGCTTAGCAAGTGATGCAGGCAATAGAGAGGTAGATTTTGTGATAATGGGGTGAAAATGAAATTACTAAGAAAAAATTGAAACTTTTTATTACTTTCACAAATTGTACACAGTTTCTTCATATTTTGTAAATTAAAATGGAAAAAAGTTGGAGTATTCCGACGAAAAAAAAAAAAAAAAAATACACGGAGAGGAGTCGAACACGGCACCTCCATTCTGGTAGCTGTAGACAATTTTTCTCTTCTTTTTTATATATTTATATTTTCCTTTAGTTTCTGTTTCAACTCTGCCTCATGTCGTGCAATGTAAAACTCATCAGTGTTACAGAGACTCTGCAATAAGGGAATACCATTCCAGCATTGTACGTGAGTGGGAACACGGGCACAAATGGCATAAATATCAAGTAATAAATCAGTTTCCAGAGACATTGTGTCTCGATATACCAAAGATATTCAGTAGAAGACGAAGAATCGAATTAAAATTTGTTCTGCGGGCGGTATTCGAACGCAGCTCCTCACCTCCTGTTTACTAGGGAAGACATTCAACCAATATTATTTAATTATTTATTTAATTTGAAGCTTGAAATAAACGCAACGTGCAGCTTTTCTTGTATACAGGGTGTTACAAGAAGGTACGGCCAAACTTCCAGGAAACATACCTCACACACAAAGAAAGAAAATATGTTATGTGCACATGTGACCGGAAACGCTTACTTTCCATATTAGAGCTCATTTTATTACTTCTCTTCAAATCACATTAATCATGGAATGGAAACACACAGCAACAGAACGTACCAGCGTCACCTCAAACAATTCGTTACAGGAAATGTTCAAAATGTCCTCCGTTAGGGAGGATATATGCGTGCACCCCCCCCCCCCCGTCGCATGGAATCCCTGATGCGCTGATGCAGCACTGGAGAATGGCGTATTGTATCACAGCCGTCCACAATACGAGCACGAAGAGTCTCTACATTTGGTACCGGGGTTGCGTAGACAAGAGCTTTCAAATGTCCCCATAAATGAAAGTCAAGAGGGTTGAGGTCAGGAGAGCATGGAGGCCATGGAATTGGTCCGCCTCTACCAATACATCGGTCACCGAATCTGTTGTTGAGAATCGTACGAACACGTCGACTGAAATGTGCAGGAGCTCCATCGTGCGTGAGTCACACGTTATGTCGTACTTGTAAAGGCACATGTTCTAGCAGCACAGGTAGAGTGTCCCATATGAAGTGAGGTAGGTGGAAGAACATGAGGCCCAATCAAGACATCACCAACAATTCCTACCCAAACGTTCACAGGAAATCTGTGTTGATGACGTGATCGCACAATTGCGTGCGGATTCTCGTCAGTCCACACATGTTGACTGTGAAAATTTACAATTTGATCACGTTGGAATGAAGCCTCATCCGTAAATACTAAAATGAGCTCTAACATGGATATTAAGCGTTTCCGGACACAATACGAGCACGAAGAGTCTCTACATTTGGTACCGGGGTTGCGTAGACAAGAGCTTTCAAATGTCCCCATAAATGAAAGTCAAGAGGGTTGAGGTCAGGAGAGCATGGAGGCCATGGAATTGGTCCGCCTCTACCAATACATCGGTCACCGAATCTGTTGTTGAGAATCGTACGAACACGTCGACTGAAATGTGCAGGAGCTCCATCGTGCGTGAGTCACACGTTATGTCGTACTTGTAAAGGCACATGTTCTAGCAGCACAGGTAGAGTGTCCCATATGAAGTGAGGTAGGTGGAAGAACATGAGGCCCAATCAAGACATCACCAACAATTCCTACCCAAACGTTCACAGGAAATCTGTGTTGATGACGTGATCGCACAATTGCGTGCGGATTCTCGTCAGTCCACACATGTTGACTGTGAAAATTTACAATTTGATCACGTTGGAATGAAGCCTCATCCGTAAATACTAAAATGAGCTCTAACATGGATATTAAGCGTTTCCGGACACAATACGAGCACGAAGAGCCTCTACATTTGGTACCGGGGTTGCGTAGACAAGAGCTTTCAAATGTCCCCATAAATGAAAGTCAAGAGGGTTGAGGTCAGGAGAGCATGGAGGCCATGGAATTGGTACGCCTCTACCAATCCATCGGTCACCGAATCTGTTGTTGAGAATCGTACGAACACGTCGACTGAAATGTGCAGGAGCTCCATCGTGCATGAGTCACACGTTATGTCGTACTTGTAAAGGCACATGTTCTAGCAGCACAGGTAGAGTATCCCGTATGAAATCATGATAACGTGATCCAGTGAGCGTAGGTGGAAGAAAATGAGGCCCAATCAAGACATAACGATTCCTGCCCGAACGTTAACAGAAAATCTGTGTTGATGACGTGATTGGACAATTACGTGCGAATTCTCGTCAGCCCACACATGTTGATTGTGAAAATTTACAACTTGATCACGTTGGAATGAAGCCTCATCCGTAAATACTAAAATGAGCTCTAACATGGATATTAACCGTTTCCGGACACATGTCCACATAACATATTTTCTTTCTTTGTATGTGAGGAATGTTTCCTGAAAGTTCGGCCGTACCTTTTTGTAACACCCTGTACAGAGGTAATTTGTAGAAATTTATTAGTTTCTGTTAATTTGATCAACGAAATAAAACAGCCTGACAGGCATAAAGAAATATTGAAAAAGAAAATAAGAAAGGCACCTTCCTGGATCCCTCTCAAGCCTGTCTACGTCCCACCCGCCTGTCGCCCCGTAAAACTACTTTAACTTATCCTAAGAACAAAACACAGACCCATGCCCAAGGGAGGACTCGAATCTTTTTAAAAAAGGCACGGAGAGGACCCGAACACGGTAACACCAGCGTGGTAGCTGGAGACCTTAACCGCTACGCCACGCTCACTTCGGTGGAACATAGCGTTACGCGTCTTACAGTGAACTTCAGTAGCTATTTTCTCGTGAACCAAGGCCCGTCGCTAAAACTTCGGATAGCTTCGTACTCCGTGTATGTCCCTCTACATTCTACAACTTAAGCGAGACCCATCAAAATCCATTATTTACACTTCTGATGGTCCATGGTCCCCTTGTCAATACAAAGACGTTTGAGAAGAATGAGTGTGGTGTCGCACAAGTATGAAGTGAGCGCCACGTACTTTCGCCGCGCGCCGCCATGCACGCACGGCGCGGCGTTCTTACGACGTCAGCCACGAGCGCCCTCTGCTGCAACTCCGCTCGTGTTGACTCGACTTGGCTATCGGATAGGCACTAGGAATCATCAGTAGGCAGGCCTCTATCTAAACTATGTATCAACATTCTACTAGTCTGCTGCTGTCCAAGTTAAGTAATGTAATTTTTCTTGAAATATATCTCTTATACTAATCTAGCTTAGTGTTTCCAGTTACTGCTGTCCTACTGGCTGATCACCTCCGTACCTGCACACGCGTGCATCCTATTTTCCAGTGTCGGTCTCTCTCTACTGGGCCACCTAGGACAACCGGCGGAAACGAGACACAAAAGAGGCGACGAGGCTGGGACACAAAAGTGGCGACGAGGATGGGATACAAAAATGAGGACAGCCTGAAACCATCGGAAATATTGCGCCCATGAGACGAGATAGAGGGCTGAAAATTGTCAGTCCTTGTTCAAGGGCAACGCCTGCGTCATGTAAATCTCGTCCTTTCTCGAAGGGAAATAAGTGCCAGTGGTTGGAGGGAGCTCTGTAGATAGTCTGCCCGTCGAGTTGCAGGCTGGTCCTACAGGCCGATCCCAGCGCAGCGTAAACAAAAGCGTCGGTCTGTGACGAGTGCGGCCTTGGGTGATAGCGTATCGGCGCGTTGCCAGACGGCTTACGCTATCGACGTTTCAGGGTCTGGCTGGCTGTGGCTGAAATCCGCCCCGCCCTATCAGCGAGCGACCTCGCCCAGTTACACAGCGACCATAAAGTAGCGGGCCATCTGCGCAAGTTGGCGCGTCACAGCGGCCTGATACTTGACGGGGAGAGGAAACTGCTGCTGTTTACACATCACCATACACAGACCAGCTCTTTGTAGCGAAACTTTTCATATCCCACTTCTACAATTACACTCACTCTGCACGTCACCACACGGTGTGTAACGGAGGTACTGAAATCTTAACCCAGATGATCCTGACGTCCTTCCAGAAGGATGGTGTTTCGTTTTTTTAAACAGTTAAGGTAAATTGTTTCCTTTTGTCTAAAACACTTTGTTCAACATCGGACTGTCATTTGAATGTCGCTCATGGACATGCATATAAAAACAATCATTGTGTTAGCCGGCCGCGGTGGCCGAGGGGACTAAGGCGCTCCAGTCACGGTCTCCACGGCCACTACGGTCGGGGGTTCGAATCCCCCACTCAGGCATGGATATTTGTGCCGTCCTTAGGATTAGCTAGTTTGTAAGTTTAGGGACTGATGACCCCGTAGTTTAGTCCCTTTAGTTATTAAATAAAAAAATCATTGTGTTAGCACGTTTGCCGGCCGCTGTGGCCGAGAGGATTGAGGCGCTCCAGTCACGGTCTGCTCGGCCACTACGGTCGGGGGTTCGAATCCCCCCCTCGGGCATGGATATTTGTGCCGTCCTTAGGAGTAGCTAGTTCATAAGTAGTTTGTAAGTTTAGGGATTGATGACCCCGAAGTTAAGTCCCATAAGCTTAACAAACATTTTTTTTGTTAGCACGTTATTATATGTTAGTCCCTTTGAAGAGAGGGATTCCGAAGAAACGTATCAGTTAACTCATGATTTCGGCTGTGTAAGTATTTACGCTACAATTTCATTTCTATTATTCAGGAACATATGGATGGATTTACAATTAAAACGTCAAATCTAACGTGTAATATTAGTGTTCTAATTTTTACTGCGTTCCTAAAGGACGGCCTATTATGCCGAGACTAAGGATGCAATTCGAGTAAAATCAATGTTGCAACATTTGAATGATCTATTAGAGATATAATAAACTATTTTTTAAACCAAAAGTAACCGACAAAAAAAATTTAGGACTATCTGGGTTAATATACCTGGTGATCAAAAAGTCAGTATAAATTTGAAAACTTAATAAATCCCGAAATAATGTAGATAGAGAGGTAAATATTGAGACACATGCTTGGAATGACATGGGGTTTTATTAGGAAAAAAAAGAAAGTATTGCTAGACGCGTGAAAGGTCTCTTGCGCGCGTCGTTTGGTGACGATCAACATCTACATAGCATACTCTGCAAGTCACATTTAAAAGCCACCACTTTCGTCATGCTTGGCCTCCCAAAGGAAGGAAAGAAGCTTGGAGTTTAACGTTCTATCGATAGCGTGCTCATTAGAGACGGATCTTACGCTCGGATATATGGGTAAGGATGTGGAAGGAAATCGACCGTGCCCTTTCAAAGAGACCATCCCGCCATTTGCCTGGAGTGATTTAGGGAAATCACTGAGAACCTAAATCTGGATGGCCGGAAGTGGATTTGAACCATCACCCTTCCGAATGCGAGTCCAGTGTGCTTACCACTGCGCCACCTCGCTCGGTTTGGCCTCCCAGACCCTCAGACCTCAGTCCGTTTGACTTTGGGGTTACCTGAAGTCGCAAGTGTATCATGATCGACCGACATCTCTAGGGATGCTGAAAGACAACATCCGACGCCAATGCCTCACCATAACTCCGGACATGCTTTACAACATTATTCCTCGACTGCAGCTATTGTTGAGGAATGATGGTGAACATATTGAGAATTTCCTGTAAAGAACATCATCTTTGCTTTGTCTTAATTTGTTACGCTAATTATTGCTTTTCTGATCGGATGAAGCGCCATCTGTCGGACATTTTTTGAACTTCTGTTTCTTTTTTTTCTTTTTTTTTATTTATTTAAAGCCCCATGTAATTCCAAGCATGTGTGTCAATTTTACCTCTCTATCTACATTATTACGTGATTTATTAAGTTTTCAAATTTATACTGATTTTTTTTATCACCCGGTACATAAAAATTGAGGTATTTGTATCTAAATTTCACTCTACAGCCAAAACTACACATTGCAAACGAATAGTGTTTGTATATTGTAGTAGGTATCAGTCTCCCATGGTGCACCATGGTGGTAGAGGGTAGATAACGATAAGAGGGTAGAAGATATGGGAGTTTAAAGTTACCGACTTATATAAAATTCTACGCATGGTTGTCAATATTTTGCTCTTCAGCAAAAACTACACAATAGAGACGAACGATCTCTCTGTGTCGTTTAGTAAAAAGTCTGCCTATGTCCACCATAGCAGTTTCGTGTTGATAGCTATAACAGGCTGGAAGATATAGTGGTTGAAAGTCTTCACCAAGGAGGTTAGAATAAAGAAAGATGGCGTTATCTATGGTGAGAATTGATTGAAGCCAGGGGGCCATGCTTTTGTACCCGAAACAAAGATTTCTAGCTTATAATCCTGTGTGAACATTGCCCTCTTTACGTAAAGCAACTAAATTAACAGTTACAATGGAGTTTTACTTACATAAGGCATTCATTTCAACAACTAGAACTACTTCCCCACACAGTACGACCAATGTTTAGAGAACAAACAAATGTCCGAATGCGCATTTTGCTGGCTTCACTTTTTCAGTGTTAGATTCTAAACTCCTTGGTCGCCAGCTTCAAGGAAGTTAGAATAAAGGGAGATGGCATTATCTATGCCAAACACATACGTCAGTTGAAACCTGTCCACCATCTTGGTCAGTTTTGGAATGCTATTTATCCATTAAAACTATGCGTTAAGTCGACCCTCATAGTTTTAATGCATTTAACTGACAGTCACTGCAAAGTATATACTTTCAAACAATATACTTTTTTGAATAAATAGTAATAAATACGCATCATAATGCATTTGAAAACTTATTTTAACGGCTAATTTGCACTCTTTTAACACGTTGTACATCGCAGCAAAACCGTCGGACTTTTATTCCTGTTTTAAGTGACATAAAACATTAGCTCTACAGTACGAAACGTTCGCAAAACTTAGAAATATGGCGGAGGTAGGCTTCACTTTTTCAGCGTAAGGGCCAAGGAGGTTAGAATAAAGGGAGGTGGCATTATCTATGCCTGTCTGCCATCTTGATCAGTTTTGGAATACTATTTGTCTGTTAAAACTCTGCGTTAAGTCGGCCCTCTTACAGTTAATGCATTGAACTGACTGTCACTGCAAAGTATGTACTTTCAAATAATATACTTTCTGCAATTAATAGTAATAAATACTCATCATAATACAATAGAAAAATTATTTTTAACGGCTAATTTGCACTCTTTCGCTGTACATCACGACAAAACCGTCGAAAGTTTTATTCCTGTTTTAAGTGACGTAAAACATAAGCTCCAAAATTTTGCTATATGACGGAGGCAGGCTTCACTTTTTCAGCGTAAGGGCGTCTCCCTGTAAACGTCCTTGGTAAGGGCGTCTCCCTGTATTCTAACCTCCTTGGTTAACTTGGATAAAATTCGAACTGACGACTAGCGATGACTTTTGTCACCATAATAGTAAAGAGCGAAATGTGATGTACATTCTTCAGCATATTGCAGTTTGAAAAGTAAAACTACCAAGTAAGACGTTAAAGCGTAAGGAAGAAATTCAGCGTTCTCGATCCGTTTCTAAAAGACAGAAAACAGCGCCGAAAAGTGAATCTACAGGCGATAGAAACTTGAAATTTGTAGACGTTGTTTATCTTACACTGTAGGCATCAACTATTTTTCGACATTCTCATCCCTAGGGGTGAAATAAGGGATGAACTGTTTTTTTTTTTTATTTTTATTTTTTTTTTTTTTTATTTGTAGCAATGAATACAAAACTTCGGATTTAGATTTTTGACTGGAATTTTAAAAATATGTGTTTCAATATTTTTGGAAATTCAACCATTAAGCGGGTGAAATAAGACAAAAAATTTTAAGGTTGTACTATGACTATTTGGATGCTAGAAATGCGAAAATTTGGATTTGAAAACCATGGTTAGAATAAAAAAGAAACGTGTTTCGGGATGTTTTGAATTCCGTCATCAATGGTGCAATAGGCGATGGCAAGTTGCATCAAAATACTTGATTAGGATAGCATTTTTAAAGCTACATCTATGAAAATTTATATTTAGAAGTCGAAACAACCAATGCAGACCATCCAGTGTACAGTAGGGTACTATGCCATTGTAGTAAAAGTTTACATATCACTATAAGTGACAGTAGGGTACTATCACTTATACTAATATGTAAACTTTTACTACAATGATATAGTGCATCTATGCACTTTAAATTATTTTATATCACAACTGTTGACATTACAACATGATGGCTATGTAAAACAGTTTTTGAACAGATGATGATCGCAGAGACTAAAGCGAAAAATAAACTTATACACCAGCGGTATTGGCTTCATCCTTTCTGGAACGTATCATTACTACTGATGAACCCGCAGTTAAGTCCCATAAGCTTGACAAACATTTGATCATTTTCTACTTCTGTGTCAATACTAGTCCAGCTTTCCATTGTATCGCACCTGTTTTGCATTTTTCTTTGTTAGTACTGATATTCCAAATTATTCTGTACTTAAATTAATTATTTATTTCATTGTGATCACTGTAACTGAATATGTTTATTTTCAACGTTTATCAGTTCGAGAGCATATCACCGATTTCTTGAGCTTCACAATTATCCAATGCACCCCACCTCCACCCTCCTATCCCATCCCTTTATTTTTGTCTATTTGTTTTTTTTTTCCTTATAATAGTGTCTTAGGTTTCTAATATTTATTATATATTTCTTAGGTATTTTGTCACGTTGTATTTTGAACAACCGTTCAAATTTTACATTAATGTTTAATTTTATTCACTGTACTCCTTGTTGTCATGAAACTGTTATGTTTACATTGTTGTAGATATATAGTATGATTGTTTGCTTTTTGCAGTACTATTAATTTACATTGTAACTGCTCCATCAAAGATCATTTATTTCTCTGCGTGTAATATCTCCTCTGATTATTTGACAACGCAAGTTCTTTGACTAAATTTCAGTAAATGTCTTATGATGGCCTCAGAAGCCGAAAATCGATTAACATAATAAACAAACCTGTGGAACAAAATTGTGTATTTTCATTTTCTTTACAGTAAGTACTTCATTTCTCCGACTTACGGTGTTACCTGCGTTTCCCCTCCACATGTTCTTTATAATTTCATTCCCTCTCCACTCCGTTACGAGCGATGAACGTTTTGAATACGCAATTATTTCAACACTACATTTCAGCCGTGGTGCAGTGGCCGACCATTGCAAGGCGATTAGCTTTGGAGCGCCCCGCTGCTCGCCTTAGAGGTTCGAGTCCTCCCTCGTGCATGGGTGTATTTGTCGTTCTAAGCAAAATTTAGTTAAATAGTCTGTAGGCTTAGGGACTTATAACCAGAGTAGTCAAGTCCCACAGATTTACAAACTAAATTTCAACAACACCTATTTCGTACACGTACATAGGTAACATTATATTGCGCGGCCGCTCCACGTCGGAGGTCCCACTTCCAACGGTATGGGTGTGTGTTGTCCTTATCGTAAGTCAGTTTAAGTAGTCTGCGAGTCCTGTGTACGATGACACAGCCAGTTTGCTTACTTTTAAAGATCACAAATTATGTTCACACCTAATATAATGATCGGTTTTGGGTGTGAGGTCCGCCTGATATGCAAAAAACTATTTTATTTCACACCCAAACTAGTTTCGTCACCTGTGTGCCATCATCAGTGGGTTTTACATTTATATATTGCTGTGAAAACAAAATACATTGATTTTACTACTAACCTATGTATAAATTTAGACCTAAAATGTCGTGAGTCTTATTTTGGTTTTTACCTTGTTTTTAGATTATGTGAGCATGTAGGACCCTTCATACATATTACGTACTGGTAGCGTTGTCATTTGCAACCGAATGATCTGTTTGAATCTTGTGAGGATTTAAAAATCGCTACTTCTAGTGTGAAAACATAAATTTGGTTAAATGGGGATATTTCGATTGTCCGCCTACTGTCTATTACTTACGGTTTCTTTTGGTGTACACTTCCTCTTCCGCGTCTTTAACGCATTAAATGAGCTGTACAGAAAGGATAATACAGACAGATAAAACAAACACGCACACACGTAGCACACAGGCTCAAAGAGAAAATAAACACAATTCAAATCCACCGCCAATCCACTGGAGAACAAGTGGAAACCAACTAATAGGTACACATATTAACAAAGTGTACACTGTAGACTCTGCTAAAGCCGGAAGTGATCGTGGTGGATAAAAGTCCACAAAATATCTGTATTACATGCGTGATATGTACAAAAACGCGAAAGAGGAAGTGCAGGCCAAAAGAAACCTTAAGTAATAGACAAAAAGCGGGCCATCAAAATATCCCCACTTACCAAATTTATGTTTTCACTGTAGAAGTAGCGTTTTTCAAATCCTCCTGTATTCAAACACAACTAGCTCATTACTTACACAACAACGGTTCTCAAATTGATTCCGTATTTCTTGATTTCCAGAAGGCTTTTGAGACCGTACCTCGCAAACGGCTTTCAATCAAATTGCGGGGTTATGGAATATCGACCCAAATTTGCGACTGGATAGGTGATTTCCTGTCAGAGACGACACAGTTCGTAGTAATCGATGGTAAGACATCAACTAAAAAAGAGGTGATATCGGGCGTTCCACAGGGTAGTGTTATTGGTCCTCTGCTGTTCCTTGTTTACAGAAACGATTTATGGGAAAATCTAAGTAGCTCTCTTAGGTTGTTTGCGGATGACGCCGTCATTTACCGTCTAGTAAAATCATCTCAAGATCAAAACCAACTGCAGAACTATCTGAGTAAGATATAACTATGGTGTAAAAATTGGCAATTGCGTCTAAATAATGAGAAGTGTGAGGCCGTCCACATGAGTACGAAAATAAATCATTTAAACTTTGTTTACAAGATAAATAAATCAAAATTGAAGGCCGTAAACTCCACAAAATACCTAGGAATTATTATTACTTCAGACTTAAATTGGAAAGAACACGTAGATAATGTCGTGGAAAAGGCGAACCAGAGACTGCGTTTTATTAGCAGAACCCTTAAAAGCTGCAACAGCACTACTAAGGAAACTGCTTACACTACGCTTGTCCGTCCTTTTTTGGAGTATTGCTTCCCAGTGTGGAATCCTTATCAGGTGGGTTTGACGGAGGACATCGAAAGAGTCCAAAGAAGGGTAGCTCGTTTTGTATTGCCACGATACAGAGGAGACAGCGTCACGGAAATTATACAGAACCTGGTATGCGAATCATTACAACAAAGGCGCTTATCGTTGCGGTGTTGTCTACTTACGAAACTCCAACATTCTCCTCCGAATGCGAAAATACATCATTGACTACCACCTACATAGGTAGAAATGATCAACAGAATAAAATACGAGAAATCAGAGCTCGAAGATTCAGATGTTCTTTCTTCCCGCGCGCTATTCGAGAATGGAATGGGAGATAAACAGTATAACGGTGGTTCGATGAACCCGCTGCCAGGCACTTGAATGTGATTTGCAGAGTATCCCATGTAGATGTAGATGTAGATGGTTCAAACAGATGAACGCTACCAGTACGTAACTATGTAGAAAGGGTCCCACATGACCACGTAATGTAAAAACAAAGTAAAACCAAAATAAGACTCATGACGTTTTAGGTCTAAATTTACACTTAGTATAGTAGTAAAATCTATGTATTTTGTTTTCACAGCAACAAATAAATGGAAAACTCACTGATAATGGCACAGAGGTGCCGAAACTAGTTTGTGTGTAAAATAAAATAGTGTTTTGCATATCAGGCGTACCTCATACCCAGAATTTCTACTCCAATCACTGCAATAATAACAGCTGCAAATCGAAAAAATGATGAAAATAATCATCGACATTTGAGTATAAGATACCGAATTACATATTATACAAACTCATTTCTAGGGACCACCTATCTTTATATTATCATCTGAATACAAGAGACAAAATAAAATAATCACATGCCCTAATGCCCATAATGTAACCTAATGAGGAAGAATAATGATATCAAAACTTGGAAGACTGAGATGGAAACAGGATAGTAATTCCGTGTGTTCTGATAGCGTGAATGTGTGAACAGAGGCTTTACATTTCCCACGCTAAACTCGACTGCTAAATGTACTGCAGCGGGAACGTATGATCAAGGAAACCAAATGACCCACAGTCACGTAAATGCAGCGCAAGCATGCAAGCCGGCAACCACGTCGTCACAATCCAGATCGAAGTCGCCTGGATATGCCCAGTTCATTATCACAAGGCAGAGCACCAATGCTGCGAGGCGAAATCGGCACAACAGCATTACGGAAGCAGGCGAAAGGCAAGTGCGATTCATTTTCTGTCGGCCACAGACCAACGAGAACCCTTTCTGCTTCAAACTTCCTACTAGAATAGACCTTTCACATACTTTCACAACTCGTTAAGACATAATTTACAGTATGCACCTTGAGATGCAAAACCCCACCAGAGAAATAACTAACGAAACATATTTGAGGCACACATGTGACTATCGACGTCTGCACGAATACGTGTTATTGAAGGTGTTAACAGCAGACGCTTTCCGGTGATACAATGTACTGCCAAGTATGTTAACTGAGGCATGGGCGTCACCAACACTAAATTATTAGGCACTTTGCAAGGTGCCCTTTTCCATGCGCTGTGCCGTGGCATATTAGCCGAGCTCATTGGGGCGCCGTGATACGATGCTCGCGGCCGTTCGACGTCGAGGGTTCGAGTCCCCCCTCGGGCATGGGTTTTTGTGTTGTCCTTAGGTTAATTTACTTAGTTCAAGTAGTTTGTAAGCTGCGGACTAATAACCCAGCAGATTTACAAACATTTGAACATTCCACGCGCCGTACAAAATATATGACGCGGCGGAGTGGCCGAGCGCATTGAGGCGCTATGCTCCGATGCGCGAGGCCTTTTCCGTCGGGGGATTGAATCCTCCCTCGGGCATGGATGTTTGCGATGTCTTTAGTATAAATCAGTTCATAAGCAGTTTGTAAGTTTAGGGACTGATGACCCAGCAGTTGAGTCCCATAAGCTTAACAAACATTTGAACATTTCAACAAAAGTATGTAAACAGTGTACTTCCTTTTAGTTTTAAGGTGAAGTGAGAAAAAATTCATTAAGATTGGGGCATAGGTATGAAAATTGTCAAAGTTCGTAAGTAAGGTACCCTCCTCCATGCACCATACAAAATTTTATGTAGACAGCGATCATCGTATTGTTTGGAAGTCAAATATACAAAATTTCATCAAGATCGCAGTAAAACAGTGCATTTTGGCGAAATCTGTCAAGAAAGTACCTTCCGCCATGCTCCGAACGAAATTTTATGTAGTTCTCTTCTTTTGAATGTGAACTGTACAAATCTTTCATCAAGGTAGTAACGAAATTGTAGATTTGTATGCAACAGAAACCACGGATATATTGAGTAAGGCTCTTTAATTTTTTCACAAGTTTTCCAATTTTCTATTAGATATCCAAAACATTTTATTACATAAAATTCATGTACTGATAATTACGAACACAAAAAGAGCAGATTTCCCAATTCGATCGAGCCAATCTTAAATATGGCCTGAAAAGGGAAACAGGGATTGATTTTTCAAAATATATAAAGATTTGTTCTTCTGACATTCGTGCGGCGATTTAAAGTAAGAACCACAGTATGATTTTCTTCAGGTAAGCCGCGGCGGAGCGGCCGGGCGGATTGAGGCGCTATGCTCCGATGCGCGAGGCGGTTCCCCGTCGGGGGTTCGAATCCCCCCTCGGGCACGGATGTTTGTGCTGTATTTAATATAAGGTAGTTCCTAAGTAGTATGTAAGTTTAGGGACTGATAACCCCGCAGTTAAGTCCCTTAAGCTTCACAAACATTTGAACATTTTGATCTTCAGGTAAACATGTTTAATAACATTTTGGCCTTCTTTGAATCACCCTCCTTTTCGATGCCATTGTGGTCACAGCGTGGACAAATATCTTCGATAACTGATTTACGTATGAGGTACTGGGTTCGCATCCCGGCCGCAGCACAAATTTTAATTCAGTGCCTCTCCTTATATTTAATAGCTTAGGTAAGGCTAAAACTTCTTCAGATGTTCTGTCAAGACGATCGACAGAACTTTACTTTCAAATTCGATGAACTATTCACGGCAGGCCCTGCCTCCGCTGGTGTTGGCTTCGCGAAAATTCGTTCGTCTGTAAAGCTTTGGCTAAGTTAGTAAATCTTACGATAAGTTAGTAAAAGGATAGAAGCCATCTCTCCCAACACACTGTGACCGTCTAAACATTTCAGGGGATACTTGTAGAACATTTCACATAAATATCCTGGTCATGATAAATTGATAAGTGAAGATTTCAACTTATGGCATGAGTAGCAGCAATTTAAATAAAAGAGATAACATCAAAATTAATAAATTTAATAAGCATTTTTCATTTATAATGTTCATTATTTTGCGAGACTTGCCTGTATGGTATATTTGTAGTTTTAGTATTGACACTATTAACAAACAATTCATCAGACGATCCAATTCGTGAACACGCAACGTACAATAATTCGAAAACGCAACGTGTGAGAAATAAAGTTACGTCAATCTTACTGTATGAACAGCGAAAATATAAGTAGTGTTAAAGTTTTTCTTTCCTTTCGTCAATTGAAGTGTGTTTGTATGTGTGTGTGGGGGGGGTGGGGGGGGGGGGCATCGAGACAAAGTTGCCTTAAGGGTTTGTAGTTACGTGTCAAGTATGTTTCAATCGCTAACTGATCTCTTTGTCAAATACTGTATGAATTAATCTGTTGGTTTTTTTTTTCGGTTGGTGGCTGATACGACAGCTATGCAGATTTCTCACTGTTAGTGACGTCTTACAGCCAGAACTAAGTTGTACAGGGAATAGGCTAACAGCAGGACACCATAAGCTACCTGCCATAACAGCCACGAGTGGGTGGCTCTGGATGCTCTTCACGTACATCCACTTGCCTTTTATATGTAGTTCTGTATCCATGTCATTGTTTATGTCGCATCTCCTGGAGTATGTGTCGTACAGCGATCAAACTCCACGGCTAACAGCAGGAGACCGAGGACTATGTACCGCCACAACTGCGACTGGGTGTAAGTGGATGGTCAAACATGTATGTCTTTACGTATAACACAGTTATAATAATAATACAAATATGGTTTCTGTTCCGTAGGACCTAATTGAGGAGCAAGACATCATGGTCATGAAACACGTCACTACATGAAATTTCACAATACTGGGGCTCTGACTCACTTTGGACTTTCGCGGCAACCCATAATGACGCCTTTCGTTGGATTGGCGATTCAGTTTTGGCTCATACGATGTGGCCCATGTCTCATCCAGTGTTACGATACGGCGCAAGAAAGCCTCTCCCTCGCGCACATAGGGCTCCAAGTTTGCCTGAGCAGCGTCGTAACGCATCCATTTCTTCATTTCCGTCAATTCATGCGGAACCCATCGTGATACAATTTTACGAATGCCGAGGCGTTCCTTCAGGATGCGAAGCACAGTCGTAAGCGTTAATCCGGTTTCGTGCACGACCTCACGAATCGTCTGGCGTGGATCACTTCTTCCTTAACGCGGCAACAGTATGCACTTCTTTTTCAGAGACGCTAGGACGACCTACCCGATGCATGTCTTTCAGTTTGCCGACCTTCGTTGAAGGCTTTTACCCAACTTGCACTGTTCTGTAGGGCAATGCTGATTACTCGCACGCATCTTGAAGACCTTGATGACACTGTCGTGCAGTACGACCTCTGGCACATTCAATCTTGATGCATCTAAGTTGTTCCTGTTTCGAGAACATTTTGACACCGTTACGTTAGACCGCTCGCACGCAAGTGACTGTGTTTCCCTCGATTGTGCGCACGCCGGTGACGTAGGACGAGTTAGTCCATTTGCTCGTAGTTAAGGAAGGTATGTCAACAACGTGTGCCACCAGCGACAATAGTAGATTGCATTGCATAGTGTCTCCACTGCGCATGGCAAAGGGTACCTTGCAAAGTGTCTAATAATTTAGTGTTGGTGACGTACATGCTTCGGTTACTACACCTGGCAGTACATTGTATCACCGATAGGCGTCTGCTGCTAACCCATTCAATAGCACGTATTCGTGCCTCAGAGATCTTTCGTCAGTTATCTCATTGCTGGGGTTTTGCATCTATAGGTGCATAGTGTAAATTATGTCTTAACACGTTGTGAAATTATGTAAAAGGTCTATTCTAGAAGGAAGTCTGTAGCAGAGAGGGTTCTCGTTGGTCTGTGGCCGACAGAAAATGAATCACACTTGCCTTTTGCCTGCTGCCGTGATGCTGTTGTGCCGACACTATGCAATCAACTTCCAACCCTCGTAGAATATCGCCACTATTTTGGGATTGGATTCGTGGTTTCCTGTCAGAAAGGACATGGTGCTTAGAAGTTGACAGAAAGTCATCAAGTAAAAGACATGATATTTGTCTTTTCCGAAGGAAGTGTTGTAGAACCCCTACTCTTCCTTGTCTTTGTACGCGATTTAAGAGACAATGTTAAAAGCTCTCTTAGATTGTTCGTGGATGATGCTGTCATTTATCGGTTAGTAAAGTCATCAGAATATCTCAAGCAGTTGCAGAACGATTTAGATACTGCATGGTGCATGGTAATTGACCCTAAATAATGAAAAATATGAAGTTTTCTATATGAGTTCTAAAAGAAATCCGTTCATTTACAAGATAAATCACTCAAATCTAAACGCCGTAAATTCATCTAAATGCCTAGAATTTACAATTACGAACAACCTTTGTTGAAAAAAAAAAAAAAAAACAAAAAAAAAAAACATAGAAAATATCGTAGGGATGGCGAAGCAAAGGTTACGTTTCATTGTCAGAACACACTGAGGATGCAACAGTTCTACTAAAGAAACTGACTACACTACGCTTCTGTGTCTTATTTTGGAGAATTGCTGCGCATCGTGGGACCCTCAGCAAGTGAGACCGACGGAGGATATACGAAACGTTCAGAGAAGGACAGCTCGTGTTATATCATCCCGATACAGGGGAGAGAATCTCACGGAAATTATCCACAAGCTGGGGTGCAAAACATTAAAAGAAATTTGTTATGCACTGCGGCTACATCTATTTGCGGAATTTCTTTCACCAACTTTTACCTACGACTGTGATCACATCTTTTTAGCACCCACCCAGATACGGAGACATGATCATCATGGTAAAATAAGAGAAATATGATTGGAAACGAAAAAATTTGTTCCTTTTTCCGCGCGCTATTACAGAATGGAACGGTAGAGAAATATCATAAAAGCGGTACGATGTGTTGTGGACTCGTCGGCTTTTGTTGTTTCATTCTTTCTGCCATCAGTTGAGTACTCGTCCCGGTCTAGTTGTCATGAAAGGTACTGGTGCAGGAACCGATGGTCAGCTAAAACATTTCTATAGAGATTAGTATTACCAGTTTTATTGACTAAAGATACAATGATACTCAACATTTGAACATACGTCTGTTTCTTCTCTCTTCGCGCGTCGTCGTCCGTATGATGCCATCTGCGCTGATACCTAGTGACTGCTTGGTTCGTAGCCGAGTTCTGACCTAGTAACTGCCTGAGTTCTGACTAGTAACTGACGGGTAGCTGACGGGCCGTCCAGACGCATGTCGGCCTAGATACAGCCGCTTTTAGAGGGCGCGCATCTTCAGTTACTTCCTCCAGGATGCGTGGCGCCTGCTTGCGATTGGCTTTCGGTCGATCGCTCCATCTCCACGATCGTTCTCTTAGGTCTGGCGTGTGGCGCTGACTTTGCATCACAACACGATGAACCCTCTGCCATGCACTCGGTGTGATTTACAAAGTATTTATGTAGATAAACATTGGCCAGGAATCGCAGACTTCCTTAGATAAGCACGCTTTTTTTAGGAAGAATTTCCGGGAGCTAGGTTGAGGATTTTATTGCAGTCGTTGAATTGACGCTCCATCAAATTCGTCAGCCTTCTATTATGACAGCTTACCCACCGTACGCTACCTACCATTATGTAGCCTGTTGTCAGTTGTGCAGTTTGAATCGTATTGTAGGATACGATAGATTTCTTTGTTTTCTTGTGCCTTATTGTTCAGTACAGTGAACCCTGGTTACGTATCATGGAGGATTACCTTCAAATTGGATGGTATAGTGAACTTCCGTAACCAGATGTAAATCGCCAAGCATTCAGGAAACAAGGCAGCAGCGCCCATTTTCAATCAATGTACCAGGAGGCGCATTTGGAGAAAGATTAACAGGGCCGTAGGTGCTACCACAGAAGTTAAGTGGGCCTCATTATCTGAATTTCTCATTTACGTCTCGCCTACTTTTCCGGAGGACGTGTCACGCCAGCAACGATTCCAGATGAGGTTCATTCGTGATTGCGCACCTTGTAAGGGGACTGTTTCGTGCGGACACATGAAGTCTGCAATTCTGTGGTAAATCGCGCACATGCGCGGGAATCGTGTCATGACAGCTTCTGAGTAGTCTTAGTTCAGGCGTTAGTCAATAGATAGGGGCACCTCTCATCTGTCAAACTAAAAGGTAAAGCAGTCAACAATTCGAAGATTGGTTTGAACACCACGGTGCTTTACTAGGCATGGTCCTGTTTGGAGGTGGTATGCCATTGCCTTCCTCCGACCTTCGAACTGACTTACCCAGCCAGTTATAGGGGGACCTACAGTATAACGTGGGTTCCGAACCACGGTGCTACTCGGTATTTTTCACATCAGCAACACTGCCAGAGGTGAAAGAAGTGGAAAGTGACAGATAAAAATCCTAGGACCTGGCGGGGATCGAACCCGGGACCTTTGGATTTGTAGTCAAGACTCCTATAAACCCGAGCTGAACTATCCGCCATTTTTTCCCCAAGCTGTAGGAGTTGCCACGTTCCGGACGAGCTCACGCGTTATCTCGCGTTTCATTCAACTCGCTCACACTCACAAACTACTGACTCTATGAACGTGGAATTTTCATCAATGTATTCGTTAAGAACTACACTACATTTTATTTTCAGTTTTATTTATGGCAATAATTTATAAATAGCATATACTGATAGTTTACGACCATGCACTTTCTGACGACGTTACGGAATTTGCGACATGCGAGGAACTTTTTTTTTCTTGAAGTTAGGTGAACACATTAAGCGAATGAAATGTTCAAAATACATCAAATTTTCATCTTCTCCAAACAGCAAGTCTGTGAGAAATTTATAACTTGAGATAATGTCAGTTAAATATGACGCACTGGGATTCGCCCGCACGTCTAGTAGTAACACGTCTTTCGTATTAGAGCTCCTAATAATTAGGCACAAGTTATTGCTGCGTTACATACATACTTGAAGATACTGGTACTTACTTCTTTTAACCCATTAAATTTAATAGTTGCACACTACAAAAGTGCTGTGTCTCTATGTAATATGCAATTTCAATTTTTCAGTTATATGAAAAGGATATTCTAAATATCTCAAAGCAGAGTGCTTTATTATGTGAGGAAATGAGAACAAGTCAGTTCGTTAGCTAGTGAAGAGATCCTTGCTATCTGTCATTTTAAAGTATTCTCACATAAAATCCTCATTACATCTAGTAACCTCCGTTCTGTCACTGCTAGGCTTTAAACTGAAGGAAATGTAACTCCTATTAGGTTTTGGAAACTGAGTAGTAGCTCGGAAACACAGTGCACAAGAAGCAAAAAAATAAACATTTGTGAGAGACGAAGGAATATCTGCAAATCGAATAATAGATCACTAACTTTACTCTTTTCTATTCTACAACTGTGTATTTCCTTGAATAACGCGACAATTAATGAAGTTTTGCGTAGTAACCATGTGGCAAAATACTTCCCTCTTTGCATGTTATCATTTGTCAAAATATCATTTTGATACCTCTAACCGTGTATGAGATACGCAATGATTCTTTCTGGCTTTATCGCTATCGGAAATGAGTGCGCTAAATAAAATAAAGTTTAGCGGTATGAGTAAAAGGTAAAGATCTCCTCCTAAGTCGAAAATATAATTCAATCCATTAGGAAAGTTTCTTCCGCTGCAACATATGGTGCAACAAGCACCAAACGGGATATCATAGCTTCCTCTATCTGTTACTGCAAACCTTTCGTAATGTAGCGCAGTCTCTTATTTCGAAGCCAATATCTTATTAACTATGACTATTAACGAAATGACGAGAATTTCGTCACAATGCTGACATATAAAGATTTAAGTAGCGGAAAAATTAAATATTTATATCAATTAGTTTTTGAGAAATCGTTTGTGAAAGATGGCAGGGCATGCGCCTCTACGCTGTTAGTGCATCGCGATTCCAACCATGTTGGGGAAAACATGGCGGACAATTCAGCCTGGGTATTTAGGAGCTCTAGTCAAACGAGCGTCTGGTCGCTCGCTTGGCGTATAGACACGTGACTGGAAAATCCAGGCCACTATGCAGTGAATGGCAATCGGCGGGAGAAACCGTGTTTGGCCTTGGACAAATATGCAATAAACAACTTAAAAATTAATAACTATTGATCCATAGACGATACAAAGGAGCGCGTAGGCTTATTTTAAAGATAAAGACTAGCCGGATGCGCTGATATAAACGCGACTCCTGTCACTTTAATAGTTTTTGTTATAGTAATTCAAAAATCATTATAAAATAACAATTTTGCAAACTATATATCTTGAAAACGGCTTAACCAAATAACGTACAAGGTGTCAAATGATCGATGTAATTGAGTACCATTAAGATGTATATTAAGTTTTATTGCGCAAATTCAGTAAATTTAAATAAGAGGCCAGTAACATGGTTTCCAGGTATAAGAACTGGATGTTTAATAAATAAATGATAATAACTGTAGTATTAGCGGCAGTACGGTAAACTAGACTTAGGTAAATAATTAATGAAACCACAGGAGCAATAGTACAGTGAATAACCTATGTTTAAATACTGAAAAAGCCAATGTAGAAAAGTTTAATTTTTGATGCCATATTCTGTTTCAGCGAAAAAATTACGTTAAATACTGTGATCACATGCATTTATTTCATTTGTATTTTATGTAAAGGAGGTAATTTTGTGAAAATAAGATTCTGATTTGACTTCAGAGTAAGCCAGCGAGGGTACTGAAGGTGGCCATTTTGGCTTGTTGGGGTAGTCTGTTGGTGTCGGTTTGACAGACAAGGCGTTTCGTTATGCTGGGCGACTGAGAAATCGCTTGAGGACTTGTAAAAATTTCAGCGAAGTGATCTAGTGTGGAACTTAGAAATATTTGTTCTGTGGTGCTTCGAGAACTTTGATTTTATTCTGCGTCTGTGGGACTTCTTGGACTCTAACTATATTAACTATTGCTAGACTTCAATTTTTATTTAGCGACTGTGCGACTTAGAAACTATTTAGCCAAGTTTCCAAGTTTTGGTGTAGCAGCCTTAAGGAACTCGGCATAGCTCTGAAGTCAGGTGTAACAAATATTCATTGACGGATAAAAGGTGGAATAAACATCATTTTAGTTAAAAGTGAATGTGTCGCTTGTGCATTTATTGTTGCTGCCTGCATTTATTTAAAGCTAAACATTTTGGGGATATTGCAGCAGGTGTGGCTGGCCCCTAGACACGACGCAGCCAGTTTGTATAATAAAATAGGATCTACAGGCGCACTTCACGGAGCCCCTAGTAAACAGAGGCTGTGAGTGGGTCATTTGTATTGTTTTATTTTTTGTTTTCATTTTTTTCTTTCGTGCTGTAGCACTGGGGCTCGAGCCAACTGAAGGAAATAACTGATAAAATTGTGACACCCTGCACAGAATAGTGCGTTTTTTCCTAGTCTGTGTTTGGAAAATCAGTGTGTAAACTCGCAGCCTGCACGGTTTCGTCACAATGTGCTCCAGCACCTGACGCGGACTTCTCGGGTCCACTGGATTGACCGGGGAAGCTCCACACTTTGGTCTGCTCGTTCCCCAGACCTCAAGCCCCAAATTTTTGGTTGCAGAGGTACTTGAAGGAAATGGTATACGGAACTCCATCCAACGATATGGAGACACTACATGGTGCGTTCCAGCATGCGCTACAACAGCAACCAGGTGTATTTCAGAGATGTGTCATGCATTATCCCGAAGTGCAGAGGGATGCATTATCACGAATGGGCTCCACACGGAACACATCATATGAACACGTGTTTATTTAAGAAAGTATGCGTTTTAGGAAATATGTTTACTGGACTTACTTTTCTTGTTTCGATGAGCATTAACACCTCTCAAAGAAACGACACTTTTTTGAATACCCTGAATATAAAAGACTGTTACCTGAAATGGTCCTCCATGGTACTTACAAAGGGGAGACTGAGTTAATAATTAAATCACTAATGACTAAGGACTCTTGTGGATATGACGGCGTTGTTGTTTTTGGGGTATTCAGTCCGTAGACTGCAGCTCTCCACGCTACCCCGTCCTGTGCAAGTCTCTTCATCTGAGAATACGTTCGGCAACCTACATCCTTTCGAATATGCTTATAGCATTCGTCCCTCGATCTCCCACTACGATTTTTATCCCACAAACTTCCTTCTAATGCTAAGTTGATGATTCCTTGATGTCTCAGAATGTGTACCCTTGTCTTAGAATATGCCAGAAAATCCTTTTCTTCCCAGTTCTCTTGAGCACCTCCTCATTAATTACGTGATCTACCCATCTAATTTTCCTCGTTTCAAAAGCTTCTATCGTCTTTTTGTCTGAGGCCCTTATTGTCCCTTATTGTCCACGTTTCACTTCCATACAATACTACAGAGAAATGCTTTCAGAAAGGACTTCTTAACATTTGATCTAATATTGGATGTCAACAAATTTCGCTTCATCAGAAACGCTTTTCTTTCCATAGCCATTCTGCTATATTTACTTCGGCTATCTGAAGTTGTCTTGTTAACCAAATAACAAAACTCATCTACTACTTTTATTGTCTCATTACCTAATCTAATTCCTTCAGCAACGCCTGATTTTCTGACACTAAATTCCATTACCCTCGGCCGGCCGCGGTGGCCGCGGGGACTGAGGCGCTTCAGTCACGGTCTGCACGGCCACTACGGTCGGGGGTTCGAATCCCCCCTCGGGCATGGATATTTGTGCCGTCCTAGTTCGTAAGTAGTTCATAGACTAGTCCCATAGACTATACAAACATTTGAACATTACCCTCGTTTTACTCTTGTTAATGTTCATCTTATTCCTTCCTTTCAAGACACTGTCTATTCCATCTTATTGCTCTCCCATGTCCTTTGACAGAATTACTATGTCATAGGCAAACCGTAAGGTTTTGATTTCCTCTCCCTGGACTTTAATTCCCTCTCCAAATTTCTCCTTGCATTCATTCATAGCTTACTCAATGTACAGATTGAACAACATTGGGGAAAGGCTACAACCCTATCTTACTTGCTGTCTGGATTTTGTACAGGTTAAATATAACTCATCGCTCTATGTATTTTACCCCTAACACCTTCAGTATCTGAAACAGTGTATTTCAGTCTATTCTCAAACACTTTATCCAGATGCAAAAAAGTTAAAAACGTAGGTTCCCTTTCCTTAGCCTATATTCTAAGATAAGTCTTAATGTGAGTATTGCCTCCCACGTTGGTATATTTCTCCTAAATCCAAACTGATCTTCCACAAGGTCTGCTTCCACCAGTTTGTCATTCGTCTGTAAAAAATTAGTGTTATTATTTTACATCCATGACTTATTAAACTGATAGTTCTGTAATTTTCACATTTGTCTGCACTTGCTTTCTTCGAAATTGGAATTACTATTATCTTCTCGAAGTTTGAGGGTATTTCTCCTGTCTCATACATCTTGCATACCAGGTGGAACAATTTCTTCATGACCTTCTCTCCTAACGATAATAGCAGTTCAGACTGAACATCGTCTACTCCTCTATTCAAATCTTTTAGTGCTCTGTAAAATTCTTCTCTCAGTATAGTACATCCTATCTCGTCTTCCTCTACTTCGTCTTCCATTTCTAGTATACTGCCTTAAAGTTTATTTCCTTTGTAAAGGCCTTTCAATATATTCCTTACACCTTTCAGCTTTCCCTTCTTTGCTTAGTACTGGTTTTCCAACTGAGTTCTTGATATTCATACCGCTGCTTTTATTGTCTCTAAATGTCTCTTTCATTTTCCTGTAGGTGATATCTATCTTTCCTCTAGTTATACATTATTATATGCTGTTGCATTTCTACTGAAGCCACGCCTGCTTAGCCAGTCTGCACTTCCTGTCAACCTCATTTTTCAGACGTCTGTACTCACTTTTGCCTGCTTCACTTGATGCAGTTTTATATTTTCTCCCTTCATTAATTATCTATCAGAATTCTGAAATACTTTTCCCGATATGTTAGCTTAGTACACAGCTATATTTGTAATTTTTTCTTTCAGAATGGTCAGTTTCCGGACAGATTAAAGTACTCAGTAGTTAAACCAATTTATAAAAAAAGGAGAAAGGGATAATGTAGACAATTATAGACCTATTTCTATGCCACATTTTTTTTCTAAAGTTATTGAAAAGTTTGTATATTTAAGGTTAATGATCATTTCAGTTCACGTAATTCGTTGTCAAACGTACAGTTTGGTTTCAGAAGTGGTTTAACAATAGAAAATGCTATATTTTCATTTCTGTGAGGTACTTGATGTGTTAAATAAAAGGCCGCGAACATTAGGTGCCTTCTTTGATTTAACAAAGGCATTTGATTGTATTGATCACAAAATATTGTTGCAGGAGCTGGAAAATTATGGAGTAATAGTAGCAGCTCAGAACTGGTTCTCTTCTTACTTTAATAACAGACAGCAGAAGGTAATTCTTCGCAGTGTTGAAAATGGCTATGACAGACAGTCACAATGGTGCACACTTAAGTCTGGGGTACCCAAGGGGTCTGTTTTGGGACCGCTACTGTTACTTATTTGTATAAATGATATGCCTTCGTGTATAACAGTTCACTGTAAAATATTTTTGTTTGCTGATGATACCAGCTTGGTAGTGAAGGATATTTTTTTGTAATATTGACACAGTATCAAATAAATCAATTCAAGAGATAAGTTCGTGGCTTGTAGAAAATAAATTGATGTTAAATCACAGAAAAATTCAGTTTTTTACAATTTTAGTATATAATTGATAGTATATATATTGATTACACATGATGGGCATATGATTAGTGAGACTGAACAGTTCAGATTTTAAGATGTTCAGATAGATTGTAAGTTAATAAAATTCTTGAATATCCGTCTCCAGATCGCTTATATTTTCTAAAACATTACCGGTTTTGGGACAGCTGCCCATCTTCAGATCTGTTAAATAAATGTTACAACTGAATATAAGCTACTATTTATAAAGTATGATATCAAAAAATTTAAAGGAAAAACATTAAAAAACATTAAAAACATACCAAAATTTTGAAGTTACAGAGTAACCTGTCCTGTAATGAACGAATGTTCACAGTCGTTACTAAAAACATAGTAGCTGCCTGAGGGTTTATATAAAGTACTTGAAATCATCTGATTGGTTTAACAAAAGGATCCCAACCAATCAGATGATTTCAAGTACTTTATATAAACCCTCAGGCTGCTACTATGTTTTTAGTAACGACTGTGAACATTCGTTCATTACAGGACAGGCTACTCTGTAACTTCAAAATTTTGGTATGTTTTTAATGTTTTTTAATGTTTTTCCTTTAAATCTTTTGATATCATACTTTATAAATAGTAGCTTATATTCAGTTGTAACATTTATTTAACAGATCTGAAGATGGGCAGCTGTCCCGAAACCGGTAATGTTTTAGAAAATATAAGCGATCTGGAGACGGATATTCAAGAATTTTATTCATATAACGATCGCAATAACTCCCTGAAGACCAATAAGTCTTGCTTTGATAAAAGATTGTAAGTTGTCGCGAAAAGCCAATGTTCTGGATCTTGTTCATTAACTAAATTTTGCTTTATTTACCATTAGTTTGAAACCTGAAATAAGTGATTTTTGGACACAAAAAGTAGTCTCCTAGGTTTACTTTCATTCACTTATGACGTACGGCGTTATTTTTTGGGGTAACTCGACTATACAAAAAGGATTTTTTGGTTCAGAAACGGGCGGTTCGAGCAATATATGACGTAAGTTCGGGAATTTCTTGTCGACGTCTTTTCAGTAGTCTGGTAATTCTGACATTAACGTCACAATTCGTATTTTTTTAATGTCGTTTTTTGTAAACAATTTCAGCTTATCCCACGAGTTAGCAGCCTTCACTCGGTGAATAATAGACAGAAATCGAATCTACATTTGGATCAGACCTCCTTGACTCTTGTGCAGAAAGGTGTGCATTATTCTGTAGCATCCATTTTCAATAAGCTGCCCCAAGAACTCACGAATCTTAGAACCAACCCACGCGTTTTTAAATCTAAAATGAAGAGTTACCTCATGGCTCATTACTTTTATTCTGTAGAGAAACTCCTGGGAAAATTACAAAATTAATCTAATTCCTTTTATTCGTTACTGATAATTTTTACTTAGATTTTTATATTACCAGTCTTGTGTTAAACTAGTGATTCGCGTGTACGACTGTGGTGGTGTTATCCAAACACATTATGTTCCTCCATGGCAGACTGTCAGTGCACAGTATTACTGTTCGTTTTTGGAGAATCACCTGTGACCATCTTCGTGGAAGAAGTGGCAACACTTTCTGCGCAACCCACCCATAATTTTGCACGACAATGCGCGGGCGCATACAGCGCAAGCTGTGGCTGCTCTGTTCGGTCGATGGGACTGGGAAGTACTGCAACATCCATCATACTCCTCGGACTTAGATTCCAAAGATGAAGGAACCACTACGTGGAATTCGCTTCAGAACTGTTCCAGATTTGACAGGCAGTAGACCGCTCAATTCGCACCACCAACAGAATAGGCTCTGCCAACGGTATACAGTCCTACGCCTTCCACATCGCTGGCAACGGGTTCTACACAACGCTGGTAACTACTTTGAAGGACAGTAACGGGTGCAAACATTTAACGCTTTTGTATCGGTTGCGAATAGATAGTTGCCACTATTTAAGTTCCAACCCCCGTATATGCAGGGATTTGATTAGAAAAGAATTGTGAGGTAGTGTCAAAAGTCCTCCGGAAATCTAGAAATATGGAACTGAATTGAGATCTCTTGCTGATACCACTCATCACTTCATGTAGCTGTGTTTCACAAGAATGACACTTTCTGGATCCGTGTTGACTATGGATCAATAGGTCGCTCTCTGCGAGGTAGTGCATAATGTTTAGGAAAGTATACGTTCTAAAATCCTACTACAAACCGACGTCACTATTTTTTGATTTCCATGAATACTACCATCTCTCTAAGTATTCTAGATTTATATACTGGGCGATCAGAAAGTCAGTATAAATTTGAAAACTTAATAAATCACGGAATAATGTAGATAGGTAAAAATTGACACGCATGCTTGGAATGACATGAAGTTTTATTAGAACCAAACAAAGTTCAAAAAAATGTCCGACAGGTGGCCCGTGATTTTTGTTTTGTAACTGCTACCGTGATGGGTGAGAGGTACGCCGACATGTTACACAATCGCATCATCCCCAGCCTGGCTGATAAACACCTGCTGGAACGTACGATTTTTATGCGGGATGGCGCTCCACCCCAGATTGCTAGACGCGTGAATGATCTCTAGCGCGCGTCGTTTGGTGGTGATCGTGTGCTCAGCCGCCACTTTCGCCATGCTTCGGCTCCCAGGTCCCCAGACCTCAGTCCGTGTGATTATTGGCTTTGAGATTACCTGAAGTCGCAAGTGTATCGTCATCGACCGACATCTCTATGGAAAGACAACATCCGACGCCAATGCCTCACCATAACTCCAGACATGCTTTACAGTGCTGTTCACAACATTATTCCTCGACTACAGCTATTGTTGAGGAATGATGGTGAACATATTGAGCATTTCCTCTAAAGAACATCATCTTTGCTTTGTCTTAATGTGTTATGCTAATTATTGCTTTTGTGATCAGATGAAGCGCCACTTGTCGGACATATTTGGACTTTTTTGAAATATATATAGCGCCTCGGTTGCACAGTGGTAGAGTGCCAGACTACAAATCCAAAGGTCGTGGGTTCGATCCCCGCCAGGTCCTACGATTTTTATCAGTCACTTTCCATTTCTTTCACCTCTGGCAGTATCGCTCATGTGAAAAATGCCGAGTAGCACCGTGGTTCGGAATCCACGTTAAATTGTAGGTCCCCCTATAACTGGCTGGGTAAGTCAGTTCGAAGGTCGGAGGAAGGCAACGGCATACCACCTTCAAACAGGACCATGCCTAGTGCACTGTGGTGTTCAAACCAATCTTCGGATTGTTGACTGCTTTACCTTATATATACCTCTTTATCTACATTATTCCGCGATTTATTAAGTTTTCAAATTTATACTGACTTTTTTGATCACCCGGTTTATTGATACTGATATGCGACATTCAGGAAAGACATATGTTTTCACTCCATGTAGAAGGTCGATCGCAGTGTACACTACATAGCAGATAGCATCAGTTAGACAACAGCCTTCTGCCCGGTGTATTCCTGCGCGCTCGCTTCACTTCACTTGAAGCGCGGTCAGCAGGTAGTGCGTGAGTCCGGCCTCAGGGCTACTCATATCGATTCCGGGAATTAATTCATACGCCGGCCGGTTGTCACACAATGGAATGTCCGCCACTGCTGGAAGAAATACTGCTCGCCTGTTAATTAAAACAACGACGCCGTGTGGGGAATACGCAGTCCCGTGGCCTGTAGAGAAATCATTGGTACTGCTCTGCTGCATAAAAGCGAGATATTGCGTATACATTTATTCACTTCGATTTGAATGTTGTTTTGTTCTTGTTGGCTGGTTTTAGTTACTAATTAATTTCTATGGGATATATTTATGAATTTTACTTTTTGTACCGCAAAAGCAGTCATGCGAGTCTCCTATAAAAATCACGTTAGCTTTTTTCTTCTTTTTTATGTGTGTGTGTGTGTGTGTGTGTGTGTGTGTGTGATAGAAGTATTGTTAATTTATTTCCGTTCAGGTTAATGTATTCGTGCTTTCTCGTCGTCCGTCAGTTCCTATTATCGTTCTGGCGTGAATTGCTTACTGGCAATTTGAGGAAGGTGCAAGTGGCTGGCAAGGGCGCTGGCTGAGACACGATGTACTCAAAACAGAACACACTTTTATTTTACACAGAAATTCTTCCACGGTGGAAACAAAAGAACGTAACAGTACTTACCTTTTCACAGTCACTGCTGTATCATGAAAACAGTAACAAAAATCAAACTTGGTACAAGGTCCTGTTCATGTCTAACTGAATATTCAATAGTAGACAAGATCCCAGTGACTTGAGTATATGCAGTAAAATTTAAAACAGGGTGCAGAGGGCCACATACTAATAGAGACAACCTTTCCTGTAGTCCACTCTTCCAGGGAACGTCTACCACACAACTTTTCACTTCACGTAGCTTGCTTAGCTAACGTCGTTTGGCGGTGGCGCTGCGAACTTCAGGAGGGCCTTGCGATCTCATTGGGGGCCGCTAGCGGCGACCGTCTCTTACTTCTTCTTCCGTTGTGTGGTGCCAACCTTGCCTTGGTGGTTAGGACACCACACAGGCATACCAAAGCTTAAGCTAAACTGTTGAGGAAACCAAGCCAAGCGCCATACCCCGAGTTTCCACAAACTACACTCTGTGGAGGAGGGGTTAAAATAAGCGAACGCTTGCTACGTCTTATACACAGCTACTGGACTGTATCTGAAAAAAAAAAAAAAAAAAAAAAAAAAAAAAAAAAAAAAAAAAAAAAAACTCGGGCAAACTGATAGAACAACTTCAAAAATTTTCAAATGTTTGTTAAGCTTATGGGACTTAACTACGGGGTCATCAGTCCCTATACTTACAAACTACTTATAAACTACCTAATATTAAACACAAACATCTATGCCCAAGGGAGGGTTCTAAACCCCCACGGGGAACGGCCTCACGCATCGGAGCATAGCGCCTCAATGCGCTCGGCCTCTCCTCCGCGGCTAGGCCAACTTCAGGCACCGTTTAACGATAGCATTAGCAGAGCTATTAGTGTCAAACTTTTTGCCTTTCCTTATAGTATGATGCACTATAGTTTTCATTTTTTTATTTATTAATTGTTTACCAATTAAGTTCATATAAGAAGAATATACTAAACTATTTAACAACATCAGGAAATTCAGACATTACAAGAGTTTCAAAATAACAACTGGTTTTGACTATGATATTTGTTATATACGAGAGTTGGAACTTAAATAGTGGCAACTATTTATACACATCCGATGCAAAAGCGTTAAATTTTTGCACCCGTTACTGTCCTTCAAAGTTGTCACCAGCCTTGTGTAGAACCCATTGCCAACGCTGTGGAAGGTGTAGAATACCGTTAACAGAGCCTGTTCTGTTGATGGTGCGAATGGAGCGTTCTACTGCCTGTCAAATCTCTGGAACAGTTCTGAATCGAATACCACGAAGTGCTTCCTTCATCTTCGGAATCAAATCAGAGTCACAAGGACTTAACTGGGGACTGTGGTGGATGTTGCAGTACTTCCCAGTTCCATCGACCGAATACAGAAGCCACAGCTTGCACTGTATTCGCCCTTCGCACTGTCGTACAAAATGATGGCTGAGTTACGCAGAAATTGATGCCGCTTCTTTTCGCAATGCTCGTCGCAGGTGATGCTCCAAAAACAAACAGTAATATTCTGCATTCACGGTCTACGTGGAGGAATGTAATGTGTTAGGAAAACAGCATCACAGTGGTACACGAGAATCACCATAACTTTCACCAGTGGGGATCTGATGTACTTTCGACTTTCGCGGCGACTCATAATGAAACAATTCGTTGGATTGGCGTTTCAGTTTTGGCTAGTACGATGTGACTCATGTCTTATCCATTGTTACGATACGGCGTAAGAAAAACTCTCTTTCGCGCTCATAGCGCTCGACGTGCTTCTGAGCAGCCTGCCGCGGTGGCCGAGGGGACTGAGGCGCTCCAGTCACGGTCTGCACGGCCACTACGGTCGGGGGTTCGAATCCCCCCTCGGGCATGGATATTTGTGCCGTCCTTAGTTGTAAGTAGTTCATAAGTAGTTTGTAAGTTTAGGGACTGATGACCCCGTAGTTAAGTCCCATAGACTCTACAAACATTTGAACATTTTCGAGCTTCTGAGCAGCGTCATAACACATGCATTAACGCATTTCCATGAATTCATGCTGAACTCATCGTGATGCAATTTTTCGCATGCCCAGGCGTTCCTTCAGGATGCAAAGCACAGTCGTACGTGCTAATCCGGTTTCGTGGGCGAGCTCAGGAATCGTCTGGTGTCGATCACTATCCACTAACGCGGCAACAGTATGCACGTCTTCAGAGACGCTAGGATGACCTACCCGATGCATGTCTGCCACAGTCTGCTGACCTTCGCTGAATGCTTTTACCCAACGTACCTCTGTTCTGTACGGCAATGCCGATTCCCCGCACGCCTCTTGAAGAGCGTGCTGACACTCGTGCAGAACGACCTCTGGCACATTCAATCTTGATCCAACTCCGTTGTTCCTGTTTCGAAAACATAGTGACAACTTTATGTTATACCGCTCGCTCACGAGTGTGTGTTTCCCTCGAATGTGCGAACGTCGATGACGTGAGACGGGCCAGACAATTTGCTCGGAGGTAAGGTAGGTACGACAACAACGTCTGCTACAAGCGACAATAGTAGATTCCATTGCATAGAGTCCGCACAGCAGTATTGCCATTATTTAAGTTCGAACCCATTTATTTTAACAATGAGGAGAAAAATAAATAAACGGACACACATACATGAGTAAAGTAACAGTACACCTATATCAAGATAAAATTCTAAGACTATTATTTAAAAATACCCTAAATGAATAACAGCTAACTCTGACCACCACGGAACGTATTAATGAAGACTATAAGAATATGAGTAGAAGTGTTGAATAGGTACTTTTTGAAGCACTTAAAACAACACTTAGAATATATAATAAGAAGGGATTAAGAATATGTAAAGTAGAATTCGAAAGAGTAATAAGGAGGAAGGTAACATATATAAACTCTCTAAAAATAAGAAAAATAAAAAATAAAATAAAATAACAAGAGGAAAGAGAGAAAGATCGATTGATTAAAAACAAAACATAATAATAAAAGAGCAATTGTTAAAGGAATTAACTGAGTTGACACTCCATCTCATAGAATACAAATTTAAGCATTGTGTTTCTACTATTGTGGTTCGTCATCGATGCACGAAAACTAAATTTCTCGTTTTGACTATATTTCTCAATCATGAAGAAATCATCAACGATCTTAAGTTCCTACCTGAAGTTGATTACACGCATCAACCAGTCGATTCCATTGTCAGAAACATTTTCGTTAGCTCAGGCAAAAGAATAATTCATAGGCGTTAAAACGCTGGATTACATTCAAAATCATTAGCAGAGGCTGCAAAAGGGAGAAGGGAAGAAGTTCACGCCAGTGCGGAGAGCTTCTCATTACGGATGCTGAAGACCGCTGATGTGTTTAGTGCGACTGAAGCACATTTTTTTCAAAAGCCGTGACGTGTTTTATTTCATTGCATTTAATTAATTACGAGGACTCCGTACAACCTCAGTTTGTAGACTTGAAGAGCTCCTTTCACCACAGTTGTCGACCCTGTCATACAGCTGCTGTCTTAAAATTAAAGGTAGAAAGCCGCCGAGAGTCGCGAACGAACAAGGTCTCAATGGAGACTCATTAAGTCGGCTTTATTCATTACTGTCAGCCAGGTATTTATGCAAATGACGACGAATCGCAGACGTTAAAGCCTTAAAAACTGCGTAATATATTTTAATTATATGGTACGACGACAAAGAATGCACCCCGCCATTTTCTCAACCTTCAGCAAAGGACTCCGTTTAATCATACCGTTCGCAGAATTCAAATTAATTCTGCATAGAGTAATCTGCATCATCTAGTTAGACCATAATCTGTTAAATACTCCCTTAATGTGTCGTCATTATTATAGAGACGGGATTAAATGCTTCAGACCAGTGATCTCTATATAACCTGGATGTACAACACTGGTATCTGAGCATAGAACTACAGTATATAGCGTGCCTGCACATTCGTATGTTATGCACGAGAATTTGCATTGTCCGTCATGTTGTAATTAGTCAAATGAGTTTCCATTAGTTAGTAAGTGACAAATAATAGCTAGATTACATCTGAATTTGACATTTATATTAATACTAGTTTATATGTCCGTGCTTCGTAACGGTTATTGAAGATATGTGTATGATAGCTTTTTAGGGTTCCGGACCTTAGTCAGTAAAAATAGAATCCTTGTTGCATCGCTTGGTCAATAAACTCCGTTCTCCTAGCCAAGATGTCAAATTTAAGTAAAAGTCATTGTCCGAAACGATGTATCTTCATAACGTTTTTGATACAAAAGGTGAAACGTGCCAAGTAAGCAAAGAAATGTCTTTACTTAATACACAAAGCTAAATCAGTAACACTCTGTTCAATGTCTGTTGGTATTCGTAGACATAAGATTGCTTAATTCTGTCACAGACGTTAGCCTCCTTGTTGTACTACTCCATACTTATTATACAGCAGCGGTGTTTATTAGTTCTTTGGTGCACTAAGCGCCTCTATCGCTTCTTTGCTGTACTACGCAATCCATACTTCAAGCATAACCTACATCTAAAACAATTTCCCTGATTCCACTTTCATGAAACGAAGTTGCTCCATGCAAATCCGTGAAGTAGTTTAGGAAATTAGGTATTTCTATTAGAAGAAGAGGCAGTTACTGAAACACTTAAGATTGTGATGTATCTTTTTTCCGAGATCTGATTTTGATCAAATCATACCTATATGTTGCCCCAATCTCAGCTCAAATTTCCTGTGAAAATGTCAGTTGGATTTTTTTAACACGTTTGCGAAACGTGTTAGAAATAGGCATATCTTCATAAACACGATGTAGCTTACATCATACATCAGTTATATTCGCCATTTAAAACATTTATTTCATGATCATTCATATCTCTGTATAATGGCCTGAGGCATGGAAAGCTGAAATATAATAATAAGTATTTCCGTAATGAAGTAGAAATATCACTGAAAACAATTATTATTCTTACGGTTGGCTCTCTTTCCGCTAAATGCGCTATTGTCGCTCCAAGCGTGAGATTTAAACTTCCATAGCAGTTGTACATCTACGTTAGACTGTGATATCAGTATGTAAATGTATGACTTAAATACGGCGAGGATTTTATCAGTTTTATATTCATTGCGTTGAATCATATTTCGTATAACATAGCAACCAAGAAAAGGATTTTCAAAAATATGGTAAATTTGAAAAGTCAAAGAGTAAGTAGTATTTTCAAAGGGTAATAATCCGATCGCTGCCCCGAACTTCACACGAACACCCGCAGCGATATCTATTAGTTCTTTGCTGCATTACGCCGTTCTTTCTAAGCATGAAAAACACCTAAAACTTCAAATTACGATATATTTTACTTTCCTGATCTGATTTGATGAAATGAGGTATATATGTTGCCCCAGGATATTCTCTATTTATATATCATACCTCCATTTAGTACTTTTGAAGATTCCTCTCTACAAATAGACACAAGCGATTGCTTTCAGAGAAATGTTTAAATAGTGATATCTTACTATTTCTGATCCGATTATGTGAAATGAAGCGTTTCTGTAACCGCAAGATATCCCCACGTTTCCTATGAAAACCCCTGAAGATTCGTCTATTAGTTTTGGGAGATGAAAGAGAAAGGTAGACATGACGGTTGTCGATACAAGATGTTAAACTGTGAAGTTCTTCTTTCCGTGATCCGATTTTTATGAAACTAAGTCTATATGTTGTCCCAAGTTACCTGTGAAAACCACTTGCAAATTCGTGAAGTACTTTTGGAGAAGTGGTTTCTAATAGATGAACAGGCAGACACGACGGTCTATGAAAACACTTCATGATCTATTTTGATGAAATTGTGCTTAGATCCTGAATCAGACTTCGGTCTTTGTTCATGTTTCCTGTAAAAACCGCATGAAAATTGGTCCAGTAGTTTTGAAGACTGAAGCGAACAGCGACAGGCCTACATTTACAGATTTATTATTAGTACAGATATTTTGTACAATTGTAAAATTTTGCAGGAATGTATTGATTTGCATAAGTGCTGTACGTCGGTTTGTAGTAAAGAAGTAATTGATTAAAACGTGATGCTTGATGGTGCGGTTTTCTATGAACGTTACTCTTTACGTCCTCATATCTCATGAACTACGTGTCGTACTGTGATACAATTTCGAACGTACATTCAGCTTTAAGTGTGTATTCTGTCTGCAAAATTTCCTGCGAGTACAATTGGTACTATAGAAATTATAAATTGTAACGTTATACCGAATGCCATAGGTTTGCTCCATGAACAGCGGAAAAGCAGTAAATGAGAAACCTTTTTGCTTTCAGTATTTTGATGTGGTTGTCTGCGAGAAAAAGTTTAATAAAGGTTTGAAATTATGTTAAAGTTTGTGAAAATCGCCAAATACTGTCATTCTCATATAGTGTATTTATAAAGTCTCGTCGCATTATGTAGCAGTTTTTTGCGATTCCTATTGTTCATGACGTTATATCTCCTAAACAATGTGTTGTATGTGGTTCGTAGCGCTACAGCAATTGTTATATTTCGTAAGGAATATGTGTACCAAATCTGGTTGGAAATCGGTCCAGTGGTTTAGGAGAAAATGTGCAGCATTGTCGTTTGACGCAGCAATTTTTTGCGCATCTCATTGTTTATGACGTATATGTCGTAGGTGATTCTTACCCTGACAGCGATTGTTGCCTGATATTAAGGAACATGTGCACCGAGTTTGGTTGAAATCGGTCCAGTAGTTTTGGAGGAGATGTGGAACATACATACCCACATACAGCCTATGTTATAAGATGTAAGATGGGAAGTACGAAATCGCGTCAGTACGAAATCGAAACATATTTCCTTTTCGTTCTCTTGTAATTCTTCCTAGCAGCCATGTTGTAATTAGTCAAGAAACGGAATGTGAACCAACAGCTTTGGCCGTCGGGCTCAGAAATCTGTAGTTCAACAATCAGGTAGAATAGAAATCACTGCCTCAGACACGAGGTAAGGCTCACAGAAAATAAGACTATAGTACTCAAGGTTATTCTAACCTCCTTGATAGTACTGCATTTAAGGGAAACAAAAGCAGGTAGGGAATTCGGAGTCTCTTATATTTATACTTTGCTACGCTATAACTTTGCCACGTCTGTACCTGGACCCAAAACATCTGCAGTGTGGTCCTTTAAAACTCAAACCAATGAAATCTGTGTGTTCTAACGGGATGAATATTAGGAAATAGTTTGCGAAATTTATTACCAATACGGTTGGTACTAAGTACGAATTAAATTACACCACGATGCATGATACAGTGGCTTTTTATGGTTATCATTGTTTATGACGTTAAAACTTCTCTACTGTGTTTCGTACTATGACATAATTTCGAAAAGACGTGTACGTGCACACTGTCTGTAATATGTCTCGCAAGTACAATAAGTGCTGTAGAAGAAATAAAATATAACGTCATACCAAAAACCGTAATTTTATTAACTGTTACAAAGTAGTAAGTCATAACTTTCTTTCCTTTCATACTTTGGTTGGGTTGTCAACGAGAAAAAGATTCATGACGGATTGAAGTTACGTGTAGGGTTTATTGCAAATTACTAAACTCTGCCATTCACGCGTCGCATATTGCGGCAGTCTTTTGCGTCTCTAATTGTTTACAACATTTCTCCTAAAGTATATTTTGTGTGTGGTTCTTAGTCGAACAGCTATTGTTCAATAGTTTAGCAGGAGATGCGGACCAAACACATGCATATGTTTATATGAAAATCCTGAAATATACAACGTCCTTTTTTATACGATACTGAAACTAACGTATATGAAATTTGTTTCACTATCTGTGATAGTATAACACTAATTTCCATGTATATGCCCTCCAAACTTTTTTTTTTTCAGTACAGGTGATGGCTGTTGATGTAGTAACTATATGGGTAACGTAAAATAATCCATAATCATCCCTCAAACAATCAATACTTGAGTTCCCTGTATATCTGATTTTTAATTTTTACATTTTTCTTAATAAACCCAAGCCAAATGAAAGTAAATAAATAAATTTTGTGACAGGAAACATAATCTTGGTTGCGTTACTTAATTTTCACACAATATAAATGACGCGTTTTGCCTAAATCATCAGATTGTCTACAGTAGATAAATTTACAAAAATTTTGAGAGATGTTCTGATGGTAACTAGTTTGCACGTACACAATCGGCGCTTTATTACTAAGAACTTAACAGGTACTAGTCTCAGCAAAGATAGTTGATAGAAATCTGAATAATACCACGTGCGAAAACACGGGTCGATGGTTGGTCTTTTACATATTAAACCTTCGCAATATTTGTTGGTGGCCCACTAAAATTAAGAAAATGTAGCGGTAAAACTTGTGGGATTAAAATCTGAAGCAACTCAATCTAAAAGTTTAAAGGATCGGAAAATATCAGCCTCAGTCACTGAAATAGAATGGAAGAAGTTTTGACAAAACCATGCACACTTTTGAGCTATTATTGTGAGGTTATTTAATCAGTTTGAAATGAATTCATGATGGATGGGAGGGCTAAAGGGTTCGAAAGATCAGACGCCATATATACGTTACGTATATAATATGCCTCTGACGGGCAAATGATCCTTCTGTGCGAAGGCACTCCTAGGCCCTTAATCTTGTGGCAATCAGTTTACAAAACTTCGAATTTGAGTAATAGTGGCCAGGATAAAGTTGATATTTTTTATGTGGCGGGAGGCATACTTGAGTAATTCCGTGAACGTGTGGTGATCGCTGTGTCTCCAGTTGTGCAGAGGTTAGCGCAACTGCCTAGAAAGCAGGAGATCCGGGTTTGAATCCCGACTGGATAGACATTTTAAGTTGATATTTTTTATGTGGCGGGAGGCATACTTGAGTAATTCCGTGAACGTGTGGTGATCGCTGTGTCTCCAGTTGTGCAGAGGTTAGCGCAACTGCCTAGAAAGCAGGAGATTCGGGTTTGAATCCCGACTGGATAGACATTTTCAATTTCACTCATTTCACAGTTAATGTCATATGTTCTGTGAATATGAACAGATTATAACTGCAGGATCAGAAGTGGCCTCTGTTCTTTCGGACGTCTTCGAAAGAACAGACGCCACATGCATATAACTTAAATGAAAAGTAAAAAATATCGCAAGATGGAATAGGATAAGCAACCGTTTATTTTTTGTGGTGCAGATGCAGTAAATATTGTGGAATTAGATTCCATTTTGTGTGCCAGCCCACAACAGAATTATAATGAAATAACAGGTTTTCGCTTGGTAGGCGATGTGAGATGTTTCTTTTATTTAACTTCAAAACATATCGATTTCGTCCCTATGATGGGACATCATCAGTGCTGTTAAAAACAAGGTACCTTGGTCAGACATTGAAATTACAATAAGATTACATACACCAAGAATGTTGTAAAATAGAATTACATACCAGAATTGCAAGTCATGATGACCTATGTGCTCTGCTTAAAAACATTTAAAGGTCTTGCCGGTACAAGTCACAACAATAAAATCACGTAGCCGCTTACGTACACCTACGCAGCTTAGCTTGTACATAGATGGTGCCTGGCGCCCTCTTTGTTTAAATCAGTTACATTGTAACATTTTAAAAAGAAAATGGGTTCAAACATATTAAAAGCTTAAAACGATAAAAATGTTGATTCTAGGTGAATTAAAGTTTAACAACTAACATACACAGATTATGCATTATATGATAAAAATAACCATTTATCAGCGCCCTCAGGCGGGTACGTATTGAACATATCTTTAAAAATTTAAAATTGGTCACCATCAATTGTTAAAATAAGTTACATTGTATCACGTATAAAATACTATCTGTTTAAAAAATACATACATATATATATTTTTAATTGAGACTAGCATAAAAGGTAAAGTCGTTACAAAGCACCAATGCATGTGTGTGAGTGTGTTAGAGAGAGAGAGAGAGAGAGAGAGATACACAGCAGTTCACCCCATCTAGTTTTTCAGAATGATACTATGCTGGCCGTCTTTGCTTAGTTAGTACAGTGCGTCAAAATCAAAAATATACAAATGTACATGAAGGTTCAAATATGATTACATTGCGTCTAAACATAGAATATAGAAATATACATGAAGGTTAAAACGTGATTACATAGTAGAGAAACAATCGGATTTTTTTTTTTTTTTTTTTTTTTTTTTTTTTTTTTTTTTTTTTTTTTTTTTTTACTAATACCATGTGCGCTTACATTGTCCAGGTGACATTGGTATATGTGGTTCTTATAGGTCATTCAATATAACTACAGCTACTGTGACTGTATATCCAAACTACCGCATGAGCACAAGGGATGAACTTGCAATCCAGGACATGGGGAATACACACATTAGCGCTACATGGCGCATACGTCGCTACTTATTTAAAGAAACATATATTGAAATAAAGCTAATTACAACATGTGGACATTACAGAGTGGCGTTGTTAGAAACAAACATGAGCTCCATCGAACTAAAGCATGTGAAATAGGACTTTGCTTGTAACAAAATATTGTTCTCGTATGTACTATGTGCATTTGCGGAGATATACAGGGAAATTTGGCCCTTCCCAGCCGTTCGACTACAGTGTAGACGAGCTCATTTTTTCATACCAGGGTTGATGTAAAAAACTCCCAGAAGTGGGTGCTTTTCATCGCTATCTGTTCGTTGAGCAGTGTGCATCCTGGTGTCCTTCCGTTACAGAAAATCTCCATCTCTTCAAGCAGATCGAGATACCTCCCCTTATTTCCTCTGTGCAAAAGTTTCAACTGTGAAGTCAGGTCAGGAGGGTTATGTCCGGAATTAATAAGGTGAGCTGCGAAGTTGGACTTGTCAGCAATATCACGCCTGTCTAACGCCACATGTTCGCGGAATCTGATTTCAAGCTTCCTTCCAGTTTGTCCGATGTAGACAGCATCACAGTCAGAACATGATAATCTATAAACTCCCGATTCTTGATGTTGGTTAAATTTTTGAATGTTTTGGATCAAACGGCTGCCAACTTTATTGTCTGTGGAAAACGCGATATTTATGTTCCTTTTCTTAAAAATGCCCGCAATCCTGATACTCATTACACAATAATATGGCAACGTTACATACTGACTTTGCTGATTTACTGCTAGACTATCTTGATTTTTATTGCATTGTTCATGTTTTTTTGCGACACTGTCGTAAATGTTCATCACATATTGCAGAGGGTAGTTGTTGTTCCTTGCTATACTCTGAATAGTCTTCAATTCCTTAAGATGGTTTTGTTCTGACAACGGTAGTTTAAACAACCTATTAAAGGCAAAGTGGAAAAAGGCTTTTTTTTGACTGTTTGGATGTTGCGATGTATAATCTACGATTATATCTGTAAAGGTGGCTTTCCTATATATGTCGAAAACGTGCTTTCCGTTTTTGTTAGAAATGATTAAATCTAAAAAGTTGATGGAACCTTCGGTGCCAATTTCAGCTTTGAAAGTGATCTTGCTATGGAGCGTGTTGAATTTGTTTATAATTTCATTTATAACCATTTCATCGCCATTTATCAACAGGAGTGTGTCGTCTACATACCTAAAATAATATACAATTTTTTCAGCTAAAATGGGGAAATCGTGGAAGAACCTGGTCTCTAAAAAGTTGATAAAAACATCGGCTAAGAACCCTGAGATTGGACTTCCCATGCTGAGCCCCTCATTTTGCACATATGTTTGCTCATTGAATTTGAAATAGTTGAACTTTAGACAAAAGGTTAATAGATCAATGAACTCTGTGATTTCAGTATTCGACAACTTATTTTGACTTATCAAATTGTCAGCTATAATATTAATGGTTTGCTCAATTGGAATGTTTGTGTATAGATTCACGATATCAAGTGATACAAATGTCATTGTATCTGTTATAGGCACGTCTTTTATCGCATCTACTAACTGGGCACTATTTTTTACGGAATATTGTTGTCCAAAAACATATTGTTTTTTCAAAATGTTTAAACACTTCCTAGCTACCTTGCATAAAGGTCCACTTCTACCATCAACCAATGCTCTAATCGGTTTCAGTTCCTTGTGTGACTTTATTTGTGACTTTAGTTTTGGAGCACTTGGGTTCATTATTTTCAGAAATGGTATCTCACGAGGAGATACTATTCCGGAGTAAGATTTTAATTTTTCGTTTAGCTTTCTTTGTATTTCATTGGTGGGGTCCCTGTCTACAGCTACGATATTATTTTCATGGAAGAACTTTAGTGTCTTTTCAATATACATGTCTTTTGGGACTACAATGATTGTGTTGCTTTTATCCGCTTTGGTAATAACTGAATTACCTTCTGTTAATTTCCTATTTATATCTTTGATCAGATTGTTCTCATGGTTAACCTGATTCCTATTCTTTGTCGTTTCATTTGTTATTATCCTATCAACAGCTACAGCTATCTTATTCTGTTCAACCTTCGGAATTTTATGGGTATCTAACCCGAACTTAATGTGCGCCAACGTGTTTTTTTGTAGATCTCTTATCTAACTTTTTGCTCACGTTATATTTTAACCCTTTTTGTAAAAGTTTTTCTTCATCTTGATTAAATACAATGTTAGTGCGATTTAAAACTCTTGGATAAAAAACATTTTCAGAATCATTGTTACTTATATGTTGATTTTCATGTTCCATTAGATTGGCCAGTTTCTTGCTATGTCTACACCTAACTTTCTCAACAACCTTTTCGACAGTATCATTTGCTCTAGTTACTAGTTGATCAAAAACTATTGGAGTTACTAAATTAGCGAGTTCACTATGTGCATCATATAATTGCGCACTAATTACGCTTTTCTTTATAAACAATTTCCTGATTTCACTTCTTAGAATTACCACTTCACACTTCCTTCTTGCCGATATTGTGGTCCGCCTTCTACTGTTAAAACAACTTTCTACATACCTAGGTGTGATTTTCTTGGTGATACATTCCTTGTTGAAATGGATGTGTTGACTTGTAACCGCCAGTCTGACCTTCAGATTCTTGAATTTAAAATATGCTGCACATGCCCAGCTAGGCAAAATCTTCATGTAACTAGATTCCATTTTGTGTGCCAGCCCACCACAGAATTATAATGAAATAACAGGTTTCGCTTGGTAGGCGATGTGAGATGTTTCTTTTATTTAACTTCAAAACATATCGATTTCGTCCCTATGATGGGACATCATCAGTGCTGTTAAAAACAAGGTACCTTGGTCAGACATTGAAATTACAATAAGATTACATACACCAAGAATGTTGTAAAATAGAATTACATACCAGAATTGCAAGTCATGATGACCTATGTGCTCTGCTTAAAAACATTTAAAGGTCTTGCCGGTACAAGTCACAGCAATAAAATCAGGTAGCCGCTTACGTACACCTACGCAGCTTAGCTTGTACATAGATGGTGCCTGGCGCCCTCTTTGTTTAAATCAGTTACATTGTAACATTTTAAAAAGAAAATGGATTCAAACATATTAAAAGCTTAAAACGATAAAAATGTTGATTCTAGGTGAATTAAAGTTTAACAACTAACATACACAGATTATGCATTATATGATAAAAATAACCATTTATCAGCGCCCTCAGGCGGGTACGTATTGAACATATCTTTAAAAATTTAAAATTGGTCACCATCAATTGTTAAAATAAGTTACATTGTATCACGTATAAAATACTATCTGTTTAAAAAATACATACATATATATTTTTTTAATTGAGACTAGCATAAAAGGTAAAGTCGTTACAAAGCACCAATGCATGTGTGTGAGTGTGTTAGAGAGAGAGAGAGAGAGAGAGGGAGAGAGAGAGAGAGAGAGAGAGAGATACACAGCAGTTCACGCCATCTAGTTTTTCAGAATGATACTATGCTGGCCGTCTTTGCTTAGTTAGTGCAGTGCGTCAAAATCAAAAATATACAAATGTACATGAAGGTTCAAATATGATTACATTGCGTCTAAACATAGAATATAGAAATATACATGAAGGTTCAAACGTGATTACATAGTAGAGAAACAATCGGTTTTTTATTTTTTTTATTTTTTTTTTCTCTAATACAATATGCGCTTACAATGTCCAGGTGACATTGGTATATGTGGTTCTTATAGGTCATTCAATATAACTACAGCTACTGTGACTTTATATCCAAACTACCGCATGAGCACAAGGGATGAACTTGCAATCCAGGACATGGGGAATACACACATTAGCGCTACATGGCGCATACGTCGCTACTTATTTAAAGAAACATATATTGAAATAAATCTAATTACAACATAATGTCCACATGTTGTAATTAGCTTTATTTCAATATATGTTTTGAAGTTAAATAAAAGAAACATCTCACATCGCCTACCAAGCGAAAACCTGTTATTTCATTATTGTGGAATTGGTTTCTGCTTTGTTGGGATACTGTGTTTTTGCTTCCCATGTTTTATTCTCACGCTTGTGAGGATTTGCCTTTAGTTACAGCTGTAGTTGCTGATCTGGTACATTTAATTATGTGGGTAATGCATTTCGTATAAGTTTCTTATTTTCAACACTTACTGATTTGGCTGGAATTGTAGTGAAGAAATACTGACGTTTCTGATTAGAAACCCGACGTATTTCTGTAGATGGTTGGGCCTTCGGTTGTTTATCAGCAATTTTTGCTCTTAATAGAAACTGAAATTCTTGGTTAAAAAGACGTAGATTTCAAGATTTTTATAGCACTACATACCTTTCCCGTTGTAAGAAGATGTTACAATCAATTTAAACGATACTATACACGCTGCTGTCGTGACGTGTAACAAAAATCAGTGAAAGTGTCGTCACTGTATATGTTAGAATGTGCCCTTAGTCCCCTGTCGTTGGCGGTATAGCACACCAAGCCCGCCCACTGCCCGTGATTGAAACTGTAAACATGGACTTATCTTGTGTCAACAAGTATCACTGCTCTTTGTAAGATAATTCGACACCAGTTTTGTTCTTTCACAGCATTACCGCGTCTGTTCCATCTCGAATATTTGCTACTCGATTATTTGTAGGGTTACGAAAAACTTCGCAAATACAGAAAACGTTCAGATGCCGCAGCACCGGAGTACGGTGTCACCCCACGGAGAGTGCCTTTTTAGTTTCGTTGCCATGTACAACGCACTTAGCACAAAATAAGCACATGTCCCTCCAACCCACCGTTATGTAAGTCTGCACGTAATTCTGCACGTAAAATCTGTCACGCAGATGATCTACATCTACGTAAATACTCTGCAAGTCACATCCAACCGCTTTTATGATGTTTTTCTACAGGTTCATTCTCTAATAGCCCGCGGGAAAAAGGAACACCAAAAGCTTTTCGTTTTCGATCTGATTTCTCTTATTTTGTTTTCTTGATCATGAATTCCTTCGTAGGTGGGTGCTAACAAAATATGTTCGCATTAGAAGAGAAAGTTGGTGGAACAAACTTCGCAAATAGATCCCGTCGCAACAAATAACGCCTTTCATTTAATGACTTCCACCCCAACTCCTGCATCATTTCTTTAACAGTTTCCCCCTACAACGCGATAGTACAAAACGAGCTGCCCTTCTCTGAACTTTGTCTACATCGTTTGTAAGTCCCACATGGTGCGGATCCCAAAATTAGCAGCAATACTCCAACATAGGACACATAAGTGTGGTGTAGGCAGAACTACTGCATCTTCTAAGTGTTCAGCCAACGATACCTAATCTTTGATTCGCTTTCCCTACAATATTTTGTTTTTAATTGTTACTCCTAAGTAATTAGTTGAATTTACGGCCTGTAGTTTTAATTGATATATCGTGTAAATGAAGTTTAACAGATTTCTTTTAGTGGTCATAGGGATGACCTCACTATTGACGGACAATTGCTATTTTTTGCATCATGCAGATATCTAAATCATTTCGCAGATGCTTTTGATCTTCTGGTGACTTTACTAACCGATAAGTGACAGCATCATCCGCGAACAACCTGAGAGAGCTACTCAGATTGTCTCCTAAATCGTTTATAAAAATGAGGAACGGTAGTGGCCCTATAACACTTCCCTAGGGAACGTCAGAAGTCCCTTCAGTTCTACTCAATGACTTTCCGTCAACTGCAATGTACTGTATTCTTTCTGTCAGGAAATCACGAATCCAATCGCACAAGTGTGACGGTATTCCATAAGCACACAGTTTGATTAGAAGACGCTTGTGAGATACAGTGTCAAAAGCCTTCCGGAAATCTAGAAATACGGAATATATTTGACATCCGTTGTCTACAGCAATGTGTTTCACATGAATGATACTTTCTGAACCCGTGTTGATTAAGAGTCAATAGGTCGTTCTCTTCGAGGTAGATCATAATATTTGAGGAAAGTGTATGTTCTAAAATCCTGCTGCAAACAGACGTCGTTGATGTAGGCCTGTAATTTATTGCCTCACTCTTATTGCCTTTCCTGAATATTGGGATGATCTGGGCAACTTTCCAGTCATTGGGTACGGAACGTTCGCTGAGCGAGCGGTTGTATATGATAACTATAGTAGGTATGGGATTATTACATCAGCATACTCTGAAAGAAAACTAACTGGTATACAATCAGGACCGGGAGACTTATTTTCGTTAAGTGATTTGTTTTAATACACCAGGGGTATAAACTTCTAAATTACGCATACTGGAGTATTTGCTTCGTCTTCTTTCGTGAAGGAATTTCGAAAGGCTGTGTTAAACAAATCACCGTTACTATCGCGTAGTGAAGGTACAGATTGTGTTTTGCCGCTTGATCTAATGATGTCCTGCTAAAGGGCGAAATGCTTCATTGAAGAATAATACACTACCTGCCATTAAAATTGCTACACCAAGAAGAAATGCAGATGATAAATGGGTATTCATTGGACAAATATACTAGAACTGACTTGTTATTACATTTTCACGCAATTTGGGTGCATAGATCCGGAGAAATCAGAACCCAGAACAACCACCTCTGGCCATAATAACGGCCTTGATGCGCCTGGGCATTGAGTCAAACAGAGTTTGGATGGCGTTTACAGGTACAGATGACCATGCAGCTTCAACACGATACCACAGTTCATCAAGAGTAGTGACTGGCCTATTGTGACGAGGCAGTTGCTCGGCCACCATTGACTAGACGTTTTCCATTGGTGAGAGTTCTGGAGAATTTGGTGGCGAGGGCAGCAGTCGAACATTTTCCGTATCCAGAAAGGCCCGTACAGGACCTGCAACGTGCGGTCGTTTTTTTTTTTTTTTTTTTTTTTGTGGTTTTAGGGCGCACAACTTCTATGGTCATTAGCGCCCAGTCAAAAACATAGATTCGCTATGGCCTCAAAAAAATGGGGACTGTCAGAACATCCAGAAGAGGCTAAAAACGAAAGATAAAAGACAATTAAAAGGGTTAAATATCCTTGGATAAGTTGGCCAAGTTGATAAAACGCAAAACTCTAGCAGCTGCTCGTGTGTCATCAGCTAAAATTTCCTCCAGAGTAGACGGAAGGTGAACGGCTACACGGAGATGATTAAAAAGTACGCAAGACAGTAAAACATGTCGCACGGTCAGCAGTTCACCGCAGGAGCACAGCGGTGCAGGGTCGGCGGACAGCAAGTGACGGTGGCTGAAACGACAGTGACCGATCCGCAACCGGGCCAGGATGACCTCCTCCCGCCGAGAGGGGCGTGAGGAGGTCCTCCAAGCGGTCGGGATCGGTTTTACAGTTCGCAATTTCTTGTTGGACATTGAAAACCACGCACTGTGCCATTGCGACACGATACTCCGGCGGAGAGCCCGTTGAACATCGTCAGATGGGACGCAAAAGGTAGCCGCGCGAGGTAAAAGAGCTGCGGCCTTGGCCGCTATGTCGGCCGTCTCATTCCCGGGCACACCTACGTGGCCAGGGACCCACAGGAAAGAAACGTGACAGCTGTCATCTGCTAGCAACTGGAGGGAGCGTTGGATCCGATACACGAGAGGATGGTGCGACAAAGGGTCCTTAAGACTCTGCAGGGCACTAAGGGAGTCCGAGCAGATGGCATAGAAAGGTTGGCGGTGGCGGCAGGTGTACAAAACGGCCTGGTGGAGGGCAAAAAGCTCAGCCGTGAAGTTCGAGCACCGGTCAGGGAGCTTGTATTGGAAACGGTTGTCCTCGACGACGAAGGCAGATCCGACACCGGCAGTGCTCTTGGAACCATCAGTGTAAATAAATATGGCGTTATCGAACCGCGAACGGAGTTCGACAAGCCTCGAGCGGTATACCAAATCCGGAGTGCTCTCCTTGGGGAGCGAACTAAGTTCGAGGTGAGTGTGAACCGGGGCCGTATGCCACGGTGGCAATGGGCTTTCGCTCAACCGAAAGGTGGAAGGAAGGGTAAAATCGAGCCGCTGTAGTAGGCGGCGAAACCGAACTCCAGGTGGAAGCAAAGCAATCGCAGACAACTGATATTGGCGATCGAGTGAGTCGTCAAAAAATAATCGGTAAGATGGATGGTTGGGCATCGACCGCAGGCGGCATGCGTACCGAGACAAAAGTACGTCACGCCGAGTGGTCAAGGGTAATACAGCAGCCTCGGCATACAGACTTTCAACAGGGCTAGTATAAAATGCACCGGTCGCCAGACGTAATCCACGATGGTGGATAGAGTTGAGACGGCGGAGAATCGACGACCGTGCAGAGGAGTATACAAGGCTTCCATAGTCGAGCTTCGATTGAACAATGGCCTGGTAAAGGTGAAGCAGGACGGTACGGTCCGCTCCCCATGACGTGCCACTGAGGACACGAAGGACGTTAAGGGATCGGGCACAACGGGCAGCCAGGTAGGACACGTGCGTGGACCAGCAAAGTTTACGATCCAACATGAGTCCCAAGAATTTCGTAGTCTCCACGAAAGGGAGAGCAACAGGGCCGAGATGTAGAGAGGGTGGAAGAAATTCCTTGTATCTCCAGAAGTTTATACACACAGTTTTCTCAGTGGAGAATCGGAAGCCGTTTGCGATGCTCCAGGAATATAGACGGTCAAGACAGCGTTGAAGAGAACGCTCCAAGAGGCACGTCCGCTGGGCGCTACAATAGATTGCGAAATCGTCAACAAAAAGAGATCCGGAGACGTCGGCTGAAAGGCAATCCACGATCGGATTGATTGCAATGGCAAAGAGCGCCACACTCAAGACGGAGCCCTGTGGTACCCCATTCTCCTGGCAATAGGTATCTGACAGAACAGAACACACCCGTACCCGGAACTTGCGATCCGCCAAAAACTCTTGAATGAAAAGAGGAAGGCGGGCCCGAAGGCCCCATCTGTGCAATGTGCGGAGAATGCCCGCTCTCCAACAGGTATCGTATGCCTTCTCCAAGTCGAAGAACACTGCTACTGTTTGACGCTTCCTTAGAAAGTTGTTCACAATGAAGGTCGACAACGTAACGAGGTGATCAGCAGCAGAGCGGTGTCGACGAAAACCGCATTGGATATTAGTCAGGAGGCGGCGAGATTCGAGGAGCCAGACCAACCGAGCGTTAACCATGCGTTCCATCACCTTACAGACACAGCTCGTCAGAGAAATAGGACGATAACTGGAAGGAAGATGTTTGTCCTTCCCTGGTTTGGGGATGGGGACAACAGTGGCTTCACGCCAACTTGTGGGAACATGACCTTCAGTCCATATGCGATTGTAGGTATTGAGAAGAAAGCACTTGCCCGCAGGAGAGAGGTTCTTCAGCATTTCAATGTGAATGGAATCGGGCCCGGGAGCAGAAGATCGGGACAGGGCGAGAGCACGGTCTAGCTCCTGCATGGTGAAGGCGACGTTATAATTTTCACGATTAGAAGAGTGGAAAGAAGGCGGCCGGGCCTCCTCTACCTGTTTGCAAGGGAGAAAGGCAGGGTGGTAATGGGCAGAGCTCGAAACCTCCGTAAAGAAACGGCCCAATGCGTTGGAAACGTCATAGGGGTCCACGAGGACTGCATTCTCCACGGTCAGGCCAGGAATCGGCGAGTGGACCTTGATGCCGGATAGACGGCGTAGGCTACGCCAAACAAACGTGGAGGGAGTAAAACGGTTAAAAGAACTAGTAAAAGCAGTCCAGCAAGCTTTCTTGCTGTCGTTCATGATACGACGACATTGCGCTCTCATACGTTTATAATGTATGCAATTCTCCAAAGTCGGGTGGCGGCGGAAGGTGCGTAAAGCACGGCGCCGGGCTCTAAGCGCGTCGCGGCAGGCTGCAGTCCACCAAGGGACCTGGACACGACGTGGAGAAGAGGAAGTACGAGGTATGGAACGTTCGGCAGCTGTGAGAATAACCTCTGTGAGGTAGTCGACCTGACTGTCACAAGTGGGAAAATCCCGATCGTGAAAAACAGCCATGGTAGAATAAAGCCCCCAGTCGGCTTTAGAAATGTTCCAACTGGTGAGACGAGGAGATGGGGAATGATGCAGGAAGTGGATGATACAAGGAAAATGGTCACTCGAGTACGTGTCAGAAAGTGCATACCACTCAAACCGACCGGCAAGCTGAGGAGTGCATATTGCGAGGTCTATATGGGAGTAAGTGTGTTGTGTCAGAAAGGAAGGTTGGTGCACCAGTGTTGATGCAGACAAGATCGAGGTGTTGGAGAAGGTCCACCAAAAGGGAGCCTCTCGGACAAGGTGCCGGAGAGCCCCATAAGGGGTGGTGGGCATTAAAGTCGCCTTCCAACACGAAGGGTGAAGGGAGCTGATCAACAAGGTGTAGCACATCTGCCCTAGTAAGGGCAGATGACGATGGCGAATAAATATTACAGAGGGAAAAGGTAAATGTGGATAGGGTGATGCGGACGGCAACTGCCTGTAGGTGAGTATGCAATGAAATGGGATGGAAATAGACATCGTCTCGAAGGAGCATCAGAACCCCTCCATGGGCTGGGACACCTTCCACGGGTGGCAGGTCGAACCGCACAGAGGTGTATTGTGGAAAGTCTGCACGATCACGTGGACGCAACTTAGTTTCCTGGAGGCAGACTAGAAGCGGGCAGTGCAATCGAAGGAGTAGTTTTAACTCCTCCCGATTAGAACGAATGCCGCGAATATTCCATTGAAGGAGCGCCATGATAAAAATGAGAGAAGAAATGAGGATAAAAACCAACTAGCAAGCGGGGTCACCTCGACGGCCGCTGAGGACCCGATTTCGAGGGAGCACTGCTATCGCTGTCCAGGGGCAAAGGGTCGTGGTCCATAGGTTCGACCGACGCGCCTGCCACCTCCCTGAGTTGATCAGGAGGGGCAGTTTCCGCCGCCGGTAGAGGACCGGGTGCCCGGCAGACGGAGCGACCCGGTGAAACAGAAGACGGCCGAGGCCGGCAACTGTTGGACGGCGTGACGGATGGGTCACGCCTCGGCGGGGAAGGAGAGGAACTCTTTTTCTTATCAGCTCTTCTGGAAGAGTGACGGCGGGAAGAGGCAGTTGACGGTTGGGAAGCCTGAGAACGCAGAAAATCCTCACGGACGGGTTCCTTTTTCAAGGTCCGGGCATCTTGTTTAAATGCTCGCGGTTTACTAGAGTTTGACGAAGACTGTACCCTAGAAGCAGCAGGAGGAAGCGGGGACGTGGAACGGGCAATCTTCGGACTGGCGGATCGCACAACTGTGTCAGCGAAAGTGAAGTCACATGTCTGGGTACTGGAATCCTTGGTAGGTCGAGTTGAGGTGAGTACCTTACTGTATGTACCCGCTGGGAGGACAACTTTCGAGCGGCAGATGTTGATACCTTCTCCGTAACCCGAATTTGCTGGATTACCTTCTCATCCTTGTAGACAGGGCAGTCGCGAGAGGAAGCCGCATGGTCACCGTTGCAGTTTAGGCAGTGAGGGGACGGAGGTGGGCAATCCCCCTCATGGGCGTCCCTACCACAAGTGACACACTTTGCTGCATTTGGGCAATGTTCACGGGTATGGTTGTACCTGTGGCATTGAAAACAGCGCGTTGCGTTAGGCACATAAGGTCGGACGGAGATGACTTCATACCTTGCTTTGACCTTCGACGGGAGGTCAACTCTGTCGAACGTCAAAAACACAGTACGAGTCGGTGTCAATTGGTTATCGACCTTTTTCATCACCCTGTGGACGGCTGTCACACCCTGATCGGACATATACGATTGGATGTCTTCATTAGACAACCCATCAAGGGATCTCGTAAAAACTACCCCCCGTGACGAGTTGAGTGTGCGGTGCGCTTCTACCTTAACTGGAAACGTGTGCAACAACGTAGTACGTATCAGTTTTTGGGTTTGGAAGGCACTTTCCACTTCCAGCAACAATGTGCCATTGCGCTGACGTGAACAGGTTTTAACATGGCCAGCAATTGCATCTACACCTTTCTGTATAACGAAAGGATTGACAGAATTGAAATCATTTCCGTCGGTGCGAGAGACAACCAGAAATTTAGGTACATTAGGCAGAGTCTTTTTAGGCTGAGGCGAGTCTAACTTACGTTTATGGGTCAACGTCACGAAAGCAGATAAGGAAGTCATCGCGGAAGTGTCCCCCGTGATTACCGGCGTCTCCGATGGCGCGCTCCTTCCTAGTGGGGGCCCTCTCCGAGGGCTTACCCGCCTTAGGTGATTGTTCACACCTCAGGTCACACCTCCCGAGAACTGACGGAGGGACCAATCGGCGTGTTCGGAAGGTACCAGCTCGGGTAATCACCCCTCCCCGGGCCTGGCCTTTACCAGGGGGTACGTACGTGCCCTACTTGTCTACCCGGGGCGTCACCTGCTACGCACGAAAATGCGTGGGTCGGCCTTCAGACACGCACAGGGAGGAAAGAAGAAGAGGATAGGAAATGAAGAGAAAGAAGGAAGAAGTGTCTCAAACGCCGAAGCGGAGACTAATGAGGAGAAGAAGGCTAGGAGAGTACAAGGAGAGAAAGACATAAAACAAAGGGTAAGAAAGGAAGGAACGAAGGAAGAAAAACCACAACAAGAACCACCGTAGCTCACGAAATATGCCCGTCTCCCGTCTCCGGGAGGGACAGTGAAGCAGCCTGGGGCAGAAGAAAGGCTGCTCCGGCTCGGGGCCCCGTGCGCGCCACACACGCACCCACAAAAGAACTGTGGGCCCCCTGGGGGGAACGTGCGGTCGTGCATTATCCTGCTGGAATATAGGGTTTCGCAGGGATCCAATGAAGGGTAGAGCCACCGGTCGTAACACATCTGAAATGTAACGGCCATTGTTCAAAGTGCCGTCGATGCGAACAAGAGGTGACTGAGACGTATAACCAATGGCACCCCATACCATCACGCTGGCCAGTATGGCTATGACGAATACACGCTTCCAATGTGCGTTCACCGCGATGTCGCCAAACACGGATGCGTCCATCATTATGCTGTAAACAGAAAATGGATTCATCCGAAAACATGACGTTTTGCCATTCGTGCACGCAGGTTCGTCGTTGCGTACACCATCGCAGGCGTTTCTGTCTGTGATGCAGCGTCAAGGTAACCCCAGTCATGGTCTCCGAGCTGATAGTCCATGCTGCTGTAAACGTCATCGAACTGTTCGTGCTGATGATTGTTGTCTTGCAAACGTCCCCATCTGTTGATTCAGGGATCGAGACGTGGCTTCGCGATCCGTTACAGCCATGCGCATAAGATGCCTGTCATCTCGACTGCTGGTGATACGAGGCCGTTGGGATCTAGCACGGCGTTCCGTATTGCCCTCCTGAACCCACCGCTTCCATATTCTGCTAACAGTCATTGGATCGCGACCTACGCGAGCAGCAGTGTCGCGACACGATAAACCGCAATCGCGATAGGCTACAATCCGAGCTTTATCAAAGTCGGAAACATGATGGTACGCGTTTCTCCTTCTTACACGAGTCATCACAACAACGTTTCACCAGGCAACGCCGGTCAACTGCTGCTTCTGTATGAGAAATCGGTTGGAACCTTTCCTCTTGTCAACACGTTGTAGGTGTCGCCACCGGCGCCAACATTGTGTGAATGCTCTGAAAAAGCTAATCATTTGCAAATAACAGCATCTTCGTCTTGTCTGTTACATTTCGCGTCTGTAGCACGTCATCTTCATGGTGTAGCAATTTTAATGGCCAGGAGTGTAGAACACTGTGCAAGTAAGACGGCTTTTTGTTGCAAAATATATAATTTCACTGGTTGCTGTAGGACATCAAAATTGGAAATCATTTTCGATATTGTTGATCTCCATTCGTCCCCCTCTTAACGTGTCAAACAATTTGTGAATGGCCCCTTAGATCTGATTATTTCATTAATTACTCAAGTAGCCCCTTTTGGAATCCTTCATCCGCCGCTGTTAGGAATGTGACGCACCTTCGGTAGCAGCAGGAGAACACGCCGTTGTCTGGGCGCTGGCAGAGGTGCAGCCATGGCGCGCAGCTGACTGCGGTGTAGCGAGGAATGCGACACGCCCCTCTGCTCCCCCTCCCCCGCCCCCGGCTGTCACCATCCGTCTTAGTCGGCTGGCGTATCACCGCCAAGCCGCCCGACGCCGCGTCAACACAGCCGTCCAACTTGCCCGCCTGCAGTTGTGGCAGCCCTGCCACGCGCCGGAATAACTCTGCCCAATATACGCCGGAGGTCTCGTATCACGTCTACCTGACGTGAACAGCAACAAGTTTGCATTAAATGAATTTCATCTCGCGTACAGTTAAAATCGCCTCCTACAGACAAACGACTTGTCATTTTTGGGAGCTCAGGTGAGCGAGACATCATCATCATCATCATTATCATCTCAGCCCTTTTCCTCGTCATGTGGGGTCGGAGTTGCTTTGCTGGACCCTTCTCCTCCATAAATGTCTATCCACTGCTTCTTCTCTGAGCTATCCTTTCTCTCCTAGGTCCCTGACCAACCGCGCGTCGATATATGAAGAGTGGAATTGCTAAAGGTGCTAAGTACCGAAAAAGAAATTGTTGAGGAAACGAAAGAAAGTGCACATCTTTGTGAGAAATGGATATTTATTTCTAATAAAACACAAATTAACTCTTTACGTGGTCATACAAATGTTGACAAAGGTTTTTCTACTTATGTTGAAAAATCAAAAAGTTACGTAGCGTTTTATGCAGAAAACTGTAAGTGCAATAGGTTTTGTTATAGCTAGACAACACTGACTTTATGGAGGTAACAGCTGTCGGAAAAACTGCTTGTTGTTTTCGTCCATGTAATCAATAATAGTGGAAACGTCGTTGTCTTATTTGGTGCCAGTGGAACAGTAGCTGGAAGTTTTATCAATTCCACAGCTGCAGCGTATTTCATTGTCTTGCCTTTCTTCAGGATATGAAAATTCTGCCAAGCACACGGACCGTAAAAGCTTCTTTTGCAGGACACAATACCAGGCTGTTGTTTGCTTATTTTGACCAAAAAAAGCCTGTGTCTGTGAACTCGCCAGCCGTCTGCAGTTGTGGCAGCCCTGCCACGCGCCGGAATAACCGCGCCCAATATACGCCGGAGGTCTCGTATCACATCTACCTGACGAGAACAGCAACAAGTTTGTATTAAATGAATTTCATCTGGCGTACAGTTGAATTGCCTCCTACGGCCAAACGACCGGAGCTCAGGTAAGCGAGACATCATCATCATTATCATTTCAGCCTTTTTCCTCGTCATGTGGGGTCGGAGTTGCTTTGCTGGATCCTTCTCTTTCATAAATGTCTATCCACTGATCTTCTCTGAGCTATCCTTTCTCCCGTAGGTCCCTGACCCGTCACGCGTCGATACATGGCGCGCAATCTCACTCTTCTCTTTCCTTTGGCGGAACTGCCGGGAAGTGGTACCTCTGGCGGGTCACTTGGGGTACGGGAGAGGAGCGGCAGTCGGAAGGCGACAAGCGGTACGGAGGGAAAAATCAACACCCACCGTGGACACACCGCACTTAGGACAACAACGCATTGGCCGCTTCCCGCGGCGGTTGGGGCGGGTAAGCGACTGCCAATTTCTGTAGCCGCGCGGGTGAGCCGCGGAAAACTCGACAGCCGCGCGGCCACGCGGTGGCGCGGTCGCCGACAGTTGGCGCGGTTACCGCCAAGTGGAGACAACACGTTGCACCGCTTCAAATGTGACTTCTGCCACGATAAAGCTGTGAAAGATTTCGACACGGAGAAACCTATTATTTAAATGGAAAATCGTCCAGCAGTCTGGAATATGAAGGCGAACGAATATGGTGACAGAATTTTAAAGTTTAAAACGTGTTGTCTACATCTACATCTACATAGATACTCTGTAAATCACATTTAAGTGCCTGGCAGAGGGTTCATTAACCACCTTCATAACATTTCTCTACCGTTCCATTCTCTAATAGCGCGCGGGAAGAAAGAACACCTAAATCGTTCCGTTTTCGATCTCATTTCTCTTATTTTATTGGGATGGTCATGTCTCCCTAAGGAGGTGGGTGCTAGCAAAATATTTTCACATTCAGAACTAAAAGTCGGTGATTGAAACTTCGCAAACAGATCACGCCGCAATGAATAACGTCTTTCTTTTAATGATTTCCAGCCCAATTCGTGCAACATTTCCGTGACGCTTTCCCCCCCGTAACGTGATAAAACAAAACGAGCTGCCCTTCTCTGAACCTTCTCAATATCTTCCGTCAGTCCCGCCTGGTGAGGGTCCCACAAGGGGCAACAGTACTCCAAGAGAGGACGCACAAGTGTGATGTAGGCAGTCTCTTTGGTTGAGCTGGTGCATCGTCTAAGCGTTCTGCCAATGAAACGTAACCTTTGGTTCGCCTTCCCCACAATATTTTCTATGTGTAAGGGCAAAAGAACAACCTAGGTTCTTGTGAAAGAATATCGGAAAAATTAACTGCGGATCAAGGGCTACACGGAAACCCACGTGAGTCTACTCCAAAGTAGAGCTATGCATTTCGATGAAAATAACCGCTCGAGCATTTCCCGTTTCGTGGCGCTACTCGACGGCTGGGGTAGGCCCACGCTGCGACACGGCTGTGGCCGTCTAATGCCCCGTGTGGCCGTCCAGTCGCCCTCCGCCTCTCGGTTACCGGCGGAAGTGTCGAGCATCGGGCGCTCGAGCGCGCTCGTAGTCTCGGCCGGTGACTGCGCGACCGCCGAGCTCTCAACACTGTGGAATCGTATTACAGACCGACCTGGCTTTGAGCAGCGCAGACAGCGTTGTGGATCAACGAACTACAGGTCGTAAAGGCTCCATTCATGAAACAAAAAGAAGTATTGTGGAGACTATTAGGAGCGGCTCGTTAGTCCTGAAGAAGAAAGACATGTCGGAAGAGGAGCCGAAAAGTGAACCTTGGAAATCTTTTGCACTTGTAGTGGATCCTGTCACACAGGTTTCTGCTGGTTTCGTGTAATGTACCACATGCGATACTATACTTACGTACCAGTCAAGCACAACAGGTATGATTCGGCACTGCAAAAGTAAATGCGGAGCAGAATTACACCGACCACTTGGAGTACCAACTAGCATAAAGAAAGTTCTTGTTGATATGCTGGTCGATATGGGCGGATTAGATTTGCTACCATTAAATACTTTTAGTAAGATTGGCTTCAAGAATTATTCGCAGGAGCTCATCAATGTTCGCGCCACGTATGGCAAAATCAATATAGAAGATGTTCTTCCGCACCCCACCACTGTATCGCGGCATATTAGAGAAAAGGCCGACAAAATACGGTTGACAATGGTGTCCAAGCTAATATGTGCTTTAAAGAACAAAATGTGCTCTTTAAACGCTGTTTTGTGGTCTGATAACCACAAGGAGATACGCTGCACATAACGCAAGATTAGACTACTGTATTAGCGTTTGTCTTCCAAAACAAACGAAATACTACATACAGAAATTACAGTTTTTAACGTTGCAGTTACTGGAAGACATGATGACCTCAATGGTGGAAACTCCAATAGTTTGCAAAATATTTAAAAAATTACTTCTTGAGACAGGTCTCCTTGAATTTTATACTTTCTATGAGTTTTACCATTTTTATTTTAAGTCTTATGTATTCCAGAGAATTCCCCATGTCTCATACAGTAATGGGGAATTTTCTGGAATACATACGACTTAAAATAAAAATGGTAAAACTCATAGAAAGTATATTTAAAAATGTTTAATGTTTGTAAAGTTCATGGAACTTAACTGCGGGATCATCAATTCTTAAACTTACAACTATCAAACATCAAATGTGACATATACAGTTGTAGTATGTGGGTTATAGAACTAATAGTAAACAACGAAAGACATTTGTAAAAGAAATTACTAAGTTGTTAATATGAAGCGGTGGTCTCTCATCTCTGAAATACATTAATGACTTGCCATTCTACATTGATTAAGATTTGTTAAAAAAAAATGTTCAAATGTTTGTATAGTCTATGGGACTTAACTACGGAGTCATCAGTCCCTAAACTTACAAACTACTTATGAACTACTTACGAACTAGGACCGCACAAATATCCATGCCCGAGGGGGGATTCAAACCCCCGACCGTAGTGGCCATGCAGACCGTGACTGGAGCGCCTCAGTCCCCTCGGCCACCGCGGCCGGCAATGAAGATTAGTTCTTTTTGCTGATGATACAAGTATAGTAATCACAACCATAAAACGAGAACTAACTGATGTAATCGTAAATAACGTCTTTCACTAGTGGTTCTAAGTAAACAGACTCTCATTAACTTTAGATAAAACACAGCATATACAGTTCCGTACAGTAAATGGCACAACTCCAGTAATAAATATAGACTTTGAACAGAAGTCTGTAGCTAAGATTCATCGAAATTATTCGTTCGTTTTGAAGGGAAACCAGAGTTTTTCAAAATTTTTAGATATGTGAATTAATGAGAGACTAAACTTGAAGCAACACATTGATTGTCTGCTAAAACGTTTGGGTTCAGCTACGTATGCTGTTAGGGTTTTACGAAATTTTGGCGATAAGAATCTCAGTAAAACAGTTTACTACGCCTATTTTCATTTACTGCTTTCGTATGGCATCATATTCTGAGGTAATTCACTATTGAGTAAAAAGTATTCATTGCACAAAATCGTGTAATCAGAATAATTACTGGAGCGCGCCCAAGATCGTTCTGGAGACATCTATTTAAGGATTTAGGCATCCTCACAGTTACTTCAGAGTATATATATTCACTTATGAAATTTGTTGTTAATTATCCAACCTAGTTCACACACATGTTCACATGTTTGTTAATCTATCGGACTTTACTGCTTTATTAGTCCGTAGCTTGCAAACAACTTAAACTGAGGTAAACTAACCTGAGGATAACACAGACACCCATGCCTGAGAGAGGACCCGAACCCCAGATGGCGAACGGCCGTGCGCATCGCGCATGACTAATCCGCCGCGGCAAACCGAGTTCAAAAGTAATAGCAGTGTGCATAGGTATAACACCAGGAGAAATGATGATATTATTATGCAGGGTTCAATCTCACTTTGGCACAGAAAGGGGTGAATTACGCTGCCACAAAAGTCTTCGGTCACCTACCAAACAGCATCAAAACCTGACAGATAGCTAACTAGCATTTAAAAATTTATTAAACGAATGACAACTCTTTCTACTCAGTGGATGAATTTTTAGATATAAATTAGTAAAACTAAAAATAAAAAATAAAAAAATAATAATAAAAATAAAAAGAATACAAAATATATTTGTGTCATATAACATTTTGTGTAATGTAATATCTTGTACAGACACCTTTTATTACACTGACAAGTTCCACATCATTACCAAGTGTCGTATTCATGATATATAGAAGAAGTATTAATGTAAGCAGTCTGACGAAGTGCAGCTCGCTGGCGCTGAGTGCGCCGGTTACTGGCGACCGACCGAGCGTTCGGCGCGCTCGGCCGAGCGCTGGCGCTCGGTTGCCCGCAACCGGTAGAAGAGGACGCTCGGCCGCGTACTCCCGAGAGCCAGAGGGGCGAGCGAGACTCGCCGGTAAAAATCGGACATAATGCAGACCTCTACTCCAAAGAGCTAATGTTCCTTGCTGATGTTATTGTAAGCCGGCCGCGGTGACCGAGGTGACTGAGGCACTCCAGTCACGGTCAGCACGGCCACTACGGTCGGGGGTTCGAATCCCCCCTCGGGCATGAATACTTGTGACGTCCTTAGTATTAGTTAGTTCATAAGTAGTTTGTAAGTTTAGGGACTGATGACCCCGTAGTTAAGTCCCATAAGCTTAACAAACATTTGAACATTTTTTTTTTTGTTATTGTAAGAAATATTATGGATGACAATTTGAGTTCAACTGAAGTAATACAGCAAGATACAGAAGTTGAGCTTACTGTAGAATGACTTGAGACTTTACGGCTAAGTTCATCAAGAGTGAAAAGGGTAACGACACAGAACACAGAAACTAACATAGAAGTACAGCTTCTTGAGGAACTAAAATAAAATCTGCGAAGGGAAGACGATGACCTGAGCGGCACTTTGTGTTGTCTTTGTTGAATGATTTCAAAAGACTACCTGAACATTTCAAGGTAATAATGAAAGTTAATGTTTTCAAAGTAATCACGGATGGCGCTCAACTATGTATGAAAATGTCGCAGACATAAGAATTGCAGGAAGTTGATCTCATATATAGGAACATTCTTAAACAAGTGACTATAATCACATGCATAATAAAAATGTTCAAATGTTTGTCAAGTTCAAAAAAATGTTTGTTAAGCTTATGGGACTTAACGGCGGGGTCATCAGTCCCTATCCTTACTAACTACTTATGAACTACCTTATAGCCGGGCGCGGTGGCCGAGGAGACTAGGGCGCTCCAGTCACGGTCTGCACGGCCACTACGGTCGGGGGTTAGAATCCCCCCTCGGGCATAGATATTTGTGCCGTCCTTAGTATAAGGTAGTTCATAAGTGGTTTGTAAGTTTAGGGACTGATAACCCCGTAGTTAAGTCCCGTAGACTATACAAACATTTGAACATTTGAACTACCTTATATTAAAGACGACACAAACATCCATGCCTGAGAGGGGGGATTGGAACCCCCAATGGGGAATGGCCTCGCGCATCGTAGCATAACGCCTCAATGCGCTCGGCCACTCCGCCGTGGCTACATGTATAATAAAGTAAACAGTTCGTATTAAGTTACAAACAAAATTTTTGTTATATTGAGCTGTGTATTTCATCCTGTGAAACCTTCTGGTATTAAAATATTTAAATAGAATAATAACATTCTCACACAATTGTTAGCAGCATATTTTCGTGAGGGTCTATAAATGACGAAAATTGGTCGTCACTCCAGTTATTATTCGTCTGATTTAGGAGAATAGTTCACCGAAGGAAGACGTTGACATCTTACTCTAGTTATAAATGTATTCTCATAATTTCTTAAATCCCTGTAAAAAGCGACTTTTTCTTGTAGGAAAGTAAGCACTCTTTACACATATTTTCTGCTTCTGCTGCGTCTTTCGTTTCTCCAACGCCGTACAGATACTCAAATAGCCAGAGCACCCTACACAGACAATTTCATTTAACTTTTCACTGGCACCTCGCTGGATTGATTTCAGACGGTACCGCCTGTTTCGGAACGACCTTCCTCGTCCCGGTCCGAGGAGCTCTCGTGGTCGTCGCTTGTGTTTTGGCCTTTTAACCTCGCGCACCTGGAAAGCACCTTAGACGCGATATATCCTGATGTGAATCCTGTGTGGTTTTAAATTGTGGTTTGGTTTTATGGATAACGTTGCCAATTTAGCTATGAACGCTTGGTTGTTTATATCACAGTTAGTGGCCAAAATTGGTCGGTAAATTTTTGAAAGATATGTCTGTTAATTGTAATTGGTTGATGAGAGTTTGTGTCGCCATTCTATAATTACATAGCTTACTTTGTGCTGGGAAGTCCGTTTTATTGTGCCATCTTCCATCACCCAAGGTCTAAGTGGCGAGGGACTAATTGTAACCCCGACCAGACGAGTGCGGTGTACTTGAATTATAATCGGCAGGAAGTATTATTCACACTGTGATAACCTTGTTATAAGTTAAATTGTTCTTATCATTGTTATTAGGTTTTAGATAACTTTCTTAATTTTATTTGCTGTCAATATACATTGATTCTAGGAAACTGCTACATTTAAGTGAAGTGTCACTTTTTTTGAAGAACTTACTTCAAGTTACTCATGGAGATTGTACCGCAATCTAACACATACAGTCACGACTCTTCCAATGACTTTCGTTATACACTGCGACAGCAGCGCTCCAAGCGGACGGCAAGCTAGATTTCTGACTACGATATTGGACGAGTGGGAATAGAATCGTTTATATTGATTTTAACTTACTTATTACATTTGGGAACGTTTGTGGTCCAATTAAAATAGACAATAACTTAATAATACCTCCACATTTATCTTTCTTAGGTTTCCTACATTACAGGACACTTTATTTACAATTATGTTGTACTCTACAGGCTTGGTATACAAGAACCGAAGGGGAGGGACCTTAACATTTTGGAAGATTTAGAAATATATTTGCATCACAAATCAGTGTACTCTGCTTTGCGTTACTGTGTCTACGAGGAATGGAAGGGAAGATACAAAAAATATTTTTCCGTAGAAAATAATTACTTATTCTAAAGCCAGAGGACTGGCTAATTTTTTGTTTGTTTGTCGATTTTCTGCATAAACACACAGATCAAACGGTTTGCCGACGATGCAGTAGCCCTGAGGGCTACTTTGTATATTTTGTTATCTACTTCCCATTTATCCGTTTCGTCGTCTTCCTCTACCTCCCTCCCACCTCCTCCACCTCCTCCTCCTCCTCCTCCTCCACTTCCAACTTCCTCTATCTATCCGTTGTCCCTGTCCATCTGTCCCTTTCCTTTCTTGTGACTTCCTTATATTTCTCTCTGCTCTCTCTGTGCATACGTGGGGTCTAAAAAGTTTGGTGAATGGTGTCATGCCTGAATGACAACGTGGAGGATGTGTGCGTGCAGGCGTATAGAGACTGGATGAGACTCGATTCACAGCATGTGACTGGTAGTGTAAACAGATTGCGACCAGTTTAACGTAGTCAGTGTGGGAGGAAGTATCATACCACAATGGAGCAAAGCGTAAGCATCACATTGTGCTACAAACTGAGGAAAACTGCAACGGAGACACATGAAATGTCTGTGCAGGTGTAATAGAGGGAAGCCTTGACCAGAAAATGTGTTCACGAATTATTTAATCGCTTCCGTGAAGGGAAGGAAACAACTAAGGCTGAGCCACGTTCAGGTTGGCCGTCAACAAGCAGAACCCCAGAAATAGTCGAAAAATGCACCAAATGCTGGCAGAAGATCGGCAACGGACTCTGATTCTGCGACACAAATCTGGAGCAGATCCTCCGCTTACCCAAGTCACTGCAAGGACCGTGTCCTTCCTAATGCCCAACCAAGTCCTCCACAATTCATTTACACGATAAATGAGTCAAAACTACAGGCAGTAAATTTAACTAATACCTACGATTAACGATTACAAACAACTTAAAATGAAAAAAAAAAAAAAAACAAAAAAAAAACGTAGAAAATATTGTAGGAAAATCGAACCAAAGACTACGTTTCGTTGGCAGAACACTTAGAAGATGCAACTGTTCTCCTAAAGAAATTGCCTTCACCAACCTTACGCGTCCTATTTTGGAGTATTGTTGCGCACTGTGGGATATCCACCAACTGGGACTGACAGACGATTTAGAGAAAGTACAGAGGAGGGCAGCTTGTTCTGTATTATCGCGGTATAGGGGAGAGAGTGTCACAGAAATGATACACGAGTTGGGGTGGAAATCATTGAAAGAAAGCAGTTATTCGTTGCGACGAGATCTATTTGCGAAATTTATTTCACCAACTTTCTCTTCCGAATGCGAATATATTTTTTTAGCACCCACCTACGTAGGGAGACATGATCAATCACAATAAAATAAGAGAAATCAGATCGAAAACATAAAGATTTCAGTGTTCGTTTTTACCGCAAGCTATTAGAGAATGGAACAGTAGAGAAACCCTCTGCCACGGACTTTAATGTGACTTGCAGAGTATTTATGTATACTAGTATTGCCTGTGGTCGAAAATCGACCAATTCTGTTTACAATGGTCACTGGGGTTAAAATTTTAGGTATCATGTCGGCATCCACGCGTGATTATGTTGACAACATCAACAACACTATAGAAAATCTTTGCCCATTTGTTCGAACCATATAGAATGACTCGATTAGTGTATCGTACAGACCAAGAACTAAACAAATAATGCTGTTCCTGCTTTATGGTTGACAGGTTCTTGTATGTACCCTCGTCCGCTCAGTAAAAATAATTGCCCTCGTAAAGCGATGATTCCATGAGAAAACATCAGCGTTGTCAAGCGATTGGCTAAAATGAAGAGCACAGGATGCTCACTATTCAGCATCTGTTGTCAACATTATCATATGAGGCCGCTGGGATATTTGGTAAAATTTCACCGGAACTGGGAGGTATGAAACGATATCTTTTACATGTTAAGGAAAATGCCCGACACAGTAACAACAAATGAAAACGGAAGTATAGATGTACTTCGCATGCCATTTTCGAATTATATAACTTTTATTAGCCAAATATTTGAAATGGAACTACAATTTCGGTGTTCGTATATTTATTCAACGCCAAGAAATGAAGTTATTTCGATACTGCGATATTCAATATTTCAGATCTGACAACATGTCGACTTCGTAGTTCCACCCGTGCACCGCTACATGTCTCTCCCGGCGCATCATCATTTATATCGGCATTCTCGACTTCGTAGTTCCACCCGAGCACCGCTAGGTGCCTCTCCCGGCGCATCAACCTTTATATCGGAATTCATATGAAAACATCCATTTCCTTTAACCACTCTTAATCACTGCGAAAATAAAGAATTTGAACGGCACAAGAAAGTGAGTTGGGAGCGCTCCATGTTTCGATATTCAATTATTTTACTACGTTATTTTAATACTGCAGATGCGCTGCATTAAAGCGTGTTTGGTCGAGGCCAATAGCCAATCAGTGAGCTGATTGTCGGAGAATGTAGAACTTGATCCAAACTGTAGATAGGAAAATTTCTACTTCCTTTTACCACATTTAATGGCTAAATGCACACATAATATTTATATTCGTGAAATCTACGACAAACAATCTTTCGAATTAAGTAACTTTCTTTGGCCTTCTTGTACGAATAAATTAGTAATCTGTACCACAAATTATCGTGTTAGCGTATTTATATAATGATTTACATAGAATCAATCTGAGAGTCCTTCGCCTAACATGTGTGCCACCATTTGTCGCACTTTCTTTATCATTTCTAGATTTCTGCTTGTCGACTTGAATGTGGCTCATCCTCAGTTTTTTCTTCCCTTCACGGAAGCGTTCAAACCATTCGTAAACGCATTTCCTGCTCACGGCTTCCCTCCCTGCACCAACATTCGATTCGCCTCTGTTGCAGTCTGCCCCAATTTCTAGCAGCTGATGATGTTTACACGTTGCTCCATTCACCACCACCACCTACAGAGAAGGCCGCGGCGCTCTCGTGTGACGTCAGGCAGAGTAGGTTGCGCGCGCATACCTGACTGGGTAGCAGCTGGGGCACAGCCCACTATGCCGAAGCAGCGACCCAGTCAGCTATGCCAAGATCGTCTAGATACAAGGCCTCACAACAAGCTCGTGTCACGTCACACCTATAGGCTGCCCTCGTAAGCTGACAGGCTGGTCGCTGGGGCACAGCCCACCGCCTCGTAGCTTCTGCCAGTGAGCTTGCGAGGGAAGCCTATCGGTGTGACGTGACACGAGCTAGTTGTAAAGCCTTGTATCTAGACGGTGTTGGCAATGCTTACGCAGCGTACTCTACCTGACGTCACACGAGAGCGCCGCGGCCTTCTCTCTAGGTGGTGTTGCTCCATTGCGCTGTGACACTTACTCTCACAGTATATTCAGCTGGTCGCAGTTTCTTTACACTACAGTCAATACAGTAATGCTGTGTATCGACTCTCTTCTAGTCTCTGAAGATCCATGGGTAAAAAAACGTTCAAATGCTGGCATAGCTTATGGGACTTAACTACGGGGTCATCAGTCCCTAAACTTATGAACTAACTAATACTAAGGACGGCGAAATATCCATGCCCGAGGGGGGATTCGAACCTTCGACCGTAGTGGCCGTGCAGGCCGTGACTGGAGCGCCTTAGTCCCCTCGGTCACCGCGGCCGGCCCCATGGGTAAGCACGCGCACATGCGCGAAGTTTCCGTTCAAAAATGATACCATTCACCGAAACTTTCAAAAAAAGTTTCAAATGTTTGTAAATCTATCGGACCAAACTGCGTGGTCATCAGTCCGTAGCCTACAAACTACTTAAACTAAGGTAAACTAACATAAGAACAACACACACACACACACACACACACACACACACACCTGCCCCAGGAGGACTCGAACCGTGCGCTCCGCAGCGAGGTGCCTTAGACCGCTCGGCTACTCCACCGTGGTTGAAACTTTCAGGCACACCACTTATATCTGACCATTTCCTCTCTGTATATAGTTAAGGAACTTTCACACAGTTAAAATGTAGGTGTTAAAATAAAATTTAAATTATCTGAATGAAAGGCTTTTATTATTATTATTATTATTATTATTATTATTATTATTAGAGTCATGGAGACCCGCACAACCGGTATGGCAACGTTATAGTTGCATCTTCGGGTGAAATTACTGTACAAAAACGATATTCTTTTAACAAAATGAATATTTACATTCAAATATTACGTATTGAAGCAGCAAAAAAATCCAAACTATTTGCGTGTCAGAAAGTTAAATGGACATTTTTTTGTAGGCCCGTAGGCTAGTTATTGCGTAATTATCTTTTATGTAACTCACAATGTTTTGCACTAACGGGGATTAATGCTCAGGTCCGACCGCTATGAACTAACCTCAGTTCGTCTGAAATAACATTGGTTGACCATCCGGTTTGTGGCACTTTAAGTAAAATATTAAAACTCGGCTTCTCAGTTTGGTATATATTATTTGGCTGGTTTGTCATTTAAAGGACGTGATGGGTGACCCTAAAATAAAACAACTATTATAATAATTACTGAGAACCACGAATGATGTAATCGGATTTTTCCACGTACGGTGAGAATACAAAAGTTAAACTTACAGGTTGTCGTCGGTATAGTGGGCTTCACCAGCTTCATCAGGGCGGTGAAAAGCTGCATTTACGTCCCTCTCTGCAAAAGCCAACATCGATGCAGAAATCAACTACCGCGTGAAATGTGCTGGGACTGCATTCGGAAGACAGCGACAGAGAACATTCAACAACCCTGACATCAGCTGCCGCATCAAACTACTTCTATACAAATCTGTGGTCATACCGACTCCATTATATGCGTCCGAGACATGGTCAAAATGCTTGAAAAATTGTTTCACAAATGTCTCAGAAATTTCCTAAAAAAATCACCTGGAGGGATAAATGCCCGAGAATGCAGGAACTACAAGCATTGAAGCAATGTTAGCTAAATATCAGTTCCATTGTATCGGACATGTGATCCGCATTGCAGAACAAATGCTGTATTCTGAATTAAGTGAAGATAATCGTCATCATGGAGTTCAGAGAAATAGGTCTAAAGATGGGTTGGTTGGGTTAGGAGGACTAAACTACTGAGGTTATCAGTCCTCTTGTGGGGAGCGGAAGGGGTGAGAATAGGAAAGGAGGGGAGGGGGAAAGGAAATGCAGTCCGTGAAGTAAAGAAGGAAGGAAGACTGCATTAGCTCGGGTCCCCGTGCTCGCCACGCACGTACTCACGAAAGAACCGTGAGCCCCCTAGGGGGGGGGGGGGGGAGGTATAAAGATTGCACTGAAGACGTCCTAAAGAAATGTAGCATCAGTACAGTAAACTGCGGAACACACACTTGCCTCGTCCTCTCTGAAGAAACACAACCCATAATGTTGAAGCAAACTTCAAAGAGCAGAAACGTCGTAGTGCTAAAGAAAGGCGCATCACAACAAAGCAAAGCTTCTGAGAAGCAACGACAATTTACCAGCAGGTGCCTCAACATAGGCCTGCCATCACAGCGGCAGAACATGCAGCGCGGGGATTGGACCGATGAGCCATTTTAAGGCCCGTCAGTAGGATAAGGAAAACTGTCATACTCGCTAGCGAGTGACTGCCAATGACGATGAAGACCATAACTCGCAGCGCAGGAGCTAGTAGCACTTCGAGCTTCAATGTTCGCTTATTATGACAGCTGGTGATTTTAATGCGTAATAGGAAACTTCAAAGGCATGAAAAATCTACGTGCTGTTGACAATTTTAACAGCTAGGAACACACTTCATTTTTGTGTTCTGCGCGTATACGGGAAAGACCGCATTGTATGAGTTTTTTTAATTGTTTGTTGTTCTCCTTTCCTCAGTTACTTATAATAATGTGTAGATATTTGTTAGCTAGGGTTCGTCTATGCAACTAAAAAACAAGTTTTTCTTGCTATACCCGTTTTGCTTCTCTGTATTTATAAATCTTCAGTGGCAGGTTTTGTTAATGACATTTTAGATGTGTTGTTGCCCCTGGTTGGATGATCGTCTTTTTCTCTTTGTGTCGTTGCAATATTTTTTCCACAGCACGAAAAACAAACTGTTCTCTGCCTAGTGTTGTGTAAAATAGTCGAACGACATAAAGAAAAAAAGATAAGCAGCTAACCACAAGCAACAACACATGTTAGCATCATTTACAAAAACTTGTTTTTTCAGTTGCATAGGTGGACCATAGATACCAATATCTGTACTTTAAATTTATTGATCTCGTTGTGTAATTAATATTATAAAGCTAAAAAGCTATACTGTAATTTTCGTGTTGGCGTATTAATATAATGTTTCCGGATTACACCGAAAAAACATTTTAGTGGAAAAAAGAATAATTATTATGCCTCGTATATTAAAGCACTGCCTCACTGTCCATCATACTCAATGAAAAATGGATTAATCATTATACAGACATATGGTGTACACAGACCACCGAAGATGAAACTAAAGAAAGCATGTACAATGAAATAGTAGACTCAATTACTGTGGAAGAGCTGTAATGGGCTTTGAAAAGCATGAAGAATAGGAAAGCTAATGGAATTGGTGGAATGCGTGCAGAGCTAATAAAATATGGAGGCTCTTCACTAGAAATTTTTTGTTACAGTTCATGAATGAATGTTGGAGGAGATAGAGGATCCCAGACAACTGGTATATAGCAGAAGTAATCTCTCTCTTTAAGAAAGACAAATGCAATTACTGTAGAAACTATCGTGGCATCAGTTTCCTAAACTCTGCCTACAAAATATACTCAAAAATAAACAATAACCGCCTAAAGACTGTAACAGAAGCTGTTATTTCAGGTCGTTCATGCACAGACAATGTGTTTGTAATTAAGAACATAATAGAGAAACACAGGGAGTTTAACATAGAAACCCACATGGCGTTTATCGACCTTGAGAAGGCTTTTGACCGTGTCAACCGTGATAGCCTATGGAAGATAATGTCTGAATGTGGGTATCCTAACCACCTAATAGATGTAGTAAAAAGTCTTTACAAAAATACACGCATCATAATAAACACAGGCAAGAGTAAATTAGAAGAAATGAGTATTTAATCAAGGAGTAAGACAAGGATGTGAACTACATTCTTGGGAAATGGAAACTTAAAGTAAACCAAGGAATTACAATATCTCACCAGGAATACCTGAATGTGCTTCTATTTGCAGATGACATAGCTGTATTATTCAAAAGAATGAAGATAAGATACAAAGATCAGTATGTCAGCTGAACGAAAACTTTAAAATTTCTAGTAATAAAACTAAAATAATGGCTTTCCAAGGTAAATACCGAATCAGATCAAAAATTGTATTGGATAATTCACCTTTTGAACAAATCTGTCATGTTCAGGATGTGATATAAGTTTCTAATTACATTTCACATTGAAAATAAAATCCAAAAATTCAAGCTGTCTGTGGTACCATAAGCAGAAAAATTGGCCATAGAGTACGAAAAGATACTATTTAAAATTTTATAAAGTGATGGCCCCTGGAGTAGATGCTGATATCGTTAGGAGAGCCAGTCATGAACAAATTGTTCCACCCCGGTATGCAAGATGTATGGGACAGGGGAAATACCCTCCGACTTCAAGAGGAATATAGTAATGCCAATTCCAAAGCAAGTAAGAGCAGACAAATGTGAAAATTACAGAATTATCAGATTAATAAGTCACGGTTGCAAAATACTAACACGAATTATTTACAGAAGAATGGAAAAACTTGTCGAATCCGACCTCGGGAAAGATCAGTTTGGATTTAGGAGAAATGTAGGAACACGGGAGGCAATACTCACATTACGACTTATTTTAGAAGATAGACTAAGGAAAGGGAAACCTACGTTTTCAGCATCTGTAGATATGGAGAAAGCTTTCGACAATGTCGATTGGAAAACACTTTTTCAAATTCTGGAGGTAGCTGGGGTAAAATATAAGGAGCGAAGAGTTATATTCAGCCTATACAAAAACCAGACAGCAGTTATTAGAGTCGAAGGGCAAGAACGGGACGCAGAGGTTGGGAAGGGAGTAAGACAGGGTTGTAGCCTTTCCCCAATGTTGTTCAGTCTGTACATTGAGCACGTAATGAAGGAATGCAAGGAGAAATTTGGAGAGGCAATTAAAGTTCAAGGAAAAGAAATAAAACTTTGAGGTTTTCCGATGACATAGTAATTTTGTCAGACACTGCAGAGGATCTGGAAGGGCAATTGAATTGGATGTACAGTGTCTTGAAAGGAAGATATAAGATGAACAAGAGTAAAAGAGTAACAAGAGTAAAACGAGGATAATGGAATGTCGATGCTGAAGGAATCGGTTTAGGTAATGAGTCAATGCAAGTAGTAGATGAGTTTTGTTATTTGGGTAGCAAAATAACTTCTGATGGCCGAAGTAAAGAAGATATAAAATGCAGAACGGCTATGGGAAGAAAAGCATTTCTAAATAAGCTAAATTTGTTAACATCCAATATTAATTTAAAAATTAGGAAGTTTCTGGCATATCCTGACTAAGAGAAGGGATAGATAGGTTGGTAGAACACATTCTGAGACATCAAGGAATTGTCAACTTAGCATTAGAAGGAAGCGTGTGGGGTAAAAATCGTAGAGGGAGACCGAGGGATGAATATAGTAAGCAGATTCAAAGGGATGTAGGTTGCCGAACGCATTCTCAGATGACGAGAGTTGCAGAGCATAGGGTAGCGTGGAGAGCTGCATCAAACCAGTCTGTGGTCTAGAGACCACAACAACAACGTGACAGTTCCTGTACTATTCTACGAAAGCAAAAGCTGGGTAAATACAAATAGGCAAGAAAATAAAATCCAACGTGCGGAGATGAGGTTCTTGAGAAAGACAAAGGGCTGAACTAGAAGAGACGTGATCAGGAATGACGACATCAGAAAAGAATTTAATATTTTCAGCATCAACGAGAAAATCCAACAATATCGAGAAAACTGGAGGCAACCACTTCTTAGAATACCAGAGTACAGAATCCCCCAGAAGATCCTGAAATACAAACCGAATGGTAAAAGAGATATTGGAAGACCACGGAAAAGATGGAAATGATTGTTTGTAAGTTCGGAACAGGCAATATCCTAATCCCTGAAAGGAAGACGATGATGATATTAAAGCAGCACACAGCTATATAAAAATGGAGCGTGGGACGTGTGTCCGTATATTTCACCTGGTAGCCAAAATTATTCACTGCAGACCAATGGCGGTTATGCATGAGAGAAGCCTTTAGGTTCGCGGTGTGCAATATGGTGTTTTGGTCGCGGTGTGTGGCGGTGGGTGAGTGTGGCGAACAAAAGTCCGTAAAATGTGGAGCAATACGACGACCAACAGACGCTCAAAGATAAAAAGACTCAAAGATAAAACACTGAGAAACACAGACATACATTAACTGAGCATTAACTACTCTGACAATACATCAATGATCTCAACATAAACACTGGAAAGACAACTGTAATGCTTAGGATCAAAATACTGACAACTGGATTACAGAGACAAATATACGTCAGGCGTCACAGTTTCAAAATACATAGTACCATCTCCATATTATCTTTGAGCTCACTGCAATACACAGACTGTATTTTAATCTATGTTTGTGACGGAAAGTTCGTAAGCCATACATATGCTGCTCAAGTGGTAAAACTGCATTGCCAGTTTCAAAAATACCTCCATGTAAATTTTTTGAATGTCTCAGTATATATAAAAATTGAGGTATTTGCGCTTATATTTTACTCTGCAGCCAAAACTGCATATCGCAAACGAATAGTGTTTGTATGTAGTAGTAGATATCAGTCTCCCATTGTGCTCTATGATGGTAGAGGGTTGATAACGATAAGGGGGTGGAAGTTAAGGGAGTTGAAAGTTACCGACTTACCTAAATTCTACGCACGGGTGTCAATATTTTGCTCTGCAGCAAAAACGACACAATGGAGACGAACGATCTCTCTGTGTTGTTGCAGTTCAAAGTCTCCCGTTGTACACCCTAGCAGTTCCGTGTCGATAGCTATAAGAGGGTGGAAGATATAGTGCTTCAAAGTCGTCAGATTATAGAAAATTCGGACTGAAGACCAGCGTTGACTTTTGACACTATAATAGCAAAGACGTTAAATAAAGCGAAAGGTGATGCTTGTTCGCATTTTTTTTTTTTTTTTTTTTTTTTTTTTTTTTTTTTTTTTTTGCGACAAGCGTACTAATGAAGAAAAATAGTGCATATTGCAGTTTGAAAAGTAAAACTACCAAGTAAGATGCCAAAGCGCAAGAAAGAAATTTGTCGCTCTCGATCCGTTTCTAAAAGACAGAAAACAGCGCTGGAAAGTGAAACTACAGACGTTAGAAACTTGAATTTGTAGATGTTGTTTATCTTACCCTGTAGGCATAGCGATTTTTCGATTGGACGGTGTCTTGAAAATTCGTTGCTATTCAGGCAATTTTGAAGCAAGTAATACAAAACTTCGGATTTAGATTTTTGATTGGAATTTTAAAAATACGTGTTTCGATATTTTTGGAAATTCAATTAATAAGCGGGTGAAGTAAGGGAAAATCTTTTAATGGGGATACTAAGACTATTTTGATGCTAGAAATGCTAAAATTTGGATTTTGAACCATGGTTAAAATATTTAAAAAAATTGTTTCTTGATGTTTCTAATTCTGCCATCAGTGGTGCAATAAGGGGTGGAAACGTGTACCAAAATACTTGATTAGGAAAGCATTTTTGAAGCTAAATCTACGGAAATTGATATTTAGAAGTAGAAACAACCAATGCAGACCATCCAGTCTACGCGTGCGAAGCAGCGGGAATTAAGCTAGCTAAGGAATAAAACCGATACATCGGCCAAAAGAAGTGTTGATACTGATAGAATTGTAGACAGGCTGTATGTTGGTCTTTCTTGAAAGTAACGATAATACTGCCCCCAGAGGTTGTCTGCCCCTGGCTTCCTCGCGTGCTGAGGTGCAGCAGTTCCGCCAGGCTGGGTCTCCGTTAGCCGTTTGTACGTTTCAGAGGCGTTCAACGCTCCGGACTTGGTGTTCTCACGGAAGCCGGCGTACATCTCCCAGGGGCACTCGCCTTAGCAATTTCTTCACAGCTCACAGCGCTGCCGTGGGAAATCAACTTGTTTCCAGCTGATTGCTATCTCCCGAGTCGCAATCAGTCTCGTGTAATCTGGTAGGCTTTACTTTTGGTTTTCTCGTAATACGATGCACATCCAGAAACACAATTTGAAAGTTGTTAATAGAATTGAAAGACGTCAATTCAGTAAAGATTGTTGTAAAAACTGCTTCACCTGTAGCTGAATGGCTTCTCAAGCAGTCGTGTCGTGTGTGTTATCGGTGAAATGAAATGCTCGTATGGCATTTTTGGCCGGGAGGGATTGTTCGGCCGCCTAGTGCAAGTCTTTTTGATCGACGCCACGTCGGCGACTTACATGACGATGATGATGAAAATGATGTAGAGGACAACACGCAATCCCCTGCCAGGAATCGAACCTGGGCCCCTGCGTGGTAGTCAACGACATTGCCGTATGAGCTACGGGGTCGGACTGTGTTATCGGTGATTGTTAATGAAACTACACTTTTCTAACTGAAAACTTTAGCAAGGAGATTCAACATGACTTTGAAATATATATATATACAAAAATCATGTGGCTTTATTCATTGAGTGTAAGCAATTTAAGTTTTGGTAAAAAAACAGGCTGACTCTTTAATGACTGAAACTGTTTAAACAATAAGAATTAAATTTTGTGTAAGTTACTGATTGCAATTTATGTCGCGATTCAACAATTATTCCTGTCGTAGCTTACTTGTCAGTTGAAGCTAATTTATTGCCTACCTCTGCTCAAGGAAACAGCATACATGACACTGCTTCAGCTGCTGCAAAGTCAAAGCTAACTACAGAATTCGCAGGGGTGCAATGCGAATCCACTAACTACACAAATACATAATTTTACCATCTCTGCAGTTTAAAAAAAATGGATTAAGAGTAAATGATCAACATGAAACAGTCTGAATGTTTGGTTTTAACCCTTTAATGCATAGTGTAGCTAATCAGCTACATACCTTATTTTTTTCTATTATCTCTCAAGCTGATCAACATTTTATCACAAATTCATTTGTAGCTGTTTTTATACATAGTGCTACATATGATAGTAGCTCATCCTAGAAATTATAAATTGTAGAGGACTTCGGCAGTTAGCTACATTGAGATACTCCTAACATGTGCGTTTGTTTACTTTACTATTCCTCCTTTTCCATGTTGCATTACGAGTTACTTTTTGGAAATATGAAAGGCGTAATAGTGACATTTACAGTATTGGGTACACCTTGGAAGCACTATATAGCTGACCAGCTATGAACGTTTTGTTGCTAGTAGTACATACAAATTTTAAGGATTTTTTTTCAATATTTTTCTCAGTATATACGCACTACACATGAATCGTGGTAGTTTTTATAACTTCAAATAAAAATCAAACATTATAGGGTTAAAATAATCACTTTATAGTTTCTTCATAAGAATGATGGACATGAAACACTAACAATAGTGATTGTTTTCATTTTTTAGAGAAAGTAATTATTTTGTTGCTACCGATTTTTTCTTAATTTAATCTTTCTCTTTCGTACGATGAAAAACCGACTAGTACGTTAAATAATGTAATCAAAATTATTATCATCATATTTTCTCCCTTCTTCCACACAGAAAAAAATTATACTAGAATGTTGACTACAAATTGGATTATTTAGAAAAAGAATAACGAACTTTAACCCTTCATACTGAATGTTTCTCACAGATGGACAACAAGTACGCGGAGTGCCTAATAACGAAAATCATGATTCTCCTTACTTTGATTTTTCATATCAGATCCCTTTCAATCATCGTTAAATTCTCCAAACTTGATTTACCTTATCATCCGTAGAAAAAAAATCATTATTCTAGCACATAAAAAGATTAGTTAGTTCAAATCTCACACTACAATTTCGAAACTTAACTCCACGACTGCCTACACAACACTCTACCACCGCTCACACGTCGGTGGCGGGGCAAACGCGGAACCAAAGATATCAGTTGCAGACATTCAACATTCAACATTCAACTTTAACTATGTTTTAAGTTTCCCTATTTTTTAACAAAGAAAAATATAATTACAATAATATGTAAAACTATATTAGTAACGGTTCATCAATGTTGGTGCTATTTTCGACATGGTCACAAATGAATAAACTTGTCATATCATGGGATCATGGGAAGTCTGTCACATGTCAGTGGAATCACTGTGTGACAGTCGCCTTCACCTCTTCGTCTTTGTCAAAATGCTAGCCCGAGGACAGGAATTTCTTGAGGTGAAAGAAAAGATGAAAACCTTCTTCTTTCCTAGCATTTTTCCCATTACTTGGGGTTTGCTCTTCTGCTACGTCTCCTCCACAGAGGTCTGTTGTGGACGTCTTCAGGGCTGAGATCCGCATCGCACCTGTCCTCCTTGAAGTTGTCCATCCACCTCTTGAGTGGTCTACCACGGAATTGGCGTCCTCCTTGATCGAATTGGAGTGCTGGTGTAGCCACAGAATCGCACTCTTTCTTTATGACGTGGCCGTACCATCGAAGACGAGCCTCTCTTGCCTTCTCTATGATTGAGACTACACCAAGCCTTTGGCGGACATAGTTATTAGTTGCATGGTCGTAGCGAGTCAATCCAAGGGACCATAGCAGCATTTCATTTTCATTGTGTGGAGAGCGTGGCCCTGTTTTGTTGGCATTCCATCCCATAGGGAGTTACTGGGCGCACTAGTGATTTATAAATTTTTGCCTTCAGATGTACAGGCATCCTTTTGTCACAGAGACCACCAGTGACCTGTGTCCAATACAGCCACTCTGCAATTACTCTCGACCGGGTGTGAATGGTTGAATCATTCGAAGATATTATCATGGATCCGAGGTAATTGAACTCGGTGGTTTTGTTCAAGTCCTGGCCGTCGACGCTGATGGTTCCGCTGGTTTGATGGAAACCGCAAGGAGCAAAATGGAGACTGTGTTCTAGATGATCAAGCAGATCCCAGATGAACTTCTACGAAGTATATGCTGTGCGCCGAGCCGTATAAGGAGGAGCACTGTCATGGAGGAGACTGCACAACATCTGCAGAAAGCTTTCTATGGCCCTCGATCTGAATGGCACATCTCAATTTCCGCTTTGTTCGACAGTAGGAGCCGAGGAAGACAGTCACACGTTGGTTCCATTCACAGGGGGCGGATTCCTCCGACACAGGAATGCAAAAGTTGATCCTACGATGCGACAAGTATCTCAATTCCATTGGTGACTATGTCGAAAAATAGCGCAAACATTGCTGCAACAGTTTCCAATACTTACTTACTCACTCACTGGACACACCGGACTTTAAAGTCCATTATCGCAGCAACATGTTTTCGCCACCTGTCCCTGTCTCGCGCTATTTCCTTCCAGATGTCTTCAATACCTAGGATCCTCAAATCGGCCTTTTTCCGTATACGCCTCGGTCTCCCCACTGGACGTTTTCCCTCTAAGAAGACCGCATGGGTATCAGATTTTAGAATTTCTTTATATTTATGGTACGTGAAGTTCAGAGCTTAAATAACAATCAGCCAAGTTCATTCGACACAACTCTAAAAAATTCTCGAGAAAACTGACTTCGAAGTTTTGCAAGTACCCGTAAGTACCAATACTTAAAACAGTTGCATCATGTTCGTGTAGCTCAGGTGGTAGCATTCTGGCCTCATAACCATGGAAACGGTGATTCGAATCCAACTGTGACATATATTACTTTGTTTTTGTTCTTGAATTCAGTTACATAAAACATTTTGGAATCTCTAATTCCATGTGTTGTGTCAGTTTTTGTCTATTGGATGTAGACAAGCTGAATACCTTAAAGTCACCTAAAACGATGGTTGGGTATTTTAGCGGCTTGGAAAGCCATTAGTAGCTATTCACAAACTGAACAATCAAAAAATACCGTCCTCAACTAATGCTTAGCAAATGATGAAAAAAATGTAACTTTTTTTTTCTTTACTGGAACCATCACTATTAACAACATTTTATAAAATGCTGAAAATTACAAATAAACAAAAATGTGTATTTTTCGAAAAATTACCATTACATTTTGAAATTGTTGAAGTATTCAAACACAACGAGAAAATAAAACTTCGTACAGGACTCGAACCAGCGACCCTGTGATTAAGTGCCCAGAACGCTACCACCTGAGCTACGCCAACAGATGCTGCAGCTGATTTTCTCGACAATTTTTGAGAGTTGCATTGAGTGGCTTTGTCTGACTGTTATCTGAGTTCTGATCTTCAGGTTCCATGAATATCAAACAATTCTAAAATCCGATACCCATGTGGTCTCCTTGTTAAGCGCCCTACCCGTATTCTACGCGCTGCCCCGCCTTCATCAGTTCGATCTACGTCATCCGCCCATCGCCGCCTACGTGATTTAATAAGACGGATTATGTTAGAGCTTGAACAGAGTTCGTGAACCTCTTCGTTCTGCAGTTTTCGTCACTGCCTGCTAATGCCGTCCTTTTCTACTACGAAAATTTTCCTCGAAATTTTGTTTTCAAATGCTCGAAAAGGTTTTTCAACATGCAAAGTGATGGACTAAGCCTCACACCCATACAGCACAACAGGAAGAATAATAGTATTTTTATATTGTGATCTTTAAATTTCTAGACAACAACCGTGATCAGTGAGAAGTAGCAAGCATTTCCAGCCCGTAATCTCTTCCTCAGCTCTGATTCAATCTCGTTTCTCGATGTAATCTCCACACCCAAATACTTAAAGCGTTCACTTTTTCAAACTACATGTCACCAATAAAACTTTTAATGTAACTATATCGTCTTCACTTAAAAAAAATAGAGAAATTTTCTCGTTGCGCCTCGTAGATTAGGTTAAAATTGGTAATTTGCGAATCTTAAAAAGGTTCACATGTTTGTAAATCTACGGGACTTAACTACGGTGGTTATCAGTCCCTAGGCTTGCAAACTACTTAAACTAACGCACACACCCATGCCCGAGGGAGAACTCGAACCTCCGACTACGGGGAAGTCTTATGACTTTCTGAGACTGGAGAGAGTATGTTGCGTATATATCTTTAATGTTGTTGTGGTCTTCAGTTCGTAGACTGCTCTGCTGCAGCTCTCTAACTTACTCTGTCCTGAGCAAGCCTCTTCATCTTCTAGTAAGGACGTAAACCTACATCCGTCTGGATCTGCTTTCTGTATTCATCTCTTTGTTTTCCTCTGCGATTTTTACCCCACACACTTCCCTCCAACGGTAATTCACGATTCCTTGATGCCGAAGAGTGTGTCCTACCAATCGATCCCTTCGTTTAGACAAGGTATGCCAGAAATTCCTTTTCTCCCCAATTTTGTTCAGTACCACCTATTCAGTTACGCTAACCACCCACCTAATCTTCAGCATTATTCTGCAGTGCCATATTTCAAAAGCGTCTCTTCTCTTCCTATCTAAACTATTTATCGGCTAAGTTTCACTCCTGTACAAGACAATACTCCACACAAATGGATGTGTCATACGGATGTGTATATGGTTCGGACTTTGGAGCAGTCGTACATGTAGAAACCTCCTTTAACTGACACATATCTACTTTAAGAAGCCTGGTAAATGCTTCTTATGGAACTCAACTGGTAAAGTGTTTCATCGAAGATATGATCCATGAATAGTGTGTATACTTTGTTACGATTAATTCGGGCATAGGCAAAGCAACAGTAGACTCGAGTAATAGAATTATGAACAATGATATACTAGATATAGAGAATCAGACTCGTTAATGAATTCCTAAGCTCTACACTTTTTTTAAATTATGGATAAATTGTTTATTGATTTTCTTCTTGAGCTGCCGCAGAGTTTGTTTTAGCAGATGTGTGGCGAAAGAGAGCCAAATGAAAAGTAACACTGAACAACATAGGGACCTATAGTAGTGGATCAAGGTATGTTCTCGCACGATTTATCAGGTGACTCATTTAATTTGATTGCTCAGTTAATTTGACTGATCAACTAAATCCATTTATGAGACAACTCGCGCAATTTATTAATGTTTTGATGCAGCTCTCAATTCTCCCATGCCGAGTGCAAGGCCTTTACCTCTGAATAAGAACGGCAACCTCCATCCTTTTGATCCTGCGTACTGTATTCAACTCTTGGTCTCACTCTGCCATGTTTTACCTCGCACACTTGCCTCCAATAACAAATCCACGATTCTTTGATGTCTAAGAATGTGTCCCAGCAATCGATCCCTTTTTTGTACTCAAGGTATTCCAATAATGCCTTTTTTCGCCAATTATATTCAGCAGCTACTCATTAATTAGGCGATCTACCCCTAAAAACATTGCGTTTTGCTGATGACATTGTAATTCTGTCAGAGACAGCAAAGGACCTGGAGAAGCAATTGAACGGAATGGACAGTGTGCTGAAGAGAGCGTATAAAATGAACATTAAGAAGAGCAAAACAAAAATAATGGAATGCGGTCTTAGAAAATCAAGCGATGCTGCAGGAATTAGATTAGGTAAAGAAACAATGAAGGTGGTAGATGAGTTTTGTTACTTGGGCAGTAAAATAACATGCGATGGTCGCAGTACAGAGGATATAAAATGCAGAATGGCAATGGGATGAAAAGCATTTTTGAAAAACAGAAATTTGCTAACATCGAATATTAATGTAAGTGTAAGGAAGTCTTTTCTGAAGGCATTTGTGTGGAGTGTTACCTTTTACGGGAGTGAAATATGGACGATAAACAGCGCAGACAGGAAGAGAATAGAGGCTTTTGAAATGTGGTGCTACAGAAGAATGGTGAAGATTAGGTGGGTAGATGGCATAATTAATGAAGAGGTACTGAACAGAATTGAGGAGAAAAGGAATTTTTGGCATACCTTGACTAAAAGAAAGGATCGCTTGGTATGACACATTATTAGCCATCAAGGAATCATAAATCTAGCATTGGAGGGAAGTGTGTGGGGTAAAAATCGCAGAGGGAGACCAAGAGACTCATATAGTAAGCAGATTCAAATGGCTGTGGGTTGCCGTTCTTATGAGGAGATGGAGAGGCTTGCTCAGGATAGAATATGGTGGAGAGCTTCATCAAACCAGTCTCCGGACTGAAGACCATAACAACAAAATCGGCCGCGGTGGAGTAGCCGAGCGGTCTAAAGCGCCTCGCTGCGGAGCGCGCTGTTTCTCGCCGTGGAGGTTCGAGTCGTCCCTGGGGCATGGGTCTGTGTGTTTGTCCTTAGGTTAGTTTACGTAGGTTTAAGTAGTTTGTTAGCTACTGACTTATGACCACGCAATTTGGTCCGATGGATAAAAAAAAAATGTTTTCCAAACTTTAAGCACTACCAGTGATATCAATTACATGGTAATTTTAAAAGGAAAGTGTAGGCTTCTAAAACTGTCTCCTTTAGCAAGAAATCGAAGTGTAATACTAGAAGAATAGCACCCCTCCAAAACATCTCTTTCTTTTTTATTTCAATTTCAATCATTTAAAGTAGCAGGTTTAATAATGTGTATCACTTACTTGTACCATATTTTAAAATTTAATGATTTCGTACTGTAATTAATATTCGGTAGGAAGTGATACAACACCCCATCATCTTTTACGTAGTTTCGCATTTTGGTTTACACTGACAAAATGTCATTATTCACACTCAAAAGCGTTAACGCATTGGCCGCGATTTGTGCGTCAGATAAGTTTACGTTGGCTCTCGACGAATTCAACTGAATGTTGGCTCCAAAGTGTGGGCGCTGTCTCTAAAATATTGGCCAATGATGGCGCCAACGTTGGTACCAATGTGTGGACGCGTGGTAATAGCAGCGCTACTAGTGCGGCACCTGGCTGTGTGAGTAGTGGTGTGGAGTGGCAGGTGTGAGCGGCCTGCGGTGGCAGGGAGGCCACGGCCGGTGTCTGGGCTTTGTGCGCCGAGGCCTTGAGCCTTGAGCGGCAGCTGTGCGGCAGCTGATGCGGTGCTGGCCGCTGGCTGGAGATCGTGGCCTCGCCACCACGTGCTGCTGCTGTGACTCACACAAAGCCCACTGCCCGCCAAGCCGCTCTATTAATACCCCACCCCCGCTTCCTTCCGAGCACCTCTTTCTTCTCCAGCAGCTGCCCCGCTCAATAGGCCTTGGACCCCGCGGCTGTTAGCTGTGCATCCAGTACCACCAACAGCAAGCAGTACCTCATAACTGGGTGTTGCACCCAAGTTTCGGTGTTACATTTTTGTACGACACCCTCACAAGGGAGAAAATCTGCATCTACGAACATGCTCCGCAATCCCCCCAAAGATCCGTGGCGCAAGGAACCTAGTACCACTACCAGTTACAGGGCCGGATCTAGGGGGGGACAAAGGGGGCAGTTGCCCCGGGAGGCAGAATTTAGAGGGCGGCAAATTTTGACCGACTCTCTCTCTCTTTTTTTTTTTTTTTTTTTTTTTTTTTTTTTTTTTTTTGCAGATTATATCTTACTGGTATAATTTAATAAAATTAACCGACACAGAATTGTTAAAAGTAAAATGACTGCAAGAAATACCGAAATCATTTAATACAACAAAAATTCCTGGTTGCTGACTTCACAGGTACTTCAACTAATCAAACTTTAAAAATCTACTAGATATTAGCCAGAATGAGGGAGATGTTTGCGTTATTGCTTAAGTAAAGGCACAATGTTTATTAATTTGCATAGATTTCCTTTTTCAGATAAATGAATATTCATATTTCATATCAAAGTAATATTTGCAGAACAGGTGAATTTGAATATTGACAAAAAGACTCAGATGATATTATCTACTTATGTAAGTGGGAGGCAACAATATATTTACCAATTCGGAGGAGAATGTTGACGATTGTAGTTTCGTAAGTAACCCACGCCGCAGCGATAAACGCCTTTCTTCTAATGATTCCCATCCCAGATCCTGTATCATTTCCGTGACGCTGCCTCCCCTGTATCACGACAATACAAAACAAGATGCCCTTCTTTCGACTCTTTCGATGTCCTCCGACAAACCCACCTGATAAGTATCGCAAACTGGGCAGCAAGACCAGATAAAACAGGAGGAATCTCACTGTATTATTGATGCTGTCCTTTTTCTAGCTAAGCAAGGAAGTCCTTTTAGAGGAATAAAGGAAGATGGTGATTTTCGTCATCCACATAGCGGCAAATTTCTAAATACAATTGATCTCATATCAAACTATAGGGTCCTCCTTCGTCTGTCACAAGAAAGGCTGGATTAGCTAATTTTACAAAAATATACAAAATAAGTTCCGTGACTTGATTGCTGAAAAAATAAAACAAGATATAATTAAAGATATTTTAGCTGCTAAATACTTTTCACTGATGTTTGACTGCACTCCAGATATCAGCCACAATGCGCATATGACACAAGTAATTCCATATGACAAGTCGAATGACTCAGAGATTGTGGAAAGTTTTACTGACTTTTTTACAGTGACAGACAAAACAGGAGAAGACCTTAGTCAAGAAATACTGCAAAAATTGGAACAAGATGGGTTGAACGTTAAATACTGCAGGGGGCAGTCTTATGACAATGGGGCAAACATGGCTGGAAAGTACAAAGGGGTCCAGTCAAGAATACTTCAGAAGAATGAACTGACCTATTTCGTACCATGTGCTGCTCACTCTTTAAATTTAGTGGGAGCAAATTCAGCAGACGTTCAGCAAGACTAGGTGATCTGCAAGAGTAGATGAGGTTGAAGCTGTTTTACAAACATTTTCATAAAGTTTTGAAGGCCCTGGAAGAAACTGAAACTTAAAAATTGTCAACACCAGAAACAAAATCAGAGACAAGATCTATTTTAAAAAATATGAGAAAACTCAAATTCATTACTTTAATTTGTTTCTGGTATGTAGTATTAAAATAAATTACTCATGTTAGTTTCTGCGAAGTTAATACTCTACAATTGATAAAGAAACATTCAAGGACGTTTGGTATTTCTCAAAACTTCCCGGGATTCTCGTACCTCTGAAGCTATTTCTGAGGCCAAAGTGCTAGCGGAACATAATGAGGTATCAACGGTATTCTCCGAAAAAAAGGTTCGAAGAAAGAAGAAAATGGCCGATGAGCTTTGTGAGGATGAAGTATCCAACAGTCACAGAAAAAAATAAGAAACAATTGACAGAGCTTAGTACCAGGTTTACCGCACTTGAGAAAATTGGTGCAAAAATTAGTTTTCTGTGTGGTGTGCAAATTCGAGAAATGGAAATGGAGGACTTGAAGATCAAAGCAGCGGAACTGGCAGAAGATCTTAGCGAGGAAGAACTTGAAGTTGAAAGTTTCAGACAACATGCGCTGGCAGTAGACAGAGTCTTGCAAGATTCCACTGCATCATCAACATTAAGTTTAATTTATAAAAATAAATTGGTAGAGGGGTATTCCAACCTTACTACAGCGTTAAAATATATCTTACCATTCTAGTTTCTGTTTCGTCTGGAGAAAGAAGTTTCAGCAAGCTGAAACTAATTAAATACACTCGAGGAGCACGACTGCTTAACAAATCTGAGTATAATATCCATAGAGCACAAACGAGCTGCTTCTCTAAACTATGATGATATCAAAAACGGTTTTGCAGCAAAAAAAGCTCGGAAAGCGAAATTTTGAATTGATTTTTGTACGATGAGTAATCTTGTAACATTTTTGTATGTATTAAAATTGTTTTGTTTTCCTTTGATCTTAATTTAGTGAATAAAATAAGTTCATGTTGTGAGATTGTGACATTTATTTATAAATATGTAACCCAATTAGCGTCAAAAAGTCGATTCTTACGTGGGGGGGGGGAGGTGAAAGAAGGAGCGGCAAATTTAAGCTTGTCCCCTTGGCAAATGTCGTAGATCCGTCCCTGACCAGTTACTTTGGTTTCCTGTTCCACTCCCATGTATGGCGTAGGGATTAATTTGATTTGATTTTCTCAGGGAAGTAAAGCCAACCAATGCCCTTGAACAGTGCAAGGAGTCCCTTTACCAGTTCTTTATTAGACACAATTTCTTCGGGTCTGGTTGTCCCAAATGTTCTGTGCCTTTTACTCTCCAATGCAATGCATTCGAAGATTAGACGTGATGCAGTTTCATCGCCGTCATCACAGATCCTACTTTTAGGGTCGTCTTCTGTTATTCCCATTGTATGTAGGTGTTTTTTGAAATTCCCATGACCTGTCAGCAAATCCAACCATAATTCTAATTTCTCTCCTGTTCAGGCCCAAGATTGCAGAGCTTCTTTTAAAATATGGCTTTGGCATCATTACCTTGTCATGTTTTTGTTGATAGACTTTGGTTTAATATTCTACATGCTGTCTTCTGAGCCAGTTACGTAGCTCCAATTTGATCATTGCCTCGGTGATTGTCAGGACAGGTTCCGGTCCAATAAATGGAGTCTCTGCCCCCATCCTGGCTAATCTGTCGGCATGTTCGTTGCCACTGAGCCCCGAGTGGCCAGGGACCCACAATAGGTTTACTCTATTGCTTTCCTCTAGCTCCACCAGTACCCTGTGACATTCTGCAACAATTTTAGACCTTGTTGCAGGAGCTGCCAGTGATCTCAGGGCTGCCTGGCTGTGTAAATAGATATAGATGCTACGATCTTTGTAGCACCTACGCAAATTCTCCTCCACAAATGCACTGATGGCAGTGATTACGGCCTGAAATACTGAGGCCAGTTTCCCTAGAGAGATGATGCCCTCCAGTCTTGGCTCCACCCCGTATACTCTGGCCCCAACGCCTTGGTCTGATATTCACCCGTCAGTGAACCAGACAATATCCCCCGTACGGCGTCGAACTATTTTCTCCCACTGCTCCCTACGTCCAATTGTTATATTGAAAGGCTTGTTGAAGCAGTATGGGGCTATAATATAGTCGGCTGGCATTTCCCCAACCTTTCCTATATTTACCTCACTCACTATTTTAGTGTGTCTTTCTGGATTAGCGTGGGGAAAACGAATGCTGGTAGCCCGGTATGCATCTGTAAGAGCCCTAATCTCTCTGATCTTTGTGGTCTCTACACGAAATGTAAGTTGGCAAATGTATACAATCTTTCTGCAGACCGCTTAAAATTCCCGCCCTCTACATTTCTTCAACAATATTTCACCTCCCCTCCAGCGACTCCCATTTGAGTTCTCGAAGCAACTCAGTAGCACTCGTGCATTGATCGAAGCCACCAGTAACAAACCTAGCCGACCGCCTCTCATTTGCTTCTGTCTTCCTTTAAACTGATGTGGTGCAGATCCCAACACTTGAATGGTCTTCTTTACAGACGAATCACATCTTCCCAAATTTCTCCCAATAAACCGAAGTCGACCATCCGGCTCCCGACGGCTGTCCTTATAAGCTCGTTCCAATGCACAGCATTACGTCTAGATATTTATCCCGTAAGTGGTACACCTAAAAACTGTAAAGCATAAGGTACACCTGGGTCCTTAGTACTCACATAAGATCTGAATGATTATGTTCTGGTTAAAACAGATTAAATTTAAATATTACTACTGTTTTATCACTACATTCCTCGTTTATGGGCATGGCTTGAAAACGTTAGAAGAAAAAAAAGACATTGAAATACGTACATTTCCAAAGTCCTACACATCAGTTACAAATAGTTAGCTACACAACTGAAAATTCACATTTAAATACGGAATAGACTATGCTTCACAATTCTAAACCAGAAGAAAAGTTCAAGAGCAATATAAAAATTTCTGCAAGCACAACGTTTGGAAATATTTTAGTATGACATATTCACTGAATGACTACATGATTCATGAAAATAGTACTCAATAACGAGAACTACAGCAAAAGTTTTAGTTTTCAAATATTCAGTATATTACCAGTCCATTATTTATCCATCCAAACTACAGAATTAGTTTTGACATAAAACAGTGGAACATTCCAAACACAGTGCTGTTCCTCATTAGTATACTCCCGTGATGTTTTCCTATCTTTCTCAGATGGACACAATGAGCATCTCCCCCCCCCCCCCCTTTGATTTAGTAGCAGAAGCTTCACTGTGAGCTTGGAATGTACCTGATGTTCGGAGGGAGTCACGCCTAGAATGACACATATGGAAATTCTGATTTTTTTAAAATTGTGAGTCGTTTCTTTTCATAAAATCACGTACAAGTTGTGACCCTTGTTCAATGAGGAATTCTCTGTATGTCACACCATCACAATCTCCTTTCCCATTGTACAAAACATAAGCATTTACACTTGCTGACTCCCATAAGCCATTGGTTCGTTCGATTATGTATAGTATCTTCCTCGTTCACTTTTCTGAAGCATTGTACAATAAATTGAAGATACTGAAACAATGCAACAAAAAAACTTTCAGTAAAGGTACACTTAGATTATGTATAGTATCTTCCTCGTTCACTTTTCTGAAGCATTGTACAATAAATTGAAGATACTGAAACAATGCAACAAAAAAAACTTTCAGTAAAGGTACACTTCGATTATGTATAGTATCTTCCTCGTTCACTTTTCTGAAGCATTGTACAATAAATTGAAGATACTGAAACAATGCAACAAAAAAAACTTTCAGTAAAGGTACACTTCGATTATGTATAGTATCTTCCTCGTTCACTTTTCTGAAGCATTGTACAATAAATTGAAGATACTGAAAACAATGCAACCAAAAAAACTTTCAGTAAAGGTACTCTTCGATTATGTATAGTATCTTCCTCGTTCACTTTTCTGAAGCATTGTACAATAAATTGAAGATACTGAAACAATGCAACAAAAAAAACTTTCAGTAAAGGTACACTTAGATTATGTATAGTATCTTCCTCGTTCACTTTTCTGAAGCATTGTACAATAAATTGAAGATACTGAAAACAATGCAACCAAAAAAACTTTCAGTAAAGGTACACTTGCGTCCTCGGGCCCCGTTCACTTTTATATATGCAAAACTAACAAAAACACACCAGCAACAATGTGGTGGGCTGGTAGCGAACTGAATGTTAGGAGAGTGCAGGGAGAGGCAAGTCAGTGCTACGACACACATCACAGCTCCGTAAAAAAGAAATTCCGTTCGGCGCCCTAGGACCCAGGCGTACCAGTTACGGGTTAAATCACGCGGTCTCTCAAGCAGCATACTACTAATGCTGCATACCAACATTGCGGGATTGTTTCTCATACTTACCTGCACTGCCTTACATTTTTCTGCATTTAGAGCTAGCTGCCATTCCTTACACCACCTAGAAATTTGGTCCAAGTCGTCCGGTATCCTCCTACAGTCATTCAATGACGACACCTTTCTGTACACCACACAATCATCAGCAAACAGCCGCAGATTCCAACTCATTCTGTTCATCACATCATTTAGACAGACATAAAATAATAGCGGTTGTCTGAAACTTCCATGGGGCACTCTTGACGATACCCTAATCTCTAGCCGCGGTGGAGTGGCCGAGCAGTCTAAGGCGTCTCGCTGCGGAGCACGCGGTTGCTCGCCGTCGGAGGTTCCAGTCTTCCCTAGGGCAAAGGTTTGTGTGTATGTGTGTGGTGTGTGTGTGTGTGTGTGTGTGTGTGTGTGTGTGTGTGTGTGTGTTGTGCTTCGGTTAGCGTAAGCAGTTTGTAAGTCTAGGGACTGATCACCATTGCAGTTTGGTCCAACAGGTTTACCTGAACGTCCTAGTCTCTGATGAACATTCGCCATCGACGACAATGTACTGGGTTCTATTACTAAACAGTCTTTGAGCCACGAACATATTTGGCTATCTGTTCCATATGCTCGTACTTTCGTTAGCACTTTGCAGTACGGCATAGTGTAGAACGACTTTCGAAAATCGAGAAATATGCAGTCTGCATGTTGTCCTTCATCGATAGCTCGCGAGATGTCATGAGAGAAAAAGGCAAGCTGAGTTTCGCACGATAAATGCTTCCTAAAGCCGTGCTGATGCATGCTCAGCTTTGCCGTCTCAAGGAAATTTACTTTATTCGGAATGAGAATTTGATGGTCACAGATTCTACAGCAAACATGCTAATGATATTGGTCTGCAGTTATCTAAACGCCTGGCGTGTTGACATTTGTCATGTTATAAACATACCTAGCATTTTTCATGTATCAAGATCATAATATACAATTTTTGAAAATTCAATTTACGACCCTGTGGAAAGTTAGAGATGTATCAGTGAGAGAAAAATATCTGCAGCAGAGTTCATGCTACAATTTATCAATGAGCTAATCCTACATTCCTAACATAAATGAAATTCATTTGTCATTTGTTGTTGTTGTTGTTGTGGTCTTCAGTCAGCAGACTGGTTTGATGCAGCTCTCCACGCTACCCTGTCCTGTGCAAGTCTCTTCATCTGAGAATACGTTCGGCAACCTACATCCTTTTGAATCTGCTTTGCTATATTCGTCCCTCGGTCTCCCTCTACGATTTTTACCCCACACGCTTCCTTCTAATGCTAAGTTGATGATTCCTTGATGTCTCAGAATGTGTCCAACCAATCTATCCCTTCTCTTAGGATATACCAGAAACTCCTTTTCTCCCCGATTCGGTTAAGCACCTCCTCATTAGTTACCTGATCTACCCATCTAATTTTCATCATTCGTCTGTAGCACCACATTTCAAAAGCTTCTATCATATTTTTATCTGAACTCCTTATCGTCCACGTTTCACTCCATACAATGCTACACCCCAGACAAATGCTTTCAGAAAGGACTTCCTAACATTAAAATTAATATTGGATGTTAACAAGTTTCACTTCTTTACAAACTCTTTTCTTCCCATAGCCATTCTGCATTTTGTATCTTCTCTACTTCGGGCATCAGAAGTTATCTTGCTACCCAAATAACAAAATTCATCTACTACTTTTATTGTCTCATTACCTAATCTAATTCCTTCAACATCGCCTGATTTTCTGACATTGCGTTCCATTATCTTCGTTTTACTCTTGTTAATGAAAAAACTGGAACTAACAGACATATTACACATTGTAACTTACAAGTTCACTTATTCTAGCCTCATCTGTAATGAAAATTTGCCCTCCTATTTTTTATCGATGCAGATTTATCAGTCACCCGTTGATTAAACTCTGCGAACTACAGGACAAGATCTCTTTCAAATGTTCAAATGTTTGTAAAGCTTATGGGACTTAACTACGGGGTCATCAGTCCCTAAACTGACAAACTACTTATGAACTACTTACGAACTAGGACGGCACAAATAACCATGCCCGAGGGGGGATTCGAACCCCCGACGGTAGTGGCCGTGCAGACCGTGACTGAAGCGCCTCAGTCTCCTCGGCCACCGCGGCCGGCAAGATCTCTTTCAGTGGAAAACATCACGTAGGCTGACAATCTTCCCCGGAGCATAGTGTCGGGCAGAAATGACTTTACTCTTTTCAAAGTTGAAAAGCAGGTCTCTCCTTCGACTGACGTCATGGGAATTACGAAAAAATTTAGAGCACTCGGTGAACCTCTTCGCTAGGTAGTTGATTATCAAAGTCCGCCGAACATTCAGTTTCGGTTACGGCCAGTTTTTGGCCAACATATTGGTTTCGGTCAGAAATCAGCCAATCTTCGCCGAAATTAGCTTTCTTGAACTTACAGTTCATCTACATCTACATAGATACTCTGCAAATCACATTCAAGTGCCTGTCAGAGGGTTCATTAACCACCTTCATAACTTTTCTCTACCGTTCCATTCTCTAATAGCGCGCGGGAAGAAAGAACACCTAAATCGTTCCGTTTTCGATCTGATTTCTCTTATTTTATTGGGATGGTCATGTCTCCCTAAGTAGGTGGGTGCTAGCAAAATATGTTCACATTCATAAGTCGGTGATTGAAACTTCGCAAACAGATCACGCCGCAATGAATAACGTCTTTCTTTTAATGATTTCCACCCCAATTCGTGCAACATTTCCGTGACGCTTTCCCCCCCGTAACGTGATAAAACAAAACGAGCTGCCCTTCTCTGAACCTTCTCAATATCTTCCGTCAGTCCCACCTGGTGAGGGTCCCACAAGGGGCAACAGTACTCCAAGAGAGGACGCACAAGTGTGATGTAGGCAGTCTCTTTGGTGGAGCTGGTGCATCGTCTAAGCGATCTGCCAATGAAACGTAACCTTTGGTTCGCCTTCCCCACAATATTTTCTATGTGTTCTCTCCAGTCAAAGTTGTTCGTAATTGTAACTCCTAGGTATTTGGTAGAATTTACGACCTTAAGGGTTGACTGATTTATCGCGTAATTGTAGTTCAGCGGATTTCTTTTAGTGGTCATGTGTATTACTTTACACTTTTCTTTAAAAGGTAAAGCAGTCAACAATCCGAAGATTGGTTTGAACACCACAGTGCTTTACTAGGCATGGTCCTGTTTGGAGGTGGTATGCCGTTGCCTTCCTCCGACCTTCGAACTGACTTACCCAGCCAGTTATAGGGGGACCTACAGTTTAACGTGGGTTCCGAACCACGGTGCTACTCGGTATTTTTCACATGAGCAATACTGCCAGAGGTGAAAGAAGTGGAAAGTGACAGATAAAAATCCTAGGACCCGGCGGGGATCGAACCCGCGACCTTTGGATTTGTAGTCTGGCACTCTACCACTGTGCAACCGAGGTGTCAATTGCCAATTTTCGCACCAAGTAGAAATTTTGTCTAAATCGCTTTGCAGTTGCTTTTGATCCTCTGTTGACTTCACTAACCGATAAACGACAGCATCATCCGCGAACAGTCTAAGGGAGCTATTCAGATTATCTACTAAATCGTTTATAAACACGAGGAAGAGTAGGGGACCAATAACGCTTCCCTGTGGAACGCCAGATATCACTTCTGTTTTACTCGATGACTTACCGTCAATTACAACGAACTGTGTCCTTTCTGATAGGAAATCGTGAATCCAATCGCACAATTGGGAAGATATTCCATAAGCACGCAATTTCATTAGAAGCCGCTTGTGGGGTACAGTATCAAAAGCCTTCCGAAATCCAGAAATATGGAATCGATTTGAGATCCCTTGTCGATGGCACTTAACACTTCATGTGAATAAAGGGCAAGCTGTGTTTCGCAAGTTCGGTCGCGTTATGTATGCAAACAGTCAACAATAACGCTTTACCACTGTTGACGGTGCGACATTTAACTGCTAGGAGACTCTCCCCCCGCGTAAAATATGTGGGTGTGTCGTAGTTAAACACAATATAACGCAATCTTATCTTATAAAGATATTATTATATTATGTTAGTAACAATTTAACTTATTCAGCATTGTGCGTAACGGAACGGGTTAGCATATTGTTATGCTGTATGTTTTATTAATGAATTTCTTTGAAAGCGAGGATCTTTTTTTAATAACTAGTATGGGTTTAGGAAACATTGATCATGTGGTACACATTTTGCGTATATTGTATTGTGGAAGTCATGTTGAGGACCTGACATTTCGCAGCATCTATTCGGCATGTTTGTTGAATACTAAATACTATCTTCCTACAAGAAGGTATTCAGAACTGTGGAATTTGTGGTAGCTATACAGAAGTCTCATAAATTCTAGGAGAATGGGACACAGAAACAGAAGAAAATCAACCTTTGAACAGAATTCACGTGTAAAAACATATGTTTTTTGGAAAAAAAAAAAAAGTTTTTAAATATTCATTTACATAGGCAGCCTAAAGGTTATAAAGTCTTTTCTCTATTTACTTCTCGTTATAATATGGATGTCTCTTTTTCTGTGAAGATAGAATTTACCCGCAGTTGTTGTTTTGTTTTATGGCGCTCTTATTTATGGGAAACTCGTAATTCCGACTGTATCGAGAACAGTTTAGTTATTGTCTAACTTCCTTTAATGTTTCTTTTTTAGGAAGAAATTATCACAATGATGAGAATAGAATGCAATTTGGAAGTACTTTAATAAAAGTACCGTCGATTTGTCTAAACCTGTTCGCCTCCCATGTCGTCTTCTACAGACTTCTGACTAGGCTTACACACACACAAGAAGCCTTAGTACAGGAAGGGGCTCTTTAAAAATGTGGGAAAACTAGTGATTTGTAGTGTAACGTAAATATACAGAAATTTATACATTTAACGTAGTAGTCCCTCTGATCCGATCCATAGAATGGAAAAAAAAGAAAGAAAAAAAAAAAAACCAAAGGACTTTAAGAAAGAATTGGTTATGTGAAGATTATAAATACTTTAAAAATTTTTCAAATGTTTCACTTAAAATTTCTGGGCTGGTAGGCCGTGGTCGATGGATAAAACTTTCCCGTAACGTTTCGTCTTCAGTTGCGGAAGACGAAACGTTAGCGGAGTGTTTTATCCATCGACCACGGCCTACCAGCCCGGAAATTTTAAGTGAAATTGACGCCGGTCGTGAAAGCCTACATTGTATGTTCAAATGTTTGTTAAGCTTATGGGACGTAACTGTGGGGACATCGGTCCCTAAACTTACAAACTACGTATGAACTACCTTATACTAAAGACGACACAAACATCCATGCCCAAGGGGGGATTCGAACGCCCGACCGTAGCGACCGTGCAGACTGTGAATGGCGCTCCGCAGACCGCTCGGCCACCGCGGCCGGCCTATAAATACTTTACTGGAGCAAAAAATGCATCTGTAGAGAAGGGTGAGCAACAGCGGACACCTGTGGAACCATCTGTCCCTCACAGTAAGAAGACAGGAAGAGCATTTAAGATGGGTAAGAGTATACATATTGCTTTGGTATTACACGGACAAGCTTGATTTCTGGAAAGAGGAAAAAATTAATACTGTCTGGCAAAGGGACAAATATGCAGTAGTCCTTGTTACTTCGATTGCAGAGTACATAGATTAAAATCCTGCAGAACAAACTGTGGAAAATTTCAAAATATTTCTTTCCAGTAAGTTCTGCAACGTTGTGTCACGATACTTCAGCCGCATAAAACTTGCTTCTTACTGCTTGAGCGAGCTCCGTTGAAAACGTTACTCTAAATACTTATCGGTGCAAAAACATTATCTGTTCATTGGAAATTACAACAGCAAAATGATATATGATGCACAGTTAATTTTAGTTGAAGATGGAATACCTGTACTTTCGAAAAGTGGTATTACTTCTCCGTCACCTACGTAATTTGCTTTCATATCACATGTTTATGGAGCAATATTTCTCCAGGAATCATTAACACGAGTAGTACGATGAGGATTTACAAGAATCATAAATAAAATGACTGGTTTGAATTTAAGCACGAGAACTTTCAGCTGCAATATAGATTTTTTGTTAAAAAAGACATGTGATGCAATGAACAGCGCTTCGGCGAAAAGAAACCTTCTCCAGACGTACTCTTCTTTAGCATCTTCAAATAAGATTTTCTGCGTCGACATAGTGACGAATTAAAATAAAGTAGGACGCAAATTTGTTGAATAATCATGTAGTGGGACGGATTATTGTCTCCGCTACTACCTTATGTTAGCTCAGTTTCGCAGGTTATTATACTTATGATTATCTTGATTAATGATTTCAAATGCTAATACTTAATGTTATGTGATTCTTAAGAAAGTTCTGTGTGTTTCGTGTGCTGTGACGGTGATTAAACCTACGAGAGCAACATCTTCACCGCCGATCTCAAGGAGTAAACATCAGGCCACTTCAAGTCGCGGGTCGATCGCCACGAGGCAGGAAGATGCTGGTCTCTGCGGTTGCCGCCGGAAATGTTTATTTCTATTTACATTACTAACCGAGATAATTTGTAAACGTCTTGAACTGTAATAGTGTGTTGAAGATTGTTCTGTCAATCTTTTACAAAATTTTGGAAGATATATTCACAGTAAAGAATTTGAGAGGAGATATTTATATTAGTGAAAGTTAACCTTCCGACAAGGTAAGAAGATACTTGAGAATTTACAGAGTTTCAGAACATTCTTCATATAGACCGATTATGAATTGGAGTAACTTATAATATCTGTGTTGACAACAGCATACATAGCTGCGGAATTTTAATTTTGACAGATCACATCAGAACTTTGAAGTATTTTATCTGAAGTGACAGTTTCAGAAAAAGGTGATAGTCAAATCGAACGGTTCTTCTCTCTACGCAAAAACCTGACACTGAAATTTAAATAATAGTTCCAAAGTCAATATAAGAAATTATTTTTATTTTTATTTTTCGTTGACGCTTGGACGACGTTCGGATCCTGAAGCCCGACACGGTACACCTGAAACTGACATTTCATCGAACGAAGGAGTAGTTGCAGTGTCGTCCCGACGAAATCACCGTATTAAGCACGATCATCTACAGCTAGGCTTTTATCGCTTAAACCCTTAATGCATTACTTTCTATTTGAAGCTACAAAAACTACCGCAATTAATATTGAGTGAGAATATACTAAAAAAAATATATTGTCGCGTTGAAATGGGAGCAGGCTTGACTTCGAAGGCAACTGAACGCAGCACTTATACTGAAAGCACGTTTATTACGAACTTAACATACACGTAGCACTAACTGCCTCTCGGGCAGAGTGCTCTGCTATTCATACAGACATAATTTACCAGAAATTAGAAGAACAGTTAACATAAGAAACAAGTAGAATTTACAAGTGAACATAAGAAAGATGTAGTACCTTCTGGAATTGTTAATTACAAAGAAATAAATTTATGCCGGAGGACGGGATTGAACCGGCGACCTTCAGCACCGCACTTCGTGACGCTATTACCTGCGCCACGCCAGCAGTCGGTGTTCGTGGTCTCTCGCGGCTATATAGTAGTCTTATGTTGTTCGAGAAATAACTAGTTCCGAAGAGCGCTCCCACAGGCGAACTACGCGAACTAGTTCGCAGATCCCTCGACTCTTAGTTCGTCCGCTCCTTTTCCGAAGACTGACGGGGAACAGTCTCTCGCGGCATTGCTCCATCTCCTGGAGAAACAGCGACCCGCTGTTACGATCCCTGTGGAGCCAGCTGCAATGTCCTGGATCTTGACCGTGTCAAGGATCCTCTGTAAAACAGTTCAAGAAAATCCTTCCCTTCTCCGCGATTATCGACTACAGACGTTCCTGTCGTGGCTTCATCAGGAACATTACCGTCCTTAGAGTCCTTGAACAAAAAGCCATTGTCATCTAACTGCTCTTCAGGATCGTAGTAAGGCTTCATGCGCAGGACATGAACAAAGTCTCTTCGTTTTTGACGCGTCGACGACGGCTCATAATCCTCAATTTCTTATGTGACGTCTAACAGGCAGCGTATGACACGATACGGACCAAAGTATCGCTTCAATAACTTTTCTGACAGTCCAACCTTCCGTACAGGGGAAAAATCCATAGCAGATCTCCTGGGCTGTACACAACAGGTCAGTGCTTGTCGTTATACCGCTGACGGTCCTTCTCCTGGGCGTCCAGTGTCCGTATGCGAGCCAGCTGTCTCGCTTCTTCAACCCTGGTGATGAGCTGTTTAACATAGTCATCCTGAGTGTCGTCCGGTTGGAACGGGAACAGCGTATCCATTGTCGTCTCAGCTTCACGGCCATGGAGCAGGAAAAACGGAGTGAAGCCTGTGGTGTCTTGTCTTGTGGTATTGTAAGCAAATGTCACGACAGGCAGAATTGTATCCCAATCCTTCTGCTCAACATCGACGTACATCGACAGCATGTCGGCTAACGTCTTGTTAAAACGTTCCGTAAGACCATTTGTCTGTGGTTGTCATTCTGTGGACAATGTCGCACCGTGACTTTTGTGTCCCAGCCTCGTCGCCGCTTTTGTGTCTCGTTTCCGTCGTAGGTGTCAGTGGCCGAGTAGAAAGAGACTGACACAGGAATAAAGGATGCACGCTTGTGCAGGTATGAAGGTGAGCAGCCAGTGGGACAGCAGAAACTAGACACTAGAGTAAATTAGTACGAGATACATATTTCATAGAGACTTAGTAATACTTAACTTTTACATAGTTCTTGACTGCAGAATGCTGACACATAGATTAGACAGAGGCATGCCTACTGATGATCCCTAGTGCCTATCCGATAGCCAAGTATTGACTGGTGCCCATCTGATTCCGAAGTGTTAACTGGTTCCTATCTCAGTCCCAAATGAACGATGTCGTTCAGTGGTGGCCACGAGCGGAGTTGTAGCAGAGGGCGCTCGTGGCTGAGAAACGTTGCGGAGGCGCCGCCTGATGCTCCGCACAAACAGTACACTGTGACGTCATGCTCTCTATCTGAGCATCCATACCAACCCAGGTACAATGACGAACGGGCAATTTCTTTGTCCTAACAATACCACAATGACCTTGATTTAGGAGGCGTAACACTTCACGTTGCAGGGAACGAGGAACAATCACTCTCGTTTGGTCGTTGTCAGTATGCAATAACAGAACACCCTGACTTAAAGACAATGCATGACATTGTGCAAAATAACGTCGAACTAGAGGCCGTTCAATGTCTTTGGCTCTGGCAGGCCACCCTGAGCGAACAAAACGTGCTACCACACTTAGATTTGCATCTGCAGTTGTTTCCTGTGCAACCTGACGAGAGTTCAAAGGGAAGTCTGTGATATCGGAAGCATCTCTGGAGTCAATCTGACAACATGCCATTTCCGAAGAATCAAACGACAAAAAGTCGGTAAAGTGTATCCGTATAGGCATGTTGAGTGGTAGGTCGGTACAAAATCTCATACTGATAATTTGATAATATCAAGGACCATCTCTGAAGCTTTTGTGCCGTTCGTGGCGGAATTGGCTTTGTGGGTGAGAACAACGACGTGAGAGGCTTGTGGTCTGTCAACAAATGGAATTTTCTGCCATAGAGACAATGATGAAACTTTGTGACGCCGTAAATGATTGCTAAGGCCTCCTTTTCTATCTGGCTGTAATTCTGTTGCGTTGGCGTCAGTAGCTTGGACGCAAAGGCACTAGGACGATCGTGAGATCCAATACGATGCGACAATACTGCACCCAGACTGTACGACGAGGCATCCACTGCTAATGTGACTGGTTCGGTGATTTTTTCAGTCTGAAAAGTCGGTACCGCGCCACAGCTACGAGAATTTTTGTATCATAATACACATTCAGTGCATCTACTATTTGTTCAAAGTCTAGATCACGAGGAGATGAGTGGGGGAAAAGTTTCTGCAGTAATACGAAGGTTTTAGTGTCCACGATGGAGAGGAAGAAATGTTTCACGGTCTGACCTGTAAGTTGATGAGCCGCTACGAGTTCTTGAAACTGCGCGAAGTAGTCGCTCCATTCTTCCTCATGTTCGTCGTACTGGCGAAAGATAGGAAGTGGTGTGGCGGTAGAAGTGGGCGGCTGGTGGGACAGCTGGTTTTGTTGTTGGCGAGCCTGTGCCGTCAATTGCGAAACCGCTTGAAGTAGTTGCGTGATTTGCGCCCTCTGTAACTGAATAATTTCCATTAAGTTTGGGTTCGGGGTAGTGGCCATGCTGACCTATTAGGCGCCGCGCATACAAGTAAATTATAACAAAACACAAATGCAAGGTAAATGAGAACGCACTGCAACAAAAAGTCCACAAAACACGTAACAATATTGTCCCCCAAAAATCCTATAATAAGGTTGGGGGGGCGGGAGCAATTTCTGCGTGCTCCGACTGCTGCTGTCTGGCTGTTTCAAGTGGGCTGGTCCACGGTTCTTCTATCACTCCTCGTCGCCACTTTTGTGTCCCAGCCTCATCGCCGCTTTTGTGTCTTGTTTCCGTCGTAGGTGTCGGTGGCTGAGTAGAAAGAGACCGACACAGGAATAAAGGATGCACGCTTGTGCAGGTATGAAGGTGAGCAGCCAGTGGGACAGCAGAAACTAGAAACACTAGAGTAAATTAGTATGAGATATATATTTCATAGAGACTTAGAATACTTAACTTTTACATAGTTCTTGACTGCAGAATGCTGACACATAGATTAGACAGAGGCCTGCCTACTGATGATTCCTAGTGCCTATCCGATAGCCAAGTATTAACTGGTGCCTATCTGATTCCGAAGTGTTAACTGGTTCCTATCTCAGTCTCTAGTGAACGATGTCATTCAGTGGTGGCCACGAGCGGAGTTGTAGCAGAGGGCGCTCGTGGCTGATGTAAGAACGCCGCGCAGTGCGTGCATGGTGGCGCGCGGCGAAAGTAGGTGGCGCGTACTTTAGACTTGTGCGACACCACAGTGACATTACCTCTGATACTAGTTTTGACTGGAATACTTTTCCACTATCAGATATCATCACACGTGGTGCTCCATGCTTCACAATAATGTCTTCTACAAGTAAGTTTGCAATCTCTGGAGCTTCTGCAGTCGGCACAAGTTTGGTGACAGCGTAGTGTGTGAGGTAGTCAGTGCATAGTATTATCCATCGGTTATCGGCTGTCGACTTCGGGAACCTCCCTAAAAGATCGATCCCAACTCGGTGGAATGGAGCTGCTACCAGCGGAATCGGTACAAGATGTCCTGGAGATAATTGCGGTACAAGCTTCTGTCGCTGGCACTCTTTACAGTGACTCACATAGTGCTTGATAGATCGGTAGAGACCTTTCCAGTAATACCTGCGTCTGATTCTGTCTAGGGTCTTCAGGAATCCCAGATGACCGGATATTGGAGCATCATGGAAATATTTGAGAATAGCTGGCTGGAGATGAGCTGGAACAACCAGTAGCCATTTGGGGCCCAGTGGATCGTAGTTGCTCTTATACAATGTTCCGTTTATTGGAACTATCGATTGGTCGGTTCTCCTTTCTCCAAGGCCTCTATCGGTTTTAATAGTGCTGGATCTTCCCTCTGTTCAGCTGTAACGTCATCTAATTCAGTGAGGGTTGAAATTTTATTAATGCTGTTGTGTTCCACTAATGGATTCCTCGAAAGGCAGTCGGCATCCTTGTGTTTGCGCCCTTTCTTGAATACCACTGTGACATCGTACTCTTGGAGTCTTAGTGCCCATCTTGCTAGTCGACCTGATGGATCCTTCAGGCTAGTCAGCCAACACAAAGAATGGTGGTCTATCACGACGGTGAATCGTTTGCCGAATAAATACGGCCGGAACTTGTTGATAGCCCAGATAACTGCGAGACATTCTTTTTCAGTTGTAGAGTAGTTTATCTCGGACTTTGAGAGTACTCTAGACGCATAGGATATCACTTTTTCAGCACCTTCCTGAACTCGTACAATCACTGCACCAATCCCATAACCACTGGCGTCTGTGTGAAGTTCCGTTTCTGCATTCTCGTCGTATAAGGCTAGCAATGGTGCGGAAGTTAGAGCCTCCTTAAGTGTCCGGAAAGCTCTTTCTTTTGTCTCATCCCAGTAAAATTTGGCGTCTCCCTGCAGAAGTTCTTGTAATGGACGTGCCTTGTTACAAAATCCTTTTATGAAACGTCGGTAGTATGAGCACAGCCCGAGAAAACTTCTCACATCACGAATGTGCTGATGAGTTGGAAATTCTGTGACTGCCATTACTTTATCTGGATCAGGACGGACACCATCTCCGTTGACTAGGTGCCCCAGGATTTTTATCTCTTTGGTGACGAAGAGGCACTTCTTTGGATTGAGGCGGAGACCTGCAGTTTGAACACACTTCAACACAGTTGACAGGCGACTCAGATATTCTTCAAATGTTTTCGAGAAAACGACAGTGTCATCTAAATAGCAGAGACACATCGTCCACTTAAGGTGTCGAAGCAAGTTGTCCATCATGCGTTCGTATGTGGCTGGAGCATTACATAATCCGAATGGCATTACTTTAAATTCATAGAGGCCGTCAGGTGTAACAAAAGCCGTCTTCTCCCTGTCAGTTACGTCAACCTAGATTTGCCAGTAACCTGTCTGCATGTCCATAGTTGAGAAGTATGCAGCTCCTTTCAAACAGTCTAAGGTGTCGTCAATGCGCGGCAATGGGTAGATATCTTTCTTTGTGATTCTGTTCAGCCGCCGACAGTCGACACAGAATCGCCACGTGCCATCCTTCTTCTTTACGAGGACCACCGGAGACGACCAAGGACTCTCCGAAGGTTGAATAATGTCATCTCGCAATATCTTCTCCACTTCCTTCCGAATTATCCGTCTTTCAGCTGGCGACACTCTATACGAACGCTGGCTAATTGGCGGATGATCCCCAGTATTGATACAGTGCTTTATCATGGGCCGTTTCGTCTGACTTTTCCCATGCTGAGGTGTGAATGCACCCGAAAATTGGCGTAGTATACATAACACCCGCTGGCGTTGTTCCTTGGTCAGTCCAGGCCCTATTGGCAGTTCCACGTTTGTTTCCTCCAGCGTGTTGTCTGTACTAATATTAGGGCATGGGTCTTCATTGATGACGTTGAGCTCACCGTCCTGGATTGACTCAGCTGTCCCGATACACATTCCTTTGGGGATAAGTTGTGACTGCTCGTGACAATTTGTGATCCAAATCTCTCCTTGACCACCGGTAATGCTTATGATAGCCACTGCTATGTAAATTTCTTTGATGAGCCTGATAAACTTTTTACTATCAATAGCACTTCACAGCTTAATCGCTCATCTGCGTTTGTGACTGCAACTCTTCTCATTGTCAACGGTGGTATCGTCATATTGTCAACAACAAATAACTTCCCAGATAATTCTGTATTACGTGTATCCGGCGGAACAACTTCTTCAATTTGCAACTCAGATCTTCCACAGTCAATGATACCTTGGGATGCCTGAAGGAAGTCCCGTCCGAGGATGACATTGTGACTACATTCTGTTAACACGACAAATTCCAACGGCTGGATCCTGTTGTCCTGTGGTTATTCTTGCGACAAAAGTTCCTGCTGGATGGACGTACTTTCCATTCGCGACCTTCAGCACAGTTGCCCACGGATCACAGAACATTGTCTTCTTTAGTGTGCGGCGGTAATTATCCGACAGTACAGAAAAAGACGCTCCTGAATCAACAAATGCCCAGACAGGTTGGCCGTCGATTATGACGTCGATGAGATTTCCCGACATCTTAGCGACTGTCGTCCATGGAGGATTTTCATCTGCGGCGGCCTCACCTCCGTAGGCTAGGGGAGCGGCTGGTACCTCTGTACGGCGACAGTGAACGGCTGCGGCGCGTCGGGGAGCGACCTCGTCTAGGGTACGGCGATGGGCTTCTTCCCATAGGTCGACTGAACTCATCAGCAGGTGATTGTCTGGGATAGAAATTCTCTGATGGCTGACGTCTTGCGGCAAAATAATCGTCGAACACTCCCCTTCTCTCTCTCTCTCTCTTTCTCTCTGCAGTAGCGTACGACATGTCCAGGGCGCCCATAGTGGAAACACAGTGGTGTGTTGTCTTCCGTCCTCCAGACGTCTGTTCTCCTGCGGGGGAATTTGTTGTGGACGCGTCGGTCGGTTCATAGGCTGCCGTTTGGCGGCTGCAGCGTAAGTCATAGCAGGGCGACGCCATTCTTCACGTCGGGTGCGACTGGCGGGGCAGGCAGGAGCTAATGACTGAAATACCTCTTCCTCAGCGGCGTCGGCTCCCTCGTGACTTACGAGGCTTACGTCCATGGCCATAATCTGATGTTCGCTCGGACTAACAGTCCCGGCTGCCATAAATTGTTGCAATTCTTCCCTCACAATTTGTCGTATGAGAGAAGCGAAGTCATGCTGGTCTTCCACGACGGCCATAGGGACTACATTCGGGAGTCTGTCATACTTCCATCGTCCAACCCTCCTTTGTTGCATCTCTTCAATACGCTGGCACCACTTGATGAACTATTCCGTCGTAGCGACGTCTTTTATCAGAAGAGCTTGGTACATGTCTTCTGCAATATCCTTCATCAGGTGCGTGATTTTGTCGGCCTCAGTCATATTTGGATTTACTATTTACAGGGCCAAAACATTCTGTATGTACGACTGTGTCGGCTCACCATGTCGTTGGGCCCGGTTCTTCAGTTGTTCTTCCGCCGAGCGGATTTGTCGCTGGCGGTCTCCAAACGTCTTCTTCAGTTCCTCCTGGAAAGTCTCCCAGTCATTCAGCTGGGCTGTTCCGTCCAGGTAGAAATAAACGTTGGCCAAGCACATTGTATGATCCCACCTGTTGTACTTGGCGACTCGGTCGTACCCTTTTAGCCATTTGTTGGGGTCCTATCCAGCGTCTCCAGAGAACACCGACGGGTATCTGATGTGCAGCTGGCTTACTGATGGTTTAGTGTCCATGGCCCTTCTGATGATACGGACGTTTGGAAGGATGTACTCGGTGTATGCCTTGTATTCCGGTTCCAGTCCGTGTAAGCGACGGCTTTTACGTTGCCTAATCGGAGCCACGGTGATACAGCTGTTGCACAGTGTACCCGACGCCTCCACCAAACAATGTCGCGTTGCAATGGAAGCAGGCTTGACTTCGAAGGCAACTAAACACAGCACTTATACTGAAAGCACGTTTATTACAAACTCAACGTACACGCAGCACTGACTGCCTCTCATGCAGAGTGCTCTGCTATTTATACACAGACAGAATTTACCAGAAATTAGAAGAACAGTTAACATAAGAAACAAGTAGAATTTACAAGTGAACATAAGAAAGATGTAGAACCTTCTGGAATTGTTAATTACAAAGAAATAAATGTATGCCGGTGGGCGGGATTGAACCGGCGACCTTCAGCAGCGCATTCCGTGACGCTATCCCCTGCGCCACGCCGGCAGTCGGTGTTCGTGGTCTCTCGCGACAATATTTTTTAATTCCTTAAAATTATTATGTAGTAATAGCAACAAAAAGTTCATAGCTTGTCAGCTATATAATAGTCTTATGTTGTTCGAGAAATAACTAGTTCCGAAGAGCGCTCCCACAGGCGAACTACGCGAACTAGTTCGCAGATCCCTCGCCTCTTAGTTCGTCCGCTTCTTTTCCGAAGACTGACGGGTAACAGCGAGAGGACGCGAGAGCGCGCAGCATCGCGTGATTTGTAGGTAATGTTCCTTCAATGACCTATTAAATAAATAAATAAATCCATTTTAAAAATAATATTCTATAAGTACTCAGTATGCACAGTAGTTGAATACCATTGTATCACTCATTCGTGTAAATAACTGGTTTATTTCCTTAAGTATTTGATGTCTCATTGCCCAAAAATACGGATAATAGTATACGCTTGGACAACACTGATCATTATATAAAAAAGCTGTCATAACAAAAGAAAGAGCTCTTTTAGTAGCGGTAGCAAAAGCCAAAAAGAGCGGACGAACTAAAAAGAGCGACCTACTTCGCGGCCGAGCTGCGGACTAAAAGGAGAGCTACCAGTCGCGAATTAAGATATGCGCGATCGGTCGCGAACTAAGATATGCGCGATCGGTCGCGAACTAAGATATGCGCAAATCGGTCGCGAACTAAGATATGCGCGATCGGTCGCGTACTAAAACATGCATTACCGGTCGCGGACTATTATGCCAAACGTATCTCGCTTCTTAGTTCGTTGGATTCTTTTCCGAAGACCGACGGGTAATAGCGAGAGGGCGCGCAGCAGAATTAAAAATCACGTGTTTGCCTTCTGCTGATGAGAGCCATTTCGAGGTGAGCGTCTGCCTGCTAGATTACATAGTGCAGTGCTACAAAATTTCTGTTTTGAAGTATTCTGTACTCTGCAATATCTGACTACTAAATTCCATAATACCAAGATATAGAGATAACTCTAAGCTTAAACACGAGAAATTATCCACAAACTGTTTCTTTTTGTTTGCGTGATATCGTTAACGGCTCACGCAGCAATCGCATGAAGCAGCTAGGTGGGGGAACTTCTCCCTCCACCTGCATGCGCAGACCACGCCGCTCAGCCGTCCCTGGGAGCGGTCGAACTAAAAGGAACTAGTTCGCAAACTAAAGTTAGCGCTCCCGATCGCGAACTATTATGTGCAAGTTTACTGTATAGTGCTTACATAATGTACCCGATGCAGTAAAAGTCACTATGTGCCGCCGATCTTTTCATAAAGTAATTCTTAATGCAACGGTAGTATGTGATTGACTACTTTGACGACTTTTACATGGCGAAGGAGGTATAGTGGTATACTAAAGGAAACAAACGCACATTGTAGGAGTAACTCAATGCTGCTAAGTGTCGAAGTGATTCAGTAGCACTCTGCTACTTAAAATTTCTGTGACGTGCTTCTTGCATATGTAACACTATGTATAGAAGCAGCTACAAATAAATTTCTGGTAAAATGTTGATCATTTTGAGAGGTAATGGAAAAATTAGGTATGTAACTGATCAACTACACTAGGCATTAAAGGGTTAAAGGCCAATTCACACTGTCCGTAAAGTCACGTCCGTCAGAACATTCCACAATGCATGTCTAATGGCGGCGTTCACACTGTCCGTCACCGTACCGTCATATCACGTCACGTCAAGGTTTCTCCGAATGAAAGTTTTAACGGAACGGTCGTCTGCTAACATCAGATGTTCAGCTATTTCGGGCCGCGGTGGAGTAGCCGAGCGGTCTAAAGCACCTCGCTGCGGAGCGCGCGGTTACTCGCCGTGGAGGTTCGAGTCCTCCCTGGAGCATGGGTGTGTGTGTGTGTTTGTCCGTAGGTTAGTTTACCTAGGTTTAAGTAGTTTGTAAGCTACGGACTGATGACCACGCAGTTTGGTCCGATAGATTTACAGACATTTGAACATTTTAACCTATTTCGGTTCAAATGTTTGTAGAGGTAAAGGACCAAGCTACTCTGGTCATCAGTCCCTAGCCTCACGAAATACTTGAACTCACTTACCCTACGGTTAACAAACACACTCCATGCCCGACGAAGAACTCGAACCTCCGGCGGGTGCCAGGGTCACTCACTCATGTTATAGTAGGTGATTATACGGATTATACTTCTTAATCTTCACTTTATTATTATACTTTGTTTTAGCGGTAAATTTCAAATGTTCCATGACGAATTAGATTTTTTTAAATTCAGTATTCTTCTAAAGGCGAGCTCGGATATCTCAAAAGGAAATATTGTTTATAATTTGCAATAGTGTAACAGAAAAGACTGTCGTTTATGGGTTAGTGGAGTTAACAGAGGATCAAAAGCAACTGCAAAGCGTTTTAGACAAAATTTCTACACGGTGCGAAAATTGGCAGTTAACACTAAATGATGAAAAGTGTGAAGCAATATACGTGACCACTAAAAGAAATCCGCTGAACTTAATTACAAGACAAATCAGTGAAACCCTAAGCTCGTAAATTCTACCAAGTACGTAGGAGTCGTATTTCTATTGTTTGACTGATGCATAGCCGGCAGCGGTGGCCGAGGGGACTGAGGTGCTGCAGTCACGGCCTGCACGGCCACTACGGTCGGGGGTTCGAATCCCCCCTCGGGCATGGATATTTGTGCCGTCCTAGTTCGTAAGTAGTTCATAAGTAGTTTGTAAGTTTAGGGACTGATGACCCCGTAGTTATGTCCCATAAGCTTTACAAACATTTGAACATTTTTGAACTGATGCATTGAAGCTGATCATTATACGATCGAAATCGATCTGCTAAAACAATAAAAATACGACCAATGCTGCATACTACATTTACTATATTCATTATTTTGTGGTCGTTGAGCACAGCGTTCCAAAAAATGGAATGAAAACTCAAAAACATGCTGAAGGAGTTTCCACGCTGGTTTTCTTCATAGGGGACGCCTTACTCTGAATTATAACGCTACCCGCAGAACTTCGCGGTCGTGCAGCAAAGCCAGTAACACGTGTGCAGGCGCTTTTCTGCTTGACTTGATTTCGTCGTAACAACTGGATGGTCTAAAATACCGAGAGGCGAAATATTCAGAAGGAATTCTTAATGAACGCACCGATCTGAAACCTTCTGTTGTAACCAAGAAGGTTAGAATACAGGGGTACGCCCTGATATTGAAAAAGTGAAGCCTGCCTCCGCCATATTGCTAAGTTTTGGAAAAGTGTTCGTATTGTAGAGTTTATGTTTTATGTTACTTAAAACAGGAATAAAACGTCCGACGGTTTTGCCGTGATGTATAACGTGTTAAAAGAGTGGAAATTAGACGTTTAAAAAGTACGTTTTCGAATATATTATGATGACTATTTATTACTATTTATTCATGGTTTATTACTATTTATTCATGGTTTATAAGTACGTACTTTGCAGTGACTCTCAGTTCAATCCATAACAGTAAGAGAGTCAACTTAACGCATAGTTTTAACGGATAAATAGCATTCCAAAACTGCCCAAGATGGCGGGCAGGCTTCAACTGACGTTATGTGCTCGGCATAGATAATGCCATCTCCCTTTATTCTAACCTCCTTGGTTGTAACGGTGCAAATGTATGGGGTCTTCTGACGTCACTAGCGCGTTTGGCGGCGCTTGAAACAACGCGTCGTCGAGAAATCCGAAGGAATGGCAAGAGGTCAGGCCTGTATGAGTTTTAAGGTGGGTTAATTACGTCACATTGCCACCAGATTTAAGCACCATGTTCCATTACTCCACCGCGTAAGTCTCAGACTAGATTAGATTAATACTTGTTCCATAGATCATATATACGACATTTCCCAATGAAATGGAACGTGTCAGTCTAGGAAATATTGTCTACACTTGACAATCAATATTTTAAGGATTTTTTATTACATTTTTGTTGTTTATTGTTTTATTTTAAGTTTTATCTAAAAATTCATCTACATTGTAGAAGGAGTTGCCATTCAGAAATTCCTTTAATTTCTCTTTAAATACAAGTTCGCTATCTGTCAGACTTTTGATGTTACTTGGTAAGTGACCGAAGACTTTTGTGGCAGCATAAATCACCCCTTTCTGAGCCAAAGTTAGATTTAACCTTGAATAGTGAATATAATCCTTTCTCCTAGTATGGTAGCTATGCACACTGCTATTACTTTGGAATTGGGTCGGATTGTTAATAACAAATTTCATGAGTGAATATATGTGTTGTGAAGCTACAGTGAAGATCCCTAGATCCCTAAATAAATGTCTGCAGGATGCTCTTGGGTGGGCTCCAGCAATTGTTCTGATTACACGCTTTTGTGCAATGAATACTTTTTTACTCAATGTTGAATTGCCCCAGAATATGATCCCATACAAAAGCAATGAATGAAAATAGGCATAGTAAGCTAATTTACTGAGATGTATATCACCAAATTTTGCCATGACTCTGATAGCATAAGTAGCTGAACTCAAACGTTTCAGGAGGTCTTCAATATATTTCTTCCAATTCAGTCAATGCAAACATCTAAAAATCTTGAATATTCTACCTTAGCTACAGATTTATGTTCAAAGTCTAAATTTATTAATGGTGTCATGCCATTTACTGTATGAAACTGTATATACTGGGTATTATCAAAGTTTAATGAGAGTCCATTTGTAGAGAACCATCTAATAACTTCCTGAAAGATATCATTTACAATTTCATCAGTTAATTCCTGTTTGTCAGGTATGATAGCTATACTTCTTTCATCAGCAAAAACTACTAGCTTAGCATCTTCGTGAATGTAGAATGGCAAGTCATTAATATATATATTAAGAACAGCAAGGGACCCAAGACCGAACCTTGTGGGACCGCATTTTTGATAACCGCTCAGTTAGAGGAATTAATTGTTTCATCTATATCATGTGAACTGCTTATTTCAACTTTCTGCACTCTTCCGGTTAAGTATGATTTAAACCATTTGTGCACTGTCCCACTATGGGAAGCCCCCCACCCCACCCCTCCAGCCGCACAACATCCCTTGTTTTGACGCCTCTGTAATGGAGGTCAGAACCGCAATGCGTACCGAAATCACGCGGTTTTTTCAAGTGTGACCAACATTTCAAAAGCCCTGTAGCTTAGGACAGACACAGTAAGACTTGAATGGGTAGTTTAAGTGTCGGCAATGAAACCGCCCCCCCCCCTTTTGGACCGGTCATTCTCACACATTTTTCATGCGAATACGACAGTTCGCAATGGAGTGAGTAATAGGACGAGGTTCATGATAACATCAGACATTACTAAATTCAAATGTTTGTAAATCTATCGGACCAAACTGCGTGGTCATCAGTCCGTAGCTTACAAACTACTTAAACTAAGGTAAACTAACCTAAGGACAACACATACACACCATGCCCCAGGGAGGACTCGAACCTCCGACGGTGAGCAACCGCGCGCCTGACTCTACTGACACCTTCTGGACTGTTCAACCTGAAGTGTTACCTTTTAAATTTTTATGCAGCTAAAGTTTATTGGGCCTCAATTACATATTAACTTTCATTTCTTTTCTGCATAGAACTAATTTGTACATTTCTAAAGCGATGGAACAATGTTTCTGCGAAAACATGTAAAGATTTATATGTCTAAAGACATTTTTTTTTAATTCACGAAATTGACGAGATCAACAGCGAATGGATAAAATTGAAATTGTGTAGCTAGCCGAGATTAAAACCCAAGTCTCCTGATTTCTATGCAGTTTCGCTGACGACTAGACCACTGGAGACACAGTGATCACAGCACCTGCAATGGATTACCTAAACACGCCTACCATCAACTTTACCATGACGACTATTACTCAAACTAGCGTTTTTTTCTTCTTTTCAAGCTGATAGCAGTAAGAGTAGGGGTCTAGGAGTGCCTCCGCACAGAAGAAGCGACCATTTTCCGCCATCGGCTTATTATATAAGTTATATACAACCACCGGCTATAAAGTTAAGTGAATAATCCTAAAACATTAACGTAGACGAACTATGAACTAGTTACCTTAATCCCTTCAGGGTCGCAACGATTGGCGTCGGGCTTTGTTCACAGATGAGTCACGATTTTGTGTTCAACCGGACAATAGTTGTCCCCTCGTCTGGAGAGGACGTGGAACAATACTTTTTATGTGCTGGAAACATCAACATATCATGATGGTGGACAAGTGGTGTGGGCAGGTGTTGGCAGACGTGCAGACCTCTACATCATTCAATATAGAGCTTTGACTGCTCGAAGTTCTAGAGGCGAGATCCTTACAACTTTTGCCCAACACTGGTGCCATAGGACATGGGTTCCTTCTGGTGGACGATAACGGTCGTCCCTACAGAGCTGCACTGGTGGACAACATCCTTGAGGCTGAGGAAATTGAAAGAATGGAGTGACCAGGTTGTTCGCCGGACTTAAACCCGGTTGAGCATTTCTGGTATGCACTTAGCAGACACATTGCAGCCAGACCAGTACCTCCCACAGCGGTTGTAGAACTGGATACTGCACTCATGGAAGAATAGACAAATATCTATTAAGTTCTGACTGATAACCTCATACTTTCCAGGCCACGCAGATGGGCAACTGTACTGCCAGTCCGAGGTGATCACACACCTTGCTAGATGGCAAAGAGAATCACTTTTTCATTATTACGTTAATCCCATGGTGCCTCGCTCTAAATAAACTCCATGTAAACAAAGAGTTGAGACAGCAAAATATCGTACTTTACCACATACAAATTACAATTGTAGCCAATATCTGAGTAAAATACGTTACCATATTATGTAAAATATCTCATCGGATGCCCTAATTGTTTGAGCAGTGATTGTTTTCACCATTTCTTAGTGGGAGTAATATTAACAATCAGACGAACATCTAAATCGAGCAAAGAGGAATATCCCACTGCCTCATTAGGGGTACCAGATAGGTGCATCGATAAGGGATTCCTATCATACGACACACATAATGTTACCAATATCATGTATGGTACAGGAAGTGTTTCCCAGTAGAGAATTCAGTTACTGTGGCATCAAAGGTTTACAACTCCCATTCTAAAGCCACTTCCTTTCGGCTGATGTTAGAGTAATTACACACAGTCTCTATTATAGGTTCTTTCCTTACACGCTGTTTCAAACGGATGTTACACCGTGACACAGACACACAAATAAATATAACAGACACGTCATAATTTTGAGAAAAAAATATAGTACGAGTAAGATTTGAATTCCGCTCTGTTGCTTCACAGTTCAACACCCTGACGACGTAACCACGATGTTTCGGCTTGTCCAACTCGTTGGATATTGCGTATGTCGAACTTCACTGTTTCTATTTTGATTCATTTTTTGTCACAATTCCTTACACTTGCTTCACGGAGCGAGGTGACGCAGTGGAAACACACTGGACTCGCATTCGGGAGGACGGTGGTTGAAATCCACCTCCGGCCATACAGATTTACGGTTTGCGTGATTTCCCTAAATCTCTCCAGGCAAATGCCGGGATGTTTCTTTGAAAGGGAACGGCCGATTTGCTTCCCCGTGCTAACCCAAAAATCCGAGCGTGAGCTCCGTCTCTTATGACCACACTGTCTAAAAAACTGACGTAAAACACTAATCTTTCTTTCTTCCTTCCTTCCTTCCTTCCTTCCAAAACTTGATTCTGTTTCCATGCTTGATCAGAATTCAGTTTCTGACGAGCTATCTACTGATCCATCTAATACAATGCGTCGTGGATGAATGACACTGTGTAAAACCAGACTGTTCAAACAACTTACGAGTATGCAGCCAGGTGCCGAAAACGACGTCGGCAGATGTATGTCTATCGCATCGCATGCATTTTTGGCATGTCATATGTTGCTCGAACAATTAGGATTGTTAACGGCCGATGTATTGAGCAAAAACGTCACACACGTTTCCAAAAACCCTACAAGTCTGCGCTTGCCGAACACTGCCCAGACACAGGTCATCCTATGGATAATAAGAAAACGGAAATTTTGGAATGCAATTCCAGCTACTGCGATTGTGTTATCAGGGAGACAATGAAAATAAAACTAGCGGATAATGTTATGAATAGCGATCAAGGTCATTGCTTAAATTCTGCATGAAACGCTGCTCTCTCTCACTTTCAACAGAGGGACAAAATTAATGCCACCTCACCCGTTGGAAACTGATGTTCATTATCGATGTTTCTGATGGTTTTCATCTTTAGTCGTGTGATGTCACTTATTGCTTGCTCGTGTGTTCAAAAAAAAAAAAAAAAAAAAATGTTCAAATGTTTGTTAAGCTTATGGGACTTAACTACGGGGTCATCAGTCCCTAAACTTACAAACTACTTATGAACTACTTACAAACTAGGACGGCACAAATATCCATGCCCGAGGGGGGATTCGAACCCCCGACAGTAGTGGCCGTGCTGACCGTGACTGCAGCGCCTCAGTCACCTCGGCCACCGCGGCCGGCACTGCTCGTGTGTCTTGTGTTTCCTGTTGTCTTTGAAAACCGTTGAATGCGTTGAGAACGACAGGGTTGTCTCCTGTCGAAATACCGGCCGATGCTGATGTATGTATCTGGCTGCATGCTAAGTTTTTTTTTTTTTTTTTTTTTTTTTTTTTTTTTTTTTTTTTTTTTTTTAATATTCCATACGCCTGGGGAAATTGAGGAAACACAACGTTGGGTATGGAAGTGATAGGAAGGGGAGGTGGGACGGAGTGGAAAATCCTGGCTCGCGGGAATAGCCGACCGGATCTAGGGGCTCGCTTTGTCAGGGATTGCGAGGCTGCTCCCGCCGGAGGTTCGAGCTCTCCCTCGGGCGTGTGTGTGTGTGTGTGTGTGTGTGTGTGTTTTATCCTTAGATTAGTGCAAGTTAAAATAAGATTCTATTCCATTATTTGGAAGGAAATGCTCAATAATTACTACAAACAACTAATGCTGCTCTTTTCATTATTTGTAATATTAGTTCAACTAGGTAAAATTTTAGCGGTATACTTGCCGCGTCAATTTGGGATAAAATCTCGGGCTTTCATCGTCAGGAGTAACTGTCTGTTTTCACTCAGCACTTCTTAAATTGGAAGACGTCTCCTCGTCCCACCCAACTGTGGATCTTCTGCTTAGCTGGGATGGTGTGTAACTTCTGGTTTAGGGTCGTCTTCTCTGTTGTGCCTCTCTTGTCTTGTCATCCTCTATTGCCAACTTGACTGGCTGGAGTTTCTCAATATTCTTGTCTTCTTCGTGTGGATTGTGTCGTTACGTCTACTCCTGCGGTCTGCGTCCCTGGAGATGTGACAACAGGGGCGGCCTTCTTTTCCTTCATGGCGCGTATTTCTTCTATTTCTCGGCGTCTTGCGTCGCGTTCGTTGCGCATTGCCGCCCTTTCCTCCATCATGGCGGCTTTCAAGGAGTGCCGGGCTTGCACTGCGTCTATCATCTCCTTGCGTCGCTGGTCGCGCAAGGTTTGCCTGGTGGCTTCTGGTGCCGCTTTGTGTTGACCTAACCCTCCTCCCTCACTTGCGGTAGGTGTCGGGGAGATCACGGTCTCTTCGTATGCCGCCTTCTTGCCGGGGGCGGCTTGGGACGAGTTTGTGACACTTGCGGGGAAAAGGAATGTGTAGACACTTGCGGGGAGATCCGGACGCTGCAGGTAGTGAACAGGGTGTTCCAGAAGTAGGGATACACCACCCCTACTCCAGCCGCTCCATGTGTCGTATTCAAGGATGAAATTCATTTTTTACAGATTTTGAAAATTAGCGATGAAAACAGAACCCAGAATCTTTGCGTCTAAATGATACATATATTGGTCAGATGTCTTATTTCGGAAGAACAGACATCACACCAATACATATATAGCTCTCGGTAAAATGGAACGGTACGATGTCGTTATGTAGCACAGCACGGCCGACTGGAAACGCAGGAGAAGTGCAAACAACGATCTCTCCTCAGAGGTACGATTATAATTAGGTTCGGCGTAGACCTCTACAACATACGGTCTACACGGCGAAGATTACACCAAAAAATTTAAGTTTTCGTTTACTTTGGCGATAGCAATCAAATTTTAAAATCGTGTCTACTATGTAAAGATTTAGCAACACAAAACGCTTCAAGTCCATAACTTCACTGGTTTTCGAGTTCTGAATTTTTAATATGTTTTTAATGTTATTATAGAAAAAACAAATTTGGGACTCACACTACAATTTTCATATGGCAGATTTTGTAGGTACATTCACAAGACATAATTCAACGGTTCTGTGCATTCATCTTATGAGAAATATCAGCCATTTGTTTCTTTAATTATTAGTACTTAAATGTGGTCATGAAATAAATAAATTACGTGTATATGTGTAGTCTTATACTGCCAAACTACTTAGGTCATCGGTCTCTAGACTTACACACTACTTAATCTTACTTAAAATAACTTAGGCAAAGTACAAACAAACAAACTAGGAGGCGAGGTACTGGCGGAAGTAAAGTTGTGAGGCGGCATCGTGAGTCGTGCCGGGGTAGCTCAGTCGGTAGAGCGCTTGCCCGCGAAAGGCAAAGGTCCCAGGTTCGAGTCCCGGTTCCGGCACACAATTTTAATCTGCCAGGAAGTTTCAAACATACCCATGTCCGAGAAAGGACTCGAACCTCCGACCGGACCGGCCGAGCAATTTGTGATATTTGATAATATTAATGCATAGAAGTGCGAAATCACGTCAAGACTACTTCCTGCAAAAATTTCGACAAAAAAAGTTGGCACTGAGTTTAGAAAAACAAAATTCTGGTATATTGGATTTTAACATTTTATCAAAAAATGAATGTTACTACAAGAGATACAGCCATGCAAATTTACGGGCGCCATAAACTTTTCTCTTCCTGAGTAAATGACCTACTTCTTGTAGTTTCAACACCACAGTAGCCTTTTTCTTGAATGTTCTGAATATAAATCTTCACACAGACTTCTTGAGGAGGAGAGTGATACGGATATCTGATTGTAAACCACTGCCTATTACCTTAGACCTTTTTGATTGTACTGAACAGGAGTTCCGCGTATTCCGTAATTTATATTTATACAGTTAACAGGCAATGTAATTTATAACCAACTATTGGCTGCCAGTTTCGCTTCATTTTTCCTGGAAGTCTTGCAACTTGTTTCTCCCTGTTGGTTTATGCCAAGTTCTGAGTAAAAATGGTTCTATATGACGGTGATAGAAAATAGAAATTATCCTTTGCATTTTTCGGTGTGTGACATTCCCTTACACATTCCGTATTTCATACATTTATTAGATGCATTTGTAATTCGAATACAGCCAAATCTTTTTGGGGTCTACGAATAAACGCTTCAAGTATGTAAAATACTCATTGACTTATTAACGTTTTTTAATCGAAGGTTTAAGGTTGCGTCTCCAATTAAAAAGCATAGTAGCTATTTTTAAAGAGATGGAAGTTGCGTGATAGTGGGGTTAACTACATAGCGGTCAATTACATCAACGTATCTGTGCAGGATGCCTTCTATATTTATTGCTTGCGCAGGTGTCTTGATATGCTTAGTGCTCTAAATAATATGCTTTTAGGAGGTATGACTGTGGAAAGTCATCGTCTTGTAGTAGCAGAGAATGTCTTAATAACTCTCTAAACATTATCACTATTAAAATACCTTTTTGTTTTGAGGAGTAACACTCAACGAATAAATATGTAGTTAGAACAAGTCACTATATTGCTCTTCAGCTTGCCAAGGGTTGTGCAGTTTCACTGAGTTTCGTGTTATGTTGACAGTGTGGAAACTTGACAACAGCAGTGCTAGACTTCTTGGTCTGCCTGTACCCAGGAAAAGCCGTTAACCGCCCCAAGGGCCTCGGGTTCCCCGCAAGTGTCACTCCCCGCAAGTGTCACTCCCCGCAAGTGTTCCAACCCCGCCTGGGACATGCGACGTTTCTTCTGGTCGTCGAACCACCCACGGATGTAGGTGCAGCGGCGGTGGCCTGCAGCGTGTGCGCCACCGCAGTTTGCGCACATCTTCGCGTCTGTGCGCATTCGCGAGTGTCGTGTACCTCCGCGCACTTCAGGCACGTGAAGGCGTTCGTGCATTCCTTTCGCCTTGTGGCCGATCTTCTGGCAGCGAAAACACTGCTCTACCTTCCTCTTCCTTCTTCTCTGACGCCGACGCGTTTCCGCGGCGCCAGCCATGTGCAGCATCTCGGAGGCGAGAACTGCAGCGTTGAAACGTGTCCATAAAAAATTATTTTTGTAAGAAAATGTCCAATATTGTGCCTCCTGTTTTGTATCGAGTAACTTGCTTGCAAGAAAATGTATAATATCGCTTCTACTGTATGTACCGATATGTGTACTTAACTCTGTGAAGCTTCATCGTTGGCAAAGATCATGTATTGCATAGCATTGTAGCTCGCACTGAGAGAGAGAGTAGCACTTGTGGTTCAGCTCGCTTAGAGAGCGGTTGAGTTGTGTGTATGGCTCCGATGTAGAGCAGAGGCTGCTTTGCCAGCAAGTCAGAAGTTGTATTATGTAGGTAATGTAATGCTGATTATCAATAGTAAGTATCAAAGTTGACCTTTCTTTCCTGTTTCATTTACGTAGTTAGAAAATTAACCTACTTCCTTCATTTGATAATTAGTTATTAGTGGATTTAAAGTGCAGTATTGATTTTAATAATATTGTTGAACAGATTTCGTTATTGGTGCCATAGTAAATGATAGTTAATTGACTATGATACTAAATTTCAATAATCAGAAACTGATCTGCATAAAATTCTCACAGTCAAGCATTAAGAAAGTGGTTTGTAGTTTTTAATATCTTTCTCGCGGTCAAAATTTTTGAGTATAGTCAGTGTCTGTTTCAAATGGTGACTTGTCACAGTTGTTTTGTGTTTAAAATATCCGTTGCGCACATAATCAGTTTAATGCACTGTTTCTTATTTAATGGTGTATACATCAATATCAGGGCCATAATTAAACCAAATTGCTGTGTTAATGAACAATTTGTTGTCTGATTTAACGATAGGTTCAACATCCACAACACACACACAGCTTTTAGCGTGTCTATCTACACTGGTGCTGCGGTAGCCTGATATAGCCCATGGACGGGTTACGATCGGTCGGCATTCTGATTGGTCGGCTACTACGCACTGCTATTCCAGCCAACGTCTACGTCTGCGCTGGTGGCGTCGCCGCTTCCGAAGGAACGTAAACACTCCGAGGAATGTCTTTGCTTGTTCTCTCCATCGAGCCTCAAGACACAAAAAATAATGTTTGATTAAAGAAAAGTTTTGTCCCAGGCTGCCACATACTGGGATTCTGTTATCAAAGAGGGTATTGAAATAAGAATGAGCGAGAAGACCTTTTACCGTGACAGTGGATACAATCCCTGCAACGCATGGAAACTAGCTCTCGATGCAGAGAACCAGCAAAAACATTTCTCGCGGTGTTTAAGATTCTACGGAAGCGACGGCGCCACCAGCGCAGACGTTGACGTTCCCTGGAATAGCAGTGCGTAGTAGCCGACCAGTCAGAATACCGACCAATCAGAGGCCGTCCATGGGCTATATAAAGCTACCACAGCAGAAGTGAAGACAGTCAGTTGCTCCTGACGATGAAAGCCCGACATTTTATCCTGAATTGACGCGGCAAGTAACCCAAGGAAATTTTACCTATTAATGCCGTCGAAAAAGACTTCGGTCTCATATTTCTTAGTTTATGTAGTTCATAAGTCTAGGGACTTGATCACAGTAGTTTGGTCCCATAGATTTACAAATGTTTGAACTTTTTTTTTTTTTTTTTTTTTTTTTTGAGGAGTCGGGGAATTCTTAGAACTTGGCACTGCATTTACGTGGCCGATAGTGCCTAGGGTGGAGCTTCAGTTCTAAATACATTTATCTTCATGCATAAAGCAGAAGTAAAGCGTCTGCGAAAAGGCGTGTTGTCACTTCTGCAGAGCTGAAGGGGCTACTCAGATACCAACTGTATGGGCATACATAACAGAAGTGGAACACATTGCGACATAGAACCACGAGACCGTTGTCAATACTAGCAGAATTTGAGAAAAACCACTAGTTTCAACAAAAAGTACTTACACCTGAAATTTAATAACACACCCCTTCACAAAAAGTTCTGTATAATCATAACCACAGCTGGACAACACCATTATTTTGCCAATTGCCACGTAGTACAGGTCTACAGAAATTGTCTCCGTGAAAATGATGTCTCAGAGACATACAGAAAGCCGCTTTAGAATCAAGGTAAAAAAATTACTGAACCCTTTATCACAAACCCTCTTTAATTTAATTGTAGGACAATATACAACTTTGAACATGGCTGATTAACAGCAACCGTAATCCAATTTTTTTAACAATATTTTATATCAGCCAACCGGTTGCGTAATTTTTAGGTGCTAGACCTAGGTTTCGTTGCCACTAGGGACAACTTCATCAGAAGAATAAAAACAGTTACATGAAAAACATAACGTCAAAAATATTACGAGCAGCTTTGCTCAAGTCGATTACAATAAAAACCATACTGGTTTTATTTGTATGGCAAAAATGGTAGTTTTTATTGCAATCGACTTGTGCTATCCTGCTCGTAATATTTTTGACGTTTGTTCTTCTGATGAAGTTGTCCCTAGTGGCAACGAAGCCTAGGTCAAGCACCTAAAAATTACGCAACCGGTTGGCTGATATAAGAAATTGTTAAAAAAAAAACAGTAGGACAACATGTTCAGAAAAAATGAAAGCTTAGTGTATATGAAGTTGTGTTTTTGAGTGTTGTGAACAGACTCTCAATTTGCACAACTGACAAAAGAGAAGGTGGACCCATCAGTGAATTTCATTTGTTACATAAATTCACTACAGACATTTGCAAGTTCTGTAATTCAATAAGATTTTATGCTGTGTAAAACTCGTTTGGTTTCTTTAAAGCGATAAATCTCGTATAGCCAAAATGTCTTCTTTTGTAAATTCCTCAGTCGTATGTATTGTGTTTTTGCCAAAGTGCCTTATGTAACCGCCTAAATTTAACCTTCAAACATGTAATATAGCCGGCCGCGGTGGCCGAGGAGACAAAGGCGCTCCAGTCACAGTCTGCACGGCCACTACGGTCGGGGGTTCGAATCCCCCCTCGGGCATGGATATTTGTGCCGTCCTAGTTCGTAAGTAGTTCATAAGTAGTTTGTAAGTTTAGGGACTGATGGCCCCGTAGTTAAGTCCCATAGACTATACAAACATTTGAATAATGGCTTAACAAAATTGGTGACCGAGTTTTGTCGCTTAGAATTACCAACACTTGCCATTATTGTTGTTGTGGTCTTCAGTCCGCAGACTGGTTTGATGCAGCTCTCCACGCTGCAATGTCCTGTGCAAGCCTCTTCATCTAAGAATACGTTCGGCAGCCTACATCCTTTTGAATCTGCTTGCTGTATTCGTCCCTCGGTCTTCGTCTACCATTTTTACCCCACACACATCCTTCTAATGGTAAGTTGAAGATTTCTTCAGGTCTCAGAATGTGTCCCACGAATCTATCCCTTCTCTTAGTCAGTATATGCCAGAAACTCCTTCTCCCTCCAATTCTTTTGAGCACCTCCTCACTACTTATGTGATCTATCTGTCTAATCTTCATCATTCGTCTGTAGCACCATATTTCTAAAGCTTCTATCATCATTTTGTCTGAACTCATTGTCCACGTTTAACTCCCATCGAATGCTTGACTCCAGACAAATGCTTTCAGAAAGGATTTCGTAACATTTAAACTAATATTGGATGTCAGCAAATTTCGCTTCATTAGAAAGGCTTTTCTTCCCATAGCCATTCTGCATTTTATATCGTCTTTACTTCGGGAATCAGAAGTTATCTTGCTATCCAAATAACAAAACCGATCTACTACTTTTATTATCTCATTACCTAATCTAATTCCTTCAGCATCGCCTGATTTTTCTGACACTACTCCATTACACTCGTTTTACTCTTGTTAATGTTCATCTTATACCTTCCATTCATGACACTGTCCATTCCGTTTAATAGTTCTTCCAGGTCCTTTGCTGTGTCTGACAGAATTACTATGTCGTCAGCAAACCGCAAGGTTTTTATTCCCTCACCCTGGGTTTTAATTCCCTCTCCAAATTTCTCCTTGCATTTCTTCACAGCTTGCCTCGTGTACAGATTGAACAACATTGGGGAAAGTCTACAACGCTGTCTTACTCCTTTCCCACCACTGCGACCCTTTCATGTCCTTAGAATCTAATAACTGCTGTCTGATTTTGGTATAAGTTGAATATAACTCATCGCTCCCTATATTTTACCCCTGCTACCTTCAGAATTTGAAAGAGAATATTCCAGTCAACATTGTCAAAAGTTTTCTCCAGATCCACAAATGCTAAAAACGTAAATTTCCCTTTCCTAAACCTATCTTTCAAGATATGTCGTATAGTATTACCTCACGTTTAGCTACATTTCTCCTAAATCAAAATTGATGTTCCCCAAGGTGGGATTCCACAAGTTTTTCCATTCGCCTGTAAATAATTCGTGTTCGTATTTTGCAACCATCTTCTTCTAATATATAAAGCAGAGTGTCCGTATGTTTGTATGTGTTGCATACAAATCTACAGTTTTGTTGCAATCTTTATGAAATTTTGTACACGTAAAGCTTCAATGCATGAGGACGGTCGCCGTAAGTGTAAGAATCACATACGATATATAGTTCACGAGATATGACGTCATAAACAATGAGATGCGCGAAAAACTGCTGCATTTTGCGACAACGCTGATCATTTTCTCCTAAACCATTGGCCCGATTTCAACAAAATTTCGTACACACATTCCTTACCGTGAGTTAACAATAGCTGAATGGTTACGAATCACATACGGCACATGGTTCAAAGATATAACCAATAGAAATCGCAAAAAAAATGCCATATAATGCGGCGAGACTTTCGAAATACACTGTATGAGAATGACAGTACTTAGCGTCTTGCAACAAACTTTAAACATAATTTGAAACATTTATTAAACTTTTTCTTGCAGGCAACCATAGTAAAATGATGAAAGGAAAAAAGGTTTCTCTCTTACTACTTTTCCGCTGTTTATGGAGTAAAACTACGGCTCTCGCTATGACGTTACAATTTGTAATTTGAACACTACAAATTGTAGCGACAGGAAATTTTACAGACAGTATACACATATATAGTTGAACGTAGCTTCTAAATTGTATCGCATTGCGACACGTAATTCATGAGATGTGAGCACGTAAACTGTAACGTTCATCCACAGTAACGTCCCAACACGCACCAAATTTTAATCTATTACTTCTTTACTACTAATTGTATTGCCAAGGAATTTTACAGACTTACAGCCCTTATATAAATGAATATATACCTGAATAATGGGAGGAATAAATAAATAAATACCCGCGCAACGCCGGGTTTTCAGCTAGTGACTTATAAAACTGATAGTTCTGCAATTTTCACATTTGTCTGCACTTGCTTTCTTAGGTATTGGAATCACTATACTCTTCTTGAAGTCTGAGAGTATTTCCCCTGTCCCATACATCTTGCATACCAGGTGAAACAATTTCTTCACGACTGGCAGTATGGAACTGTTTTATCACGCAGTTGCGCTGTTATCGTGGAAAGAAAACTGTGCACGCAGAAGTAGTTGCTGGCAAACGATGTGGTGCTACAGCGAGGCTCGAGCTTAGTCCTGTGAAGTTGGCACCCCTTTTTTTGGAAAATGTACATTTTTTTCAGAGTTCTAGACAGATATGCATCAAGGAATCGTAAATTTAGCATTGGAGGGAAGTGTGTGGGGTAAAAATCGCAGAGGGAAACCAAGAGACGCGTATAGTAAGCAGATTCAAGTGGATGTGGGTTGCCGTTCTTATGAGGAGATGAAAAGGCTTTCTCAGGATAGAGTAGGGTGGAGAGCTGCATCAAACCAGTCTCCGGACTGAAGACCATAACAACAACAACAACATGCAATAGTTCTGGAGTTCTCTGTACAAAATTTAAATAGTTCTGCAAAATTTCGCCGAAAAAAATTACGAAAAATTACCACAAATTTTAGGTTTTTCAAAATAATTATTTGCCTATTAGTACAAACATAGTTCTGATCACAGTTCTAAATAGCTCTCAAAGAGTTTTGCAGGAAATCCTAATGGCATTTTTCTGTGCAGATTATACTACATGAGATAACTGCAATAATGGGGAATCCATTTACTGGAGCTGTGTGCGGACGATGGTGAGCGCGGCAATGGCAACGGTAGCCGGGCGCCCTTTGTCCGAGTTCACTGCCTCCTGCTGCCTGCTGGAGGCTGTAGGCTCGCTGAGCGACCGCCTTTTTGCTGCCCGCCAGACGGAGAGCCTAGATCCTGCGCCGCAGCAGCCGGCCGGTGCGGACCTGCTGACTTCTGTCGCCGTGCGACTGCACGCGAGAACGCGGAGGGGGACCCGGGCAAGGAGTAGGGATGGGAAAAAACGACCGGTTAAAACCGATACCGGTATTTTAGTTTCGAATAACCGGTTTTTTTTCGGTATTTATTTGGTGTCGGTTGTAACCGGTTTTTTTAGTTATTGCCAAGAACCGGGTAAAAAAAACCGGCACGACTACTTCCTGTAGTAGTGGTTCAAAATGTGTTTTTTGTAAATAATTAAAAAAAATTAAAACTAGTAGCGCCTAATATTTAGGGCTATTCCTAAAATTTCCACTGCTGTGAAATATTAGGTCATTGCAGTAACTAAGAAAAGCGATCAGTGATAATTTAAGAACAATCACGGCAGTCTGAAACGCGCAACGAACGCGTGGCGTAAGAACTCAAGGACTGGTGCAGCTACTGAGGCATCGATGCAGCTGTTGCCGTGTGGCGTGGCCTATTAGACGACGCGCGTGCACCGGCAGTGTACGAGACTTGCCTCCGTCTGGTCATGCGGCAGTTCCTTGCTGTCGTCGCCAGACATCGGTTGTGTCTTAAATGGCACCATCACGAAGTGCAATAGCAGTGAGGGACAATGCTCCATTTGCTTTAAAAAGCTAAAAACGGGTGGAGGTACTGCAAACATGCTGTGTTATTTAAGGAGAAAGCATCCAAAATGTTTCTTGGAAGAGCTTGGAAAAATAACTTAATGTGTTATCATATTGTTATGCTAACAAGTTTTATTAATGTGATTCCTTGAAAGCTCAGATGTTCGTATAGTCTATGGGACTTGACTACTGGGTCAATAAGTCCCTAAACTTACAAACTACTTATGAACTACTTACGAAATAGGACGGCACAAATATCCACCCCCGACCGTAGTGGCCGTGCAGACCGTGACTGGAGCGCCTTAGTCCCCTCGGCCACCGCGGCCGACCCTTGAAAGCTAGGGGCTTTTTTTAATAACCAATATGGGTTTAGGTAACATTGATCATGTGATGCCTCGCGAGGTAGCCGTGCGGTCTGAGGCTCCATGTCACGGACTGCGCGGCTGCTCCAGTCGGAGGTTCGAGTCCTCCCTCCTCCCTCGGTCATGGGTGTGTATGGTGTCCTTAACGTAAGTTAGTTTTTTAAGTCTAAGAACCGATGACCTAAGCAGTTAGGTCTTATAAGAACTTACACCCATTTGAACATTCTTTGATCATGTGGTGCACAGTTTTCTTAGTTTAATTTGCGTAAATTTACACTGACAACAATCATACTGTTAGTCGGAACTGTGACTTCATTTTTCGAAATATTTCTGCAGCACTGATTGAAGTTCATTTATTGACTGTAACGAGATATATAACGAGATATTCAGATGCGCTGGCTCACAAGTCCAAATTACGGAGTGGTTGGCTCAATATTCGCAACTACCGGATGGAAATATTCGGCCAGTAAATCTGTATGCTTCGTATATCGTCTTCTACGGACGCCTGGCTAGGCTTACACACACTCAAGAAGCCGTAGTATTGGGAGGGGATCTTGCAAAATATGGAAAGACTAGTGATTCGTCGTATAACGTAAATTTACCCAAATTTTAACTAAACTTCGTAAGTTTCAGTTTCGGCCGAAACTAGAAGAACAGAAAATTCGATTACGGTTTCTTTTTCGGCCGCAAAATATGTTTCGGTCAGACTCTACTGGAAACAATAGCAATAAAAAACCGAAAACCGGTTATTCAAAAAACCGGTTATCTTGAGCAGTTTTTACAGTGCGATTAAACTGGTGATGAAAAGAACCGGTATAACCGAAAACCGGTTCTTTCAGCGATAACCGCCATCCCTAGCAAGGAGGTGACTCAGAAATACTAACAGTAAGTCAGGGTGAGGCCCAAGCAAATACAACGGTCCACACTTCAATATCCCCCCCCTCCCTCTCTTTCTCTTTCTCTCTCTCTGTGAGTCTCTCAACACTCCTTTCACCTCTGTCTATGTTTTGGTAATGTGGGAGACAAAAACATCGAACTACCCCGTGCTTTGGAGACCAAACCAAACTACATACATATTCCGCCATCCACCGCAAGTTGCGTGGCGGACGGTACACTGTACCACTACTAGGCATTTCCTTTCCTATTACTTGCTGCCCAGGGACAGATATAGACTCTGACCTTAACTTGTTGGTTATGAACTGTAGGCTGAGACTGAAGAAACTACAAAATGGTAGGAAAATAAGGAGATGGGACCTGGATGGATTGAAGGAACCCGAAGTTCTTAAGAATTTCAGAGGGAGCTTTAGGCAACAATTGACAGAAACAGGAGAAAATAAAACAGTAGAGGAGGAATGGGTAAAATGGAGAGATGAAGTAGTGAAGGCAGGAGAGGACAAAATAGGTAGGAAGGCAAGACCTACAAGAGATACTAAATTTAATCGATGAAAGGAGAAAATATAAAAATGCAGTCAATGAAATAGGCAAAATGGAGTACAGACGACTAAGAAATGAGATTGACAGGAAGTGCAAAATGGCTAAGCAGAATTGGCTAAAAGAAGGGATAGATTGGTAGGACACACTCTTAGACATCAAGGAATTGTGAATTTAGCGTTGGAGGGAAGTGTGTGGGGTAGAAACCGAAGAGGAAGACCAAGAGATGGATACAGTAAGCAGATTCAGACAGATGTAGGTTGCCGTTCTTATGTGCAGATGAAGAGGCTTGCTCGGGATAGGGTATTGTGGAGAGCTGCATCAAACCAGTCTCCGGACTGAAGACCACAACAACAACAACACTCACAACTGTCCTTACATGTTCGTTCCACTTCATATCGCTCTGCATTGTTGCGCCTAGATATTTGAACAACACGACTACATCAAGAAGCTCACTACTAATGCTGTATTCGAAGATTATGGGATTGTTTTTTTTTTCTACTCACACGCATCACCGTTCATTTTTGTACATTGAGGGCTAGCTGCCATTTTTTGGCCCAACTAGAAATTTTGTCTAAGTCAACATGTATGCTATTACAGTCAGTTACAGACGACACCCTCCCATACACCACAGCATCATCAGCAAACAGCCGCAAATTACAACTTACTCTGTCCATCAGATCATTTATATAGATAGAAAATAATAGCGGTCCTATCACACTCCCCTGGGGCACGCCTGACGATACACTCGTCTCTGATGAACACTCGCCGTCGAGAACAACGTACTGCGTTCTATTACTTAGGAAGTCTTCCAGCCAGTCACAAATCTGTGAACCTATTCCATAAGCTCGTATCTTCGTTAGCAGTCTGCGGTGTGGCACCGCGTCGAACGCCTTTTTGAAGTCGAGAAAAACACAATCCGCCTGTTGCCCTTCGTCCATGGCTCGCAAGATGTCATGTGAGAAAAGGGCAAGCTGAGTTTCACATGAACGATGTTTCCTAAACCCGTGCTGATTCATGGAAAGAAGCTTTTCCGTTTCAAGGAAATTTACTATATTCGAACCGAGAATATGCTCCAAAATTCTACATGAAACTGATGTCAACGATATTGGCCTGTAATTGTATGGGTCAGTTCTCTTTCCTTTCTTATACACGGGAGTCACCTGCGCTTTTTCCAATCACTAGGAACTTAGCGCTGAATTAAAGATTCGCTATAAATGCAACCTAAGTAGGGTGCCCACGCCGCAGAATAGTCTTTGTAAAACCGAACTGATATTCCATCCGGACCAGCAGACTTTTTCGTATTTAGCTCTCTCAGCTGCTTCTCTACACCGGAAATACCTATTGCTATGTCGTCCTTTTAGGAATTGGTACGTTGATCAAATGATGGTGCATTTGTGCTATTCTCCTGCGTGAAAATTTTCTTAAAGGTTAAATTTACAACTTCAGTTTTCCGTTTGCTTTCTTATACTAATGCCCCGGAATGATCAACAACGCTTATCGATTTTACGTAGGACCAGACTTTTCTCGGGTTCTCGGAAAGATCTTTTGCAACGACGTACTTAGAACATAGGATAAGCAAAAGCAACCCTCTGTTTATAGCTTTTATAGCACTGGAAAAAGCTTATAAAGGTAGCAGCGGTAAATAACAGGGAACGAAAAATTTCACACAACAGAAACCTAACAACAGTTATAAGAGTCTATGGGCACAGGACGCAATGCTCGCAAAGATAGTGGGACAGTGTTTTATTCTCTTCCCAATCCCATTGTTATTCAGTCTGTACATTGAGCAAGCTGCGAAGGAAAGCAAGGAGAAATTTGTAAATGAATAAACGTTTCGGGGGAGGCTTGCCATTAATATTGTAATTCTATCGTAGGCAGCAAATGACCTGCAAGAACAATTGAACAGGACTGATAGTGTCTTGAAAGGAGGGAGTAGATTGAACATTAATAGGACAAAACAAGGTAAATGGAATGAAGTCGAATTAACTAGAAAAAATGAGAGCATTAGATTAAGACAAAAGACAGTAAAAGTAGCAGATGAGTTTTGTTAATTGGGCTCTCAAACAATTTATGATAAATGAAGTAGATAACATACAACAAGTTTGCTTGTGTAGCCATCTTCCGCAGCAAGTATCGAATTATTCGTTTTTGAAATGAAACCGCCATTTTCTTGTTGCAATTGCTTTATTTTGTCTGATGCGATTAACCATCTATTTCAAGGCATCATTAGTGGATTGATTTATCTAGAAATCGCATTTTTGTTCACAGATGTAACATTTACAGATTATAAACAGTTCACTTCGATTTAATCAAAATGAATAAGGGCTACTCACGGATTTCAATTTGCGAGTTTCGTTTCTGTTGTTCCTCCACGGGGTCACAGGTCAAAGTTGCACAGCTCCACAACTTATGTAATCTCTTGTAGACTTCTGAACAAGACTATAAACCGTGAGTAGCCCTTATGTATTGTGAATAAGACGAAGTGAACTCTTTATAATTAACCAAAAATGTAATGCTAGAAAAACCAGGCAACTAATGACACCCTGAAATGGAAAAGGGCGAAATGCGTTTTGACAAAATAATGAAATTGCACCAGAAAAAGGCAGTTTCATCTCAGAAAAACGACTAATTAGATAAGATATAAAATTAAAAATGGCAATGTGAAGAAAAGATTTTTTGAAGAAAAAAAATGTTTCAATATCCAATACTAATTTAAGTATTAGGAAGTCGTTTCTGAAGTCATTTATCCGGAGCGTGGCCTTCTATGGGCGCGAAGAAACTTAGGCTTGAAGAGGATAGAAACTTTTGAAATTCGGTGCTACAGAGGAATGCTGAAGATTAGGGCGTATATCGCGTAACCAATGAAATGGTAATGAACAGAGCTGAGGTAAAAAACGTTTGTGGCATAACTTGGCTAAACGAAGAGATTGAATAAGAGGACAGAGCCTGAGACCTCATGTAATAGTCAATGCAATATTAGAAGGAGACCAAGAGACAGGCACAGTAAACAGTTTCAAGTGGATGTGTGTTGCAGTTGTTATTCGGAGACTATCTGTAAACCCGGCGTTGCCCGGGTGTTTGTTTGTCCTACACTTTCGTAGTCCACCTCCCCTTCCCCCCTTTCTCTGCATCCACCTCTTTCTCTTACATCTCTCTATTCGTTTCCACCTTTCCATTTCTCGGAAAAGTTTTCTACAAGGTACCCTCTGTCATGTACCATACAAACATTTATGTACCCAGTGATCTTCCTCTTGTTTTAAAGGTCATAGGTGCAAAAATTCATAAACATTGGAGCAAAACTGTGCATTTTGTAAAATTCCGTAAGTTAAGTACCCTCCACCACGCACCGAATGGAATTTTATACAGACTGTTTCATTCCTCCTGTTTTAAAGGTCAATTGTACAAAATTTCATCAATATCGGAACAAAACTATGGATTTTTATGGAATAGTACCACAGGGTAACATTGGAAAACGCACTTAGTTGTTGTTCTCAAATATTCCAGTTTTATTCCATACAACCCTTGTTCTGAGAATAACTAACTAACTAACTAAAAAAAAAAAAAAAAAAAAAAAAAAAAAAAAAAAAAAAAAAAAAAAAAAAAAAAAAAAAAGAACTGTGAAATCGGTCGAGCCGTTCTCATATTATTTAGGGATCCGTTTTTATGTTGCAAAGTACCCTCCCTCATGTAACGTATGAAACATAAGGTAGACGATGACCTTGCTCTTGTTTTGAAGGTCAAACGTGCGAAATTTCGTGAAGATCGGAATGAAACAGTAGATTTCGTGAGTTTGTAGGAGAAGTATGCTCCGCCATGCACCTATCAGAAAATACTTTTTTAGCTGACGTTTTCTACCTATAAACTACATTCCTGCCAAATTTCAGCTTCATAGGTGAAGTAGTTTTCGAGATTTCGTGTTTACTCAGTGAGTGAGTGAGTGTCCTTTCGCTTTTATATAGATAGAATTAAGAAAACAGATTGCTTAATTTCGTATGCAAGAAAATTAAGGGAGACTTACAGACAAAAATAAGTAGTAACAGCAAATCTGTAATGCTAACTTTATTTGATACAAGGTGAAAGACGACCGTCAATTGTCTTCCATATATTTTTGTATAGTTACTGTAAAGTTATAATTTATTTAATGTGGCTAGATTATCATTTTGTTAAATCTTGAACCCCACTCTGTTCAAGGCTGGAGGAATAGCATTTTCATTTCATGTGTTAAAATATTAGTTAATATTGCAAGGTTTTTCTTATTTTGTTATGTTAATAATTTATTATTATATTAATTAATGTGGCACAAGTACGGCTTCTCCGCTACGCCACTGTCCCTGTGAGAATGTGCAGTTGTTGTACTTTTAAGTGTGTGCTAGAATCTATGGCTGTTTGAATGTGGGGAGTGATAACCCGCTTTGCATCGTTCGCTCTGGCTCAGAGCCGTTAGCTGCTGAGGTGACCAAAGAGGTTTTCACATCCTTTGGTTGCGAGATAGTTAGCGGACCTACTTCAGCGCGAGTGTACTCGCTCTCCTTCACCACCATCGCTTTTTTAGGGATTTTCCAGCTTCCGGTCGTCTTCCCGCGACCCGGTGGCCGCACGGCTGATCATTCTGTTCTGGTCTTCTGGTGAGGTAAGGTTGGTTCTTCCCTGGTATCCGGAACCGGAAGATGGTAACATTTCATTGTCTAGCACGTTTAACTTAGAATCTTTTTTTTTTTTTTTTTTTTTTTTTTTTTTTTGAATATTTTCTCCGATCGGGGGTGGGAATGTGTTCTCGTTTTTCAATTCAGTGATTTCCAATAGATAAACGCACTGTGTGAGATTCTAGTTACAGTTTGATAACAGCTTGATATGTTAAAACCTTTTGTGATCATGTGGTGGTGTATGAACTCTGTGTTAATACTTTCTAACTTTGTGGGGCCTGATTTCTAATAGGTCACATGTTCATTTTAAAATCTTCTCATTGTTTCCTTCTGTGAGTGATATGTGTTCCATGTGGTTGGTTCATAGAACAAGCCTTCAGTTTTCACTCTTGTTTGTTCCATGCCATCAGGCAAGTAACTATGTGTTTATCCTTCTGATTTCCACTAATATTTCACAATCTTCTCTCCCCGCCTATTTTAATTTTGCCGTTTCTTCTCCAACTTGTAGTATGAACTCTGTCTGTGTCAGTAATTCTCTCTGAGCCTTGTACAATCTCCTTCAATAGCTTCCTTATGTAATTCTAAACATTTCTATGGGTTGCATTCTGTAATTCTTAATTTTATTCTTCCGACTTCGTAATTATTTCACTTCTACAAGTTTTGGAGACTGGACGCCATCCGTATCTGTAATCGCCCCCTATCGCGTGTAGCTGTATTTCATTCGCTTCCTTATATAATTCTAAGCATTTCTATGGGTTGCATGCTGTAGTTAATTTTCTTTATTTTTCGGAATCTGAATTTATTCAATTTTATCGGTTTTCGGAACCATGTGGGTCCGAGCTCCGACTTCCGGGGCTTGCAGCTAGTCGCCTGAATTCACGCCACTTCTCATATAATACCAGTACCTAGATCAATTTCTAACAGACTGCAACTTAAGAATCCACCGCGATTTTGTATTATGAGTCCGATTTCCAACCACTTCACCTTCAGTGTAGTGCGTTCATGTTAACGTAGCCGTGTATAGCCGTTAGCGTGTTTGCTCGCGGCCCAATTCAGATGTCATTTAACCTGGGTATACACACGCACCGTCTCAAAACAGGCACGACAGACCAGAGCCAGCTTGAAAGTGTTTGTATATTGTGTTTTGTGCTACCTCCGACTTGCTGAATTTCGCCTACCATAGCGGCGCCTGCTTCCGCCTCGTCTCAGCACGTTGCTTTTAGTAAGTTTCGCTGTGGCATTACGTGTGTGGAGAGAATGAGTGTTGTTTGTGAATCCTTCCCCCCAGTACCGTTAAATCATGTGTAATTGAGGCTGGACACCGTCCGCATTAACCCATGTAAGAGATGCATTTTATTGTATTAACAAAATTGGTACCCCATTTTGCTTGTTTCCTGTCTGAATAAACAAGTTTAAGTTCAGCATAATCCGTACGTTGCCTATAAATTGTATTTTTAGAGCACTTTCCCTCTTTTATTTAATATTGTTCTTCACAAGTGCTGAGAACTAGATCAGATGCAGTTTTTTTACGACTAAATTCCGTTGCGCCATAAATGTTTCCTTAGCCACCTTTCTAAGATAACTTTAATTGTGGTGGCTTGCTTATTAATGTCTGTGTGTAATAACGTGTGAGCTGCTATGTATATTGACCACTGTAGTATTAACTTCCTGTTATTGAAGTAATTTGAAACGAGTCAGTTCTCAGTTTGGGCCAGTGAACAAGGCTTTGTAGCAGGGAGTAACCAGTAGTTCACACGGACCTCATTTGCTTATTTTAGTATTAAAACAAGGCTCTTATTACGTACAGTGGTCGACTTTTAAAGGTCATGCCTGATGTGACAGTTTTACGGCATCTACATCGAAACTGTTGTGAGCGATAGACTTCTTTTCGTTTCATTATTTTTGAAGGGGGTGGGGGTGGGAATCAGTTACAAAGTGCTTTATAAACGTCCGAAATTACATGCAAACTTTGTTGCAGGTCCCTAACTGCTTCGATATTCCAATAATTGACACATAAATCTGGATATTCTACGCGGTGACCTCTCTTCAGTTATGACGTCATATCCCCTGAGCTAAGTGTCGTGCTCTTTTGTTTTTCAGTCAGGAACCTTCGTGGGCGTACGGTGAACAGTTCGCCAAAGTTTCATTGCAATCGAATGAATGGTTTATGAACACATAAAGGACATACAGACAAACATTCATATACAGTGAAGGCTTTCACGACCGGCTGAAATAATCGCTGTTGAATCTTCCGGGTTATGTGGTCGTGGTCGAAGAAACATATCTGCTCCTGACGTTTCGTCCAGAACTGCGCTGGACATCCTCAGAGGTGCTACTGGTAGCGGTGAGTCTTGCCGAGTCGGCAATAATAAGACAATAATAAGAAGGTATGACGCACAAAATGCAATGACCTATGTGCAGCGTACTGACTAAATAAGAAACATTAAACGTTAATCCCATACAGAACCCTTGAGCTTATCAGAAAGTACAATTTCATTACAGTCATCGAATTCAGAAACGTGCAGCCAGGATCTTAAGAGATCGAAATAGCGTCTTTAAGAAGTGCAAGGGAAAGTGCCTGTTTAACTTAAACGGATTTGTCTGAACGCGAAGCGGTTTCGGTCCAGCGGTATCCGGTGTAGAGCCGCCACTTTAATTTAATGCGTCGGTGGCGGCGGAAGGAAGGTGGGGGAATGGAGCAGAGGGTTACTCATTCCGGATTTTAGCCCGAATCAGCGGGGCGGCAAGACTGGAGTTGGAGGGGGGGAGGTCAGGAAGCAGTGTGGAGGGGGTGACTTGCTGGTTCATCTGGCGCTAGAGCGCTTCTGTATGGGGCGACTTCCACCGCCAGCCTCTTCAAAAGGGCGAATCCTGATGCGAGTTTAAGACTCATTGAATTGCTACATGTAACATTAATTTGTTTGAAAAAATTGTAAACGTACAGTTCTATAAGGAAATTTCATTAGACAGTGGAGCAGAAGATCAGTTATCGTACGTCAGGATGATTTGTAACACTTTAATGGTTGTGTCACGGAGGAAAAGAGAGTTAAAATCAAGTGCATCGGTCTTTTTAAAAACCACTTTGACCTTGCGATGATGTGTCGGAGCAACTTTCCGGTCAAATGGACGATTATGATGCTACAGACCGCAAAACATTATGTCCTTTACTCGTAAGTTACTGACTCGGAAAATTTCTGCAGATCCCACACACACGAGATGATAGAATATGTTGATGGAGCATCTACAAGTTCCACAGAACGCGCTGCAAGACTGAATAATGTGGATGTGTCATACGGTTGTGTATTTGCTTCGGACTTTGGAGCAGTCGTAGATGTAGCAACCGCCTTTAACTGACACACACACACACCTACTTTAAGAAGCCTTGTATATGCTTTTTATAGAACTGGAAATGTTTTATCGAAGATATAATCTGTGAATAGTGTGTCTACTTTGTTAAGATTAAATCGGGCATAGGCAAAGCAACAGTAGACTCGAGTAATATAATTATAAACAATGATACTACACTACTGGACATTAAAATTGATACACCAAGAAGATATGCATATGATAAACGGGTATTCATTGGACAAATATATTATACTAGAACTGACATGTGATTACATTTTCACGCAGTTTGGGTGCATAGATCCTGAGAAATAAGTACCCATAACCACCACCTCTGGCTGTAATAACGGCGTTCATACGTCTGGGCATTGAGTCAAACAGAGATTCGATGGCGTGTACAGGTACAGATGCTCATGCAGCTTCACGCGATACAACAGTTCATCAAGAGTAGTGAGTGACGTATTGTGACGAGCCAGTTGCTCGGCCACCATTGACCAGAAGTTTTCAATTGGTGAGAAATCTGGAGAATGTGGTGGTCAGGGCAGCAGTCGAACATTTTCCGTATCCCATACAGGACCTGCAACTTGCTGTCGTGCATTATCCTGCTGAAATGTAGGGTTTCACAGGGATCGAATGAAGGGTAGAGCCACGGGTCGTAACACATCTGAAATGTAACGGCCACTGTTCAAAGTGCCGTCGATGCGAACAAGAGGTGACCGAGATGTGTAACCAATGGCACCCCATACCATCACGCCGGGTTACACGCCAGAATGGCAATGACGAATACACGCTTCCAATGTGTGTTCACTGCGATGTCGCCAAACACGGATGCTGTAAACAGAACTTGGATTCATCCGAAAAAAATGAGGTTTTGCCATTCATTCGTCGTTACGTACACCATCACAGGCGCTCCTGTCTGTAATGCAGCGTCAAGGGTAACCGCAGCCATGGTCTCCGAGCTGATAGTCAATGCTGCTGCAAACGTCGTCGAACTGTTCGTGCAGATAGCTGTTGTCTTGCAGACGTCCAAATCTGTTGACTCAGGGATCGAAACGTGGCTGCACGATCCGTTACAGCCATGCGGATAAGATGCCTGTCATCTCTACTGCTAGTGATATGAGGCCGTTGGGATCCAGCACGGCGTTCCGTATTGCCCCCTGAACCGGCCGATTTCATATTTTGCTAACCGTCATTGGATCGCGACCAACGCGAGCAGTAATGTCGCGATACGATAAACCGCAATCGCGATAGGCTACAATCCGACCTTTATCAAAGTTGGAAACAGGATGGTACGCATTTCTCCTCCTTACACGAGACATCACAACAACGTTTCACCAGGCAACGCCAGTCAACTGCTGTTTGTGTATGAAAAATCGGTTGGAAACTTTCCTCTTGTCAGCACGTTGTAGGTGTCGCCAGTGGCGCCAAACGTATGTGAATGCACTGAAAATCTAATAATTTGTATATCACAGCATCTTATTCCTGTCGATTAAATTTCGCGTCTGTAGCATGTCATCTTCGTGGTGAAACAATTTTAATGGCTAGAAGTGTAGCAACCTCTTTTAACTGACACACACCTACTTTAAGAAGCCTGGTAAATGCTTTTTATGGAAGTGGCAAAATGTTTCATCAAAGATATGATGTATGAATAGTGTGTCTACTTTGTTAAGATTAATTCGGGCATAGGCAAAGCAACAGTAGAGTCGAGTAATATAATTATCAACAATGATAAACTATATAGAGAGAATCAGACTCGTTAATAAATTCCTAAGATCTACACAATTGTGGATTAGTTGTCTTTTGTTTATTGATTTTCTTCTTGAGCTGCCACAGAGTTTGTTTTAGCAAATGTGTGACGAAAGAGAGCCAAATGATAAGTAAACACCGTACAACATAGGGAGCCATAGTAGTGGATCAAGGTACGTTCTCGCATAATTTATCAACTTACTCATTTAATCTGATTGCTCAGTTAATTTGACTGATCACCTAAATCCTCCATTTATGAGAGAACTCGCGCAATTTATTAATGACGTTGTTGCTGTTGCCTTCACTCAAAACAATGTTTTGATGCAGCTCTCAATGCTCCCATGTCCTGTGCAAGCCCTTCACCTCTGAATAAGAACAGCAACCTATATCCTTTGATCCTGCTTACTGTATTCAACTCTTGGTCTCCCTCTGCCATTTTTTTACCCTACACACTTACCTGCAATACTAAATCCACAATTCCTTGATGTTGAAGAATGTGTCCCAGCAATCGATCCCTTCTTTTACTCAAGGTATTCCAATAATTCCTTCTCCCCAATTATGTTCAGCACCTTCTCGTTAGTTAGGCGAGCTATCAACCTAATCTTCATCATTCTTCTGTAGCAACGCATTTCAAAAGCCTCTATTCCTGTCTGAACTATTTATCGTCCATATTTCACTCCTTACAAATGCCTTCAGAGAAGGCTTTCTTACACTTCAATTAATATTAGATGTCAGCAAATTTCTCTTTTTCAAAACGCTTTTCTTCCTACTGTCATTTTGCATTGTATATCCTCTTTACTGCGACCAACATAAGTAATTTTGAAGCCTGGTTTTCTTAGACCGCATTACATTATCCTTGTTTTGCTTTTGTTATTGATTGTTTTATACGCTCCTTTCAACACACTGACCACTCCGTTCCATTGCTCTTCCATGTCCTTCGCTGCCTCTGACAGAATTACAATGTCATCAGCAAACTCATTATTTTTATTTCTTCTCCCTCGACTTTCATTCCTTCTCCAAAATTTTCCTTGCTGCTCAATATACATATTGAGTAACATTGTAGAAAGGCTACAACCCTGTCTTAACTCCCTTCCAAACCACTGCTTCCCTTTCATGCCCTTCGACTCTAATAACTGCTGTCTGGTTTTGTACAAGTTGAAAAGAACCTTCCGTTCCCTAAATTTTACCCCTGCTGCCTTCAGAATTTGAAAGAGTGTATTCTAGTCAATATTATCAAAAGTTTTCAAAAAATCCATGAAAGCTAAAAATGTAGGTTTGACTTGAACTAACTTCTAAGGTAAGTCATGAAGTGAGTATTGTCTCCGATGTTCCTACATTTCTCCTGAATCCAGACTGATCTTCCCCGACGGCAGCTTCTACCAGCTTTTCCATTCTTCTGTAAATAATCCGTGTTAATATATTCAATTAATTTGATTGATTGATTTACCCCCTCCCTTTTTCTGAAGCAAATGGCCTTCCGCATACTTTTATGACAGCTGCCACAACCTCCCCCCTCCTTCTGACGCAAATGGTGATGCTGGACCTCTATGGCTTATTTGCACACTTGGCAAGAAAGTTCTGAAAGAAGTACGCCTCGTTTCTCCTGACTCCACATCTCCCCTTCTGACACTTCTGGGATAATGTTCACTTTCATTGGCAATCCATTTGCATATCTGATGCTAAATTAAAGAATGGTCTATAAATTCGGAGAAAATACCCTCACTTCAACTTTACAAAAGAACAAGTTTTATATTTAGAGACTACAAAACTAAATGAAAACACATAATTTTGCCATGGGCTAGCATCTCATTGCAGTTATTTCAGTGAAGTACACGAAATCCCGTCTGGCGCAGTCCGTGGTGCAGCAACCGGCAAAGACGAACTTTACAACTTCCGCTGCACTGATGTCACTTCCTCAATGGTCGTCCTTAACGCTGGCCAAAGCGCCAGAAATAAATCAAACACGATATTCAAAACAGAAAACCTCAAGTAGTTACAAAACATAATATGAAGGCGACAATGAACGTATGAGATTAACGCCTTTTATACGTCTTTAATAACTACAATAATTATTCTTTTAAAATGGTTTTATTGGTTGCATTGTTGCTTGAGGGTTGATAATGATAAAAGGTTGGAGTGTATTGGGATTTAAAGTTATCGGTATATATAAAATTCTACGTCTGTGTGTGACTGTGTGTTACTATTTCGCCCTGCAGCGAAAACTACAGAACGCAAACGAATGGTCTGTGTGTAATTGTTGTCCGAAGTCTCCCGTTGTATACCACAGCAGTTCCATGTCGATAGCTATAAGGGGTGGAAGATATGGTGGTTGAAAGTCGTCAAATTATTAAAAAAATTCGGACTGAAGGCCAGCGATGACGTTTGCGACTCTATAGCAAGGAGGTTACATACAGCAAAATGTGATGCCACCAGCGATATGCCACAGACCATATCTTTCGTCTATGCGTGCTATAATGTCTTCAGATCTTTCTCTGTAAGGAATCGCATACGAATAAGAAAATATAAGAATAAAAAAATACCACACTACTGAAAGATAGCTTATCTATCATAGTGAACCAACACGCGAGCGGAGCCGCGGGTTTAAGCTAATTTATAATAAAAGAGATGCTTGTTTTATGCTATTCACAACGATGCCTGATCAATGCGTGGTTTAAAAACAAAAATTCCCGGGATGCAAACAGATCCATATATACGCTCACAATGATGCCCGGATCGGTTAAATTTGACTTATCGTCCTGGCTACCTAGCGTGATAATGTTGGCAATTATGTGACGTTGACATTAGCCAATCGCGCGACGATACAAATGTTTTAACATGAAATCGTTTTACGAAGGTAGTTACTGTCACTGAGCAGGCAAGCGGACATACAAGAACGTGTCATCCATAGAGCAGGAACAGCATTATTTCTTCATGGTCTGTGCGAAAAATGGCGTAAGCCGAAACAAGCTTGTAGTGGAGTCAATTTGCACAAGCTAATTAAATATTGTTAACAGCAAACTTGGATTTCTATATTACGATAATGTCATATTTTGACCTTGTATATGCCGCGGGCCCAGTAGAGAAGAAACTATTAATCAATTCATTCCAATTGGATTTCTAAGAATATTAACATCTTGGCAAAAATTTTATACCGTGTTGTTAATGTCACCAACATAACCACGCGAGGGCGCCGGTGTGGTAGGTAAAATTTTACCGCCGTGTCTGAGGGATCTCATTCATACATTCACCGGTAGCGCGTGATGTAGGCTCTTTTACCGACGACGTGTTGACATCACTTGCACCATAGAAACACATTTCCCCTATTAGACCCATATAATGCAAAAACTTAATTGTACCTATTTTGTCACTGAGGATTTCGAACTACTTTTTCGCATTATATTTTTCTACATCTGCCGTTGTCCACGAAATGATAACTATTTCCACAAACATTTGATTTCTACTAATTAAAACAAAATACAATTTTCATAGCCATAAAACAATTTACGCTCAATTAAAGAATGACAAAACGTATATATCTTATTGTTCGCATGCGATTAATAATCATATAATCATTATATTCCATACTTTGCATCTGAAAGAAATCCCATATTCGAAACTCGCTGGTTTTTTTTTAATTTTTTTTATTTATTTATTTTTTTTTTTTTTTTATTTACTAGATGCGAACACATATTACCTGTGCAACTGTTACAGTATATGTTAGACTGTGATCGTACACTAGACGTGACCCGAATTTTTACAGCCGTGTCAACTACGTTATGAAAGTGTTGTTCCGGAACGACGATTGGGAGTTCGAAATAGAATCCTTGCCATACCACATCAAAGAGGTTTCCCGGGCAACATAGTAGGAGGGACAATACTAGTGAGAGCTTCTGGTATGGAAGCTTCAGCAGTACGTTGTTCGAGATATGCTGCGTGGTGAGTCTAGTTCATCGTGTGTTCTTTTAATCTATACATAATTCTTTTGCCAGTGACACCACGAAAATGATGTATTCGGAACAAGAGTCGTCTATGTCAACGCACATCGTAAGCGTTTCCCTGGCAACCAAGTGATAGGACAATAGTGGCAAGAGATGCAGGACTAGCAGCAGCTTCACTTATGCGTCTGTGCGAATATATGGAGTGAGTTTATCACATTTAGTGTAGTTTAAGTGAGGTTAAATTGAATTTTACACGTTGGTTGGCAGAACTGTCACAAAAAATTTGACTACATTAGGACTAAAAGGTAATTTACTAGGCACTGCGTACATTGAAGTAACTGCAGTGCGATCGACATTTACGTCACGTTCGACTCTCGCTCTGCTCTCGATATATTGACAAGGGCAAAACTACAGATTGATTTTTTAAGACTGAATTGCAATCATATTATTTTCTTCTTCTTTTGTTATAGTGTCTGTTCTGAAACGTGTGATTTGATTTCGAAGGATTTGATTTGGAAGGACCTGACCCCTTGTCTGAGTGACCGGAGAAATGAATGAAGTTCTGTCGGGAATGACAATATCGAAAAATATTATTCATTCCAGTTTCGTCGGAAAAGAAATCACTGCAGAGGTAGTTAAAATAATTACATTGAGAACCAGCCACTACGTGGGTTAACAGTTTGTTTTAATTACGTAGCTTCGACTGAAAAGTCTCTTTTCATTGACAACGAATAAAAGTTGTTTACTGAGTAAAAATGCTCAAATATTTGTAAATCTATGGGACTTGACTACTCTGGTCAGCAGTCCCTAGGCCTACAAACTACTTTAACTTATGCTACGAACAACAAACACATCCATTCCCGAGGGAGGACTCGAACTTCCGACTTCGAGAAGCGGCGCGCTCTGCAGCTAGGCGCCATAGAACGCTCGGCCACTCAACAGCGGCATGATTAGGACTGTATTGACGAGTGCTAGTGTAAATCAGCGGTGAAATTAATATTTTTATAGCAGAATACTGACACATTCCTAGGAAATTGCTATGTTTTCTGAAGAATTTGAGTATAAAAGTTATTAATATGCGATGTTAAAGTTTCTTTAATTAATTCGTCAGTAATATATTTTTCAGTGAAAAGTGCGCAAAGGAATAAAAAACTGACATAGCCGTGTAGTGACTGGTCCTCGATGTACTTTTTCGACAAGTGCCAAAGTTCAAATATTGCTATTGTTCGCTTTTTATTATAGAAAAAAAAGGTGTAGCTGACACTGTTTTTTTTTTTTTTTTTTTTTTTTTTGAGTGAACTTTATGATATTTCTTTGTCTCTGATTCAAGAATAGTTTCCTGCGGTGGTGTTACAGAATGGTTTTGTAGTCGCATTTTCTGAAAGCATTGCGAATATCTTCGAATTTCAGGAGATACGACACTAAACGGTTAAATCATAGTTTAGGGGCGGCCGCGGTGGCCGATGAGACAGGACGCTCCAGTCACGGTCTGCACGGACACTACGGTCGGGGGTTCGAATCCCCCCTTGGGCATGGTTATTTGTGCCGTCCTAGTTCGTAAGTAGTTTGTAAGTTTAGGTACTGATGACCCCGTAATTAAGTCCCATAAGCTTAACAAACATTTGAACATAGTTTAGGCGAAGATAGCGGCTTTTTATTTTTAGATATTGTTACAGGAATGCAGGCAGCAAATGAGAAGTGTCGTTGAAAGAGTCAATGAAAACGCTACTTTCAATTTTATTTTGTAAGTAACACTGCCATGTTTATCTAAAAGTTTTAGTATAAATTTGTCACATATTCCAAATGTTTGTATAGCTTATGGGACTTAACTACGGGGTCATCAGTCCCTAAACTTACAAACTACTTATGAACTAGCTAATACTAAGGACGGCACAAATATCCATGCCCGAGGGGGGATTCGAGCCCCCGACCGTAGTGGCCGTGCAGACCGTGACTGGAGCGCCTCAGTCCCCTCGGCCACCGCGGCCGACCGTCACATATTCGTTGGAAATAATTTTCCTATATGTTCAAATGTTTGTAGAACTTATGGGACTTAACTACGGGGTCATCAGTCCCTAAGCTTACAAACTGCTTATGAACTAGCTAAGACTAAGGACGGCACAAATATCCATGCCCGAAGGGGGATTCGAACCCCCGACCGTAGTGGTCGTGCAGACCGTGACTGAAGCGCCTCAGTCCCCTCGTCCACAGCGGCCGGCAATTTTCCTATATACGTCATTGCGGCAATATAACGCTACGGAAGATCTTCCGAAAAGTTCATCGAGATCCAGTCACTAGATGGGTGTGACACCTTTTTCTTTCCTTTATGTAGCTTCAGTAGAAAGTATTTTAAATGTTAAGAATTCTATAGTATTGAAGAATTAATTGCAGTCATTTTCGTAAATAAAAAACTTCACATCCACGTTGTGACTGGTTCTCGATGTACTTTTCTAAATATCTTCGTAGCGATTTTGGAGATGAACGCCGAGAAGCAGTCACTATATGGTTGTGACAGGTTTTTTTATTTACGAAAAACGGCCTGCAGTTAATTCGTCAATAACGTCAGATTCGTTTAAGCAGCTGCCAGAAAGCTTCTTTCAAGTGCGAGCACGTACACGTTACTCGTTACTGCGCATGCTCAATTACGATGTATTTAGAGCTTGCACTGCTTGAACGCTTTTCGTCCCAATTCTGGTAGGATTCTCGTGCGTAGTGATGGATCAACAGCTGAACTGCTACCTCATTATTATTTTAGGATTGCTGTATAATGCCGATCAGTTATGCAGAACAACATTTATTTATTTTTCAGTTTTATTTATGTGACTTATTGAAAACATGCTAAGGGTATTAAAACTTTTCACATATCGTACGTACAAAGTAAAGAAAATGTGTACAATAATTTTGTGTCCCGACTTCGTCGCCGCTTTTGTGTCCCAGCCTTGTCGTAGGTGTCGGTGGCCGAGTGGAATGAGACCGACACGCTGGTGCAGGTACGGAGGGGAGCAGCCAGAAACTATAAACACTCGAGTAAATTAGAAAGAGATATATATTGCATAGAATGAAACAATACTTAACTTTTACATAGTACTGCAGAATGTTGATACATAGTTATTAGAGGCCTGCCTAGTGCCTGTACAATAGCAAAGTCTTCACTGGTGCCTATCTGATTACGAAGGTCCTAACTCGTTGCTATCTCAGTCCGAAGTGACCGATGTCCTTCAGTGGTGGCCACGAGCGGCGTTGTCACAGAGGGCGCTCGTGGCTGTCGTCGTGAGAACGCCGCGCCGTGCGTGCCTGGCGGCGCGCGGCGAAAGTAGGTGGCGCGCACTTTGTACTTGTGCGACACCACAAATAATAAAACACTGAACGATATACTGGCAGTGTGTACCATAATTTGCCAAGGAATGTCAGTCTGTAAACTAAACACGTAAAAAACACAGATTAAAACATAAATTGAAGCCTATAGAATGTTCCACAGATCTATGAAACACATTGTTTCGTGGGTGATAGATGTCAATATAGGTATTTATTTTATTCCCAATTACTGATTTCATGGCCTGTTTATTAACTTTCAAGTAAACATTTACTAATATTCGTCCATGCAGCATTAACAGATCCTACGTTATCCCTTAAAACAAACAACACATCCGAGGATAAGCCAAGAGTATCAAAATTTCATAACTTTGTTCAAAGCACTATTCGCCTTTAAGAGTATATCAACAAGTCCAGATTCACGTATATGTTCCTGATATTAAGCTTTCCTTTGTGGTTTTCAGGATACCAATTTCCTTGAAGCCTAACCTCATGTTTAGTTCATAATTATAGCAGAATATGAAATCTGTTAACATTACATACATTATAAAAAAAAAAAAAAAAAAAAAAAAAAAAAAAATACGCGGGTCCTTTAAAACACAGCGAACAGTTTAAACAGGGCAACAGTCCGGAATATTGTTTCAAATAAATTGCCTGCCTCTGTGGCAAAGAACAGTTTATTGTAGCTGATTGATTAAAGCCAAATTTTTAGCAAACCGAGCAAAATAACTTCAATGTTCTTCAAATCGAATGATTCTTGATCTTGTATGAACACTCGATATTGAGTCGTGTGTCCAAATCACTACAATATTGTAACAATGATAGACATTTCTGATGGGGGTTATTGTATAAAATATATATTTTTTAAATATAGAATGTCGATTTCGTTCACTGAATGAACATCTTCAGAATAGATTAAAGTCCAGGGAACTCGTGTGCAGGGGCACAATTTTTAACAGCTAAACTATATAAAATGACCTGTCAGGTTTGCGTTACATGTTAAATAAACTCAATGCTTGTGATCTCTGCTAACAACGTGAAAATAAAATCAGAAACCTGAAATATTATCATATTATTTTATTAGCCTTCAGCGATTTTGTGAATAAATTCAACTCACAGATCCCAGTCACAGAAATCCGTTTTGTTTTCAGTTGACAATTGTACACGAAGGCAAAAAATTAAGTCACGAAACGTAAACATTGACCACGTGGCTCTCTCAGCAACACTTTTCATTGGCTGCCTTCCGGTCCAGTATCTGAACACACAAAAACCGGCATCTTCCCCTAAACTAGGATTTAACCCAGGACACGATTTATCACACTGATGATTTTTAAAACCTGGACTACAATTTAAAATTTTTAGCATACACTTTGATCATGTTCCGGTGAACTAATACGACAATAGCACATAATAATTCACCACGACAAAGAGACTTAATGACTATGAGTACGTACTGTCAAATGAGCACAATTGTTTGGAAAACTGAATAACATGGAGGTCCAAGACTGACACACAAAATAATAATCATATCTGCAGGCGTACATTGGTAGATATTTGTATACATTAGAAGGATTGATTAACATAACATTCATGCACTATACTAAATGCCCGGCATTGTCTCGAAAATGAATGGTCATATAAATGAGACCTACGATCTCTGGCCAATTTCATACTGTCATTGTCTTATATCTCGAGTTTAGTCACCACAAAAATGGATATTAATTTGGATAACATTGTCCTAGGAGAAAACAGCGATCTTCCTAGACGATATTTGTACTGCAATTAACAGTCTTGATCGCAGAGGTAACTTTTTTTATTTTGCCGGATTCAACCTAAAAATAGGTCATCTTCAGAAATAATAGTTACATAGTCCATGTCGCCGGTGCTGGACTGTAGGGCTACCGTTGCTATTCTAGTTACCAACTTACGGCCAGAGAGCAGCCACGGCAACCCTACAGAGTCCAGCACTGGCAACATGGGAATGTAATTATTTCTGAAGATGACCTATTTTAGGTTGAAACCGATAAAATAATTTTTACCTCTACGATCAAGATTGATAATTACAATACAAACAAAAATGGATTCCTACTATGATGATAACTATAATTAAAGCTTACTGTTATTTTTATTCCTTCGCAGAATTTAGATCTGCATCTGCAGTAGCAAATGTTCAAATGTTTGTTAAGCTTAAGGGACTTAACTACGGGGTCATCAGTCCCTAAACTTACAAACTACTTACGAACTAGCTAACACTAAAGACGGCACAAATATCCATGCCCGAGGGGGGATTCGAACCCCCGACCGTAGTGACCGTGCAGACCGTGACTGAAGCGCCTCAGTCTCCTCGGCCACCGCGGCCGGCAGCAGTAGCAAGAAAACATCACTTTTGCTATTACTAATAAATAAAAGTAAGAAAGTCAACCAAGTTAAAATAGCCTGTCATTGTTTTAAAATCAACTTTAGAAGTTAATCCGCTACTCGAAAAATTGACTTTGCTAATTTTGTGTCTCGATACCACCGGTTGTCGTAGGTGTCGGTGGCCGAGTAGAAAGAGACCGACACATGAATAAAGGATGCACGCGTGTGCAGGTACGGAGGTGACCAGCCAGTGGGACAACAGAAACTAGAACACTAGGCTAAATTAGAACAAGACATATATTTCGTGGAGTCTAGGTTCAAAATGTTCAAATGTTTGTATAGCTTATGGGACTTAACTACGGGGTCATCAGTCCCTAAACGTACAAACTACTTATGAACTAACTAAGACTAAGGACGTCACAAATATCCATGCCCGAGGGGGGATTAGAACCCCGACCGTAGCGGCCGTGCAGACCGTGACTGGAGCGCCTCAGTCCCCTCGGCCACCGCGGCCGGCGGAGTCTAGGTAATACTTAACTTTTACATAGTTCTTGACTGCAGAATGCTGATACATAGTTGAGATAGAGGCCTGCCTACTGATGATTCCTAGTGCATATCGGATAGCCAAGTCTTAACTGGTGCATAATGATTCCCAAGTGACCGATGCAGCAGTGGTGGCCACGAGCGGAGTTGCAGCAGAGGGCGCTCGTGGCTGACGTCGTAAGAACGCCGCGCCGCGCGTGCATGGCGGCGCGCGGCGCAAGTACGTGGCGCGCACTTCATACTTGTGCGACACCACAGCTAATGCCCGAGGGAGGACTCGAACTTCCGACGGCGAGCAACCGCGCGCTTCGCAGCAAGGCGCCTTGAAACGCTCGGCCACTCCACCGCAACTGCTAATTATCGACTCACGGATTAAAAATCTTGAAGCCAGCAATGGTTACAGGACAGTATATTTAGGAACATACAGATATTTATCGAACACTGTCTATATCTACGTGGCGTACTCTTGCCACGAGGGATTAGTCGAGTGCACTGGGGCGCGCAGCGTTCGCCGTATGGGGCTCGAGTCCCCCCTAGGGCATAGGTGTTTGTGTTGTCCTTAGGTTAGTTTACCTTAGTTTAAGTAGTTTGTAAGCTACGGACTGACGACTACGCAGTTTGGTGCGATAGATTTACAGACATTTGAACATTTTTGGCGTACTCTTGAGTACCTGTCAGTACCTCGGAGGGCCATAGACACGGGTTCTCGGGTAGATGCTGTGTTTCTTGACTTCCGCAAGGCGTTTGATACAGTTCCCCACAGTCGTTTAATGAACAAAGTAAGAGCATATGGCCTGTCAGACTAATTTATGATTAGATTGAGGAGTTCCTAGATAACATAATGCAGCATGTCATGCTCAATGGAGAGAAGTCTTCCGAAGTAAGAGTGATGTCAGGTGTGCCACAGTGGAGTGTCGTGGGTCCGTTGCTGTTTACAAGATATATATATATATATATATATATATATATATATATGAGCTTGTGGATAACATCGGAAATTCACTGAGGCTTTTTGTAGATGATGCTGTAGTATATAGAGAGGTTGTAACAATGGAAAATTGAATTGAAATGCAGGAAGATCTGCATCGAATTGACGCATGGTGCAGGGAATGGCAACTGAATCTCAATGTAGACAAGTGTAATGCGCTGCGAATACATAGAAAGAAAGATCCTTTATCATTTAGCTACACTATAGCAGGTCAGCAACTGGAAGCAGTTAATTCCATAAATTATCTGGTAGTAGGCATTAGGAGTGATTTAAAATGGATAACCATATAAAACCAATCGTCGGTAAAGCAGATGCCAGACTTAAGATCATCTGAAGAAAACTAAGGAAATGCAGTCCGAAAACAAAGGAAGTAGGTTACAGTACACTTGTTCGCCCACTGCTTGAATACTGCTCACTGCTGTGGGTTCCGTACCAGGTGGAGTTGATAGAGAAAGTAGAGAAGATCCACCGGAGAGCAGCGCGCTTCGTTACACGATCATTTAGTAATCGTGAAAGCGTTACGGAGATGATCGATAAACTCCAGTGGAAGACTGCGGGAGAGACGCTCTGTTGCACGGTACGGGCTTTTGTCGAAGTTTCGAGAACATATTTTTAGCGAGGAGTCTAGCAGTATATTGCTCCCTTCTACGTATATCTCGCGAAGAGATCTGGTCCTATGTAAAATCGATAAGCGGGTCAAAGCCCACTGTCCAGTCACTAGTTGATCATTCCGGGGCAGTAATAGAAGAAAGCAAACGGAAAGCTGAAGTTCTAAATTTAACCTTTAAGAAATCTTTCACGCAGGAGGACCGCACAAATGTACCATCATTTGATCAACGTACTAATTCCGAAATGGGGGACATAGCAATAGGTATTTCCGGTGTAGAGAAGCAGCTGAGAGAGCTAAATACGAAAAAGTCTGCTGGTCCGGATGGAATACCAGTTCGGTTTTACAAAGACTATTCTGCGGCGTGGGCGCCCTACTTAGCTTGCATTTATAGCGAATCTTTAATTCAGCGCAAAGTTCCTAGTGATTGGAAAAAGCGCAGGTGACTCCCGTGTATAAGAAAGGAAAGAGAACTGACCCATACAATTACAGGCCAATATCGTTGACATCAGTTTCATGTAGAATTTTGGAGCATATTCTCGGTTCGAATATAGTAAATTTCCTTGAAACGAAAAAGCTTCTTTCCATGAATCAGCACGGGTTTAGGAAACATCGTTCATGTGAAACTCAGCTTGCCCTTTTCTCACATGACATCTTGCGAGCCATGGACGAAGGGCAACAGGCGGATTGTGTTTTTCTCGACTTCAAAAAGGCGTTCGACGCGGTGCCACACCGCAGACTGCTAACGAAGATACGAGCTTATGGAATAGGTTCACAGATTTGTGACTGGCTGGAAGACTTCCTAAGTAATAGAACGCAGTACGTTGTTCTCGACGGCGAGTGTTCATCAGAGACGAGTGTATCGGCAGGCGTTCCCCAGGGGAGTGTGATAGGACCGCTATTATTTTCTATCTATATAAATGATCTGATGGACAGAGTAAGTTGTAATTTGCGGCTGTTTGCTGATGATGCTGTGGTGTATGGGAGGGTGTCGTCTGTAACTGACTGTAATAGCATACAGGATGACTTAGACAAAATGTCTAGTTGGTGCGAAGAATGGCAGCTAGCTCTCAATGTAGAAAAATGTAAGGTGATGCGCATGAGTAGAAAAAACAATCCTATAATGTTCGAATACAGCATTAGTAGTGAGCTTCTTGATGCTGTCGCGTCGTTCAAATATCTAGGCGTAACATTGCAGAGCGATATGAAATGGAACGAGCATGTAAGGACAGTTGTGAGTAAGGCGGACACACGACTTCGGTTTATTGGGAGAATTTTGGGAAGATGTACTTCACCTGTAAAGGAGACCGCGTATAAAACGCTTGTACGACCACGTCATGAGTATTGCTCAAGTATTTGGGACCCGTAGCAGATCGGTTTGAAGGAAGACATAGAGGCGGTTCAGAGGCGAGCAGCTAGATTTGTTACTGGTAGGTTCGACCAATGCGCGAGTGTCACGGAAATGCTCCGGCAACTCAATTGGGGATCGCTGGAAGAAAGACGACGTTCTTTTCGTGAATTTCTGTTAAGTAAATTTAGAGGGCCGGAATTTGAAGCTGAGTGTAGTACGATCTTGCTGCCACCTACTTACATTTCGCGTAAAGATCACAAAGACAAGATAAGAGAAATTAGGGCTCGTATGGAGGCATATAGGCATTCTTTTTTTTTTTCTCGTTCAATTTGGGAGTGGAATAGGAAAGGAAATGCCTAGTAAGTGGTACAGTGTACCCTCCGCCACGCACCGTACGGTGAATTGCGGAGTATGTATGTAGATGTAGATGAAGATAAAATCAGAGAGATTAGAGCCCATACAGCCGGCCGCGGTGGCCGAGGGGACTGAGGCACTTCAGTCACGGTCTGCACGGCCACTATGGTCGGGGGTTCGAATCCCTCCTCGGGCATGGATATTTGTGCCGTCCTAGTTCGTAAGTAGTTCATAAGTAGTTTGTAAGTTTAGGGACTGATGACCCCGTAGTTAAGTCCCATAAGCTGTACAAACATTTGAACATTTTTAGAGCCCATACAGAGGCATACCGACAATCTTTCTTTCCGCGAACAATACGTGACTGGAATAGGAGGGAGAAGCGATGTAGATGTAGATTTACTTTTAACAACAGAAAATTTCCTAGTTAACATCAGAAGACCCGACATATCGATATATCTACCCAATAACGCTACACTTCTAGTCATATAAGTGAATGTGAAACGTAGGAAACACGTAGGGAATGCAGAACCCTCATTTTTAAACGTGACACACGCGCAGCTAAGAGGGAAAAACCACAGAGAACCCGATAATTAAACGTAAAATGAAGTAAAACTGTTTCTTCGTGACAGACGAAACCAATTGCGCAATTGTTGCTACATCTGACCCACAAACGATAAGGTTCTTCATTCTCTCGTTTCTGAAGAAAAAGTAATTACATTTTTAAACATGTACATGTATTAGAAAGTCAAATTTATTTGCAAATCTGGACGAAGCATTAGCAGAGGCGTAGATAATTTATTCTTCTAGGAGAGGGGGGGAGGGAGAGGTGTTCAGTTCTAACTACAAATATCTTCCCGTTTCAGTGTTTGAAACTGCTGGAGCACAGGCTGCGTTGCGAACAAGTAGGAAAGAAAGCTTCATTGACATGGTTCTTCCTAAAAGTGCAATTGAGTCTCAGAAACGGCATTACAGTGATTCACGTTTAGGGAGGGTGAACCGCAAGGAGAAAGCAAAGCAATGGAAGAGAGAGAGAGAGAGAGAGAGAGAGAGAGAGAGAGAGAGAGAGAGAGAGAGAGAGAGAGAGAGAGAGTGGAGGGGGGAGGGGAGGAAGGGAAAGAGGGAGGGGAGAAATTTGGTCAAGTGCATTTCGAGAGGCCTACTAGGTCACCTGAACTGTACAAATAACTGTACAAGTAAGAAAGACGGTGCACCAAATGTCAACTGAACCTTGCTCGTAACGATGACTCGTGCACCACATAGAGTCTCATGCGGCAATGTTTTTGTGTTCTGTTATCAGGGGCGTATAAAGGATTTGGGTCAAGGGCATGCTGCTTAGCGGTGCTAACTCACTGAGTTAAACATCAATGAAGCTTAATTGCTATCTTCTTCTTATTATTATTGTTGTTGTGTTGTTGTTGTTGTCATATTAGCTATTTTCAGATATTCAAACAAAAGTAATTAAACTGTACTAGAGTAGACTGCACAGCCATCACCATGGGATTTAGTCGATGATGTATTCGGAGGTGACAATGGTGTGAGTAGCGGGTCCTTACTGGAGTAAGGAAATGCTTTTCATGTAATACACAGAGAATTTCATTAAATTATCAACTGGGAAGGTTTGTTTGAAAGCAAGCTTAGTCAGTTTTGTGTTAATACGATTCCCATCAAGTGTATTCACTCTACCTGGCTCTTGACAGCGCGGCAGTTGTTGGCCAGAATTGGATGGTAACTGTCACGCTATTCTTAACACCGAAAAAGAACGTTTCACTGTTGCAGTTGAAACAGGTATTGACTATATTAATGAGGCCAGTTTATAGGTTTCGCCCATAATTTTGTGAATATTATTGGTGTTCATATATGGTACCAATTCATGCATAGGCTTGTTTTCAAATTCTGTTGAATAGAATGCGATCAACTCATTTTTGAACTTTACAAAATCGAACAGTTCAGAATACGGACTGTCGTTAAGCTTATCTAGTAAACCGTCTGGAAAATTTCGGCTGTGAGACGAATATTTCTCTTCGCTTAGAAGAGTCATGAACGGCAACTTGATAAGAGACTCAAACCTGCCGGATGTTTGATTGGATATGTTGTCTATAATCTTAAATTACAATCGTCTTACTTCGTTTTTGTCAATACAAGTTCTCTTGGTGGACAAATTATTTCTGTGTTGTGTGTCATTTTTTCCCATAGTGCATAAAAATCATTTCTCTGCGAAACAAGCAAAAGCTGAAACTTTTCGATCTCTTTATTAGAATATGCTATATCTAGTGTCTTCTTTTGTAGGTATCAAAAAGTATATCTGTGTGACAAAATATCCTTGAGAAAACCTCAAGAAGAAAGTAGTTCTTGTACTCAGACAGAAATGAAATGAACCCGTAAGCCTGTGCTACACACACAGCATCCCAACCAGCATCTCCGTTCTGTCTTCGAAAAACATAATTAACTCATTTCTTGAACTGTGTTAACAAGTCTTGAACAAAAGTTCCACCGTGTAGGTGCGACTTTAGGAATCTCTTTTTCCACGAATTGTTTAAATGCATGAGTTCTTTTTGGAGAAGTGGAAAAAAGGCAGACAACCTAGACATTGTCTTAAAAAACACGCGGCAGTCCTTATTAGCACTATCAGACTGCTGTAAAACTAAATTTAAGACGTGGCTATAGCAATGAGTGAATGTTTGGATACTTTTCCTGTACGTGTTACTGCAGCCCAGTCATTTGGCCTGCCGTAACTGCCGCCCGACGTAAGTCTGACCAACTAATTTTGATTCCAAATTAAATTCTTCTACAGTTTGGACAATATATCTGAAAAAGCTACAGCAGAGCGATCTACACTTACATCAGAAAAACCTTTGAACACTTCCTTTATCATTTACATATCTCAGGCATGTAGATAACTGAGACTTATTGATGGAATCTGTCGTTTCATCTAGTAGAATGGAAACAAACTGAGAATTGGCTATTTCTTCTTTCAGTGCATTTGAAGTACATATTATAAGTTCATTTTGAAAAGTAGGGGACGTTCCACAGAAAACTTTACTTTCTTTCATGGGGTTAGGAAGTCTGATATCATATTTGCTAATGATATTTACCAGCTCAACGTAATTCCCTCTGTTTAGAGAATCAGCCGATTTATTATGACCTCCGAAAGGCAAGCTCTTGTTTGGGTAAGAAACATACACAGTCTATAAGCCGCTTTAAAATTCCTCTGTTGTTTGTTACAGCCTCGTTGTGAAGTAGCACAGAAGTTCTCAGTTGTTGATTCAACTGATGATCTATTCTTGTTCGACCACATGTTAAAAGCTCTAGACTTGCTCTAATGTGTCCAAGGGTTTTTTCGTGTCTTGAAATTGACACTGACAACACATTCAGATTACTGAACGCTTCCGTAATCCACAAGCACGTTCAATCAGCACCATACAAGAGACAAGGGCAGCAGAACAACCTTTTCTTAACGTCACAGCCACTTAACCAACTAGCGCTGTTTGAAAATGCCGTATGTATTCTTGCTTCTTATCTTTATGCCTAGTAGAAAGTCCAGTCAAAGCAGGGCAAGGTCTTCCTTTAACAACTATTTCCTTTTTTGCTAAAAATGATCCTGAACTAAATGGTTCTCCAATTAATTCCTGTATTACAGAATTTTCAGTCATTTCGAAATCTGAAAAAGGAAGGAAGTTCACTGAGTCCTATCGATAGGCTTCATTCAGTACTAAGACCGTTCAAAAATGAATCAAAATAAAGGAAATATAAAAAAATCATACAATTCAGAAGCAACGCCAAGTCTGGGAGTAGAATCGTAACACAGAATAAAGCTCAGTTGCGTGGCGATCCGGTCCAACTACCTGTCTCACGCGCGAGGCTTCGCCGCATACACCACTGGCTCAGACGGTGGGCAGTTCCGGGCAAAGGAGGGTGCGGGGCAGGTGCGCGCGCATCCTCCTGACAACGTGAAAGTCGCAACGGCGATGCGGTGGAGCGGCAGCAAGGTTAATAAATACAAGGTTGGGCAGTAAGCGCTCTGCTCTGCCATTGGCTAGCGCTGTGAAGTCATTGTGGGACTGCGCGCTCATAAACGACCTGCACAAGCTTATTTCGGTACGGCATGGAATGTGCATTTTTTGACTAAAGAAATTGTTTCTGCCTTAAATACAAAGAGCTATTCTGCTGTAAAATATTCCATTTAAGAGTGCTGGGTCATATTCTATCGTAGATTTACGCGATACATATCAGTAACATATCAAATCACAAACATATCGACAATTTCTTTAATATGAACAGGAATGTTTCAAACACTTTTTTCCGTGGCAAATTAAGCAACTCCGACTGTAAATCCCATACATAATCGGTTTCATTGAAATGCCGGGAGCCTATTCGAGAATGTGCAACATTTACATTGTCCTTTCTGTAGCACTTTGAGAGCTACACTTTCTTTAACGTTTCATCTCGAGGAAAAAATGATACTTTCAGTTCCCTTTGTGTTCCCGCTGTGAGAATTACAACCCATAATAGCACATCCAGGCATTGTATAAATAATAACAGAAGTATTTCAAAGAATTACAGCAGAAACGATAGCACGCGCGACAGGCACTCGGGAAATCAATATATGTACTTTCCACTATAAACTTTTTACTTCCAAACTATGAAGCAAAACATATTATTTAACCCTTTCATTCCCAGTGTTGTTCCTCGACGACAATAACGAATTAAAAGCTGATTTATACCGTATTTTCTGTATCAATCCTTAAAATCGCATTGTTGTTGACGAATAACTTGCTTCTAGTACGACATTTTGCCGCTTGGTACGGTGTTTAGTCACTTTTGAGGCATTAATCGGTCCATCTTGAGGGTGGTGTTACGTTGCCGTCTGTACGTGGTTGTAATTAGGAGCGTGATTGTGGTTCATGTTATTTTATTTCAAATGTTTGTATAGTCTATGGGACTTAACTACAGGGTCATCAGTCCCTAAACTTACAAACTACTTATGAACTACTTACGAACTAGGACGGCACAAATATCCATGCCCGAGGGGGGATTCGAACCCCCGACCGTAGTGGCCGTGCAGACCGTAACTGGAGCGCCTTAGTCCCCTCGGCCACCGCGGCCGGCCATTTTATTTCAGCAGTGAATTGTCTTATCTTTGGTGCTGAGGCGATGATTATGCTAGCATTATTGATCTGGCAGCATTAACAATCATCAAAATAACGTCCCAAGTAATAAAATACCTCGATACAAACGTCTGTGTTAACGCTTGAAATACATGACATAAGAAAACAACAGATCGATCAAAAATTTTGAAGCACGTATTTTGATGTTTTATTAATACAGAAAACACTGAATTTTAAGTTTTTCTAAGCTCAATTCATTATGTGGGAATGAACGGTTTAATCAAATACAGCAGAAACGGTATCACATACGAGTTAGGAACCAACACCGCATATCGCTTCACTCCCTGGTGTCCCACAGTGAAGTCATGCGCAGAACGTCGAAAACGCGTCTCCTACTGCGCATCGCTTACTGCGCCCCCCTGGAGCGGCAGCATGCCACCACGCAGTGCCAGAGTGGGGGTGTTGTTTGGCTTCGGATGTAGCGGCCTGTCGGCAGCAAGCGGATGCGCTGGGCTAGGGACGGAGGTGGGGGTCGAGAGCGGCGAGCTGAAGCGGCTCTTCCTCCGCATGCTGAAGTGAATAGTCAGTGCGGACAGCACTTGCTGCGCTTACTGTTACAAAGTAATCTTTCTTCTACGGTTGTAGCTGATAGGCATGCATCGCATGCATGGAGACACACCAAGACCTGTCTGTTATCGACAATTTACAAGTTATATAATTGTAAAGAAGCTCTCTGAGCTGTTGACAGACCCGAAAATAGATAATCACATTCACACAACTTAAATTTTCCTACTATGGCCTTCATCAGAAAATGAAACACATAAATTCACGCAATCACTCCCACACAAATATGGTAGTGTGTATAGTTGTCTGCGTGATTGCGTGAATGTATGTTTCTTTTTCTGGCGAAGGACATGGCCGAAAATTGAAGTTGTGTGAATGTGATTATCTATTTTCGGGTATGTCAGCAGCTCAGCGAGCCTCCGACGTCATCGCGGCAGCTGGAGCTCCTAAAAACACTTATAGGAGCCTTAGCGACAGCCAACGTTTTAAGGTGAGTTATCTATCTTCCATTATTAAAATTCCAATGGGACTTTCCATTGTTAATTCAGTATTTTCGTACCGCAACTATCTCGCATTTTTTCCTACTTTCGTTAGAAAGTTAATCTCTCTGCTACTGTAACACTGTTCCCAATTTATGTTCAGTAATGTGTGATTCTTATCACAGTACTTTGCGCTATACGCAACATCCTGGATATGTCCTGCTGCTACAACTTTTCGCCTATATTGTTGACAACAGTGGTAAGTACTGAACTCGTTTACACTAAGTGCACTTTATCTTGGATGGTAGTTGTTGATGCTCTCGTCTTCAGTCCCAAGATAGGTATGACACAGCTCTGCCCGTTGTCTATTCTGTAACTCAAAATGTTCAAATGTTTGTAGAGCTTATGGGACTTGACTGCGGGGTCATCAGTCCCTAAACTTAGAAACTACTTGTGAACTACCTTATACCAGTGGCGTAGCTATGTCACCGAGGGCCCCGGGGCAAAAATGACATGGGGCCCTCTTTACACTAATACTGTACAGATGCGAAACTACCTCACCATTAGCTCCTTACTGCCCACTGGAAGGTACACCTAAATACTACTAAGTAAAATATTACGTGTCACGCAGCAGATAATATTTAATTGTACTCTCTAATATAATTGTGAAAGTTTGTTTGTTTGTTATGCTTTCACGCAAAAATTACTAGGTGATTTGGATGAAATTTTGCAGAGGGCTAGAGTTGGACCTGGGTAGGACACACAGGTGAAAACGCCAATTGGGATATTTTTTGTCAGCGATGACAGCAGGCGGACTTTTGTCAGTGCCGACAACTCAGTCTTGCTAAATTACTGCGCTGTTAGCTCATTTCGTTGATAGCACAGTCAAAGAAGGAAAATAGGGGAAATATTCGTGTAGGAAGGTTTCATTAAAAGTAAGTTGCCGGGTTTTGTCTGATGGAACACTTCGGATTGAGCCGTGTCCCTACCAGGCTTCTTGAAGTATATGTTAGTGTCTGGCCAGAAAAAAGTAATAAATAAAATAACTAAGTCGATATCTTCGCTTATTATCGTGACAGTGGGGTGAAGGGCAGCGTCTTGATGCACAATTCACTACTGAGACAATCATTACATGAAACTTTTGATTCGTGAATGTAATTAAACATTTAAATGGCACAATGAACAAATAGTGTGCGGGTAGCAACGTACCTTAAAAGATTGCGTGAAGTGCTGAATTTTCACCATTGCAAGGTAGTGTTTAGAAAGGTATGTAGATTCTGTTCGGTATTCCTTTCAGTATTAACGCATCTGTGGAAAATAAACATGCCTATTTCCTGGCGCAACGCATTTTGTGGGAAATGCACACTCTCCAGGTGTGCCTGCGCAGTAAGTCATCTATGATTTATTAGGTGCACTGTGGAAGGGTCGGTATAACTTTGTAAAACACATTGTAATTTCCTTTTGCGACGTAATGGGGTAGGCAGTGGGGGCTCGCTTTCTCGCTATTCGTTTTGCAGGCGCAGAAAGAACGGCAATACCTGACCATTCCAGCGGTCTGCCCTTTCCCGCACCTTCTGCCCTCCAACCCCTTCCTGCTGTCACCTGTCACATCCCCACAACAAATCATATGCCCAATACTATTCTACTGTACTTAAATATGCTGTATACATTAAATATTTTGTCTTAGTCCATTCTGTTTAACAATAACTATATAAACATTTTAGCTGTCAAAGGTATACTTGGGTTACCGACCCCCGGGGACCATTTACTTTTTTCCCATATTCTGCTTTAGTTTACTTGAACTAAGTTATTGAAGTACAAATAAGTTGAAATATTGCAATTTGGTACCTTAGTTTTTTGTGTGACTTACATATGACTCTCATGGCGCCAGAGTAAAGTGCCAGGTGTGTCATTTGATATGTCGCAAATAATTTTGGGTTGGTACTCCTGTAAGCCTTTCATTCCAAAACATTATTTGCGTACAGTTCCGTTATTGTTTTTCTGCACTGTTACTACAGTCTTTATTCAGTGTTGTTTGCTCCGTAACACAATGATATTGTAGCAGGAGAAAGTGTCTCGTAGAAGTTATTTAGATAAAGAAAGGAATGTACAGAAGCTTTTAGATGAAGTTATGGACATAAGTGAAGAAGATGAGGATACTACTAAAATGGAAAAATAAGAGGAATGTGTTGATGCTGAGTACTGATCATGGAGAGGAAGAAGATGAAGTTCAAACCAAGAGGGGCAGAAACAAAAAACCAGCAATGATCACTGACTATAATCAATAGATCTCTCTTACCAAATAAAGTCCTATATTGTGAAATGGTATAGGAAGCTTGCAATTGAACTGTTGACAGGGTCAGCACTGGTAAATGCTCTTGTGACTTACCGATACATCAACAACAAGATCATCTCAATCACAGAATTCAAAGAGGAAGTGACTTTGAGACTACTCCATACAGAAGATGCCGATGCCCGTGAGAAATCTCTCTCCGTAGCCACCGAGCTGCCTGCAGATTGTGGTCTTGTGAACATGGGAGCAGCAAGTCATAGGTGTACAGATGCTACGTAAAAATAAAGAATGATTTTAGACGAGACCAAGCTGTCAAGAAATGTAAACAAACTACATAGAAATGTAATAAATTATGGCTCATATTTTTGCGAAGAGTGTTTCTTCATAAAGCACAGTGCATGCAGGTGTTAGAGATACAAAGTGGAATTACCCAATTTTTCAGTCTGTTTCATTGTTGTTGCAATTAGAGTTGGATAATCATTATATAAACACGAACGTCGTGGTACAGATTACTAATTTAGTCGTACAAGAAGGCCAATGAAAGTTACATATTTCGAAAAATTGTTTGTCGTAGATTTCACGAATATAAATATTATATGTGCATTTAGCCATTAAAAGTGGTAAAAGGAAGTAGCAATTTTCCTATCTACAACTTGGATCAAGTTATACATTCTCCAACAATCAGCTCACGGATTGGCTATTCGCCTCGACCAAAGACGCTGTAATGCAGCGCATCTGCAGTATTAAAATAACGTATTAAAATAAGTGAATATGGAAACATGGAGTGCTCTCAACTCACTTTCTTGTGCCATCCAAATGCTTCACTTTCGCAGTGATTTAGAGTGGTTAAAGGAAATGAATGTTTTCATATGAATGCTGATATAAAGGATGATGCGCCGGGAGAGGCATCTAGCGGTGCTCGGGTGGAACTACGAAGTCGAGAATGCCGATATAAATAATGATGCACCGGGAGAGGCATGTAGCGGTGCACGGGTGGAACTACGAAGTCGACATGTTGTCAGCTCCGGAATTCTGAATATCTCAGTATCAAATAACATTATTTCTTGGCGTTGTATAAATATACGAACACCGAAATTGTAGTTCCATTTCAAATATTAGGCTAATGCAAGTTATATAATTAGAAAATGGCATGAGAAGTATATACTTCCGTTTTCATTTGTTGTTATTGTCAGGCATTTTCCTTAACACGTGAAAGATACCGTTTCATACCTCCTAGTGCCGGTTAAATTTTACCAAATATCCCGGCGGCCTCCTATGATAATGTTGGCAAGAGATGCTGAATAGCGAGAATCCTGTGAGTCTACATTTTAGCCAATCGCTTGACAACACTGATGTTTTCTCCTGGAATCTTCGCTTTACAAGGGCAATTATTTTTACTGAGTGGACGAGGGTACACACAAGAACCTGTCAACCATAAAGCAGGAACAGCATTATTTGTTTACTTCATGGTCTGTACGATACAATAATCGAGTCATTCTATGTGGTTCCAACAAATGGGCAAAGATTTTCTATCGTGTTGTTGATCACGCGAGGCCGCCGACATACGTAAAATTTTACCCCCAGTAACCATTGTAAACACAATTGGACGATTTTCGACCACAGACAATACTAGTGTAATTAAAACTGTATGTGATATACAATCTACTGTATAAGTAATATGTAACGCTAAATAATAAATTATAAAAAGAAGGTAACTTCAATATGACTGGGCCATGTGAGTTATATATAATTCACGATTTCAAGTGTCAATAACTACTCTTGAGCTCTTGAAAACTGGAGGCCACGAAGATGATTTGTTACTGGGGCCACAACGTACTGTAACACCAAGTCACAGCACGCTACTGTGAGTTACAATTGCACCACGAAGCTTTAAATGGAAAACATGTCCGTGAGTGGTATTTACTTCACGTGGCCCGAAGAGAAGACTTCCTGTGACTTATATTTAACTCACGTGGCAGTCAACGAGTTAAAACATTGTTTTCTAAAAGTTGGGAATTTTTCTACTTCTTGTAATACGAATACTATTAGCCCTTGAAAAGAATTCATAATTATTTTTCGCGCCTAACTGTGTATCACGAACTTAATAAGTGGCCTTTTTCAAGTCTTGGGGATTTCGTTCGTGTTTCCTCACGCACCAAAGTCAGAATGAAAGAATACCTACTGGAGTTATACTATGCTTGAAACAGTTAAGATTGCAGATGTTGGCAAAGATATGATTTCTGATGGGTAATTATCGTTAAGCGTTTTCGTGACTGCAGTACATTATGGTAATAATATGGGTACACAATTAAAAAGTAGTCAGTTTTATTTGAACACTTATTTTACAGTGTTTCATCAATAAGTAAAAAGAGTAAAAAAATCGTCGCTCACGAAGGCCGAGGGGCCCCTGGAGCTCGGGGGCCCCGGGGCACTGCCCCGCCTAGCCCTATGATAGCTACGCCACTGCCTTATACTAAAGACGGCAGAAACATCCATGCCCGAGGGGGATTCGAACCCCCGACGAGGAACGGCTTCGCGCATCGTAGCGTAACGCCTCAATGCGCTCGACCGCTCCACCGCGACTATCCTGTAACTCATTGCAGTCCTTATCACTGCATTCGATGCCTCGGGGTGGGCACTTCTATTAGTCAAGCTGTGCCATAAATTTCTTTTCTCTCGAATTCATTAGATCTTCTGTCGTACCAACTGTAACAACTTCCGTTTTCTTCTTCTCGGCTGAAGTGTTCATCGCCCACGTTTCAATTCCGAACAAGAATACTCTCCAGTCAAACACCAAGACCACTCTTCCCAGCATTTAAAATTAAACTGGTAGCCAACCAGAGTGCAGCACCAATAAGGCCTGGAACTGCCACAACTAGGTTACACAATGATTGAAAATACAGCCCCTTTTGAAGTGAAAAAGATAATGAAATGCGTGCTACCGTCAATGCTCGCTATAACCACAGCTTCACACATCAGAATGTACTTTAAGAGGCTTTCGATGTATTGTTGGGGATGGGAATACATGCTGTTTGCAAATATTGACAAATAAGTCTGGTGTAGCGAGAGGTGTTTCCCGGGCCAGTAGTTCCGCATGCTATCGAGGGCCGTTTCTGATAAGACAGATTGGGAGAAGAGTGTCGCCAAAGCAGCAGTGCCATCCGATGGACGACGAACAAAGCCTGCTACTTCCAACAGTCTCCAACACTTCAGAACAGTCTCCAACACTTCAGAACAGTCTCCAAAGCTTCAGAAATGATTTTTTCGTTTTCCGTACTCCCTAGATGCTAAGGAAATTCGTGGCAGTGTATTTCCGTCTACTGTACCTAAATGAAATACTTTTTGTGCCATACGCGTTACGCTTCTTTATTTTATGTATATACTCCAGATGGATGAATTTCTCTCTCTCTCTCTCTCTCTCTCTCTCTCTCTCTCTCTCTGCCGGCCGCGGTGGCCGAGGAGACTGAGGCGCTTCAGTCACGGTCTGCACGGCCACTACGGTCGGGGGTTCGAATCCCCCCTCGGGCATGGATATCTGTGCCGTCTTTAGTATAAGGTAGTTCATAAGTAGTTTGTAAGTTTAGGGACTGATGACCCCGTAGTTAAGTCCCATAAGCTTAACAAACATTTGAACATTTGATATCTCTCTCTCTCTTCCCACTTTAAGTTATGGTAGTAACACTACAAGTGGGTCTCTGCTATCGTCTTTTAGCAGCTGGAAATTTAAATGAAAATAACGGCTTAACCGTACATCTGACACGAAAATCGAATAAACGAATTTTTATAGGAGAAAATTCTCTAAATTTTTCTATTATTCTATTTTCAAAAATGTTCAAATGTTTGTAAAGTCTATGGGACTTAACTACGGGGTCATCTGTCCCTAAACTTACAAACTACTTATGAACTACTTACAACTAAGGACGGCACAAATATCGATGCCCGAGGGGGGATTCGAACCCCCGACCGTAGTGCCCGTGCAGACCGTGACTGGAGCTCCTCAGTCCCCTCGGCCACCGCGGCCGGCTCTATTTTCATAACTCGCACTGTCTCAAAGATATTACCAAAAATTACGGCGATTTTACGTGAACCAGCGCGGGCAAAGAAAATAAACTTGAAAAAAAGGACAAACAACTGCGGCAAGGCAGTTGTTGATATTAAAAAGATAGAGAAAATATTGGAGAGATATTAAAGTAATTGTCTAAATAGGAAAAAGTTAAAAAGTATCTTTGTCGACGCTGAACTATAGTTTCAAATAATTTTGGCTGTTTGTTCACACTAGATTAAAGAGAATATTACGTGTGGAGTGCATAGATAATTATCACAGTAGTAGAGTCCAGTGAGCTCAATAGTAGAGTCGTAATTGTATCGCCCATAATGTTTTATTAATTATATTGTTATTATTTTTGTCCGAAGAGTTTGCCGGAAATCATAAAATTACAATAAAACCTAAAGTGGACCGTAAAACGTGCCAGTGCGACTATTTTCCCCCCATTTACACGTGTATTTGTGCACTTCACTGTGTATTGGTTTTCTAAGGGTTTGTATCCACTTCAGTGTGATGTAGTAAACAAACCCTCACGAAATCAGTGCTCAGTAAACGAGCACTGTAAACAAACCCTCACAAAACCGGTACACAGCTGTTCATCAAGAACCACAAAAAAATCATCCATCTGGAGCATATACATACAGCTCCATGAAGACACATTCATGATCCTTCACAAATAAAGGAACGAAAAATCTATGGCACAAAAAACGGCATTCAATTTAGTTGCAACAGACGGAATACACCCCCTACGACCTTCAGAAATGCAGCGCTGAAAACTCGGTGTACTGGCAAAGCGTACTAGCAGTGTTTTCCACGTTTTCCCTGGAAAATGACTGAAAACGAAAGGAACGTCCCGTCGACAGCATGTTCATTAGAGATGGAGCTCACACTCAAAATATTTAGGTTAGGACAGATTAGGAAATCGGTCGTGCCCTTTCAAAGGAATTCACCTTAATTGATTTAGGAAAAAGCGCTGGAAAATCTAAATTTGGATGAACGGAGAAGGTTGATTTAAACCAGCCTCCGCCAAAATTTAAGTATATTG